>JAEIHA010000874.1:0-1200000 GCA_018904595.1 Zaprionus indianus | reverse complement strand
ATGGCAACAAGGCTATGGCAACTATCCCGGACAGTCATCGGGCTTAGTGACCCTCACAAACATCAACTATCCATATAGTTTTGGTAAGTCTCAAGCTACAAACATCAATCGAAGATTGCAATAGTTTAGAATGAACCAGAAGAAAGGGAAGTTGTAAATAATGTTGCCTTGTGAGTTAGTCGTGGTCAGCAGGACTTCAATTCAGTTTTGTAGTGCGAATGAAGACTTCTTGTTCTTGAATACAAATTTTAGCTACACGCTCATATGATGAGTATGATAGCGGGCCCTTTTACATATCAGACGTGCTAGAGGACGATGTAGGCGAATTGTCCATCCAAGAAGAAACATACACAGAGCCAGCCGAAGACGTTCCACAGATACGTGAGAACTTCGCTGAGATCTGGATATGGCAGTTGAGCAACACGAGGTAGGTGCCTACCTTGGTGCATAGGTCCTTGCATGACGATCAAATATTAAACTAATTAGCACTTCGATTGCACAGACAAATATTAAATGACAACTGAGGTTGAGGTATTTCCCTATAGTCTACCTTGACTAACTGTAGTACTTCTGGTTTGATTCTCATGCAGATAGATTACCCTATGTCTCGTATCTGTTAAACGAGGCATTTCACCTCGACCAGGACACTCCGATTCGTGAGGACTTTCCTGAGGTCTGGATATTTGAAAATGTACAAAAGTATGACTCTTTAAATCCTCCCACCCTCAGTTTCGGGTAATCTAACTGTGTTAACTGTAATCAACCTAGTTTTGAATGCTCTAATCATGCAAATGGGTTTGTTAATGTTATGTACATACTAAAATAATCAGATCGCAGGTTTCGGGGTAGAAACAGGTCAAGGATGCAAATACTCACGAGTGCCACAAGTGCTTTCGCCATTCGAAAAGAATTCCCTACAGTTTGGATATTCGCAAACAAAGCGGGGTGAATATTCCATCAAAGATAATCTCTGGCAGGTTCTGCTTGCATGCACTGCTTGCAGTAATGAAAAGCGCACCTCTCTTAGTCAAGTGAAACTGTGTACAGATATTATAATAATACTTTTATATATGAAATAATCTGCTTACGAAACAACGATCGTTTCTGAAAATGTTATATACCATTCAGTTACAACTAAAGAGTTTGCTAGTTCAAAATTTGGCTTTAGACTATATAACTTTGATTTTAAAATTAAAAAAAAATTTCGTACGCAGAAGAATTAGAACCACAAGTATATTACTTCCTGTCAAGTTATGCTGAATCCGAAGAGAGTGGGTTTGACAACGAAACCCCGACATCGCAGCCACCGCAGATAACAGTTCGTATGGAATTCCCTGAGAGTTGGATTTTCGACAATGTTGAGAGGTATACAAGAAGTAACAAGTAACAAGTGTAATAGTTGGCTTGACTCTTCTTTGTCTGTTCAGTTAATCGTCAATGTGAATGTGTTCTTCGCGGTATTATGGCTATTGGGTACTCGCTATCCTGATTTCTTTTTCTAAACTTTACTTACGTCATACAATACCAATCTAATTACTTTTGTGTACACATAAAATAAGCTGAATACAAAACAGCGACCTTCCTTGAGGATATTATACACTATTCAACTACTGCTCCAGCAATATACCAAGAGTTTGTTAGTCCAAAACTAGCTATAGATTTATCTTAAGAGTTTCTTGAAGCCAGAATTTTTATATATACTTTGAAAATTATGCATGAAATGAAAATTAAAATGAAATCACAGTCCTTTCATTACAAATTATTCACAAATTATCCACTTGATTTACCAAAAATGCTACCAAATCGTTTATGTGTTACATTAAAAAATTTGCCTCTCAATAGTTGGACAACATGTGAACATTACAGTCCAATAAATAAGCTTGAATGCTCCAATAGTTTCGATTTCATGATTGATTCATAAATTTGGTTAAAAAATCTATAATATTATACTTCAAAATTACAAAAAAATATCGCACGCAGAAGAAGTAGTTCCAGAACTAGATTACTTCCTAGCAAGCTTTGCTGAATCTGAAGAGAGTGGGTTTGATAAAGAAACCCCGTCATCGAAGCCACCGCAGATAACAGTTCGTTTGGAATTCCCTGAGAGTTGGATTTTCGACAATGCTAAGAGGTATTCAAGAAGTAATAGTAACAAGTAACAAGTGTAATAGTTGGCTCAAATTTCCTTCATGGTATTATGGCTATTGGGTACTCGCTGTCTCAATTTCTATTTAATATATACTATATACCAATCTTTCAACTTTTGTGTACATATAAATTAAGCTGAATACGAAACAACGACCTTCCTTGAGGATATTCTATACTACTCAACTACTGCTCCCGCAATATACCAAGAGTTTGTTAGTCCAAGACAAACTGTAAATACACGTAAAGAGTTTCCTGAATCCTGGATTTTTGTAGGCCATGAAAAGTATGAAAAACTTTGTTCCCATTGCTTTCAATACAAATCATTTACACTGCTATGTAGACTAACTCTTCAGCCACCCATTTCTCTAAATAGTGAAGCAGCTGTTCAATCTCTATTTGCACCGAAACTATTATTGTAACTCTTTATTATATGGTTCTTAGCAATGACCGTGAGGCATTTGGCCCCTTCTAGGGCAAGGAATTGTCAGTCAACAAAGTCTTGGGGAAATCGAAACTGTCGGACATCAAGCAGATCTTGGTCTTCAAGTAGGACCTGGTCTTCGCATAGCTATCGATTACCAAGCAGTTCCCATTCCACCTCTCGACGTGGTCCACTTTCTTCTATTAGGCCAGAAATCCGCAAGGAATTCCCCGAAACTTGGATGTTTCTCAATTATTTACAGTAATTTGATATGAATTAATAATACACGCTTTGGGCTTAACATTGGCATGAATAGACATTCGAAAAAAGCATGAAACATATGTTGTGTTAGTCAAAGTGTCAAAATTTAATTTAATGTTTAGGATGAGTTTCTCAAAGAGAGAAAAATATGGCTCACAAACAATCTCCTTCATTACCATTTCATTTATCAAGAGTTGTACTTGATGCAGATTGCTGATTACCCTTGGTTGATGAAGACTTTCGGCCTCCTTGTCTTAACGTTTATTTTAATTCTAACTATTCGAATTTTTTCCAATTGATCAAGGTCAGTTTATATATTCACAAACTTTTTGGGCTAACTTGGAACTACCTATCGCAAATGTAATCAACTGGGATATTCATGGTGTCTATACAGCCTCTTATAATAACCCCACCTTAGCTCAAACTGTTTCTCCTATTGAGCCTCAAGTGCGAAAAGAATTCCCTGAGACCTGGATGTTCTACAATAATCTAAAGTAAATTCAGAAAATTTGTACATCATTTATGAATGTCTCCGCTTTGGGGTTGTCATCTTATCATTTCAACATTCAGCATGCAATAGCCAATTTGAAGAGCTTGAAAATGTGAAAATAATTTCAAACTTGCCACGAATCATTTTTAGATTTTAATTTTATAGTGCCCTATTCGACGCTACCAATCCCCTTGCCCCAGTTTGGGCCGGGCATCGTGTTGTATTCCATGGCATCTGGATTCAATAGGCGAGGTTCAATTTCCGATTCGAAATTTCCTGCTGCCCCACGAATCCGCAAAGAATTCCCAGAGACATGGATTTATCTGAGCAACATAACGTAATATCAAATACTTACATTTTCTAAAAGTATTTTAATAAGCGGGATTGAATAATATCTGTGGTAACAAGTTAAAACATTTGAAATAATCATTAACATAAAACAAAAATAACTGTAGGCTTTTGGATTTTTGTTACGGGGGCTTTGCGATTTACATAATTCATATTCATTCTGGTGTTTTATATACAGGCATAGACTACGAATTCGAACTCGAAGATATCGATACCCTTGATGGCATAGCGCAAAGAACATTAATAGTACAGCATCGTGCAGATAAAAGTATAGTAATACGTAAAGAATTTCCTGAGAACTGGATCTTCGAAAACATTGAGAAGTATGCAAGATTTTAGAGTTAAACGGTTTTATTGTTTCTGTTTGAGTGCACTTTCATTTAACTCAGCATCCACCAGTTTTTAAAATCATGTTTTAAATCAGTATAAATTATGATAAGTAAATTTTAAAACTCAATTTAACAATTTTATATTTAAAGTTACAAATGTTTCGTACGCAGAAGAAGAACTGTATTTAGAAGCTCACATACTGTCAAATAGGTTTGATTCCGAAGACAAGGTGTTTCTCATAGCAGCTACGACGTCACAGCCTCCGCAGATACCAATTCGTAAGGAATTCCCTGAGAGTTGGATCTTCGACAAAGTTGAGAGGTATACCTACAAAAAGTTGTAGTGGCTAGCTCGTCTCTTCTTCTTTTATTCAGTTATTCCCTAGACAATCTTCAACTTCTTTCTGAGTTTTATTTTCTGCACGGTATTACGGTTCTTGGGTACTTGGTCTCTTGATTCCTATATTGATATGAAAGGCTTACTTACGATCTACAATATTAACCTAATCCTGTAAAAACAATTTTGATTCACGCCCAGGTTATCCTTGGAATGATATTATTGATATTCGCGAAGGTGTCCCTCAGTTTATGTATGCATTTGCTGGTGCCGGAATTCCAGGGGCTGCACGTCCTGGAATTCCAGGACCTCCGCGACCATTGGCAGCAGGATTTGCAACCGGTGCCCCATCTATTCCTCATTCCGTAACACCTCCACCAGTTCGCAAAGAATTTCCTGAAACTTGGATATTTATAGGGAATGCTACGTAATTGTTGAATCTTTTTACTACCTAATTCTTTTATTAACTGATATAAGGGAAATATCATTAAATTCATTACTTAAATGCATCCCATTATGTTGAACTTTCCTGAAATCGAATAATGAATCTAAGAAGACTCTTTTAATTCTGTTTCCTGCTCACTCTCTTGTTCTCGCTTCAGAGATCTTTTACCCTATAAACACTGTCTGGTTTCATTTCATTACAAATTATAATATATGTTTATTAAAACCAAAATCTTCTGCTTAGGTATTAGATTGCGTTATAGACCTCTGCTACGTCTCCCTAGTCCTCAGTTGTCGGTTTTGAGAACAGTCTCAGGTGCAATTCCAACAGCTCCACCTAGTGCTGGGGCATTTGTTCCACCTGCGATAAGTCCGCCTCAAATACGAAAAGAATTTCCAGAGACTTGGATTTTTCAAGACAATATTACGTAATTGTTGCTTTTTCTAAACACAATAATGGGCATTTGTTTTAAGCGGCTGAAGGTTTCAATATAATAGGATGCACACGCACTCGATTAATTAACTTACACACAATCTCAATTACGCAGACTAACTTACTAATTTTGAAATTTATTTACATGTTTTAAGTAAATAATATTAAGAAACTGGAATCGGGTTTGGTTGCCATTATGAAGGTCAGTGGGGATCGAAAAAGTTCAAGCAAAATTCGAAATACAACAACAACAACTCAGAAACCACTTGACTCCGGACACAAAATTGATGAGAAAACTAACCCAACAATTTCTGGCACACTACGCGAATTATTTATTGAAACTTGGATTTTTCATGGAAATAACACGAACAAGTACACGAATATTTTGGCTATAGAAAAGAACTAAAACTAACACACGGTATATAATGCTTGCCTATGATATGAAATAGACACATACATATGTAGAATAATTCAACAAAAATTGGCTTTGGCTTTAATTCCCCTCTCAAAATCCATTGTAAATAAACCTCATTCTAATCATAGCATATAGTGTCTGTGCCTGCAATATGTGTATTTATATGTGTATTCAAGTTTGAACATTAAGAAGTGTTTATAATTGTACTTCACTCTCCTACGCTAGTACTGATGCTGATGGCTTCACATTGGCCAAGAAAATACCGGATACAATCACCTCATGGGTTGTCACGGGCTTCTCATTGAGTCCCAACAAAGGCTTTGCTTTGACTGAAAACCCAAGCAAGATTCGCGTCTTTCAGCCGTTCTTTGTCTCCACCAATCTACCTTACTCAGTGAAGAGAGGTAAGAAAACATATTAATAATGATTCTTTAAATATCAAGCGAATAATTTATATAGGTGAGGTAATTTCCGTGCCCGTAATCATCTTCAACTATATGGAAAAGGCCTTGGAGGCCGAGGTTACCATGGACAACATGGATAAGGAGTACGAGTTCACTGAAGCAACCAACGAGGTTGAAGAGAAATCCATCGATGAGTTACGTCGGGTCAAGCGAGTATCGATACCCGCCAATAATGGAGCAAGTGTTTCGTTTATGATACGTCCCAAGAAGGTCGGAGACATCACACTCAAGATTACGGCCATAAGTCCCCTTGCCGGTGATACAATCCATCAGAAGCTGAAGGTCGAGCCTGAGGGTGTCACTCAGTTCGAGAACAGAGCTGTTTTCATAAACCTACAGAACCAAACGGATCTCAGTCAAGAGCTGAAGGTCGACATACCCACCGAGGCGGTATCGGACTCTGAGTACATTGAGTTCTCTGTGGTTGGTGATCTGTTGGGTCCCACCATTAAGAATCTGGACAACCTGGTGCGCATGCCTTACGGCTGTGGGGAACAGAACATGGTAAACTTCGTGCCAAATATACTGGTGGTGAAATATCTCGAAGTGACCAACCGCAAAATGCCCAATGTAGTGGCCAAGGCAAAGAAGTTCATGGAGGTCGGCTATCAACGTGAGTTATCCTACAAGCACGACGATGGTTCGTACAGTGCCTTCGGAAAGTCAGATCCATCGGGCAGTACTTGGCTGACCGCCTATGTTGTAAGGTCCTTCCACCAGGCTGCCAAGTACACTGATGTCGATCCAAAGGTTATTGTCAAAGGTCTGGACTTCTTGGCCTCCAAGCAAAAGGACAATGGCGAGTTCCCCGAGGTGGGCAAGTTGTTCGACAATGCCAACCAAAACGCACTGGGACTCACGTCATTCGTGCTGATTGCGTTCTTCGAAAACGAAGTAAGTACCTAACAGATCGATCAGATATTATGTTTCAACACTTTAATCATTTCTTTTGCTTTACAGGAAGTCATAGAGAAGTACAGGGAAACCGTTAACAAGGCCCTTGAATATGTAGCTCAAGAGGTAGACAAGACAGATGATCAATATTCTCTGTCGATCGCTGCTGTCGCTCTGCACCTGGCCAAGCATCCGCAGGCAGCGAAGGTGCTGGCTAAGATGCAGAGTGTGTCCAAGCAGGAGGATGGTCGCAAATGGTGGTCCAAGGACACGAAGACCGACAAGGAAGATACTGAACGCCTTTGGTATCATCCCAAGAGCAAAGATGTCGAGATTACTTCCTACATGCTGATGGTTCTGCTCGAGGAGGCATCAGCTGAGCAATCACTGCCCATTATCAAGTGGCTGATTGCCCAGCGCAACAGCAACGGTGGCTTCTCTTCCACTCAGGACACCGTCATCGGTCTGCAGGCTTTGACTAAGTTCGCTTACAAGACCGGCTCTGGCACTGGCACCATGGATATTGATTTCGTTTCCTCCGGCGGAACTGAGACCGACAATAAGGACACAATCAAGGTGAACCCTGAGAACTCATTGGTACTGCAGAGTCACGTGTTGCCCAAGAGCACACGCAAGGTAGACTTCACTGCCAAGGGTCAGGGCTCGGCAATGGTTCAGCTATCGTATCGCTACAATCTGGCAGACAAAGATAAGAAGCCCAGCTTCAAGGTGATACCCACTGTGAAGGACACTCCCCTACAGCAACTGACTCTGGATGTGTGTGCCGAATTCGTACCCCTTGACTCCAATGAGCCCACCAAGGATTCCAACATGGCTGTCATGGAAATTGCCCTGCCCTCTGGTTATGTAGGCGACAAGGACAGCTTTGGCAAGATCGAGTCCATTGACAGAGTGAAGCGCGTCGAGACAAAGAACGCAGACACCACTGTGATTGTGTACTTCGACAGCTTGACGCCTGGCGATGTCAAGTGCCTGCCCGTGGAGGGTGTTCGGGCACACGCTGTGGCCAAGCAGAAGCCAGCAGCTGTCTCTGTCTACGACTACTACGAAACGGATCGACGTGCCACCGAGTACTACCAGGTGAAGTCCTCGCTGTGTGACATTTGCGAGGGATCTGACTGTGGCGAAGGATGCAAGAAGGAGGCATAAGCTCAACTCCAACTCCACTCAGAATCTTAAGTGGAATGCAATATGCTCTACATCTGAGTAAAACTCAATAAACTTAACAGTGCATTATATATGGGTATAAACACTCTTTTATTATGACGTAGACAGCTACTTAGGGTTGCTCTGCGAATCAATTAGACTAAAAACTAAAAGGTTAAATTTGATTTAATTTAAAAGAAGTTAGCACTTACATTTGCACATTTTCAATTAGGAGTTCAATTGAAAATCCCTCTTGGCGTATGATTCTTTTGAAGGTTCTTAGCTCTCTAGGGTTTACCATAATGTGTATTTCTGTGCGCCCCATGTGCCAAAGGTTGTACTACATGAAGTCAGTCAAAAAACAAATAAAATGTATGTGCTACAGTTGGTTAGTAAGTTAGGGATTGATTTTGTACAGTATCCGAATCGATTAGGTGCTGAATTTACATCAGTAAAACTGTCTAGGTACCTTGTCTGGATGATCCAAAAGACTATTGATTATTTGGTGTTGTTCCGGGCTCTGTATATGCACTTTGTAGACAGAGTAGTTATCATAGCGCGTAGGCTGCTGAAGCTCAGTTGGATGTGCTGTCACATTCAGTGCTGCTATCACAGTCATCAGCACAACAAGTCGCATTTTGTATGCACTACTGTAGTGGCTTGGCCTGGAAGAACCTTTATATAGAGCGCCTGTGGCATTGTTCCCACACATCTGTTTTATTTAGGGCACAAACTTCATATTAAGGCCAATTAAGGAAAAAAAAACTTGTTCTTTATGTGAAACTTTTTATTTTATTTCATATATTTGTTTTTTTTTTTGGTTTCTTTTATGTTTAAATACTTATTAAAATTGTTTTGTTGCGGTGTGTTAGCTTCTGCATTTTCTTGTTGTTCGTATGTGTGTGATGGTGTGTGTGTGTGTGTGTATTTTTTTTTTATTTTATTTACTAAATGAATTTTTGCCATTTTTTTTTCAATTTTTTTTCTTTGAATGCGACGGCAGCTAACTGTTACTATTACAATATATATGTATATATAAGTATCTATAATATAGATGTACGTCGGTGTGTGTGTATGCGTGTGGGTATGTGTGTGTGTGAGTGTTCGATTTCGCCTTCATTCTGAGCGTTTATATCATTTATCATATCATATCGCGTTGTTGCTTATCCTTTCATCGAAGTTCTTCAAGTAAGGAATGGAAAAAATACAAGCAATAATCGAAAAGAACTTTACAAAATACATTTAAAAGGAGTACAAGGAGCGAGCGAGAGAGTGAGAGAGACCCAGAGAGAGAGAGAGAGGGATAGAGAGCGTATGTGAATATGCAGTGTGTGATATAGAGAGCGACATTGGGAAGAGAGCATGATGATAGTTAGATGGGGAAAGCTTGAGTGATTTCTTTTGCTGCTGGTGAGACGGGGGAGGAGGGAGTTGGTGGCCCCGCCTACTTATTTACAAAAATATTTATCCTCGAAACTCTGGCATAAGTCACAGATCAGCTGACAGCAGCGGCCATTCATGAATCGGCAGCGACACTTCTCCATCTGCGTAAAGACGGTCGTAGTGTAGCCACGCCCACAGCACAATGTCGCACAGTTGTCGGGATGCTTACACTGGCGATCCTTGGTGACCGAGCAGTAGGTGGGCGAGGTCTCCAGATAGTACAGTGTCGTGTACTGCGACTGCTGCTGTTGCTGCAATGGAACAGGTCGTGAGTATAAGTGAGGAGTATAAGCAAGGTTCGAGGCAAAGCTAAGGCTATTTGGTTGCGAACCAACACTTACTTTCTTGCGTCGTTGTTTTGGTTTTTTCATGCGACTCGCCGGAGCCTGACGCATGGTGCGCTGCGTAGGCGCCTTCCGTATGGCCTGGTTATACTTCTGACGTAGCAGGGTGGCCGTGGAATTGAAGTCAGCCATTTTCTTCCAGCAGGTCTTCATCGAGCAGGAGCCAGAGACGCCGTGGCACTTGCACTTGTCCTGCATCAGCGTGGAGACAGCTTCGATGCCAACCTAAGTATGAAGACGAAAGCTTGAATCAAGAAGAATTAAGGATGTTGGGTTCAGTTAACCCACCTCAGAGTCATGTCGCAATATCTCGGTGACCTCGTCTCCACCGCCGCCGCGCAAGTCCAGAAAGCTGCGTGTCACACGTTTGCCATGCTTGAGATTGTCATTGCAGCCACCCCACTGGAAGTCCTGATCGCCGCGATTCTGTTTGCGTGGCCCACAGCTGCACTTGGTCATCCTTCCCTCGGAGCAGGCTCGCGCTATCGAGTGAGTCATGGCTGCCGCAGTGAGGGCGTGCACGAAGGCCGTCTCTTTGTAGAGTTTCTTGAATATGTTGCGCTTGCCACGTGTCTCGATCGAGCAGTTCCAGCGATCGTAGCGGAACTGATCCTCACAGTGACTGGTCGCCAGTCGTCGTGCTTCCGCCAGTGTGCCAGGCAGGCCGGACTCCTTGCGACACTGATGATTCTGTCGCCGTGTAGCGGGCATATAACGGCACGGTCCACCCACCTGGCCCTGCGATGTGAAAACGGCCATGACAGTGTGCTCCGAAATGAAGTGTTCGCTGCAGAGAGTAGAATTATATAAGGGATGCAATTAAACTTATATTCAAGGTTTGTGTCTAAGATACGGCATAACCGTTTTGCAGAGCAACTAATTGAAAGTAGCTTAGATGTTTGCGCCTTTGCTAAGCAGGTGCGCAACCCTGCTGAGTTGTTTATACAGCGCAGTGAGCTTTTTGTCGGGGTGCCTTCTAGCAAACGGTGCCCCGGCTGAGTGCATTAGGTAAGCAGTGCACTGAATTATCTAGTGGCATGCAGTCCTACCCAAGACACAACCCCGTTTTCAGTCAAGACACCATTCCATTTAAGTGTGTACCGGATTTGCCTGGGATCACTGGTGTTTTACTTTGTTTTATTATTTATTGTTATTAATCTATTTGATTTCATAAATTAAAAATAACCAAAATCGAGTGCTAGAATATAATGGCAATATCACACAATTCCGTCTCTTATTTGTAGGCTATTAAATAAATAAATAAATCAATTTGCTTTTAAACGTGTGAATTTCTTTATCAAAAACACACAAATGCCTTCCTTGGAGTAACTAGAAGTACTTTTGCAGCTGATAAGCTGCGACACACCTCAGTCCACGCAACTGGAAACACTGTTCTTTCACTGGCCAAGCCCAGAAAATTCTTTTGCTTATCAGTGGACACGCTATGCAGTTTCCCAAGAAGCATTGCCGAAACCGAGAGCTTACGAGAAGCTTCCAGGGAACTATTCACACAGAGCTGGTGGAACAAATAGTTTTTATGATGCCGCCACCACGACGAGCACCAGCACCACCATGCCGTGCTTCCTGTCCAGCTTGGAGGCAATCTCACTCTCCGTTTCTGATATGCAGGAAATCTTAAATTCTCATAAAACTTAAGTGCACCGTAAATTGGTGTATGAGTAACGATCTCAGCGTTTCTAGCCTATTTCCGTCTCGGCCGCGGGCCAAACAGCCTCGCTGATTGCCTCCGCTTACTCCCGGCGCTTCCCATTTCAATTACCTCCCCTTCCCCCTCTCTCTGTCTCTCTTCTGCCCACCTGTCCATTTTGATTAAAGCTTTCTGGCTTCTGTCTAATATTTTCGCATGTAATTCTCTCGTTGCGTGTGGGAAAATCGGAATATCGCGAGCTCTTTCGTTCGTTCCTAATGCGGAATTAATTAGCCAGATTTTTGCAATTAATGAATTAATCAAGTGCCCCGAAATGTTTACAAACTGTGCCGAGCACGTAGTCTGTAGTCCACTTGTGTGCGCGAATTTTTATCTATTTATCTCCCGCTGCTTTATTTCGATATTTGACGTAGTTTTCGATTTGATTAAATTATCATTTCCATCTCGGCGAATCAATCGAATCAATCGAGGCATCTCGAGGCATCTCTGGGCCACATCGCGAGTGATGCTCGCCTGGCAACTCGGTCAGCTGGGTGGCCTGCTGCCAGAGAGCGGAAGCTCACCTCTTTGCCAGCTCATAAGCAGCTCAAGCGTTTCGCGTCGGTGCGAAAAACATTTGACAGCTGTCAAACTGAACGTGCCACATGTGGCAGCAAGTGAGAGCGAGGGGGGAGAGGGAGTACAAAAGAGGGTGTGCGAGTAGGAGAAAGTTGTGAGGAATGCCAAACAATTGACAGATGGTGAATTTCTAGTTCGCAAGAGCTGCACAAGTTGCATTCGGAGTTGGGAGAGTTTGGAGACTGAATTGGATGAAAGAACAACTTCAAAGAGCGGAGAATTGATTTTGTTGGAATTACTAAATGAGCAATGAGTAAATAAGCTGCTACACACTTAAAAGTGCACTCAAGTTATGCCAAAAAGCTGTATTTTGTATTGTATTGCATACTTCTAGGCATATAAAATCTGCACGTCCACTTAAGTTATTTTCTAAACAACTTCTATGTTTTCAATCCGATCATAACCTAATTTGCAGAAATTATTCAGTTGGTAAAAATTACTGCACATCTATAAAAAGTATATTTTAGTCACAAAGTGACGCTTGCAATTCGATTGGATGTGTAAAGAGGATAAATTTGAAATAAATCTAGAATTCGGTCACTATTAAGACGTATACTCAGCCAATTTAATGGTTCTAGTGCGCATAGTATATGTGATCTAGTTGTTCATGCGGACAGACAGCCTGACCTGTCTATATAGCATTACAATGTTGACGTTGATCAAGAATATATGCACAGCATGAAGTCAAAGTATACCCAAATTAGTATACCCAGCCACCCCACGCACAGTGAGTACATGAATTCCTCAATGAAACAATACAAGAATGTAGTAGAACATACAAATTTGTAGAACTGATTGAGTGTGCCTATATTGTATATACTTATCGAACAATTCGATCGTTAAATGTTTGATATATTATTTTCTAATGGCAGCCAATCGATTGTGTAAATATGAACGAGCGAGTACTTGGGAAATTATTTCATCAATGGGTGCCAGAAATACGAGTATATGAGCTGAGCTGAGCTGAGGGTCTCATGTGATCGCTGCGCCAAATAAAACACTTGAGAACATAAGTGATATGTTGATGGAAAAGGAAATCATGAACTTAATATGGGGAAAGTTCTTTAGAGGGAGTGAGAGAGAAAGAGAGAGGGAGAGAGACAGAATAACAAAGTCAAATCTGGCAAGGAATATCAAAGATTATAGCATATCGTATATTGTATTCATTCTATAATCTTTGTTTATACCTTGCAAGACCTTCGGCGCTGTTCAACATCTCAATCAATCAATTTCTGGTACATTTATCAATTGTAACAAACCCACAACAACAACAACAACAATAGCAACAACAAAGAGACAATCTTCAATTACAGCTTAAAGCTCTTGTAAGTCGTTGTGTAAGCTTACACAATGTTGTTGTTGTTGCTGCTACACTTGCAACAACTGCAGCGCAAAGCGCATTAGTCAAAGCCCACACATGAGAAGCAACCTCCCCTCTTCTTTCTCTTCCTCCCCCTCCTCTGTCTTTTCTCCTCTCTCTCTCTGTCTCACTCATGTTACCCACTTCAAGTTGGTTAATGTGTGTCGCCTTATGGCAGAGAGAACATGAGGAATTACGAGCTCAGCTTCTGCTTTGGGGGCGCACAGAGAATGCAAAGGGAGTAGAGCGAAGAGAAGGAGGGAGAAGAAAGGGAGGTAGATAGGTAGCTTGTCTCCCTTAGCCCCCCTTCTCCGCTTTGTCACTTAATCCTTTTGACAAAACGTTTACATGCGAAATGAAATACAATTAGCCAGGCAGGTGGGCGTGGCAGGGGCAGAGACACAGAGAGAGAGAGAGGGGGAGGGAGGGGAGACAGTCTCGGGATTTGTGTGCACTTTAATTTTACAAATTTAGCTCGCAGCAATTTGTATCTCAGAGATACAAAGTATGTAGTTGAGAGCTATTAAAACGGCCGCAGAGCAAAACAAACTGTGAAGAGTTGTTGTTGTTGTTGCTGTTGTTGTTGCTGGCCAAACAACAAATTGATAGGCAGACAGACAGACAGACGGATGTGTGCCAGCAAACATGCCGGAGAGAGAGTGAGTGTGAGAGAGAGAGGGAGAGAGAGAGGAAGGGGGGAGGGGAGCGCACCATAAAACAAAAGTGTTGATGGATATTTTCCTCGTGCGCTGACTGACTGACGACAACAACGAAGGCAGTGCAGTTGTACCTCATTGATGTGGCATGCGTATACCCTGTAAAAAGGTGCAAAGTGAGGCACTTGAAGAGAGACAGCAGCGAGAAGAGCGAGCAACATGGGGGGAGAAGTGGCAAGAGTAGGAGTAAATGTGAAGCAATGATAGTCTGCACACTACTGGCAACTTAACTGCAATAGAGGGTATCTACTAGTCTAGACTTTGCCACTAGAGCTCACCTCTGTTAGTCACAGTTGTTGCTGTTGCTCGCGTTGCTGCTGCTGCTGCTGCTACTTTGAGTGCTTCGCATTTGTACAGATTCATCAAATTTTCAGAAACGTAAAATATTCACAGTCGGACATATGTGTGTGTGTGTTGAGTGTGTGTGTGCAGAGTTGGACATATGTGTGTGTGTGTGTGTGTGTGTGGAGAAAAAAATCCCTTTGTGCTGTGGCAAAAGCATTTTATGGACTTACTGTTTAAGTCGCCACAGCAGCCAAAGAGCATAGCAAATGTGCAGCGGCAACAAGAGCAACAACAAGAGCAGCAGCAGCAACTGGTACAGCAGCAGCAACTGCAGCAGCAGCATCAACAACAACAGCAGCAACTGGTACAGCAGCAGCAGCAACTGCAGCAGCAGCAGCGATAGCAACAACAGCAGCAACGATTTGAAAGTAGTTCGAAATTGAAATCGACACAGGCCCATAAAATCTTATTTAAGTAGCATAAGCATATGAACTGCCTGCCTCCGCTCCCCCCTCTCCCTGCCACCCCTCTCTCTCTCACTCTCTTTCACTCCTTGTCTGTCTGGCTCTTTCTTTTTTATAGACTTTTTACCATTTGCATTTTATTGCCAAAACATAAATGCAGCTGATACCAGCGTCCAACACGCGCTGCACTTTATTTATAAACGAGCTACCGATTTCTGTGGCACGAGAGGAGCCTGAGATGTGGCACGGCACGGCATGGTATGCCATGCTGTGGCAGATCTCTCTCTCTGCTCCGTTTGTTGTTGTTCGCTTTGTTTGCTTTGTCTGTCACATAATTCAAATGCAAAATTTCAATTAAAATCTCAATCTCAATCAATGCGAAATTGAAACTTAATCGCATTGTTTTGTAATGGAAACTCGCAAAGTGCCTGCAAGGCACAGACAGATGGACAGACAGATAGGCGAAGATCTGCCACAAACGAGTCATATATGGCACAGTTAGCATGCCATATGTATGGCTAGCTGAGTGTGTCTCCCAGTTGATTGCGCGATTCGCTTGGCTCGCTTTAATTGATGGTCGCCTAGAGGCGCTGGCTGCGGACTCCATTAATTTAGAATGGGGGCCTAATGAGGCGCCCAGTGCTGTGGCAATGTCTGTCATATTGTTGTTGTTTTCCTTATACGAATTTCCATTTTTATGGATATTAATGAGAGAGTTCTAAGTGAATTCGTTCTTTATCCTTGAACTGTAATCGGGAATTTAGAGCAAATGGAATTCTATAAGTTGTTGAAGACAAAAATACAAAAATACTGTTTGTATATTTTTGATTTTATAGCAAGTGCAAGTGGATATACTTAGGAGAGTAAAGAGCTCTGTAATATATAAACTATATACTACAATATCTATAACTATCTATCTATAACTATATCCAATAGTTGTCGTAGTTTAAAAGTGGCTTGCTCAATCACAAATGAGATAAAGATCATTAAGAGAACTTTCTAACTTCAACAAGTTCTTAAAGAATTTTACAAATTTTAGATTTTCTCGCTTATGGCATATGATATAATATATAATTTTTATTTTCTTATATAAACTTTGGCAATTATTCTTGACATTGTGTAATGAATTGACATCTTGTAAGATTCTATTAAACAAATCTTATTGTTTCAACAAATATCTTAAGCAAGTAATGAACTACACAATACATATCTAAAGCTTTATATATAGTACTGAATTTGGTAATTTATATCTCTATTTAAGGGTCTATTTAAGAGTCTCATTCAATTTAATTCAATTCAATTCAGAACCTTGACCAGGGAAAGTTTTGAAGGTATACATCTTTAAAGGCTCTTTGATATTTCTTCGTTATTTATACTAAGTTTTTATTTTCCAAGACAGAGGAATTTGTAAGTTGAAACTCTCCAGAATTGACAGATATAGTTGTGCTGCATTGGCTATTATTACGATGCCATTTCTTATATGTTTTGAGCTTCACATGCAATATCATTTAATATACAATATCAACCTCAAGAAAGTTCTGAAAGTTCTTCCTCGCCCTTTTCATTCCCCTCCTTCTGCTTTACTTAAAGTAAAGTAAAGTTCCGATTCCCGGAAAGCGACTCATTTTGAATCGATCAGTCGGCTAATGCAAACCTTTTACTCCATTGAGTTTTAAAAATAAAAATAATACTCGTTTTTTATCTGACGATGCCCCCGTTACGCTAATTGCCAGTCGCGAATGTCGTTGCTCATCTCGAGGAAGGGAGACAGAAGACAGAGGGGAGCAGGAGATACCAACACTCACTCCCCCCGTATATCATGCGCTTTGGCCATCTGTTTTGGCAATCTCCCCAAGCAGCTTAAAAGCAGCCTCCCCCCTTCCTTCTTCCCCCTTCCTCTCTGACTACCTTTGGGGGTATTCCGTTGCTCCCCTTTGCTTGCGTGCGATGTTTTATGGCCCAGTTGGGCGACACACAGCAGAAGAACACTTCAAAATGCGTTGTAAATATGCGCTTAAGCTGTTAAATTGCAAGCCGGCAACAGCAGCAGCACCAACAGCAACACCAACAGCAGCAGTAGCAGCAACACCAACAGCAACAGTCGCTGACAGGCCAAAAATTGCAAGCGCGAAACCGCAAGACAAACGTTCCGCCTTTGTTACACCGCCTCCCCCCAGACACTGCCCCCCTGCTTCCCCTTTTCTTCCCCTCTTACGCCTTGCCTTGCCCCGCCTACTTGTGGCCACCACTGGCAGCAACAACAACAACAGCAACAACAACCCCGTGTTTATGAGGGAGGCTGTTGTTGTTGCTGCTAAATGCTGATGTATGAGCTGTTGCTGCTGCCGCTGCTCCTGTTGTTGTTGCCCCTGTTGTTGCTGCTGCCGCTGCTCCCGTTGTTGCTGCTCCCGTTGTTGCTCCTGTTGTTGCTGCTGCTGCTGTTGTTGTTGCCCGATTTCGACAGCGTTAAAACATAAAATATGCTGCCGCTCATAGTCGTTTCCGCCTGCTGCTGCTCCTCCTCCTCCTCCCACCCCCCTCTGTAACACAACCCATGAATAATGTTGCTGCGGTGTCTGGGGGAGCAGGGGCAGCGAGGGGATGGCCACAGCAACTCGGTGGTTGTTTCTGCTGCAGCGGCGCTTCATCATAAAAAGCGCATCCTTTGCCAGAGCTGCGTCCGAGAGAGCCGAAGCTGCGCTCAAGATTATCGTCATCAATTTTGGCATCAAGCAACGACGACAAACAGTTGTAACCGTAAACATTGTCAGCTGCTGCTGCCCCAGCAGCAACACACCAACAACAAATGCGCCCCTCGAGAGTTTGCCAAAATGTGGCAGAAGGGGAAGGAGGAAGTGTAAAGGGGGGCAACGTTAAGGCATTTTTATGGGCTGCCTCATAAAATTTGTGCACGGGATTTGGTTGAGCAGTAAGTAGACAATAAAATGACGTTGCTGCTGCTTTTTTTTCCCCGAATTTTTAATAAAAGACGCGGCAAATGATTAAAACCGGCAACAGCAACAACAACAACAACAACAACAACAACAACAACAGCAGCAGCAACAGCAGCAACAGCAAGAGCAACAACAATAACGGCACAACAACATTGACTGCGCAGTAGCAACAGTAGCAATCAATTTATGCCCACCCAGGCAGCAAGGGGAGGGGAAGAGAAGAGCGAGCGGGAGAGAGAGAGAGAAGAGAGGTGGAGGGGAGGTGAGACAAACAGTTAGCGAGGGTCGCTGCAGCACTTGTTCGTTCTCAGCTATTTTTGTTGTGTTTCCTTTCGTCTTAAAGCATTTTATGGCTTACTTAGGCAATGTTGTTGCTGCTGTTGCTGTTGTTGCTGCTGTGGTTGCAACCTCGCCGGTTTATTTACTCAATACGCCTCTCTTGCGGCAAACAAATCCAAAATGCAAGCAACGTTAAAGTTTATCATCGCGCTGGCACGTCCAAAAATGCCAAGTTGCTGCCGAGAACTCTCAGTTGCTGCCGCTGCTGCTAATGCTGATGTTGCGATTGCTGCTGCTGCTGCTGCTGCTGCCGCTGCGTGTGCGCCATAAAAATGCAATAAAATTCTTTACGACACATTTCGCCCTGCAACCCTCGCAGTTGTACACTTCACACCTTGGCAACGCATCTTGGGCGCTTCCTTCCTGCCCTCAAGTTGCTGCTGCTAGTGTTGCTGATGTGCAGCAATTGCCGAGGCTGCTGCGGCGCATCTGGCGAGTAAATTTAATGCGACCACTGCCAGCCAAGCGGGCTGCGTATTTAACGCCATTACCGTACCTCATTTGCCACGCCCACGCCCGTGTTGCAGCTGCTGTTGCTACCGTTGCTGTTGCTGCTGCTGCTGGCGACGGTCACCCGCTGCTTGTGTCATCAGCAACGTTTTGTTTGTGCCGTTATGCTTTTTATGGGCTTCTCATGCATTTGACAGCTTCATTTCCAAATCGAATTGCAGTTGCCAACAGCAGCAGCAACAGCAACATGGTCACCATACTTTGCTGCCATTGGTACTCATCGGTAGCTTGGCCCCCCTGCCTTGCCAGCTCAAGTTACCATTTTCGATTATTAGTTTTCGATTAATTTATGCGCATGTTGCTCGCGTGCAGCAGCAGCAACAGAACGACAGCAGCACGGCAGCAACATGTGTGGAATAATCACAACATTTACTTTTACAACTTCTCATTAGTGCGAAGATTGGTAGTCTGACGATTGCTCTACCGCCCAAGTTTGCACAGCAGCAACAGCAATTCACTTGGCACGGCAGCAACATTAGCAGTAGATTGCCAATCAATTGCCAGTTGGGCAACAGCTAACAGCTTACGCCCCGTTCTTTCCTCATCTTCATCTTCTTTTTCCTTCATTGCCAACTGCAACATTGTTTGAGTATAACAACAACAGCAGCAGCAACATCGTTCGATTGCCGTTAGCCTGGCAACATTGCTGTGAACTTGACAGGTTTTTCTAGATGATGATGGTAACTGCGTAACGCCCACAGGGCCCTGAAAACAGTTGCTATTCACTTAGTTGTCTGCCTCGAGACTCCTCCTCTTCTTCTTCCAGTGCTCGAAGTGGCAACAATTAGTTCCATTATATAAGGCAGCGATAGTTCGCTCCATGCTGCACTGCCCACAATTTCCAATGGGTTTGCCCTTTGGTTATTTCAACGCTTCCGCTATGTTGCACTGTCTGCCCTCAGTTGTTGTTATACCCAGCAATCATAGGGTGCAAGGGTATGATAGCTTGCAGTGCATTAACTATTGAGTGCCAGCAATGAAATACAGGCATGTCTGTCCGTATGAACACCTTTAACTTGTGGAGTACAAAAGCTAGGACTACCAAATTTGATCAGAATATGTATTATAACTGGTAATGCACATTAGAAATTTACCAGTGCATTTATTCTTGATCAAAGTCACCCTAAGAGGCAATATAGCCAAATTTGTCCGTATGAATACCTATATCTCGTACAATATACGAGATAGGACTACCAAATTTGTTGAAAATATGTATTATAGCCGGTAGTGCACTTTAGAATTGCATCAGTATTTAAATAATTAATCAGAGTCAGCAATCGAGGCAATATAGTCATGTCTGTCCGTATGAACGCTTATATCTCGTAGACTATAAGAGCTAGGACCACCAAATTTGGGGAGAATATGTCTTATAACTGGTAGTGCACTTTAGAATATTACTACTAAATATATTTTTGCTGAGAGTCAGAAAGCGATAAAATAAAGCCATGTTTGTCCGTATGAACACTTATATCTCAGAAACTGTAAGTGCAAGAGCTACCAAATTTTGTGGCAATAAGTCTTATTACTAGTAGTTAACTTTAGAGCTTAGCCATGCCCCCTTGTCGCCCCCTAAAGCCAAAAAAAATGCATTGCATGTGATATTTTCAAGCTAAAATGTTCCAACTAATTTCTGATACCTCTGCAGCAGCTATCTAAGATAGATTGTCTAGTGGGTATATCAGAGTCCAGCACACCCGAGTTTATCTTTCGTTACTTGTTGCTGTTGTTGTTGTAGCAAGCAACAGCAGCAACATTCATTAGCCTTTATTGCCCGCTGCCCTGGCTGCATTGCCAAACTATTTTTCAGCTAATATTAGCTATTGTTGCTGCTGTGTATGTTGCTGCCGTTGTGTATGTTGCTGCTGCTGCTGTTGTGGTTGCTGCTGCTCGTATTTGTTTCTGCTTCAGCGGCATTCCGGCAATTTGTCTGCATTTCTTTTCCAGCAAACGCATTTTCTTTCCTATAATTCTCGTGGCCTCTGCCCGCGAGGAGGCTGAGGCAGCCACGCCCCATCGCAGAGAAATTTATCAGGTAATTTCTGAATGAGGAAGTTCTTGTCAGTTCTCTAATAAGCAGGCAGCGCTGTCTCTGCCGCTGCTTCTGTTGCTGCTCTGCCTCTGCTGCTGCTTTGTTTCTGCTGCTGCTCTTTGAAAATTTTGTTGTGATTTAATATTGCTCGAGCATTTCAGTTATTTATGAGAAGCCACTTGACATTTTTCCCCTCTGCCTTTGCAGCTCCCTTGTCACTGTCTTTGCCCTTCCTTCGTCCCTCTCTTTTCCCCTCTTCCCTCCCTTTTCTCCTGCTCATTCCACCTTCGTATTTATAGAAATGTCATAACATTTTCTCTGCTCGCGCTGCGGCTGCGCTTTTACAAGCATAAGCAATTAAATTAAACTGCTGGAATTTGTTAGCTGCCCCTCCTCCCTAGCTCCCTCTTCTCCCCACTCCCTTCTTCCCCCTATGCCTTGCCTGAGCAAGTCATCAAAATTGACATCGCATTTAAATTCATTTTCAGTGCAAGTTTTCTTTTTATTAATGATTAATTTGCTTGGCAGCAGAGATAGCAGACTTAGGCAGGGGAGAGGGAGTGGGTGTGGGCGTGGTCTGTAGCCAGCTCAGATCCTGTGCGCATTAAAATTAAACAACAGCATCAACAGCAACAGCAGCAGCAGCAGCAGCAGCAACAGCAACGCCAGCAACATCAACATTAACGCAAAACGCAATCAACATTAAAAGATTTCCCGGGTTTATGTGTATGCTCCCGAGGGGTGTGTGGAGGGTGGGCGGGGGGAGGGGTAAGGTATGTAAGTATTTTAAGCGCACTTTTATTTGCCTTCATAAAAAGGCAAGACTACGTTGTATGGGCCAGCGATAAGAAGGCCAAAATGCGTTTCGCATAAAATGCGTTTTTATGACCATGACGAAAATGCGAAACGCACCCAAAAATAAAGGCGAGATCCCAAAAGCTGAACCAAAAGGGCACGCAAGCAGAAGAGAAAAACAAGAGAGAGAGGGAGAGAGAAAGGGGGAGAGAGGAGAGAGGAGAGGAGAGAGAGCGAGAGGGAGGAGCAGCATGTAAGCGCCTCTTGGCAAGGGCGCGTCATCAGTCCATTGTCGATACATCAGCAGCTCATTTGACGGGGTCGAGCAATGATGTATTAATGGACGGTCACGTAGCGCACATAACGATGCTGTAATGTAAAAGCAACCCTCGCAAAAAGCAGCGACTCAAGCAGCAGCAGAGGCAGCAGCAGCAGAGGCAGCAGTGGCAGCAGCAGAGGCAGCAGTGGCAGCGGGCCATAAAGTCAGTCACAGCGGCCTTGTGTCAATGGCATCGAGTACTTGCCAAGCGTGCGCCATGAATATGTAATTGAGTACTCGCATGAGTAGTCCTACTCGCAGTTGTACTCATACTTGTGATAGCACTCATACTCATACTTATGATCGCACTCCAGTACTGGCACTTATATTCTTACTGGCACTCATACTAATAGATTTTACTCATGCTATCATTCAACTTGTACTCAGGCATTTACTCATATTCGTACTGGCACTATAATGTACTCCTACTCATGCCTGTAATCGAACTAACCCTAACACTCATACTGATATTCGTATTCATACTTGTATTTGTATTCATTCTCCAACTCGTACCTACGTCTCAGCGTAATAATTATTCGTATCACTCATACTCACACTCGTACACAAGCTTACAGTCATATTTGTACTAATACTCATACTCATGCCTACACTCATACCTGTAATATTACTTATACTTATACTTATATTCGTATTTAAGATCATATTCATTTGGGAACTGGCACTTATACTCGTGCTTATGATCGCAATCATACTTTGTACTAGCACTCATACTAGTATTCATATTCCTTTTTATACCATTCCTAAAACTCATACCGATATTCGTACTCACATGCATATTTATACTCGTACTAATACTTAAAATCGTACTTCTTATTGTTCTCATACTTATACTCGTACCAGCACTCATACTCATACTGAAACTCATGTTAGAACTCCTACTCAGACTGGCACGAATTGTCTTTACTAGCAGTACTCATACTTATACCTACACTTGTAATCATACGAACACTTTTACTAGCATTCGTATTTATACTTTTACTGATATTCATACTTAGCACTCAATCTTGCACTCATATTGGTACTCACACTCATATTCATACCTATATCAAACTAATACCTAATCATACCCACGTTCATATGACCCACTCTTTCTCTCTCTCACTCATTTCTCCACTCCCACACCCATTCCCACTCACACCTTACACCTCCCTCTCACCCCCTCCTCCTCCCTCACACCCCTCACACTCCCACTTGTGGCAGCTGTTGCAAGCAGCAGCAGTGTGCTCTCACTGGGCGCACGCGAGCGGCCTCTTCAGCTGCTCATTGAGTGCTAATTAGCCAAATGCCCGCCCCACGAATTGGGGCCAAGTTGGCGCCACAAGTGAATGCATGTGAGTGTGAGTGTACTCGTTTGAGTGCTTTATTTTCTAAACAAATCAAATGCTGCCAAGCGGGCACATTCAATCAGCCAAGTTGCCACGCTGCTCTAGCGGAGGTGATAAAACAAGTTCACGTTGCCAGCCATGCAGCTGCCTCTTACACACCCTCACACACACTCACACACACTCACACACACCTCTCTGCTGCCGTTCATCTACCAAACAAATCAAATAATTGGCTAATTAGTTAAAGACTCCAACTTGAAGCGACCTCAGCGCATTATCTTACATTATCTCATTAAATCAAAGATCTTGAGAGCGAAAGAGAGAGAGGAGGGGGAGGGGAAAACAACAGAAATAATAATTATAGATCTGTAAACAATCGGCTACTTCAATGCCATGTTGTGTACTCATATATTGAGTACTCGAACTCTGTAAAAACTTGTTGAATTTTCGGGAATTTATTGCTTATTACTTTAGTCTTTTTGAGCTTTGCCGCGCACTGTAAACACGCCTCCTCTTGTTGATATCTTGTTGTGGTATATACTGCACATTTTGGTATATTTATAATACTCACTCTTGTGCAATATTTTATTGTTTGTTTTCTCTGCATTCCACGCATATTTTCATTGTGCATAGAAAGGGAGTTTCCATGGGAACAACAAGTTCTTCGCGTAGATGAAAGATGAAAGATGATGAGGGAATCTTTTATTTTGAATGTACTTTGAGTGGCAAGAAATTAAGGCAGTTTGCTTAAGAGTTTTTTGTATAATAGGATACTTTATAAGTGCTAAAATAATATATCATTTTTCTTCTGCAGTGTTGTCTATTAGATTTGTGTACAAATCATTCCTATGTGCGAGATTCTTTGATTTTTCTATGGATAAGTTTACCATTACTTTAAATTAAGGTGACAAACTTATTGTTAATCCTTTTATCAATTTTTGTATGAATCAGTCTCTATTGTTAATTTCTTTTACTTCTTCTCTTTTTTTGCTGCATTCTTCATTTAATTTTCTTAATATTTTATTTAAATTTCTAAGCTTTTTTGCCCTTTTTTTGTACTATGCTAATCTATAAAATGTTTCTATTTTATATATATAAATATCGTATGAATTGGCTAAAGTCTAATGTAGATTTCTGGAAAGCTCTTTCTATGATACGATATTGTAAAATGATCATGATAATCAATCCACTCCCTTATAATGAATTCTAATAACATAAAATATTTATCTATTTATTTTATATATTTATTTTTATTTTGAATTCTGACTACATAATCATTACAATACTATGACTCTAAATATTTTCCAATTCAATTCAATTCAATTCAATTCATTTCTACTGCTCTACCTTCGCTCGCTCATCCTTCATTATATGGCTATTTACATTCCGATTCCGATTCCTACTGATCTCTACTGCAGTTCAGCGAACTCTGCTACCCTGTATTTATTTACATTACGCGTAAGTTAGCGAATTTGGCGGCAGATCAAATGCTACTTGAGTATTGAATAACACATGCTGGTGGCGAACTGCCTCGAACTGGCTGGGATCTCTGACTTATGGCTGGAGTCAGCGAGTCGTGAGTGTCTTATCGACTCATTGAGTGCCTGCCACAGCTGTGTGTGGCAAGTGTGGCAGTGTGTGTGTGTTGGCATTCCAAATCCGTTAGCAACTTCCGTTTGTTGTATGCCGCATTTCGACACTCTACAAAATTAAAGCCAAACAAATCGCCAAACAGCCGAAAAATGCAAGGCAAATCAAGAGTGAGAAGGGGCAGAGAAGGGGGCAGGCAGGCAGGGAGAGAGGCTGCCACAGACTGTGGCCACACAGTCGAGTCGAGGCGACTCTGGCTGTCAACGCCAAGATGCGCTTAAGCATTATTAATTGTTTATGAAATGAACTGCGGCCACTAAACAAATGATAATCAGCAGCGAAATATGCAAAACGCTGCCTAAGCACAACGAGCATGCGGCATGCCACAGCAGTGGAAGGGGAGGGGGAAGAGGGAGGCAGTGTGCAGAGCCAGCTGAATGCAGGCACATTCAGGCAGAGCGAACAGAGTCGGCAGGCAATTTTGCATAATTTCCGAAACACATGTTGCCTTCAATCATGCGCGAAGCTGCCACAGTCAGAGTTGCTGCCACAGAACGAGCCACAGCAAGAGCAACAGGGCATGGGAGAGGGGGAGGGAGAGGGGCAGGACGCCAGCGACGGGTTGTCAGTCGCCCTCGGGGCGCATAGACAAATTGACTAACTGCCTAAGCGACTGAGCAGTGTAGAAGGGAACGAGAAGGGGTCTGGCTTCTCCCCTCTCTCTCTTTCTCCCTCTCTCTCTGTCACTCTCTGTTGTGGTACTCACTGAGAATCAAGTGAAAATGTAGCGGAAAACATTTTAATACTAATTACAAAGAATTTGTGCCGCCGTCGTTTGGCACTTTTCCTTTTTACTATATTTGCACACTTTATTCAGTTGTTAAATACGCTTTCAGTTGAAGGTATAGAGACTTGATAAGGGAAGTTGATTGAAAACTTGAGTGAAGTTGAAGAGGAAACTAAGGTAGCCTTTCTTCAATAGAACTTTCCTACAGGAGTGCTTTTAATGTTGAAGAATGTTCTCACTGTACTCAGAACTTAACCTCAAAAGTATCAGTATAAAAGCTAGGCTGAGATATAAGATCAATATGCTATAAGATCCATTCTATGTCTTTGAATATAAATGAACCAATCAACAATATAAAGCATTTAAAAGATTTGACAAGAAGTTCTAAACATAAAGACCAATCATTCCAAGTCAAATTATCGCTTAACAGAGGGCGGTAGGCGTGGCATCTTAAAGTATAAATTAGCTTTATCTTCCTTTAGTATAAGGGAACCACTATACCCACTTTGCTGTCACTAGCTCATAAAGTTGCTGAGATCAGTGCGTTCATACGAACATAAAAAGGAGAAAGACAGTTAGGCAGACAAGGCTTAATCATCTAGATGCAGAAAATGAATAGAAAAACTTTCTTTTAAAATGAAAGGATTTTACGAGACCTACATTAATCCATCTGTACTTCATTCAAACCTTTCATAGAGCATTCAAACTCGTCTAAATTTACTGTTTGTTTACAGTTGACTTGCTGTGCTCTCCCTCTCTCTTTCTCTCTCTCTGACTCTTTCTCTCTCTCTCTCTCTCTCTCTCTGAGTTACTCTCGCTTTCGGGACACACTGTGCACAGGGGTTTTCCCTCCTATTTTATTTCGATTTCCGAAAATAAATGTTGGCGCAGCACAGGACGATGATGGAGACGGAGACAGAGACGGAGGCACTGCTGATGTATGCCGATTTGTGCTGCGACTGCATTTTAATTGGAAAAGAGTTCGTCCAGGCTGGAGTTGGAGCTGCAGCAGTGGGGCAGGGGGAGTAAGAGAAGGGGCAGGGGGGGGAGAGGGGGAGTCACAGCTAGTTTCAGAGCTGGAGCTGGCGGCGTTTTCGCTTTAATCAAATCGCTTTATGACAGCTCGAGATATGCCGACAAATGACACACAAGACACACAAACGTCATTAAGTAAACACAGAAGAGCGAGGGAGGAGGAAGGAAGGAGGGGGAGAAGGGAATGGTAGCTGGAGTAGGCAGTAGGGGGAAGTAGGTAAAGGCAGTGTGGAGTTGCAGGCAATGCGGGTGGCAGGTGAGCCGCCTTGGCTGACATTAAACGCGTGTTAATTTCAGTTAATTTGGGGCGTGATTCCGAAAGGGGGAGAGAGAGAGAGAGAAAGAGATGGGGGAGAGGGGGGAAGAGCCGAAAGGGAGCAGGGGTAGGGGGCAGGAGCAGCCAGTTGTGCCGTCCATCCATCAACGGGATCGCACCAGGCTTCACGCCTTTGCGCGGCCGCTTCACTGCATTTGTCAATCAGCGCTGGCCGGGCAGACAGAGAAGAGAAGGAGAGAGGAAGAGAGAGGGGAAAGAGAGGGGAATAGAAGACAAGGGGGTATAATGGCATCTTTGTAGCATTCTCATGCTTGGGCTGCTGCCTCAAGGTCCATTTGCATCACTTGTCTTGCGCTTTTAGACTGATCTTCTCTGCTTGCGCCTCACGCATGTTGTGGCGCCTTTGAGGAAGAGGGAGAAGGAGGAATTGAAGAAGAAGTGCCTAGTTGTCTTGCTAGATGAGCTAGAAAGTTGCACTTGCTGTTCAAGTGGGTGTGCAATTGCTAAAGTGGTGAATGGAGGAAGAGCAGTTGGGGAGACTGGGGAGACTGGGCAAGTGCAGGCGATTAATCGAGCTGCACTTGAAGTGTAGAAGAAATCAGGGAAGATATATCTAGCATAAATTGCATGCGGTTATTATTAGATTTATCTGGAATTAGAGAAAGAAATATGTGCATTTTGAAGAAAGCAAATCTGAGTAGAAAGATAAATGGAAATCTTTAAAGGGAAATTAATTCTTAAGATTTCTGATTTGATTTATAAACTATATAAACTGCATTTAAAACTATTATTTCGGGTAAGTAATGTCTACAGCAGGAAATATAGAAAGATCTACTATAAGATCTACTATAAAAAATTTAAAAGGAGTTTAGAGAACATGTTTCGATATATTTTAAAATAAATCAAATGGACTATAAAACTTTGAAAAGGTTTCTTAAATATACTTTTCTAAAGACTTAAAAATGGAATAAGGAATATATAAGATACAAAAAAATATTGACTGAAAAATAAAAGCGAAAGTACACAAAAATAGAAAAATTAAGAAAATTGATAATATGAACAAATTGACGGAATATTCATATTTTCAACTGAAAAACATTACTGGACTCCAGTTAAATAAGAAAACTCCTCTTTAAGAAAATTACCTAAGTAGTCGAACATGAATATACTGAATATATATAAGTTTTATAAAAATATACTAAAGGCATTGTTTATATATTGAAACAAACGACTATTTGAGGCCTTAAAAACCTATTATTTGGAAGGAATAAAAAATTGAAAACTGGACTAAATATAGAGCTAAAGGAGATTATGTTGAAAAAAACCTTCTTAAAAAAATATATTTTATTCAAAATACGACTACAAAGACCCGATATTGAAATACTATATCTAGAAAATTAAGAGATGAATTCAAGATTCTCTATAAGCTAAACTGACAATCTCCTTCCCTCAACATTATCACACCTAGTTCCATTCGATCTTCTTATCGCATCTTATCTTTTATCTACTGCGACTACTTCAGCTTCTTTTCAACTTGTTTACATCACATTTCTTGAAGAATTCCAATCCCAAAATCTTCTCTCCAAATCGGACACTCTTCGCAATTGAATTCGTGTATTTACCGAGAGCTGTAACCAATTGCCGTCGTATTCATTTCATGTTGGGCCGACACGGCGGCTAATTGAATTAAAATACCGAAAACATGTTTTTCTTTCTCAGTTTCGGTACAGATTCCCCGCTCTCTTCTGCCCCTCCTCCCTCTCTTCCCACTACACTCTTCTCTCTTCCCAGCATGTGAGTCTGCATTGCTCAGCGTTTCTTTTCTTTTCTTCATTTCCATAATTGTTGTTTCTCCCTTGTCTGATTTGCTTTGCTTTATGTTGCCGCCGTCGGTTGTTGTTGTTGGGGTGTTGTTGTTGTTGTTGTTGCTGTTGTTGTTGTTCCTGTTGTTGTTCCATTGTCGCCGGCTGCCTTTTCAGGGTCAAATTGCCAATTTATATCGATCTGCAGACAGTTCCAGGCCACGCCCCGCTGCGAGAAATGCACATTAACACCTACGCACCACTGGAGGCGGCACTTTAGTTGTCACACAGAGAGAGGGGAGACAGACGGATGAGGAGGGAAGAAGTGACTAACGCTTCGAGCATCAATTAGGCCTTAAAGACGCGCGCCTTGACTTCGCTTCGACTCTTGTCGCTAATTTGCGCAAATTATGTGCGAGCGGAGCCTCTGAAAGTACCGCAAGTGGCAAGTGCTGGAGTGGCTGTGGAGACTGCACTTGCAACATGGCCGAAAGTCCAATTATGTCAACAGCAACCGCAACAGGCGCAACATCAAAGCTCAGCCAGGTGAGGAGACCGTGCCGACAAAGAGAGCAACAGTTGCTCGAGTCGCCCCTCGAGGCCTCGTTGCCTCTCTTGAAGAACTCCGCTGCGCCGCCTGCTTTCTGTAGGTTAAACCGTTTAACAGGATGTGACTGCAATTTAACCGTTAACTGTGTGTGGCAAATCTCTAACTAAACGCCAAACTCCTCTCCATACTCCCTTCCCTCTCCCCCCTCAAGACACTTTTCGCGCCCGCTTTGATCTCTTTGATGTGTGCGTGTGTGTGTGTGGCTGCCTCAAGGTCCGCAAGAACTTCAAGGTCCCAATGCTGTGTGCCACATGTGAACGTGAGTGTGCACGTGTCTGCGTGTCTGTTCTTGTCCTTGTGTCTGTGTGTGTGTGTTGTGGGGAAACGTTGTTTGTCTTTGATGCAACTTCCTCAATGCGCTGCCAAAACAGACGCAACTTTGGGCTGGCATCGCCAGCGAGACGTTGCACAAGATCAAAGGCAGCAACAGCAACAGCAGCAGCAGCAGCAGCAGCATCAGTGCCATCGGCAGCAGTAGCAAAGGAAGCAACAACAGCAGCAGCTGCTGCAGATGCAGCCACAGATACAACTCAGCCAAAGTCGCAGCTACACTGCGATAAAAAACTTCAAACTAAACGAGAAATCCGAAAAGTTGGGATATTTATAGGTTTTAATTCAGAGAACGAAAGAGAAGAATATGCATAATATACCCTATAATATCTGTATACATTACACACCCAGTATAAAAGGCTGTGGGGTATGCTGAGGATGCATCTTTAGAGTCAAGAGAAGTTGTTGACATTTATAAAACGGTTTCAGACTTGATGTCTTCGTCTTCGCCTTCAATACAAGTCACAAAATAAACAATATTCTAAGAGACTTCCTAAGCCAAACAGAACTGATATTATATTTTATAAGACTAACTATATACCCTTTAAAAAATAGAATACAATAAAGGAGAAGAGATCTATAAAATGATAGCCTAAGAAAATCTAAATCAACTTTCAAGTCTCTTTTTTTTCCAATTATCTTCAACTGTTTCTAAATTATTTTAATTTCTCAAACAAATTTTCAATATATATATATATTTTTCTCTCAGTGTAGCTTGTTCTTCACAGCCCCATAGCGTAGTTTATTTAACTTTTGACACCTTGAAGGGTTTCACCAGCGCATTGTTTGATTTTCATTTTGGCCGCATGCAACGTTTGAATTGCGGCTTGAATTCAGCTTCAATTTCCACCTCAGCTTGATGTTTCCTCCGAGATTTGTTTAAGTCATTTTTGGATTTAACACCACACACACACACACACACACTGGCAAACACACACATTAATTACATGAAAATGCATTTTATGTCATGGGAACAGAGCAAGTTTTCCATCTGCATTCTCCTCCGCTTTCAATTTCCCATTGTCCGCTGAATGCAACCCTAAGTCGCCTCAGTGGCATCCTCAACCTCCTTCTGCGTTTTATTAGATTCATCATCATGGCCAATTTATGATGCGATCTCTTTGGGCTTCCAGCTGCTTTTCCCATTCAAAAGTCTTCACTTTTGTCTGTCTGTTTGTTTGCTCTCTCTCCCTCTCTCTCCTTCTCTCTCTGTTTTATTTCTGCCGTTTTCCACTTTTATTTTTTCCCATTTTTATGGCACACAGCTTTGACAAAGGACGCTGCACAAAAGCGATTCCGAATCCGAATCCCAAGCTGGAAGAGCGTAGCTGAAACCCCAGTTTATCATTAAGACAAAAAACCTCGAGCAACGGAAGCAGCTCCAAGGAGGGCAATGGGGGCGTGGCAGCCGTTAGAAATGGATGGCAACGGCATCATAAAACGCAGCCATCAAAACGACAAAATTAAAAAGTTCAAATGGCAAATGGCAGGCAAATTGTTAGCTAGAAAACGGCTAGCGCAAACGCAAATCACTCGAGCAAATTGACAGACAGCACACCGACAAGGCGAATGCCCTACGCAGTACGATTGAATTGATTCAATTGAAATTGAATCACAACCGAACGGGGGAACTTTCTAATGTCAATTGCAATTGTGGTAGGCCAGCTTGTAAAAGGAACCTCAACTCAACTGGGAAGACAATTGTCGATATGTTATCAGTAATTTGGCTTGGAATTTTCTTAGTATCTTAAGTGATTCTCACAGTAATCAATATTGAAAGTTGGGCTTATGGCAAGTGTTATTTGATTTAAAAGGAATACGCACTAGAAAAGGCAGTGCTGCACAGTTTAAAGTACGAGTAGACTAGTTTTCGATAATTTGTGGGTATAAGAAATATGAAAATAGATAATACATTTATTTATAAATGGAACGGACACAGTAAACAACCTTTAAGATTTAGTTTATAGTAAGGAAAAGGCAGTTTGAAGTAATTCTAAAGTCAGCTTGGAAGAACATTCGAATTAGGTTACAAATTTTAGAAAAATATAAATAAAATAGGAATAAGAAAAAGACCAAAACTTGACATTGGCAAGAGCTGAATAAATATAAAGAGCCTAAAAGTTGATTTAGGTGCAGAAGAATTTGAGAAATTTAAAGAAGAACAGGAGCTTACAATTTTAAGGGTAGTCTAGTTAATATAACAGATAAACAAGAGAACTGCATTGTGCAAAAACTTGTGAAGTATTAAAAAAGAAAGCTAGATTTCAAATGAGTTATTTAAAATATTTAAGATTTTATATTGTTATATTATCATGTATATAAATTTTATTGTGTTATCATTATATATATTTTCATATTATATTATTTTTTTATAATACCATATTATATTATAATTAAGGCAACACCCCCTTTCAAGTTCAACTTATAACGCCTAGTTTCTCTCGCTGTAATTTAAGCAGATTCCTACCATGCGTCACCAACCACTTGAACATGTCGCAATGCCCTCAATTTCTCAAGTACCACCGAAAAGGGGGAGTTGTTGACTGCGGGGGGTGTGGCCAAAGAACCAAATTAAATATAAGACCACAATAATACAGAAAAACGGAAAAACTTTATGCCTGCAATTCGGGAAAGGGAATCAGCGAAGTCATATGGCTGGCCAGGCTGGAGGTGGAGAAGGAGCAGCGAGCAGGGAGCTGGAGCTGGAGCTGGAGCTGTGCGGAGAGCTGCTCCCCTCGGCGAGTGCCGTCTTCATTGTCGTTGCGCCGTCGTATTGAGACAAATAAATTTGTTCGCTGGTGCCACATGGCGTTGACTGCAGCAGCAGCAGAAAGCAGCCGCAAAAGATTTCCCGGGATATTTTTAATTTTGCGGCAAAAGAAAAATGAAAATGAAAATGAAAACAAGCAGCAACGAAAGCAACGAAACTTTGCACATAATCGTTATCGTCAATTTCGGGTCGAGTCGGAAGTCGGGAAAGGGAATCATCAGCAGCATCTCTGGTTCCTTGGGAAACCCGTAACCAAACGAAACACATAATTTGCGGCAACAAAGGCTTTTCTTCGCTGCGTCCCTCTGTGTGGAAATTAACATTTTTATGTTTCCGCCAGGACGTGGCAGACACTCCATAGAGATATGCAGCATATCTCTGCAGATATATACTCCAGATATATTCCTGCCAGACTTTTGTCTTTTCAAAGAACTCGCATAGTTGGATCCCCTTTGTTCCCCGAGCAGAGCAAAGGCTGCCCGGGCAACCCGGTAAGTAAGTAAGTTTTAATTACTGTTTGACAAATATTTAACATGCCACAGGAGGGGCAGGGTATGGTTACAAAGAGGGTAGGCTAGAGGGAGACAGAAGGAGAGAGAGAGGTAGACAGAGACAGCGAGCGACTTACGCACAATTAAGCAGAATTTTTGCCGCTTGTAAGGCAAATGAAATCACAGCAGGCAAAGGGATTGTCAGAGGCGTAGAAAGCAGAGAGAGAAGGGGTGAGGAGCAGGAGGGGAGGGGTAGGGGGTTGGCTACTTTTGGGGTGGCGTTGACTGGCTCTGCTCTTTGTTACCCTGTAACAACATCATTTTGCGCCGTATAATGTCATAAATGTCTGTTAACAAAACAACAGACGTCACAGAGCGAGGGGCGGGTGGAAGGGGGCAGGCGAGGCAAGACTCTGTCAAACATTATTACATTATTTGCCTTTTGCTGAAATTGAAACCAACCCTACCCCGAGAACATCTCTAAGTTGCCTGTCCCCCTCTCCCTCCTCTCTCTGCTCGCTTAGTTAAATTTTCGTTTAGCTTTTTTTTTTTCTGTGTATTTCAGCTTGTTTTCTGGTTTTATTTGACTTGGCTGCTGGTTGTGCTGCTTCTTGTATTACAGGCGGCAACCCTACGCCGGAGATTAATTGCGACTGTCGAGGAAGGCAGTGAAGGGAGGGGAGAAGGGGGGTCTTGCGTGGCTTTGTGTGCATTGAGTGCCCTCTGATGGCAATTATTAAATTTTCATTACATCCCCTAATCAGCTTTTCTGCATATTGAATCGTGTCAACAGGAACCACGCCCCCTCCCCCTTCTGAATCTCTGTCCAGGCCTCGCCCTGATGTGTATTTACATGTGGTTGCCTTGGCAAGCGACTTGTTTAAGCAGGTGTTGAAGTGGACATATCCAACTGGGCAGCGCACTGCTGCAGAGGATGATGATGAGCAGCTGCGGCCGAAGCAGAGTGCAGCTCATGCTGTGGACAAGTGTGCATAAAGAGCTTGGCAAGAGGGAGGGGGAACGGTAGAGAAGGGAAGAGAAGAGAGAGAAGGGAATGGAATGGAGTGTTTGAGTAGCATTGCTGCACTGTGGTCTGGGCAAGCAATACCCTGTAATAAGTGATTGTTGCACAGGATTAATAAGGAATTTGCAAGGAAATTTTTATAAGATTTCAATGGAAAGGTGAATGAAATGTTGAATATATTTTTGTAAGTTTCATTTAACATATATTAGAAAATTAGTTCAAGATATTTTTGAGCTATTCCTTTGCTGATTACAACAAGTCATGCAAATGAATCTAAAAATCGATATAAAAATTAATGAAACCGTGAAATTTTATTGGAAAAATTGTTTAAAAATATTGGGAAGATTTGGGAAGATCTACTAAAGTTCATTCTTTGCTTCAATTAGAAGCTAACACAGTTTTCTTGGGTATCTTCAATGATATTTTACTTTCTTAGAACCCAAACTAAACCAAGATTCTTTGGGTATCTTCTTTGATATCTGAGAGCTACTGCCTTTGTTTCAATTAACTCATACATTCTAAGTAAGTCAAGTTTTATTGCGTATGATTTTTATATCAATTCTATCTAATCTAAGTTTTCTATTTATGTTATGATCTTTAAATTAATTAGAGCTTAATAATTAACTTCATCAAACTCCTGAGTATTTTTGTGAGTAGCTTCTCGATCTTAATTATTAAAAGATCCCTTCTAAGCATTTCCCCCATACTGCCATTTCAATTCCGTTTCATTTTGCCGACTCTTACAGTCGATTCGCGTTGACATATGTAATCAATAAAGCTGCGCACCTGCTCAACTGTCCAATAGTCCAACAGTCCAAGCCAAGCCAAGCCAAGCGCAGCCAAGTCAGCGAGGAGCCACCGAGGAGGAGCTCATCAGTAAAATGAGGAAAATGGGCAAATGGCTCCCGGGTAAATAAGCCGATTAATTGTAATCAAGCGGGCCTAGTCGGACCAGAGCAGACTGTGGGGACAGTGGGGGAGTATGGAGGACAAAGACTGTTGACTGCTGGTTTCTGGTCTCTGGTCTGCAATGGTCTCTCCATCGTCTCTATCGATTTGTCTGGCCCGCTTGGGTCAATGTATGGGAAACTGAAACACTTTCTACCCCAATGCGATGAAGAGCGCAACAGAATTAACAAGGAATCGAGGCATAAAAAAGAATTGCAATCGCCGTTTGCACTTCTGTCCGCCAGGACAGCATAGGGCACAGGGTGACCCCGGATTCGTACTCGGAGTTGGACTCGCAGTTGGGAGCTGGGCTCGGGTGGTTTTCTAATGACAAATAATAACCGTAGCCCCCTCTCAGTGTGTGCGTGCTCGTGTGTGTGTGTGTGTGTGCGGCATGCCAGGCTGCCCAGCCACACCCCCTTCAGCCGTAAATGAATAAAGTGAAGTGTAAGTAAAATTTACGTGGCAGGCGACGCTGCTAATAATCATAAAAAACGCACAGCGGCGATTTTCGACAACTTCAGTTGAGGCTGAGGGGCGGCGGCCACGCCCACGTCCCAGTCCTTGCAACAAATGCCTGTCAGTCGCAAAGAGTGTGGCAAGTATAAATAATTCTAGTTTATTGTTTAAGCGCAGCCGCGGGGCATGCAACCGGGTGTCGGCCTGGTTGCCTCTCTCCCTCCCCCTCTTGTACACCCCTTTGTCCCAGCTGCCACTCAGATCATTTCGGGTGGTCTGTTGCACAGCTATTTACTCAACAAAACCGAGCTCCAACTGCCTCCGTGCTCCGACTTCGACTTCAAATTGTAAGCACAAATAATAATTGCCGCAAATTTGCAGCGCAAACAAAAAGGAAATCGGGAGGAATTTACTGGCAAATCAGATTACGATACATATACATATATGAATATATATGTAGATAAGCGATAGGAAGTCGAAATCGAGATGAATTGAGATTTTTTTATAGGTTTTTTTCTATAAACAAATCAAATCAATTACGAAGTTTCTTGACCAACGGAAGTTCAATACAAAATATATCTAGCATATAATCGTTTTTATATATTATTTATATCGATATGAATGATATGTATTGTATGAGAAATTCATAATCACAGTACAATTTAGTATGCAGAAAAATTGAATACAGCTTTTTTGGTAAATTTTCAAGGTTTCTATTCGAAAACTCGCATACATTCCTTAAATCACAGATAAATGAAAGTGTTTGCTACGAGGGTCGTTTGATAAGTCCGTGACTTTTTGTATTTGCCGCGCACCTGCTCAAATACAACACTGCTGTCACAGTTATCGATTAACAGCTGACTGTAAAATTTGAAAAGCTGCGTTTTTGGTTTGCGTTTTATAGGCATTGAAAGCAGACGATCTCGTGAATTTTAACGAAAATGGAAAAAGTGAATTTCGTGTCAGCATGGCAAAATTTCATAAATTGGGCTACAACTGCTACCCCATCCAGCATATTCTCCAGATTTAGCCCCCGACTATTTTTGTTTCCAAACATGAAGAAATGGCTCGGCGGTAAGAGATTCGGGTCATCACAGAAACAAACGACTATTTTGAGGGCCTTGAGAAAACCTATTATTTGGAAGGAATAAAAAAATTGGAAAAACGCTGGACTAAATGTATAGAGCTAAAAGGAGATTATGTTGAGAAAAAAGTCACGGACTTATCAAACGACCCTCGTATAAATTTAAATTATAATTTTGTGGTTGGACTATAAAGTGTTCTCTTAAATTTAAAAATATGTTTTATTTTGACGTTGATTTTTCTTAAGAAATTCGAACTTTCAAGATTTTCACACAAATTTTTGAATGTTTGCCTTGAGTTATAGTAAAATATTTTATAGTTAATAAAATAGAGTTAAGAACTAAACTGGATCTGTGATTGTATAATACTTGAATGCAGAAAATCCAATACGAACCTATTATAAAGATAATATATAAAATAGTGCAAGTGTTTTTGTAAAGGCATATGAAGAGAAGGAGTAATTTAAAACAACTATTTATCTATTATTCAGATAAATAAGTTGTAATGTATATGGAGTATTAATAAATATGTGAATGACGCAAAATAAACTTTGAATTTAATGATTCTTTCAGATTAAATTTATTATTTGTCTTTATATTTGTATGTATTATATATGTATTATTTATATTTTTCTTTAATTTTCTCATTTAAACATATTAACTCCATGGATTTTTGTATAGATTTTCCTCTTGTATAGAAAATTTATAACATTTTTAGATTTCTATAAAAAAATGCTTCTTTGTGTACATTATAAATCACTTCAAATGAAACACTATTTTGTGTTCTTCCCTTCATATTTAAAAATGTTCTTTTCATTAAACATCTAATAAAATTGATTAAGAGCCCCACTAAATCTTAAATAGTCAGTCAAACTTAACGACTGAACGGAATCGAGTTCTTTATGTGCAGCACTGAGGTCAAAAGCGATTTGTGGGGTCAGTCTGGGAGTGGAGAGTTAAGGGAAGTAAGGGGTGTAAGGGGTGCAGCTATGAAGCCAGTGTTGCAGCGAGTTGCAAGCGCCGAGTAAGAGTTGATTTGTAGATGTTTCAATCTGTTTTTCCCCATCTCCCTCCCTCTCTCTTGTTCCCCTCCCGATCATGTCAGCGGCAATTGGCCTCGTTAATAGGACAAAAGAATTTGACGAGTTGAGGAAGATCTTCATCAATTGATGATAAGATTTCACTTGCTCGTCTCAATTAACTGTTAAATTACTCACTATGGGCTCTGCATATCCATGCCGTCTCCTCCGCCTCCGCCTCCGCCTCCTCCACGTCCACCGACGACTCCTCCGATTGCTCCTCCGGCGCCAGCATTCAGCATTGTTGCCCCATAGCCGCCCATGCCTCCTTGCAAGCCCTGCAGTCCCTGCATGCCTGGCAGCCCCTTGTTGGCCAAGATGATGCCCAGATTGGCCAATCCCGCCAGCGATTGTCCGTGCGAGTGTCCCGATCCACCGCCGCCGCTGCCACCGCCGTGGCCCATGCCTCCGTGACCCATGCCGCCATGCCCCATGCCCATGGGCACGCCCACGCCCACGCCCAGGCCGTGTCCAATGCCCGTTGCCATTGCCCGGTGGCGCACTGGCTGCTGTGCTGCTGCTGCTGCCGCCGCCCAGACCCGCCAGGCCGCCGAGCTGATTGATCATGGCTCCACCTCCGCCGGCGAGGGGCATGCCACCAGCTGATCCCACTGAGCCAGGTGGGCTGAGCAGCGTGTTGAGCAGCGTGCTGTTCTGGCTGGGATTGCTCTGCTGGTGCTGCAGGTGTTGCAGCTGGTGGTGCTGGTTGTTGTGTTGTTGTTGTTGTGGTTGATGTTGCTGCTGTGCTGCGATTGTTGCACGCTCGGATTGCTGTCGATGCTCGGCAGCAACAGTTGCTGCTCCTGGCAGCGCCCCAGGCGACAGAGCAGCTGCAGCAGCAGCAGAAAGTTGATGAATGTGGTCTGCATGGTGCGGTTATCGATATCGATTAACGAATTATCGGTATCGGTGTATGATTAGCGGTATAAAGTATTGAATTATTGGTAGAAGTTATTGTTATCGATATATGTTGTCGTTATCGATATCGGTTATCGAAATTAGTTATTGTATCGTTGATTGGATTCGTCTAAATGCGTTTGGTTTGCGGCTACTTTGCTACTTTGCTTTTGTTTTTGTTATTTTTGGCGTGTTTCGAGTGCGTTCGCGCGTAAGTACATGTTAATTTAAAGTTATCGATAGTTAATAAATTACTACGTGCTAGGTTCTAATCGATAGAATATGTACTTGTATAGATTGATTATATTTTATAGATGGATTTTTGTTTTTCCTCTTTCTTTCTCGAGGGTTCTTTACTGGGTTCGGTTAGGGTGTATCAAAAAAATGCTAGATTGCTGAGATTATGTCAGAGTTGATGTGATAGTCGATAGTCGTGATATATATCGTATATATAGCGCTGCTCCCGTTCTCCAATTGGCTTTTCCTGAACGTTTTCTTTTTGGACTTTCCTAATACTTTTCGTTTGATTTGCACGCGTTTTGTTTTTCTTGGCTACATTTCCTCTTCTCCTTTTCGATTCTTTATTTTCATTTACAACATAATTTTCATCAATTTTCACGTGGGCACTTCAAACGGATTTTCCCGAACTTCACAAATTTTTCCGATTTCAATTTTGATTTTTGTTTCTTTTGTTTTTCTTTTGTTTTCTTGTGTTTTTCTTCTTGCGTGTTTCACATTATCATCAAAATTTTGTTGTTGATTTTCAGTTTTGGTTTATTTGGTTTATGGTTTGGCGATGCCTCCGCCCGTTGATGATGATCCAGTTGGCTTCCTGGAAACGTTTAGGGCGCAGCAAGATCAAAAGACCAGGGCAGACAGTGCAGAGATTCTCCGTCCCCGTCCCCGTCCCTGTCCCTGTCCTCTTGGTCCGTCTGTCTGATCGACGGCGAAACCCGTTTGAACAGACGCTGACGCGCCGCCGCACGCTCACGTCGAGCCATCCATCTAAACAGGCTTAAAAGGTCTGCGCTGCTGCCGCCGCTGCTGCTGCCTCTGCTCAGATAAAAAGGCGCCGACTGCGCTGGCCAGAGGTGCAGTGTGCAGTGGGGGAGAGGGGGCCGGCCGGCCGGCCACAAAACATATGCAACGAGATCGCACACGCGCCGTTAAATCGATCACAAACACGCAAGCTTCCGTTTCCGTTGCACGCGTGAGGAAGAAACGAGAGAGAGTGATGATTCTTCGCCTCAGTTTGAAGTTCTCGTCTCGCAATTATCTCAGATGAATCTCTTGATGCGACACACACGTGCGTTCGCCAGCTCGTTCGGCACTCGACTGACTGCGCGCACCGACTGGCAGCCAGCAGGCTGCGGCAGCGACGCCAGTGCTTCGTGTCTGCCTTGCGTGCTTCGTGTGCGCTCGTCTCGTGCTGCTGCCGCTGCTGCTGCTGGCTGGCTTCGTCGTTGCGCGGCTCTGATAGGCACATCAGACTCTGCCCGCTGCAATCGACGCCGCTGTCGCTGCCGCTGCTGTTGTTGTTGTTGTTTGTGCTGCTGCGCAACTAGAGCCAGTCGGGGGCTGCGTCGGCTGCGTCATCTGCGGCCCATCTCGGCTCATGCGACTCATTAATAATCACGACAACTTGTCAATGCATTTGTCTAATCATTATCATTATTTATCAGTGCTGCAGGCGACAAACTGAGCCTGTTAAGTGGCAACTGTTAACTTAACATAGTTATGCTAATTTGCAGACAACAAGTGACACATTTGAGCACAGATCACTTACTCTCTTCTGCTCTCTAATCTTGTATGTATGTTAAATGCTTTGCTGCTCCTGTTTAGCTGCTACTGTTAGTTAGCAGGGTGTTACGTTTAACAGAATGTTTAGTTAAAGGTACTGACAGTTACGGGTGTTACAGAATGTTTAGTTAAAGGTACTGACAGTTGAATAGATAGAACATATGCAATTCATTTTTCTTGCTTGTCTCACTGTAAAACTTTACTTTAACTAAGTGAAGCTGTTTATTAGCCACTGTTAACTTGACATACATAGTAATGTTAAGTTGAAGTAACAGCTCATATCATAATAGAACTTTAACATATTGAGTATATCTCCCAGTTCCAGTCTCCCTTTCCTTTAATCAACAGCAACGTCTCTTACTTCTATAATTTCAAGCAGACTCTGTGAATTAACAGTCTGTTAACATTAATAGTAACTTAATTTCAAGGAACTGCAACTATTTAGGCTGCAAAAGACCTACGCAGATAATTTTTCTTGCCTTTCTCTCTGCAAACTAAACTCTCATTAAGTGCCTTCTGTAAATAAGCCTCTTTAAATCTTAACATAGCCATGTTAACTTTAGGTAACAGCGCTTATCTCAAAGGGAAGTCACATATTTAGCTAGATTTTCAAGGCTTCCTCTTTTCTCCAGTGATCTTCAAGTACTTTTCCCCCATTAATCTCCAATTACACACTATATCGATCAATTATAACCTGATTTTAGTGTTACTCCCCACAACAGCTGATCTGTATCTGTATCTCTGTCTCCAGATTTAGTCCCAGCTCTATCTGTGCTACTGCACATGCCTTGCTTCACTCTCTTGTTTATCCAGAGATAAACGCATAGTTGTGTTCTGCTGTTGTTGTTGTTTGCTCTTGCCTAGTTGGTTCATCCATGCAGCTATCCATCAGTCACTCAATCTGTTGGTTACACACATATCTTCACATGGTGTTCCCAGCTAAGGCAACTGCATTTTCCACTTGTTGTCCACAAAACTTGAGCGCTGTTTGCTGTTTACCTTCTCTTTCTCTTTCCTCTTCTTTCTCTCCTCTCTTCTGCTGCGTCAACACGCATTCCCAAAAGGGCAAGGCACTCCACACTCCTCTACGGCCGTAACTCTTCTTCCTCCTCTTCCTCTGCCTCTTCTTCATCTTGGTTTTATGGGCCTGCAAATGAAGCAAAAATTGCAGTTATAACTTTTGACCCAAAACCGTAAACGCATTCCCAGTTCCGTTCAATATTTGCTCAAGATAATTACAGAAACAACATAGAGAAGGGGCACACGAAGAGGCAGAAGAAGCAAGAGGGGGGAGTAGAATGAAGAGGCAGCGGAAAATCAGAGTCGCCGTCGCCGCTGTCGATCATTCGGCTTGTTTATTTGTCCAAACATTTGTCAATTTCATTGAGCTCTCTCTCTCTCTCTCTCTCTCTCTCCAGGCACATCTCTCTGACCGGCGCTTTGATGGACGTCGCCGTCGCAGTCGCCTTCGGTTTCGGTTCCAATTAAGATTCATTTTAGAGACTATATAGAGTGCGATTACTGCGCACAATACACGGCATGATTGTGCACTGTGGCGTTTATCTAATTTACTTTTACTTACACTCGAAATGTACCACGGGGCGCCCGCGACCCGATAAGTATCTGAAGATGGGCCCCCGAGTGGAGTGGGGCCATGGGAATACGAGAAGAGGAGCAGACGAGAACGGGAGAAGACTGAGACGAGAGTGCCGCTTTTATTGGCTTGACAATGAGCCCGTGTCGCAGCCCCCCCTCTCTCCCTTTCCCCATCACATTGTGAAGGTGAATTGTGAATGTTCCTCAAGTGATTACGCGGGGTATTTTTCTTTCGTAAGCTGTGCGCCCTGTGGCCATCTACAGTCTGTCTAATGATTTTCAATGAGCTGCACAGAGAAACTGCTGATAGGCAAATGACACGATGATCGTAAAGAGCGAGAGGAAGAGAGAGAGAGCGGGGGAAAAGTAGAGTAATATTGCCTAGTTCAAGTGCCAATAGAGATAGAACTTTGTCAGCTGATGCGATGATTTGTGGCACGATTTGTAGCAGCTCATTTATTACAATGTGTTTTCTTTTTACTGTTTTGAAAAAGAAACATTTTTACGACTGCATCAACTTTATTAAGACTTGCATATTCAAAAACATAAAAAGAATACAAGGAAACGAGCTTAACAGTATTGAAAAGTATGGAAAATAGATCAAAACTTGTATTGAATATGCAAAGAATCTTTCATCACAATTTAAAAACTGTTGCATGTATAAAATGAATGTTTAAATCTTGAAAATGAGTATAAATGAGTAGAGTTTAGTTAAAGAAAAATTAAATTGATATAGATATATTTGTAAAGGATAAAAAGAGATTTATGTTTTATAGATTGTATATATATTTGTCTTAGAGATAGTGGCTGAAGTTTATACTTACATTTACACAATTGTTTACTCAGTATAGATATTAACAGGAAGTTAAAATCCTACAATCTTTCAAGAGCCTTTAAAAAAAATGAATTTGATAAATAGAGGGTCGTTTGATAAGTTTTTTAAAAAATATATTTTTTCGTCAAAGAAGCTTTATTTCTCAACATAATCTCCTTTTAGCTCTATACATTTAGCCAGGTTTTCCAATTTTTTATTCCTTCCAAATAATAGGTTTTCTCAAGGCCCTCAAAATAGTCGTTTGTTTCTGTGTTTCTCTTCATTTGACCCGAATCCCTCCCCACCATTTCTTCATGTTTGGAAACAAAAATAGTCACAGCTAAATCTGGAGAATATGCTGGATGGGGTAACAGTTCGTAGCCCAATTTATAAATTTTGCCATGCTGACAGGAAATTCATTTTTTCCATTTTCGTTAAAGCATTTGCTTTCAAGCCAGAAAAAACCAAAAACGCAGCTTTCTCAAAATTTTAAAGTCAGCTGTTAATCGATAACTGCTGAAAGGAGCAGTGTTGTATTTAGAGCAGGTGCGCGGCAAATACAAAAAGTCACGGACTTATCAATCGACCCTCGTAAATTTGAGGCATTTTATAGAGATTTAACTTTAAGCAAGTATTTCAAAATGCTACAAAAACACAAATTTGAAATCATAATCAATATCATGCGTGTTTCTCTGGCTGACTTCCAAAGAACCCCAAAAAGTACAACCCTTTTTTTGGTCACGACTTTCGCTCATTCCCCAAATATGATATTCATTACTATAGCGTACCCCCTCCCCCTCTTTAAGGTCATTTGTCGCATGTTAAATGTAGCGTAAAATTGCAATGTCAAATTTGAGAATGTTGTCATGCAAATCACGCTGAAAATTTCGGAATACTCCCTTTGGTTAGCCCCTTCCAGAGTGTCGTCTAATGTGTCAATGGCATGACTGAGTCCGTTCAACTCCACCTTTTTTTCAATAGCTAATTGTCGTCAAGTGAGTGAAAGGTCTTGGGAGTGGGTACCCCTTGGCTGCTCGAAATATGTCCACTTGCATTGTGAAAATTCGAAAATTTGAAAATGTTGTAGCTCGTTTCCTGTACGAGTATTTGTTGTCGGTCATGAGGTCTCTCGGTCTGTTGGTCTGTTGGTCTGTCGAGCCGTCAAGCTTTCGGTCTTTCACTCGCTCACTCGAAATACTCATTCCATTTCCCAAACAGCGCAAACAGGCCGCACTTCTCTTATTGTTTATGAATACAGCCAATTTTTGGTTTCAGAAACATCTCCCGAAGATTCGAGAGATGCTGCTGAAAAAGTAACACAAATCAAACACGCGGCCAAGTCTAAACATTTTTACAGACACCTGCCACTAATGACGTCTTGTTTTGCTGTCGGCTGTCGATTCATATTATACCTCGTGTGGGCTGAAGCGGAAAGGGGTATGCAAGACCAGAGAGGGAGAGGAAGAGAGAAAGAGTAATAGGGGATAGAGACCAGTGAGGAAAGAAACACGGGTTAGTAAGACTAAAGAGACTAGGAAACTAGAAGGAGTAGGACCTTATGAGAGTAAGAGGGTAAACGACTAGGGATATTGGGAGACTAAGAGAAACTAGAGAGAGTAAGGAGACTTAGGGCGACAGGGATACTAACACCCTTAGTCTTCCTAAGTGGCCTAGATTGATTAGAGAGAGACTAAGACATACTAGAATGACTAGAGATATTAGAAAGACTGGAAGAGTTGAAAGACTAGAGACACAAGTGGACTAGTTAGACCAGAGAACACAAGAGAGACTAACACAGTAAAGACACCAGAGAGACTAGGATACTATGCTGCTAACTCTCCAGTTGAGAGGCCTGAAAGGCTAATGAGCCCAGAGAGGCTAAAAGATACTAGACTACTTGTACAGACTGGAGATATAAGAGAGAGATCAGAAGACTTTGAAGCTTAGAATTAATAAGGAGATTAGAAGACCAAGAGACTAGGAATTTCCTAATAAAGTAGGAGACTAGAAGACTTGAAGACTTGGCAACTAGGAAACTAAGAACCTCCCTGAAGATGTAGAAACTAAAGGAGTAACAGGAAAGGAGTAACAATAAAGGAGTAATAAACTAGAAGACAATGAGGAGGCAATGAACAAAACACATCCAGCTATCGCTCTCTCCTTCTCTCCCTCACTTCCCCAGAGTATTCAATCTAATCCATTTGACTTACAGGGTATCTCCCACTCAATCACTATCAATACCACCGTCTGTCTCATCTGTTGTTTGCCTGCTGTTGTCAGTTCTTGTTGTTGTTGGCCTGAATCGCTCAATCATGTGAAGTGGTCAACATTCTCGCAGCTATTCTTAGTTCTTAATTGGCGACTAGGCGCCTCCTGATGCTCCCATTATGAGGCCCCGCCGGTCTCATCTCCTTCCCTGTGGAGAACTGCCATCTTTTAATTTATATAGACCACAAACATAAACTATAATATGCTTTTTATTTTGTGGCACATCAAAGGAGAGGCAACTTCAAAGCGCACGCACTGCTCCAGGTAGTGAGTGCTGTGAGTGAGTGCTGTGAGTACTCAGTGCCGTGAATAGTGAATAGTGGAAGTAGTGCTGCCACACACGCGGCACTAACCGGGCATTGTTGTTGCGGGTCGTCGCGTTGCATGCGACATTAACTTCAGTTGGTCTGCACAGTTTTTGGTTTTTGCTCTCCAAAAATTAATTTCATAGCCAATTGCTTTGTGCGCCATAAAATGCCATTTAATCGCCGGCAGGTTCCCATTCTTACATCCCATTCCCCTTCTTCTTCTCTCGTTTTTATGGCTCTCCGGCTCTGGCTGTGGTTCAATTGGGCAGCGAGGCAGGCCGAGGCACATAAAGGAACAATTTGGATGCCATTCGCTGCAATTAGTGCGTCATTTATATTTTGCAATTCAAAACTATGTGGGAATACCCCTTCCCCTCGCTTGCCCCCCCCCCCCCCCTTCTGTTTGCCACTTACAATGAGCCCGCATTGGCAACGGAGGCTGTCAAACTTATGACAAGTTATGAGCGCTGGCAGCATAAACAAAACAGCCTCGCATCATCATTCTCCTCATCATCAACATCATCTTTGGGCATATTGAAATGATCTTCTACTTAATTGTGGCAAGCTTCAGGGAGGGGAGGGGGAGGGGAAAGGTTCTTGCGTGTGAGGCAGTCGATAAGCGGCGTAGCTCACTAAGCCGCTTATGGCAAGTTATGCGTGGCTGGCAGTGAGGGAAATCAATTGAAAATGTGCTTCACCTGAAATCGAATATATTTTCATATCAACTGACTTCTCTGCACTGGGTTAGCTCCAGCATAAATTCCAATTAAGTTGAATATTTGCCTAGATTTCCTTTTTGACTGACAGCGCCAAGCCGCAAAGTATGCTACAAAAAATGAATGGAACTTGTTTTTGACTACCTTTCTTCTCTTACAAATTACTTCACCTCACACACGCACATCAAAGCCGAGAAAGTGCTATTCAATAAACGCAAACATTTCTTAAAGCCTTCCCCCCTCACCCTGCTCCCTTCCTTAAGTCCTTCACATCCCATTCCTGAGGTCAGCTTGTTTATGCGCCAAATATCCATAAATAGTTTTACGCCCTTACGAGTCGTGAGTGCGTCGGCAAGAAGGCTATAAGTACAGGGTAGACGACGCACAGGATAAGGCGCAGCTTCCCACTTAAGGTAAGGAAGGCAGCTAGACACATTTGGGCAAAACTTTTGCCCCCCTCCCTCCCTCGCTGCCCCGACTGGCTTCGAGTTGGTTACGATGTTTCTCGAACGGGAACAAAGGCGAGCAACAAAGGCGCCCGCCTGCTCGAGTACTCGTCCCCATCCTCCGTTCAGTTAGCAATTTAATCAGCTGCGAGGGGGCCACTGCTGCCAATGATGTTGTCAAATGGCTGCCCACTTCCCCCCTCCCTCCTCCTCCTCCAGTTTTGTGCTTAATGTGGCGCAAGCGAAAAATTTGCTCAGCTACTTTTGGCTCATTGCGCGACGCCAACAGAATTTGTAATGCGTGCTGTAATATTGTTAAAATGTTGTTGAATTTTGATTCAATTAAAGCGGATTTCGAGTGTATCACGGCAGCAGCAGCAGCAGCTCCACGCTTAATTAGCGCTGCTTACGGCCCGCAGGGCGGGAAACAAAAACCCGAGCAGAGGTTGAGGCAAAGCAAACAAGCAGGCGCGTGCAACGAGCTCAATTAATGAGGGTAGGGAGGCAAGGAGTGTAAGAGGGAGGGAAAGGAGCAGAAGCCAGCATTATAGAAATCGAAAACAAATTGGACAACAGTCTGTTTTGCATGGAATTAAAATAGAGAGTGGAGTGTTAATTAAATTTTTGAATATAGATATTCTCTAATCAATATTTTTCCTCTTCATTTTCATATATATTTTAAGTTAAGTGTAATAACAGTATTTTTAACATTTTATTCTTATTTAATTTTGGTTAGTTTTATTCTTATTTTGAATTACAGTTTAAATGCAATTATTAAATTTTTTATTTTCTTTTTATTTGTTCGCAGGATCACGCAAATAAACACGCATAGCATGCTTCTAAGTGCTACAAGCAATGCAAATCGTTTTTTAATTACAGCATACTTTGAGCTGCGCACACAATTTAAGTAACTTGCATGCCAGCTGTGTAGATGGCGCCAGCTATGTACCACATGCTAAACAATGCTGGTTTGTGTCTTTGCTGCAGTTAACAGGCAAATTTTATACCTAACAGCAGTGAGAACACAAGTTAACAGCATGTAAACACAAAGAGAGGCAGACTGTTCTCGCAGCCAATGGCCTGCAATAGATGGCGCCACAACTCTTTGACAAGGCAAATTGCATGAGAAACGTAAAATTAATAATCAAAGTAAATTAAAGATATAAACAAATAAAATAAATCATTAAAATGTATCAATATAAAGTTGAATATATAAAGTTCATACAAAATAGTTTAAAATTAATATCAGAGTGCTTTTATGGCGTGAGCTGCCAGTGTTAGGGCGACTGTTAAAGGGGTGAGGCAGGCAGCTTAAGGGGCAGTGCACAGTTGTTGCAACTGGCGCAACTGAACTTGCAACAGCCACATCCACTGCTGCAACTGCTGCTGCTGCTGCTGCAATCTGTTCAACCGAGCTGAGCCCATTTCAAGCGCACTTCGCAGCACAACGATGATAATGACGAGATGATGACGATGAGGATGACGATGATGATGACGACGGCAGCTGAAGTTGAAGGATGCGTGCGCCATAATAAGCCACAGCCAGCTCTGCAGCCGTGTGTGTGTGTGTGTGTGTGTCGTCCTTGTGGATGCTGCATGCAAAATGCGAAATGCCTGCGGGCACACAGCCAGGGATTGGGGGAGTGCAAGCAGGAGAGAAGGAGAGAGAGAGGGAGGGGGATAGCAAGTGCCCCGGTACACTTGACGCAATCTTAATAACCATGAAGCAGCGTGGCTAATTAGCACAAAAAGCTTGGCAATAACCATGCTCAATGAGGCAGGCAGGCAGCAGCAGCACCAGGCAGGGCAGGAACAGGGCAGAAGGAGCAGGGGGGAAGGAGAAGGGGCATGGGGCACCACAACTGGGAACCAGAAACACAAACAATGCCCCAGCGAGGGCGTGCAACACGCGTCGTATGCTCAACGAGCGATGCTTGTGCAGGGGGGAGGGGGGAGGAGGGGGAGAGCGGGTGGCTGGGCAATCTGCTGCACTTGAGCGTGGCAACGAGCAGCATCGCAGCAGCAGCAGCAGCAGCCTGTGCTGCGTGTTGATTTTCGGTTCTGCTTTCGGTTTACATATCAAAACAATTACGCTTTTTTTTCTGCGCAGTGCGAGAGAGGGAGAGGGAAGAGATGGAGAGGGAAAGAAGGGGAGGGGAAGCAGAGTTGTGCGCTGCAGTTGCCCTCAAGGCCGCACTGGCTCTGGCGCTGATGAATTGTCCAGGTCGCTGTGCTGCCACAGCCTGTTTGCTCAATCAGAGTTGCCTGCGTCCCTTCCACCCTTCCAACCTCTTCCCCCCTCAATTTGTTGCACAATTGTTTACGTGATGTTTTGGCCAAATTAGAAACACGACTCTGCGCCTATGTGCGTCCAGTTAGATTGCGTATACGCCCCCCTTCGCGCCTGCATTCGTTACTTTTTTTCACACACAACTTTTCTCAAAGTTCTTGCCCCCCTTTGCACCCAAAGTTAACTTGCCTCGAGCGTTTTCCCTTTCGTCCATTAATTGGCGCACATATTGCCAATTAGGTGAGGCACGTGAAAAGCGGAAAATTAATTTGCATTCGATACAGATTCGACAACAAACTCAGACTGAAATTCAAATTCGAATTCCAAATCAAATTCAGTTGCAACGTCGGGGGTCGCTATGGAGAGGGACGGGGAAGAGGGGGGCGGGGGTTGCGATGTGGTAATTGAAAACTGGGCCCATTTCGGAGGCAGCGCCATAAATTTTCTGAGAGCGCGATGCGACGCAGTAGCAGCAGATGAGGCTAATGGTAATGGCTGATTGGAAACTCGTTTCGAGCATTAACATAATCGCTTTAAAATTGAAACTGAAACTAAAATGCAGTTAACAACAACAACAATAACAACAACCAGAGAAGAAGCGCACACGGCGCACACACATTTGTTTAACGATAGCGGATCATTGTTTCACTCCCGCTCCAGATGTGCGAGGGTGGGCAGAAGAGTTGAGCAAAGCTTTCAATGAATAATTCATTGATGGGAAATCAAAGAGGAAATATTTTATTTTTCAATGAGGGAAGGCTGAGATTTTTATAGACTATAAAAAAGTTATTTAACATATGGCAATTTATGTTAGAAACAGAAGGAGGCAGTTTAGACTCCACAAAGAATATATGTACTATATATTCTTGGCTAGGATAAGTAAGATACTAGGAAACTAAAGACACATGTTCATCAAATAAAAATTTAATCAAGCAGAAGCAGAAGTTACTTAAGTCAACACTCCATATTTACAACTTATATACTAAGTTTAAATTGCCCAAAGATTACCTAATTACTGCTTCATTCCCTTTTATAAGTTATTTTTCCCTTCTGTTCCTGCGCTGCCCAACAACTTCCCGTACTACCCTCGCTGTTTTGCATGCATATTAACATATCAACATTTGTTAAATGACATTTGACTTTTGTGTGACAACGCGATATTAATTCCAAAGTGGCCCCTCGTCGACCCCTGCCTCCTTCTCCATCGCCATCTCCGTCTCCATCTGCGTCTCGATTCCCATCCACTTTTGGCCAAATAATTTATTTAAATAACTCAATTAAGCATAGAAACGCAACTCGACGACAGAGAGCCCTGGAATTCCCATTCCCAATGAAATGCCATGATATATGGCTAAATAACAATAACTGTCAAGCAACGTTTTTTAATTAAGCGAGCCCCCATATGAACCAAAAATAATAATATAATCTATAATAAAATATGCAACGCAACTAAATAAATAAACAAACTCAAGACAAACTAAGCAAACAAAACTAAAACGAAACTCAATCAAACCAAAATCGAACTTTGTCTTTGAGAACTGAGAAAATCTTGTCTAGAGGGAGGAACCAGACCAGATGCGACCAAAGGTGTCTCAAGGTGTGCCTCAAAAAAGGTTGTTCGAAATGAAAACAGAGCAGCGCAGAGCTTATCAACATATAGAACAAATTAGATACAGCAATGATAACAATTAGGGTCATTAGGTAGGTTGGTAGGTTGGAGATGCCAAGGCTGATGTTGCAGATGTTTTATAAAGTGTATTTTTAGATATTTATTTAAATGATGAAGTTTTGTGAATTGAATTTTGATTTGAAGTTTGTTGTTTGAGGAAATAATAAAAACTTTAATTAAATAATGATTATATACAAACAAAGGTTCGATTACGAAAATTGAACATAAATTTGTAATTTTTTAGTATGCAACTTATTTAAATTTAGTTTATGTTGGTAGACGACTCTGACAAATTCTTGAGGTGTTTAATATGTTATGCAAAATATTAAAATGTGCAAAAGAACTATGCAATATTATATATATAAGTCTTAACATATATGAAACGACATTCGTGTAATAAAGTTTTTAGATTTTAATGAGCTATAAATTGTTCTTTATTATAAAGATTTCTCTGAATTTATAACAAAGAAATGAACTTAGTTCTCATCAGTAAGATTTGTTATTGAATTAATATATTTGTTTATTCATTTATTGTTTGATTTATATATTCATTCATTTATATACAATATTTGCAATTAATTAATTATTTTTATTATGCATTTATAGTCAATCAATTAAAGTGGATTTAAATATTTTTTTTTAATAATATTGGACGTTGAATACAATGACTGTATTAGCAAGTGGTCCAACGACACCAAGCCGATGCTTGTTGCGCGCGGAACCCAAACGAAGTCCACCTCCCGCCTGACCGACCGAGAGGCACCGTCGCATAACGGACGACACGGAAACGCGGTAGTAATGCGAATAGAAACGCGAGTAAAAACAAACGCGATGTGGAAAAAAATAAAATAAAATAAAAAGACGAGACGATAGAACGCGGCATGCAAGTAGGGAAAAAAGAAAAACATAGAATAGAAAATCGAGGAAGATTCAAATACTAATTACTAATTACGTACTAGATAGGCAAGAATTAAGGACTTCATAGCAGCGATAGTGTTAGTGCTAGCTATGATGTGTTGGAGCTTATTGTAGTCCGAACATAATGCCCTGAAAGGATCATGCAGTGCATAGTTCGATCTACAATAAGGAAGTGTTAGTGGAAGGAAATAGCGAGTTCTTCTGCAAGGAACAGAGAAGTGTAGCTGCCTTAACAAGGCCTCACTGTCAATGTCACCTTGCATAAGGTTGTTAATAAATAAGACCCCTAGCATGGTTCTGCGGTTAGTTAGGGAAGGCAGATTTAGTAACAGAAGTCTACTATTATAGGAAGGCAGTCTCAAATTTTCATCCCAGTTAAGGCCGCGTAAAGCAAAAAGTAAGAAATTTTTCTGTACAGATTCGATGCGTTCCTTATGAATAGTGTACTGGGGACACCATACGCATGAACCGTATTCGAGAATGGGACGAACAAGTGCAACGTAAAGGGTCTTTGTAATATAAGGATCGTCGAATTCCTTAGACCATCTTTTGATAAAGCCTAGGACACCCATGGCTTTATTGACCATATTAGTTATATGATTGGAAAACTTTAGTTTTCGGTCCAGATGGACCCCCAGATCATCAACTAGGGTGATTCTTTCCAAGGCACAACCACAAAGAGTATAAGAAGCAAACTTCGGACTGGCTCGAGAGAATGTCATCAGCTTGCATTTAGAGCTGTTCAGGTTTAAAAAATTGGCACAACACCAAGAATTAAAACTATTTAGGTCGGTTTGTAGGTTTGAGTGACAGTGGTCGTCTTTAAATTGGTAGCAAAGCTTTACATCATCCGCATACATAAGAGTACGGGAGTTACATATGACCAAGGGAAGGTCATTAATGAAAAGCGTAAAAAGTAGGGGACCAAGATGACTCCCTTGAGGAACACCAGATGTGGCATGAATTGGGTTTGAAAGGGTGGTTTTAAAGAGGACTCTTTGAGTTCTGTCAGCCAGATAGCTTACAATCCAACTAAGTAGTTTTGGTGAAAAACCTAGAAGGTCAAGTTTATGTGCCAGAAGGGAATGATTCACTGAGTCAAAAGCTTTACTGAAATCAGTATAAATGACATCAGTTTGAAGATTTTCCTGAAATCCTTTTACCACGAAGGATGTCAGCTCAAGCAAGTTTGTCGTAGTAGAACGACTTTTAATGAATCCGTGTTGAAAAGGTGAGATAACGGATCTACAGAAATGTTGCAAGTGAGGAGTTATAACATTCTCGAAAAGTTTGGGTATAGCCGACAATTTAGAGATACCTCTATAATTGCTTGCATCAGACTTGCTGCCCTTTTTAAGCAAGGGAATAATAAAAGATTCCTTCCAAATGGAAGGAAAGACTGAAGTTTCTAAAGACAGCGAAAATAGTTTGAGCAGTGGCTTACTTAAGGAGATAGCACAGAATCGAAGTATGCAAGCAGGAACACCGTCAGGGCCTGGTGAGAAGACTGGCTTTACTAAAGAGAGATCCTTTACCAATGAGCTTTCGTTTAAAAAGGGAGAGAAGATACCATTTGAGCTTGGAATGTTGTATGGATAAAAGTGAGTTTTCTGTGTAGAGGGAGAATAAGTCGTTTGAAAAACTTTGCAAACATGTCGGCCATGGCTTGGTCGGTATCTGCACTAGCATTTTCAAACGTTAATTTTGTTGGAAATGCGGTAGACTTACGCTTCGTGTTAACGAAACTATAAAACTGTTTGGGGTTCTGAATAAACTGAGCCTTACAACGAGTTAAATAATTCTTATAACATTTCGCGTTCAAGACAGTAAAATCTGACCGCGCGCTTAAGTAGCGAGAAAAGGCTGAAGATGAGCTATTACGAGTACTTTTATATTTTTTAAATAAGTTTGACTTTAAATTTTTTAACCGTGACAACTCTCTTGTAAACCATGGCGGCTTACTCGAGGAAGTTGGATAAAAACACGGAACACAAATATCTAAAAAGTAGTTAATTGTGTTATACACAATTGTTGGTACAATTCATAAAGATTTAGTGAACAAATTAAGTAAAATGATTGTAAATTTATTCAGATCATTAAATTAATAGTGAATATTTATTTGATTATTAATAGTACAATACACTTATTTATTTTCTGATTGAAATTTAAGTACTTCTGCTGGGGAGTCTTTAAGTTAAATGCTTTAAATTCTAATCTTTATACCTAACAGACTCTTTATACAATACACTGCCAGACTGCAGGGCATCTGTTACTTCCACGCAACCCGAGCTGTGATTTGTTCGCATCATTTTAAAGATATGCTAACGATTATGGTCCTAAGGTAATCGTCAGCTTCATAACATTTCGAGCAGAGTTTAAAAAATTGCTTATTAATATGAAATAAATGCTTTGGGCCACCAACGATAGACGATAAATGCGACTAAAAGTTTTTGGCATTTACATCTGATGAATATGCAAAGGCAGCTCCATCTATCTCTCTCTTTCTCTCTTATATATATATATATGTGTGTGTTTGTGTGTGTGTGTGTGCATTTGCTGTGTGGGCTCGTTAATATAAACGTTTTGCATACATTTCGATGATCGCGTTGGGTAGGTCGATTGCTTTGCTTTGGTTTGGCTTGGTCTCTCGCATCGAGCGTAGCTGTTGAAATAAAAACATTTGGCATTTTATTTGATCTGGGATTATTAAGTTGTATGCATTTCATTACCCCCCCCCGCACACCCTCTCAGTTTTATGGCAGCAACCTAAAGTAGCCAACGATAGTTTGTTTTCGCTTTGCTTTGCATCGTTTTCTTTATTTTATGAATCAATTTGTGTGAGTATTTTTACGACTCAATTTGGAGATGATGTTGAGAGTGTCTGATAGAGAGAGGGCAGAGCTGTGTGTAGAAATCCATAGTGGGTGCCACACGGCGGATGCGTAATTGCAGTTGAAGGAGGTTGAGTAATTTAATGGAAGTTGATGGCGTTGTCAAGGAAAGAATTGATTGAGAAAGAGAATATTGATTTATTTAGAATTTGTTTGCTAATTAGAAGAAATTTGAAGAATGATTTTAATACAGAAAACTGTGTTAACAATTGCAGAATTTTATGCATTAATAGCCTACATATTTTTATACATTTTACTTAATCTTATTAATAATTTAGAATTTTCTCATTGTTTTAGAACAAAGTAATTTTGAAATATTCAGGGAAGAGTTAATCTCTTCTGCAGTCAAAATGATCTTATTTGAACCTACCTAGTTTTTCTCTCTCTCTCTCTCTCTCTCTCTCTCTCTCTCTCTTTCTCTCTCTCTCTCTCTCTCTGTCTCCCTCTCTCTCTCTCTTTGCCTTTCTCACTATATGCCTTTAATCCATGTTAAGATCTTTATTTTATGTTTCTTTACTAAGTTAGTTTGCTCATTCGAAATTGAAATGATTTTTATACTTCGTACTCGCTCCCTTTGCTTCTCTCTCTTTTCTTCTTTCTCTCTCTTTCTCCTACTTCTCTCTCTTCTTCTTTCTCTCTACGATCTTGCAGATCTTTACTCACAATCATAGGAATTTCCAGCCATAGTATTTTTACATATTTGCGTCACCCCAGCGAACTGAAGCGAACTATAGCAAAGTTCAGTTGCCGTTTGAGCTTAATTAAATTTATGGAGATTTCTAGCTCGACTAATTCCCACACACAGCGCCAGGCCAGAGAGAGCAAGAAAGAGAGAGAGAGAGAGAGAGAGAGAGAGAGGGAGTGGGAGAAGACATTGAAAACGTTGGCTTAATCAAGTTATTAACTCGTGAAATATCAACACATACCACGCCGAGGCCCCCAAAAGATTAAATTATAAATATTAAATGACATAGAAACGAAACCAAAATGAAACCAAGAGCGAGATAGAGAGAGAGAGCGAGAGAGAGAGAAAGAGAGGGGGGCAGACAAATCGACAGCAAATAAATATATGCGATATGAAGATATTAAGACATGAATAATTAATTTCACTGATGAAAACTTAATGAAGAAATAGAAACAAGATAAAGACGCAACAACGATGCAGATGGAGACGGGGATGGAGAGGGAGATGGTGATGGCGACAGGCAAATAAATAAAGAGCGGACTTGAAATATATTTGTCATAGTAAAATAAGCAGAGGCCAAAAGGCGATCCACGGCCCGGGGTCGCTACTGTTGCTGCTGCTGCTGCTCATTGGGGGACCACACACACCGAACAAGACGAGCAACTTTTTTCGTTGTGGCTTCTTCTTCTTCTTGGGGGCAATTAATTTATTATTGGCAAGTTGAAAATTTATCGAGGAAAAATGAAACTGAGCAAAAAAACGCAGCAGCAATTTGTAGATCATAAAAGCGAGAGAGGGAAGAGTGAGGAAAGAGAGAGGAGAGGAGGAAGGAAGTCGGGGAAGAGTAGCAGAGAAGCAGCGCTGCCTCTAGGCAGTAACTTAAACAAATTTGACATTTTTACAGCCGCAGGCAGAGGCAGTAGCTAAGGTGGGAAAGGTAGGATAGCTAGGGGAGAGCAGGGGCAGCTAGAGGAGCTCCTCCTCTGCAGCTCTGCCTCTTCCCCCTTCGCTGCAACTGCGGCAAACAATTTAAATCCATTAAAAGTCGCTGAATGCAGTCGCAAAAAGTGGCGAGTCTAATCAGTCTGGAGCCGAATAACAACTTAATTAAAGACCCTAAAAGCCAACACACTGTGCATCACTATTCCCCTCTTCCTCTCCCTCGCTCTCTCCTCCTCTTCCTTGCTGCCTCTGTCTGTGTGTGGGGTGCACCAAAAAAGCATTTCCAATTTACACTTTGCTGCTAATTTGCGTTGACGCTTTTAGAACCGCCCGGGGCGCTTCACCACGACGACGACAGCAGTGCTGCCCCATCCCCCCCTGTGCCCCTCTCTGCCCTGCTGCCTGGCGCTGCATTCCACAATGTTGTCCTCGCCATGTCCAAGTGTCTCTCTCTCTCTCTCTCTCTGTCTCTCCTTCCCTCCGTCTGTGTGTGTTTTATTATTATGATGCATGCGGCGACGTCGTCTCTGCCTCATTGACATGTACCTTGTGCTCGTGCCCCAAGCTCAGCTTGTTGTTGTTGTTGTTGTTGTTGTTGTCATTCAGCGTCATCGTCAGCGTCGAAATTGTTCATTTCGAAAATGCCTCAATAACAATAACAATTGTCGTAAAACTGCACAGGATACTCACAGTCTGTCTGTCGCTCTCCCTCTCTCTCTCTATCTTCCTATCTCCCTCTCTCTCTTTCTCTTTCTCTCTCTCTCTCCTTCTCTGCCTGTCTGAGATTGCGTGTGATTATCTATAAAAGGATTTTGAGCAGATTAATTGCGCGTGATTGAAGCGCGCTGCTTCTTTTGTTCTGCTGCTGCACAGTGGCTCAAAGGCCATTTTAATTGCTAAGCAACAGCAAGCTGACTGCTATGACAGACAGGCAGCAGTGTTGCCAGGCTGATTTTAAGGGAAAGTAGTGCGAGAAATGGGAAAAGTATTCATTAAAGAAATATGAATTGAAGAAAAGAAAAAGAAAAATAAAATGAAAATAAAGGGAAAGAAAAGCTGTAAATCTTTAAAAGAAAAGAGTTAAAGTGAACAATTAATGTTATTAAAGCATTTCAGGTTATTCATAATTATTATATTTACTATAAAATAATTTTCTATAAATATGTACGTCAGCTTATTATATTCCGTCCTGTCTACCCTGTCACTCGTGCAAAGTGTTGCCAGTGCCAACAAACTTTACATATTTTATTTGTCACTTTTGTTACACAGAAATCGTTGGCTATCTACTTGTTTATCTTATCTTTCGATACTTAAATATTAAAATTATTTATCTATGCATAAAAAAAACCCAAGTCAAGCTAAACTCACGTACAAATGCTGATAAGAGTTTGCTGTTTTGTACTCACTTTGTACCTATTTACCCAAGGTGATTCAGCGAGAGTTGGCAAAAATGACTTTGCAATTTTCAGTTAAGCTGAGGCTAATTCTAAATTTAGTTAAATTTCGTCATTGCTGAACAAACACTAAACGATTTATAGGCCTATTAAAAAGAGTTAGTTAAACAGCGAGTAATTGTAACCTAGTTCGAAATGGAATAGTTTGTCAACAATTTAAAGTGCTCTATGGGAAATACTTTATAGAAATACGTATGGAATAAAATAGTAGGTATTTTTATAGAAAATAGTAAGACTGTTGATTGTATAGAGAGTACAATTCACACTCTTAAATTTAAAGAGATATTTATAGAAAATACTTAGTTAGTTAATTGATTAATAGAGGCAGTAATGTTCCCATCTCAACAATTAAGAGTTCCTTATACAAAACTTAGCACAGAGAGAAGTGAGAAGAATGTTCTTTAGAAAATATAATTTGTAGACTTAGAAACAAGGGATTTATAGAAAAGAAAAGAATGAACACCAGTATTAAGGAAAGTAATGAATACATAGTATGTTAATTGAAGATGTTTGCTGTTATACTTTTTCAAGAAGAGTTGAATTTACTGAAGAAAGAAAGTACAATATTAAGACTGGGAAAAATTTAGTATAAGGGTGTAAGTGTTTAAAGAGAGAGAGAGAGAGAGAGAGAGATGTATTCCCAGACTTGGATATTAAAGCTTTATAAAAAGTATAAAGAGTTTATACCTAAAGGTAAGTTTAAAATACTGAATAGCTTCAATTAAAAATGGAAGCAGAAAGTTCCTAAGGTTTTGCAATACTAACTAAACCATTAGAGAGCTTCAATCTTTGGATGGTACTTTCTATTGAGCTCTCTAATTGTTGATTAAGATGTTAGCAAGAGAATAGTATGATAGTTTATAAATTATTGAACAAATAGAAGCACTAAGTTCCTAAGCAGAGCAATCCACACCCTTCTGCCTAGTTGCATTACCTGGTAAGATGTGGCAATCACTGTGTCCCCACTGTACAGCTCTCTCTCCTCTCTTTCTCCTGAATCTCCCTCATTCTCTCTCTCTGCCTCTTTCTCTCTCTCTCTCTCCCTCTCTCTCCCTCTCTCTCTCTCCCCTCTCTCTCTCTCTCTTCTCTCCCTGTCGACTCTATCGCGTTATATCGCTGGCAAACATGCATAAACTCGCATCGTATTGCCATATAAGTTGCTTGGCCAGCACAGGCAGTCAGCCAGGGGGAGGGGCGAGGACAGAAGAGAGAGGGAAGGAGGGGGGCAAGTGGAACTCTCTGTGAGCACGGCAGTAATATGAGCAGTAATAAAATTTGAATTTATGACGAGATTCCATTAAAGCTTCTTCACCACACTCATCACACACGCTGCCAGAAGAAGCAGCAAAAGCAGGAGGAGGATGGAGGCGGGTGGGAGAGGGAGGCGGGCAGGCAGGAGTCATGCGGAGAGCGATACAATATTTGCCTTTACTGCCTGCACAATGCGCGATAAACAACTCGTCGCAGGGGGGGGATCAGGGGGGCAGGGGGGCAAAAACAAATTCAGCAGCAAAACACAAAATCAAATGCAGAGAAAGAAGCTGCAGAAAGGAAGCAGCAGCAGCAGCAGCAACTCGTAATAATGTGATTTGATGCGGCAGCTGAACACCCTCCCCCCCCTCCTCCTCTCTTCGCACTGCCTGCCACGCCCCTTTGTGCTACTACTCCTCATCACATCATTTGCACGGCAGCTGGACAACAACTTTGTCTGTCCCATAACTGTGCCCCCAGTGCGGTGAGGGGGAGGTCTTGGACACCCTGAAGGAGGGGAAGGAGTATGGAGAGGGGCAGGGAAAGGAGCCTGAAGAGGTGCAGGGGGAACTGTTTATATGACTTCCATTTCATTACGCGTAAACGAATTGAAATGAATTTTTATTGCGCAACAACAAAACGCGCAGACAACATTTCGCCAAGTTGTTGTTGTTGTTGTTGCTGTTGTTGTTGTTGCTGTTGTTGCTGTTGTTGTTGTTATTGTTGTTATTGTTGCCTGCTGCTGGCCAGCTGCTCTTATCTTTTGTTTAATGTAAAAACTTTGTTCAATTGAGCTGCGAAATTAGTCGTCGATTAATAATTTTGCACGTTCGTTTCGCTTAAGCAATCGACAAATTAACAAGAAAGAAAGTTTAAACTGGGCATGCTGAACATATGAGATACCCTAACAGGGAGCAGACTGCAGGGTGTGTTTGTACAGATAAGATATGTAAAGAAAAGTTCTTATAACATATTAAATGATTATACATTATGCAGTACAAATAAGATATGAAGAAAGAACTCTGATTAAGAAAGAAAGAAAGAAATATGAAACTCAATGTTATTTTATAAAAGGGTTAGGTATATGGGAAACAACGCTGAAATATTAAAAAAATAGAAGGTTTTAATAGAAATATTCCTTTTTTTAGCCGATAGTTCATATGATAGTTATAGTAATCCGATTATAATGAAAGTTTAAAGCCAAGTAACAGATAAGGTTTAAGTAAGATATGCTTAGTTTGTTTGCGCTTCCATTTTTTGATGAAAAACATTGACAAAGTGCTTATATATAAGCTCAACATTATACTTAGATTCAGTTGTAAAGGTTATACAGACATAAGCATAATTTATACCCAGTTCTTTGAAGAAAGATGAACAATTTAACGACTTGTTGGTGTTGAAACAGACACTCCTGTTTATAAAGACTTGTTTGTAGAAGCAGAAGAAGAATGTATATTATTAATTATATTGTAGACTTATATAAATATATATAGTTAGTTTTGTAGATGTCTTAGTTATAGTGCGTTGTTAATTTCTGAACAAAATAGTCTATTATATTGAGTCAAAAATATACTCGTAGGGTATTCAAATGTCTGTCACACCATGTTTATTTCCCCCTCAATTTCTTTCGATCTTAAATTAAAACTTGAAGAAATTTCTCTGCTCTTTTTTTCTCTGCAATTAGCATGCGCTAATTAAATAATCACAGTCATAAATACCGACAGGCAGATACGTGTATGGCAGACTGGAGACTTGCAGCACGACTCCCACGCTGCGATAAGCAGCTCAAGGAGGAGTTGCATGGCCAGGCTACTCAGCTCCGTCTTCGTCTCCGTCTCCGTCTTCGTCTGTGGCTCCCACGCTGCAGATACCGCGTAAATTGTCATCAAACATTGCCGGTTGAATGCGACGATCGTTTCTGGGTTTGCCGCAGAAATGCTTTTCCGGGAATTCCACGACGCGTAGCTGGAAAAACGACAACGAAACGGAAAATAAGTCAACAAGAGCAGCAAATCAGAGAGAGAAGGAGAGGGAGAGAGAGAGAAGTTGACAAACAATAACAACAAATTGTTAAACAACAAAATATAAATCTTAATTGAATTGTTGATACCTGTTAGACAGGTGTTGCCTGATAGCGCAACAGGGAAGGGCCACAGGGAGGGGGAGTGTGGAGTGTGGAGCCTACGTGGGGTGTGGACTGGAGACAGTGTGGAGGAAGGGAGGAGGGGAGGGAGCAGGGAGGTGCCGGCATTGTGGGTGTGTTTCGTGCTTTTGTTTGACATCGCAGCTATCTGTGGCCCCAAACTGCAAGATACACATCCGCAACTGACGCAGAGAGACGCACTGGCTACAGCTATAGATACCTATACAGGTAACTACAGGTGCCCACAGGTATCTAAAGGTATCGAAGTATCTGCGTATCTGCGTATCTGAGTTGGCTGCTATCGCCGCGTGTTTTATAGATGCTTGCATGCTCAGTTTTACGATGGCACTCTACACATGTATTTATTAATATCCATTATGGCTCGATTGTTCAAATGTTGTCGCTGTTGTTGTTGCTGTTGTTGTTGCTGGAAAGTTGCAAGTGGCATGAAGCATGCAGTGCGGCCATAAAGTGACTAATTGCTGGGGAATTGCGAGACTTTTTTGTGGGAAAAGACAATATTGAGTTGGCTCCAGAGTTGACTACGAGTTGAAGGTGGAGAAGGAGAAGGAGAAGGAGTGGGAGAAGGAGTAGAAGATGTGGCTTTGATTGTTTTGGAACGATTGTTTGAAATCAGTTATATGATTTTATCAGCTCGAAAGTGGTGGAGTTATGCTGTAGCATTGTTTTGCAGACATAAGAAAAGATACAAACTTATTCTGTGGGAACAGAAGAATGTTTTGATTATTTAGGTATCTTCAAGATGTATAAAAACATTTAAGAATGCAAAAGTAGATGTAATAAGTAACAAAAGTGTTGGCATCTTACTAATAAATAGGCAGCCAAGAAAAGTGGCAATAACATCTTAAGTAAACATGAGTATCTTAGAACCAGAAAAGTGCCTAAGTTCTCTACTTAATTGAGTTTGGTATAAGAATGCATATTCATTTCTTCTAACTCCTTCTCCCACTTCAGCACGTGGTAATATACCTACTCCTTCTGCCTTGTATATACTGTATTTATATTCACTATAATTAAGTGAAATATTTTCATATATTGCAGCTGCATTTGCATCTTTTGTTGCTGCTGCATTTCCTTTCACTCGCCCATTTTGCCGTAGGTTTTCGCAATCGTTGAGCGCGCGTTTCTTTTGCAATAGAAAGGAAAATGTCAAGTAGGCTCAGGCGCAGGCTCAGGCGTAATCATGAGCTGCAACAACAACAACAGCAACAACAACAGGAACAACTTAAGAATCGAGAATGGCCTACGGCTTAGGCAGCGTGCTTATGAAATAGTCCAATTTCGAGTGCGAGCAGCTCAAGAAGAAGGGCCCGAGCGGGCAAGGGAACAAAGCTAAATAGGGCACACACAATAGCGCAGGGGTGAGGGAGGGTGCAGGAGGGTGCGGGGTGCGGGGTGAGGATGTTGAACGGATCTGAAACGTATACAGAGATTTGGATTTAAATTAAGCTAAATCCGCTCAAGCGCACAGATGCGAGTGTGCCACTGTGTGTGTGTGTGTGTGCGTGTGTGTGTGCCAGTATGTGTGTGTGTATGTATGTGCCAGTATGTGTGTGTGTGTGAGCCAGTGTGTGTGGCACGCTAATAGACAACAAAAAGGTACAAAGATACAGATACATTCAGATGAGATACAGCTACAGATACTGTTGATGCTGCTGAACGGTTACCGCTTAAGTGCCGCTGCACAAGTACCTACAACAACAGCAGCAGCAACAACAGGAACAACTGTAGCAACAACCACTGTAACAACAACAAGAGTTGCTGCTGAGCTCGACAAGTGCCCGCGTCGGAGCTGAGGCTGAGCGATGACCATAAAGTAGGCTAAAACCCACTTGGATGCAGTTGCCTCTCTCCCTCTCCCCTCCCTCTCTTCCTCTCGCTGTCTCGCTCTTAATTTGCATAAAACTTAAGATACACGTTGCAAGTCGTCGCAAGTCGCGTGAATGAGCGCACTGTGGCAGCTGCTGCGAGGCGCGCGCGCGCACGCCAGGCGCAACTTCCTGGAAAAGGACCGCCAAAGTTGCCGCCGCCGTCGATGCTGCTGTTGCTGCCGGTTCTCTTGTTCTCGTTGTTGTTGTTGTTGTTGTTGTACCTGCCGCGTGTGAAAAAAATAAGAGAAGAGAGAGAGCAACAACTCAAGTTCCTTTCCCTACCCTCTTCCCCTCTCCCTGCCCTGGCATTGGCAGTACCAGTTTTTTTTTGCAATCGATACTTTTGCCGATGATGATCGCAATCGCAATCGCAACATGATAATGATGTTGCTTAGAAGCCAAACTCGAACTGGCACTCGAACTGGCACTGGTTACGTTTGTCATTGACTAAACGGAGGCTGCACAGCTCGGGGATCATCTGCCAGCTCATTAAATCTAATATTGCTGCTCGTTGCTTATCTGACGAGTTGAGCAACATTGTCAACATTGTCTGCGCCTGCGCCGCTGGCCATTTTTATGAATGGACCCGAAAACGGAAAGAACACACCGACATCGATCGATCGATCGCAGCAGCGGCGATCCACGCTTAGAGATAAGACAACGAGAGTGAGTGAGAGGGGGAGAGGTAGAGGGAAGATGCTGCATGTGCGGCTCTATCAATCTGTCTTGGCTTGGTTCGCATCTCTTTGAGCAAAGTTAATCATTGGAAAATCACATCCTGCTCAGTTCAGAGGATCACAGAGCACATGTGAGAGCGCAGATTAGTGCAAATTTCATTTGCCCAGGGCAGCAAGGGACGGAGAAAGAGAGAGAAAGGGAGAGAGAGAGAGGGAGAGGGAGAAAGAGAGAGGGGAAAGAGAGTTAGTTGCATCTATAACAAAAGTATCTTTCGAGTGCATTTCAACCTCATGCAAAGTGCTTCAGTAAATTTGCATAGGCAACTTAGGGTAGGATGGTTCTACCCCCCTTCCCTTGCAGTCTACCCCGTGGCATCCCCAAATTAAACGCTACGTTACGGTTGCCCACTTGACAGCTGTCAAAAGGGCAGGCAAATATTTTGTCAAGACCCTCTGAGGGATGCCTAATTAAGCCATCGATGCAGCTAAAAAAAAATGCATTCCTCATGTTGTTTTAACAGATTTTCAACTGCAGGGAAAGAGAGGGGAGAGGGGGGAGAGCAGAGAGAAAGAGATGTTGCCTGAGATGTTTGTGTGTTTGTTTGCCGAACTTGAGAATCCCTTGAGAAACTCACGAGAGCGCGCGCGCCACGTCAAACAGATTTAACCCTATGCTCCCGCGCCCTTCCCCTTTCCCGTTCCCCGTCAGGTAAAAGGTTAAGAATGCATTTTCGGGGCCTTTGTTTGTGCAACGCGCAACGTACAACGTGCAACGTGCAACGTCGCTGCACGCGCGTTCATAAAACGCATCGGCGAATCGGAATCGAAATTGAAATTGGTAGAAAAATGTTTCTCGACAAACAAATCGCGGGCTCAGCTCTAAAATCTTTACCCGATCTGTTTGCCCACCTTCATGGGAACATGCAGAGGGCCATGGCCCATTGAGCGATCCCAACGCTGTCGACGTTGTCGATCCTCTGCGGAGCTGCCGCCGCCGCTTGCTGCCTGCCACTTGCCACTTGCCACCAACACACAACGGCGAGCTGAACAGTGTGCTGCACTTTACGATATTTGATTTCCTCATTTACGGATTTAATTTTCTTTCAAATTTACCGATCGCAGCCCGTTCTTGAGCCCCAGGCGAGGCTGCCTGCCTTCGTCTAGTCGGGCATCTTCCTCTCCCTCACTCTCTCTCTGTCTCTGTCTCTCTCTGTGTGTTTGCTTAGTTTTGGATGTTTTATCGCTTGATTGGTTCGGTTTGCTTTTGCTTTGGTTGCGGCTCCCGCTGTCGACATCGCTCGATGTTGATGGTGAAGCTGAAGCTGAAGCTGATGCCGATGTCGGCATGTTGACCCAGGGCGCGCTGCCAGCTTGTGAATTGAGTTGTGCTAGTGGAGCACTTAGCTGACCATGAATTATGCACACACAGAGGGAGAAGGAGAGGAACAGAGAGAGAGGGGAAGGGGGGGAGAGAGAGAGAGAGGTGGAGTGGGGGAGAGTGAAAACAAATTGCTTGGAAAAGAGATATTCTCTTTATTCTTGTTGTTGTTTAGTAGATTAAGATGGATTTTGTGTAAGGCAGATACTTGTTGGTAGTCATGTATTTCGTTTTATATATTATTACAGATGATAGACAGATACTAAGTATATATTGTATAACTGTATTGTTTCAAGATAGATAAAGGTATTTTATACACAACTTGCACATTAACCTCAAATTCGCAATTTTGTATACTGTATAATCGATAGTAAACGATAGGTAAATCGCAGATATATCGTATAGAATGCAATAGGTTGATTGTATATAGTTCGTATACTATACCTTATATCTTTACCAAACTTAATCTGTCCTCATATGTATTGATAAGAATAATATTGAATTATGCTATAGTATCATTTACACCAAATAAATAATTTATTAACCTACAAAAATTTACTTTCAGCAGATAGTATACGAACTGTGTATTTTACATGTATCGTATCTTACCAGACTCTAACAATATATCTTTCTAATCATCGTAGTTAGTCTTCTTAGGTGCCCTTAATTTTAGTGCTATCATTTTAAGTCCTTTAAGTATTATCCTCAAGTATCTAACCTTGTTCCTAGGATACATTGTTCAATCTATCATAATAAATTGCAGATTGTAAAAGTCTGTTGATCTTGCATTACCAAAGATTCCTACTTAAATCCTCCAGTTAAACATTGAACTAACTAATTATCCTGCCATATACTGAGGATCATCTGATATGTCATTCAAATAGTCGTAATTTTATATGTTATACAGTGACTACATAAATATCAATAACCATCACTAAATCAACTTTTAACCTATTCATCTTATATAACCTTTTATTAAACAGATTTATTAAGATACCGATCAAACTAAGATGCCTGAAATTCTACATTAGGCTATTCATAAGCCTCATTTGAATTGACAACTTAGTTTTAAAGATAATTTTGATCATATAATTTCTTGCATTTCATTACATTAGAATACTCCCTGTACCACTGTACATTCTTAGTTTATTTAAATCTTCCCCTGCACTTCCCCAAACCAACCCAAAGATACAAAGTCCATGTTTGCCAAAAGTGAATCCCTCACACAGAACTCTTCTTTTTCCCACTCAAGTTATTGACCTCAGTCTCTCCTCGGCTAAAATTTCACGAAATTCCAATACCTCCTTACGTAACAACCCATTGCAGGCTGATTAATTAACGATCACTTCGATCGCTCTCGCTGCCCCATGTTGATCCACGCCACACTCGGCGCCCAGCTGGAGATCACATTTCCCCAGCTCCATCTGCAGCTCCAACTCCAACTCGAGCTACAACTCTACATACAGTGCCCGGTCCTGGCTCATATACATACATAACCTCAATTTGTCGCCACATGTCACACCACGAAGCGAAGGCGCCACCAGCTGCAGCCCCTTGGCAGAGGGTTCTCTGTCTCCCTCCCTCCCTTTCCTGCCTCATGTAAAACGCCGTTGATGACATCCAGGCCTGCTGCCTGGCGTTTCATTTAATTGAGTTCACAGCCCAAAAACAATAACAATAAAAATTAATTCGAAAGCAACAACAACAACAACAACAGCAAGAGCAACAATGAAATTGGGAACCTTTTAACCTTTTTCCAGGTTCGGCTTCGCTTTTTTAATGGCCATAGGCCGTGTCAAAGAGGGAGAGAGAGAGAGCGAACAGACACTCCTTGATCGGATCTTCAATCGAGGAGGTTCGTGTTGCTGTTGTTGTTGTTGCTGTTGTTGTTGTTGGCGCTACGCCGACGCCAACAGCAGCTGCCGTTTTGGTCTTTTGGGTTGTCAATTCAATTAAAGCCTAGCAGACACAGGGGAATTCGGACAAGCAGAAGAAGTAGAAGCAGTAGAAGTAGAAGAAAGAGGAGCCGAAGATCACCTCAATTAGAACCTCTTAGGAGCGTGCTCGAATTAAGGGAAATTCAACCAACAAAATGTTACGAAATTAGCTCACAAAATTCTTGTGGTTTGATTGCTGATCTTTCTCGCCTCTGCCAGACTGATCTCCGATCTCTCTCTCTCGGGGAGATCTCTCTGTGGTCGCCTAATGAAGCCAATCAACATCAACGCCCGCTGTGACTTGTTGATCTTTTGTCCATTCGCAGCGCTGCAATTAATGCATTTTGTAGATTTATTAATACGGGGCTGCACTTGGTGCGATCGGCGATGGGCGATGGGCGATCGGCGATGAAGATATTTCCTTTCTCACACTTTCCAGTCCAGCAGAAGAAACAAAGAAACAAAACAAAATACAAAGAGATCGAGATGGCGATGGCGATGGAGGAAAAAGCGGCATGAAAAAGCATTCAGCATACAAAACATGACACGATGACAAGCAAAAAGAAGCGCCAGGCACAGTGCCCGAAGATCAACAGAGAGAGAGGGGAGAGAGAGAGAGGGAGGAGAGGGAGGGAGAGCATTAAAACTCAGCCAGTTTCTGATCGTTGTGCGATCGTTGTACGGTTCTCGGTTCGATTCGATCCGGGAACAGGTAAGCATCGAGCCAGGTCAGGCCTCAAAGAGAGAGAAAGAGAGAGAGAGAGAGAGACTGGCGATCGTGTGATCAGTTGGTGAGATCGTGTGGAGTTAATGCGAGTATTAAAACCTTTTAATAAAAATCTTTAATGAATCAATGAAGCCCTGCGTCAGTCAGTGTGCGCGCTCTCGAATGAATGGACTCAGACTCACAGTCCTCAGACCAAATCTGCCCAAAAGATCCAACAGATCGCTGCACAATGTTGCCCACTGCGGATGATGATGGTCCATGGTAGATGGAAGGTGCTGATTAGGCGCATTAATCGATTTAAGCCACAATCGCTGAAGCCTCCCCTCCCCTTCCCCCTTCGGAATGGAATGTGGGAGCCACATCCTCAGCCTCGGCCTCAGCTTGGCGTCTGGGCTTATCAAAAGGCATTCTTTTTGAATAAAAATTAAATGAATTAAATTAAAGGCATGCAACGCGCTCTCTCACGGCGGCTGCCACATTGCCACAATGCCACAACTGCCACACTGCCACGTTGCAAGCTGCCAACTAAAGAGCTGCAATAAAATTGTTTTTAATCTTATCGCGCCAAGTGGACAGCCGAGAGCCTTTTAGTCCGAGTCCGACTCCGAGTCCATGTCCGAGTCCTCTCACTATCGCAACGTCGACGTTCTCTCATTCACCCCCCAAAAAATACATAAAACCCACTAAATATGCCCGACTTATAGCGCATTATTCGCTGTTGCAGCAGCAGCAGCAGCTGCCAACGGTTCCGCATTGCAAGCGAATGCACTGCAAGAAATTGGATGATTGGCTTCAGTTTGCATTTACTTTTAATAAGTTTCATTGTTTAAGATTAGAAACGGTTTTTAAGTCAATTTGTATAATAAATTTGACTTTTTTCTAATATTTATTAAAAAAAAAAAAAAAAGATAAAATAAAAAATAAAAAATTCAATTTTTAAAGGTAAATCACAAAAAAGTTGTAGCTGCAAATCAAGTTTGATATAAAACAATAAATACAAAGTTATGTAACAAAGAACTGTTTTAATTTTCGATAAACTTGGAGGCTTATCAAGTTTTAGGTTAAATTCGATCTAAATTTCTTCAAATTATTATTATAGCTTTACCGCGACCTAATTTTAAGAATCAGAAAAGACATTCAAATAGCCACATTTAACTTAAAATTGTAGATCTTTAAAAAGTTATAGAGCTTAAGCTAGATAGAAAGGGACATTCTTGTTAAAAGATCTTTAATTATGGAAAAATTGGAAAATAAAGAAATTTCAAAGAATATATATTTTTTGATCTTTTTTGGACATAATCTATAGATATTAATTAAGGGGAAACCTCTGCAAATCATTCACATTTGAAGAGCATACCAACAATATCTTTTACCTACCTTGTATATCATTATTGTCTTCCCTCCCCGTTTCTCTCAGTGCACACAAGTTGCATACATAACGCATTGATATCAGTTTAAGTCGCAGCCATTTAGTTTTTAATACTTATGTCCCGGACTCGAGTCGGGCGCGTTGTCGGGTGTTCTTTCATTCTGTTTCTTTTTTTCCTCCTTTTTTGTGGCATATGCGGCGCCGGAACTTGGACACACACAAACGGAAGCACATCGCCGCATCGGCCACTTGACGAGCAGCTGGCAATTTGCGACTGCCCCGCACACGAGTAGTCTCTCAGTCGCCGCTAAGGTCCTCCTCCTCCTCCTCCTCCTCGGGGTTCGCATCCCATTTATCTAGTCTCGGGGCGACGACAGCTCAAAGAATGCCATACGCAACGGGCAGTCGCCCTGGTCAGGTTTGGGTTCTGGTGCTGCTTCTGCATCGGAGCTGGGTGGTCGCCCAGTTGGTCGCTTGGTCGCTCAGACTCGGACTTGGCTGTCAGTCGCTCGGTCTGTCGGTCTGTTTGTTGGGCTGCTGTGCGGTTGGTCCGACATAGAGAGATACCCACATCATGCACTGAGATCCCAGGGCCATTGCCATTGCTCGCCGGAACGCTCTCTCTCTCTCGCTCTGAATCTTCGGCTACTGCCACACGCGGCATGCGGTCGTCAACGCACAACCTCGACGAAGTGCTGGTCAAATTGCAGCAGCAGCGGCAGTGGCAGAGGCAGCATCAGCAGCAAATGAAGTGATAAAGCTGCGCACGCCGGGGGATCCCGACTAGAGATGGACAATGCTCAGGTACTTTGCATGCAGGTTTGCATTGTGCAGCAGGTTAGAATGAAGTTATGGTGATGGAATGTAAATGGATGTAAGTATTGAATAATATTTGCAATATGCATAAATTAATCTTAAATAGATTATAGAAATCGGGTTCATTGCATAAAAATTTATTTAATTCTCTGAAAATCATAAATGAAAATTAATATATTTTATCTTGACTATGCTTAAGTCATCAATGTGTATTGATATTAATGTACAAAAGCCTAATAATTATCGTAAATAATATATACAATAAGAAATTTCCCAAAAAAAAATGAATTAAATTTTTCTAAAAATTTACAAAATTTCTTAAAAACTTAGCACAAATTAAAGGTTAATTTTATAGTAATAATAATTATTATTTAGAATACAATATAAACTAATTCAAATGTATTACTTAGTTTCGTTAAATATAAAGCAAAAATCAATTAGAATTATCCTGAATAAATAAAAAAAAAAATAAAAAGAAATCTCAGCAGATCGTGTCACGCACAGCCTTACGACACGACACGAACTCAGCTCTAGTTCCAGCGTCGCTCGATCGACTGCGTCGTCGTCGTCGTCGTCTTGTGCGACATTCCCACAGTGTGCCTTCGATAATGTTAATATGCCGCCTCATGTTGCGGCATTTGAATAAAAATTGTGTCATGTCAATGCAGCAGCAGCAGCAGAGACGACAGCAGAGACGACAGCAGAGGCAGCAGCAGGGCAGCAGCAGCAGAGGGGCAGCATCATCGGGAGTTGCCTTATCAGCGGCCGAGACAATTGTGGTGCGACAACTGTGGATCGCATTGGTGGGTCCACAGCGGCGTGGCAATTATCAACGCTGTCTTCATCTGCTGTCTCTCCCTCTCCTCCTCCTCCTCCTGTTTCTCCTTCTCCTTCGTCTGCGTTGACTCTGGGCCAGGCTAATATGTGTAAACCGTGTTAGTTACGCTTCAACAATAATGAAGACATTATTAACTTGTATTTTGGTCGAGCTGTGAGACGAGGCGAGCCTCTGCCTCGCTCTCTCCTTCGCTCTCTCCCTCTCTCTCTTCCCCTTTGCCTTGCCCCCTCCCTTGTATTTCCTGCCGCAGCTGACAGGCCTTTTACTTACGACTTTCCTACTTTTCCTACTTTCACACACACTCGCACACACACTGGCGCAGAGGGAGTTCCTTATCGAGCCTGAGAGGCAGAGGCTTCTGTGCCCATTCTTTAGCTGTCAGCCCGGGCTGGGCCTGGGCCTGTTCGGGTCTTCATCTTGAGCATCGTGTGCGATGAACAGTTAGTTCCTTTGTCGGTGATTTGCCTCGGCACATCCTTTTTGCCCCGAGTCGACGATGAGGGTGGCCCCTCATGCAATTCCCAACAGCAATTGCAACTGTGCAACTGTGCAACAGTGCAACAGTGCAACTGCAACAATAAATGTTTTTTAAACGATTTGCGCCACGAGTGGCCACGCTGAAAGAAAGATGATGATGATGCTTCTTTCCCTTTAGTCTGCTGTCTGTCTCACTCTCTCTCATTGCTGCGCTTATCATGCCAACCATAACCTCACACAATTTACCATTTGCATATCGTGGCACACCCATTAGGCAGCCCCCGAAAGCCAGATGGCCCAGCCCAGTCCTCCGCACACATGGCCCGAGCCCGAGCTCGTGCGAGTTCTTACTCCATTTCAATGTCAAATTTTCAATTTCCAATATTCAATTTTCTCATTTTCATTTTCATTCTCGTTTTCATTTCTGGAAATCGCATTGGCAAATTTCGCCTGCCTGCCACTAATCGATTGCGGCAGCTAATGGAGCGTGTGTCTGCCGCAATGTCTGCAATTTTCAGTTGCCTCACCCACCTTGCCCCCTTCTGTTCTCCCCATTGCCACATCAAATGTGGGGTCGGTTATTGACGCGGCCCCCTGAGCTGATATGGATAATAGCGTCAAATGGGCCGAGTTGATTTGCAGTTGCGAAAGAAGTTAATGAAGTCGAGAATCGAGAAGGGAAAGGTGCTTGCACTCTATGGAATGGAACTGTGCAGACAGAGAAAGGGGTGGCTAATGGAATTACATTGTATAAGTTTATTAAATTTGTTTTTATTGTTATTGAATTACAAGTTAAATAAGTCGGCAATTAGTCGTGATTAATTTAATAGATTGTTCCTTATTTTAATTTAATTAAAAATGATTTTATCATAAAAATTAAATAATTATTTGAATATATATTTAATATTTGCCTAATTGTCCATAAATACATATCTGTAACTTAGTCTTCTTGGATCTTCAGAAATATTAAATTAATTTCAACATTCAAATAGACTTTTATAATAATCGAAGGGGTTTAAATTCGATTAGGTAGTCTTACAAGTTATTTTATTTATAGTGAAACACAATATTTTTTATGGCATTTTTTATTGATTTCTCATGAATATATATTCCACAGAATTTTGCTAGATCTTTCTCGAATATACTTAGTGTAATAATAAATTACATTTTTATGAATTAAGTTGCTTAAAAATTGAAGATGTGGAAGAAGTAACTAAGTATTTCAATCTCATCATGATTCATCATGAATCTATATAATGCAGATACTCCTTTCATCCATAATTTCCTCTGTACAAAACCTCCTCATATAATTATTCATCATTTCATATCGCTTCTGAAATTCCTCCAGCAAATTCCCAGCAAACTCTTTTCGCCTTCTTTCAATCTAATTGAAATTTGATTGAACTCACGTAGTTGCTCCCATGAGTGTCTTTCGGAGATCAGCGTCCGAAATCCATTAGATGAATCAAAAGCGATTTCGCGGCAAAAAGCCACAACAACAATAGAATGTCGCTGTAGAATGTGGAACCCTCGTTAAAAATGAATGAAAGCTTATTAAAAATATTTCTTTATTATTGCAAAAAACAACAGAGAGCGAGAGGCAGCAAGAGAGAGAGAAAGAGAGGGAGCTGGAAAAAATGTTTATAAAATATATACGAGACGGGGTAAAAAATGGTAAAAAACAGGCGTACAAATGTTAAACATTTGCCACGATCCCATGACGAGAGCTGACTGCAAAGATCGCTCCCGAAACGCTGACTGACAGCCAGACTGGCTGTCGATCCGTCCGATCCGCTGATGATAATGACAATGACAATGACGAAGCTCATGAGGCAAGGCCGGCAGCTCTCTCTCTCTCTCTCTCTCTCTGTGGATCTGCAATGCAAAACTACCGAAATGCCGAGGCTCAAATCCTTAACGAAAGAAATAAATCTCGGAAAGCTTTCTAGTTTTTGCTCGTCTCCAGTCTCCGGAGAATTGCACGCTCCGATCAACGTGACGTTGGCGACAAAAAACTATGCCCAGTTTAGGTCTGTCAGTCGATCCGATCCGATCCGATCCAAAAATGCCTTGAGCAACATTTTTTTCAGCTCTCGTTTCAGTTTTTTTTTCGTTTCAATCTTCAATCACAGATTTTTTACTGTCTGCAATTTTGTTGGCGTTGTTTTTTTTTGTGCTGTGCCCGTGAAACTGTCACAATGAAGAAAGATTTTTGGTCAGTGGTTTTTGTGGCCATGGCATATTTAAAATTATGGCCGACTTCGGATGCGAGGACTCAGATACGGATTCGGGTTCGGATTCGGAGGAGACGAGGCCCATTTAAAACGTCTTCGAAATTAATATTGGCAGCAAAAACTGTGAAATGCTGTGAAAAGAACGCCAAAGCGAATCCCCGAGACACAAAAAGCAATTTCTACCAACTCAAAGACCCTCGACGAGATCATCATCATCTTGATCATGATCATCATCTTGTGCTTGGACTCGCGAATGACGAATAGCCCATGGGCCGTCGGAACGAATGGGAAATTTACGGAATCCGCAACGTTTCACAATTCTGCAAGACGACAATTAAGCACGAAGCAACAAAGCAACGAAGCAGTTGGCTGAAGGGTCCCGAGCAGCGAAGGAATTCTCTTGGTCCCTTCTTGTCGGGGGCGACAAGAAGAAACTCCCACGGGCCACCCAGTGCTACAATTTTCACTCTTCCCAACACTTTCCCAGCCACACCCAGTCAACACCAACAGCAACAACAACAGTCCGAAAACAAAGAGACAGACACAAAGCAAAGACAAAAGATCGGCAGGGCAAAGAGGATGAGGAGGGGAGAGACTATAAAATTCTTATGTGCTTGTCCATCCGTCACAAATTATATAATTATCACCTGTGTATATATATATTATTGGATAGGCCGCTTATCTAGCTGCCCAGCCTGGCCATCGCTGCCGCTGCCGCCGCCTCTGCTGCTGCTCGAAATTTTCGATTTGTGACGCTTTATGTCTTAATTTTGTTAGGGTATCTCGAGCGGGTTTCGCCCATGCCCAGCCAGGTGTAGAGCGGTAGAGCAGACCTTGTCGGCGGCTCGTCTGGCTTATCTTTCCACGAAATGCCACCCAAAATGTTCATCTTTATAATGCGCCGACGCGCTGTCGATGTGGAGCTGAGCTGAACGAGGAGAAAGTGACGTCGCATAACTTTCATTCAGGGGAAAAGATCACCAGCAGCAGCAGCTGAAATTATAAATGCTGTTCGGAACTATCTGATAGGCAGAGAATGTCAAGGATTTAACTGCTCTTTTGGGAAATAATTGAAGGAAGGTTGAGCACCTTTTAGCAGAGGGTTATCTTTATTAAGGAGTTTACCTTGATAAGAATTAAGTGAATGAATGAAGTTGTGCGTTGGTTTTTTATTATTTATTAAGTTAGTTTTGATTGTAAAAATAATATTTTGTTTTTATGTAAGGAGGAACTATAATAAGAAGATAAAAACATGATTTAAATGACTTTCAGTTCTAAAATATTTAAGGTAATTTTTTTATGAAATAAAAATTATTTAAATATCATTCATAATTCGTGTTTCATTCAATAAATAATAAATAAATTTTTTTTATTTTTACGGAACATTTTAAATTCAATTTAATCAATGTATTCTGTTAGGAATTATGTACCAGCTATAGGGAAACTTTTCAGGATACAATGTTAAAGTTATAAATTTATACTTGTTCGACTTTTCATTAAAAACTAAATTTGTATCACTATTCATTCCTTCTATTAATGTATTTTTATCATCTAAGTTAACTTCTCTATTTATATATTGTATACTTTATAGAAATCCGTCAATTCTTTATCTTTTTTCTGCTCTCTCCAAGCACAGCACACCCTGTCAGCTTCCCACTAGTTCCCTCGACTAGCCTAGCGTCAGCAACTCTTTAGCAGGGACCACGCCCATGTCGTTTCTCATCGACTTTGATTGCCTCCCCCCCTCCGGCCTGCCACACCTGTCTCCAAGCAGAACTTGGACAAGGGCTTGGCAGATGCCAAGACAACTGGGCGTGTCGTCCCCGTCGTCGCCGTCGTCGTTGTCATCTTTGTCGCTTTGCTTTTTTCATATTGGCGCCATTTTGAAGGCAATTAATTTGAATTTTGCCGCGCGTTAATTGCACAATGACAAAGCTGTCAGCGCCTCTCGTGGACGGTAGTCAGCGCCAGTGGCAGTGGCAGCGACAGCGACAGCCTCCGTTTGCCTCGTCTTCATTATTTGCTGATTAAACAACGGTTAAAGACAAGTTGCAGCAGCAGAGCCAGAGGCAGCGCTGCCTTGGCACGCCGAAAGCACACACAAATAAGAAACAGTGGAAGAGGGAGGAAGGAGGAGAGAGGGGGCAACAACAGCAGCCGAGTTAGTAGCAGCATCCCAAAAAAACACACAAGTTGGAGTAGTTAAAGTCTGAATTAGGTAGAAGATTAGATACGCTAACTGAGGAATACGTGTAGATAGATGGTTCCAAGTTAAAGAATATTAATTTATTTTTTTATTTATTTACAATATTATTTATTTATTTATGGTCGAAGGAGAAGAGAATAAGACATCCACTTTATAAAATTTTTATAAGATAAATAAATATGTATTTTTTTCTAAAACATTAAATCTAAACTTAAAATTGTTTTTTTGGTTATAAATACTTTTTGATTATATAGTTTCTTAAGCTCCAATACACGCTTCATGCTCCACTCACGCAACTCTTTCGAAGAGTGTAAAAACAGCAGTTGACAATTACACTAACAATAACAACAATAGCAACCGTTGCTGCCTTTGGGCAGTTGTTGTTGTTGGCCAAAAGCCACTCACAGAGCGTCAACTTGGCCAGTTTGTCTGTTTATCTATTTGTTTATGGGCTTAAGCCAAGCCAAGACAAGCCGCCGTCGCATGTCAATAAGTGTGGGAAAAGCCAACAAAAGCTGCCGAAGAGAACTAGCAAAGAGAGAGAGAGACAAAGAGGGAGAGAGAGAGAAAAGGAGGGAAGCAGAGATAGAGAAGGAGAGAAGCTAGGAGAGCGATCATAGATAAAGAGAGTGATCAGTGAAGAAGGACAAAAAGGAAGATTGACTAGATCTAGAAGGATAAAAAGCGATCGTTGATTGATAAAGTGATAAAAGCGATCGCTGAGACATAGAGAGAGAGAAATTGAAAATAAGTGATATATGAAATAGACAGAATAGTATGAATGGAGAATACTATGGAATAGAGAGAGAGACAGAAGGCAATGATTCATAGACAGAGAGAAATGAAAGTCCATGATCAGTGAGACATAAAAAGGTAACAGAGAGAGATCTTCAAAATAGAAAAAGCATTGAAAGTTTACGAAAGCGATCATCGAGAGATGAAAGAAAGAGGGAGAGAGAGAGAACTAAAATTTAAGTATCCAAAAAGAGGGAAGAAAGCGATCATCAAGTGACAAAAGAGAAAGAGAGGATTAAAAGGATCAGCGGAGGATAATAAGATTGAATGCGATCATTGCGAGATATAGACAAAACTAGCGATCACCAACAAATATAGTGAGAGATAGAAAACAATCCTTAACAGATAGAGAGAGAGAGAGAGTAAGCGATCATAAACATAAAAAGAGAAAGAGAGAGAACGAATGCGATCATCTAGAGCATAAAGTAATCATCGAGAGACAGAAAGAGTTAAACTGTTCTTCGAGAGTGAGAAATCCTTTGTAGAACGAGCGAAATGATCGTGAGAAAAATAGAGCACAAGAGAGACAGAGATGGAGCTATGGCAGTGCTGTGATAGACCACCCAAAGGTGGCACTCTTCCTGGAAACAGGACTCACTGGGCATTTTAGATGGCCATGTCTAATTAATATGTGGCCGCTTTTTGGCACAATTGTTGCGCTACCGCGCCGAGGGCAGTTCCAGGAAACACAGACAAACACACGCACAGAAACAAATAATTAAGTTGTTTTCGGGGTCATTATTTTTCACGGCTTTTGTCGGCACAAGACACGCAACAACAGCAGCAACAACAACAAATGGAGGAGCAGCTGTGTCCACTCGAAATTGAAATCGAAATCGATTTGAGGATCCTTCAGGCGCAACTGATTTGTTTCTCCCTCTCTCTCTCTCTCTGTCTCCTTGATTGAACGTCCTGCTACGTGCCCCGTGAGTGCTGTCATTGTCTCTTGCATGCGACGGCGTCGGCGCGGGTCAAAGGTCGTGCAGCTGTGTGGGCAATGCCAGCGGCGACAGCGAGACGCGTCTGGGGCGCAGTTTGGGCGCCAAATAGTGCCAAGACTGGCGATGATCCCCTGGAAAATATTTCGGTTATCCGATTCGCACTTCATAAAGTGCATTATCTAATTGCCACGCCCCCTACCACGGCGCCCCCCGTGCCCGCGTACTCATTAATAAGTGCACCACACACGGCGGCGTTTGGTGGCGCCCGCTTTGTAGTTGTTGTTGCCGCTTGTCTGACGCAATAATTAAGTCATTTAAATTATTAGATGACAACAACAACAACAGCAAAAACAACAAAAACAACAACAAAGCGTGCAACAACAAATAAACACACAGACAGACGATCGCACGCGCAGTCATTGATGACTTTTGACTATTTCTGTCTCGCCAAATCCTCGAGAGAGTTTTCTCAGTTTTGTTTTTCTTTTTTGGAAAATCTCAGCCGCAGCACGTCGCAGGTTTTTCACACGTTTGCGTTTTTTCCCCAGCACGCGGCACGGCGACAACTTGACGCTGCCTCACACACACACACACACAGAGACACACACACACACTTGCCGAGAGTCTCTCTCGATTCGTGCAGCAGTTAATAATTTTCCACATTTTATGCAAGTGTCGTGTAAAATGTTTTCATTTCAAATGGAAATTCTACACTCGGGGAAAGGGAAAACTGCCATTCCGGATGCGTGCATTGACTTTTGCCAGACACTGTGTGTGTGTTTGTGTGTGCAGTGCATTGCGACTCTAAGTAGGGCTCTCCTCACTAAGCCCCTGTTTGGTTACTTTAGCCGCCGTTAGTCCTCGTCTTCCTGCTCTCTGATCCCGCTCGCTCTTCTCTCCTCCTCCTCCTCCTCCTCCCTCTCTTTCTGTTTCTCAAGTGGCGACGTGTGGCGAGTAAATTGCAGCTAGATGTCGGTGTTAAGTGCCATAGGAAATCGGAAGAGCAGGAGGGACTTGAGAGTAAGAGAATTTTGGTTTTATGCAAGCTGCAATTTTGGGGTTACTTTTTAAAAGGTTAGTTTGAGGAAGAAGGAAATTATTTAGAGCTTTGAAAATAATTTATTATAAATATATTATATATATAATTTAATTATATTCAATCAAATTGAACTATATTATATTTTATTTATTTATTTTATTTTTTAATTACAGTTGACTCATGAAAAAATGTTTCAAAGTTTAATTATGTTTATTATTTGCTTATAATATATTTTAAATTGATTTTTATTTATATTTATTTGTATTTTATACTTCCAATAGAACTCTTATTACATAGTAAATTTAAGCTATATACATTCCACCCACTGACAGCTTTATATACAGATGTAATCCTTCCTCTTTCTAGTACTTCTTTCCACCAATTTCTTCACTGTCTTCAGAAATTGTCAACACTGAAAATGGCTTTCTCTGGCAAACCTCTCTCTCGTCTCTCCCTCCCTCACGCTCTGCTGCTTCTCAACTGCGCCATGTTCCCTCTACCTCCAGCTCCCTCCATTACCCCTCACTGTATCTCTCTCCCTGCTCTGCTCTGCTTATGGCCGCCACTGCAGCAGTTCGCACTTCCGGCGACCGCCAGCGTTGAGATGATAATGCATTATGCATTCCGGTCTTGCCAACGTTTTTAATTGTTATTAGGAAAGTGAAAAGGCTGCAGCAGCAGCAGCAAAGAGAAAAGCACGAGATAAAGAGAACTTTAACACCTTTGTGCCCCCCGCCACCTTCCTCGCTTAACCCTCGATCGGCCAAGCATGCGAAGATAATTTGGACATTTTAGAAGGCACTTAACGGGGCTCGGAATGGGGTAGGGAGAGGGGTAAAAGGTAGAAAAGTAGAGAGAGATCTAGAGTGAGGTACACGGAGGAGGAGAGAGAAAGAGACAAGCAAAGAGTGTGGCAGAGAGAGAGAGAGAAAGGCAGAGAAAACTAACATAGCGCTCATAATTTTTTAAAACATATTTTCCACTCCCTCTCGCTTGCACTACCTTGCTGCCAGTCTCCCTCTCTCCCTTTCTACCTTTCTCCCTCTCCTTCTCCCTTTCCCCCTTTCCCTCCCTCTCCTACTCCGCCTCCCTCTCTCTTTCGCCAGCACGGGAAATATAAATTAGGTAAAAACAAAAATTCTACACTGTCATCAAAGCGTAACTAAACGCCCATTTTTCTCAGCTTCAGCCTCAGCCTCAGCTGGCCGCGCCAGAAAGATACAAGATGCAAGATCCGAGGCAAGGCGATCGTGGAGCGGGTCCGTGTGCCCCGGTCTGGGCAACATTTTCGGTAGTTATTAGTGGCATATTTTGGCCTAAAGTGCGTGAACCATGTCGAAAAAAAAGAGAACTGGCCAAGCCGAGAAAATTTATTGTTAAAGTTAAACAACAAAATGGACCTCCCCATGAGTTGCCTGAGCAGCACAACACGCAACACGGGGCAGGGGCAGGGGCAGGCACAGCACAGCAATATTAACGCCTCAAGCGACGGCAGCAACAACAACAACAACAACAGTGGTAACTGTTGTTTTGGTAGAAGAAGAAGCCAAACTCGCTTACCTTATTGGCCAAGTCCGACCACCATCAGCGGCAGAGGCAGAGACAGTGAAGGAAAGGGAGGAGGAGAGAGGGAAAGAGAAGGAAAGAAAGAGTGGGAAAGGCAGAGGGAGGCACAGAGCGAGTCAAAGTCGAAGTCCGTTGATGATGGCGTTGATTATGGCTTATTTTCAAATCTCTTTTCATACTCTCCTCCTTTATACTTCTTGGAAGTGGCCACAGCAGCGAGCAAATTATGTGGAGTCATCGCAATGGCAGCAGCAGCAGAGCAGCAGCAGCAGATCGCAAATCTACAGATTGGAATGGGAGCAGCAGCAGCGGCAGCTGGACTGGCACTGGACCGGACCGGACCCCAGAGTGGGTGTGCACTGCAACAATTTCAAGTTCGAGATGCCTCTGATTATGCCTAGAGAGACTTCATTCTGTGCCTCTTCTTTTCTTCCATCATGCCCTCCTTCTCTTCCTGCACCCCTTCCTCTACCTCTACCTGTCCCTCCCCCTCTGGCTGCCTTTACTCTCTGCTAGGAACTTAGTTGGCAACTGGCTAATGTTGGACATTTTCCCCTCGAAAGTGGCGTCTATAAAACTTAATTTTATTTGCCATAATTATAGCAGAGTCTTTTGTTATACAAACTTGCTATAGTTGGAAATTATACGCATCTCAAGAACCATATTTGAAGACAAAAATATGATTGGTGCAGTTTAAGTTTTCATTTTTATTGCGAAGATTATGGCACAAATATTGTTTACATGTTTTAAAAATATTCTTTTAGATTTAAAACTCATTTTAGATTTTAATGATCTTTATGTGAGGTTGCTATACTAAATTTATGATATAATAATCATATTCAAATACAATACAAACAAAATTCTCAAATTAAAAATGATCCGAAGAAAGTAGAATTAGTTAAAATTAGTTATTTCGCTTTGATCAATAAAAGAAAAGAACAAGTTTAATTCTTTCCTAAGTTATATATCAGTCTGATCTTCACAAGAACTCACCAAACTTTTTAAAATCTTCAGATAATCCCATAAAGATTATAATAGAGATTATTACTAATATTATCATATATTATCAATTAACTTTAGTTTGATTCTTTCTCCTTTCCTTTCTCTCCTTCCAAAAGCTTTACTTCCAACTCCCATCTCAATATTCGAAGTTGATCCCCATAGAGATCATAAACATCTCGCAGATCGCACATGATCTCACGTAATTCGCTTGTACCATTTGCGGACTGACGGCACAAAATTGGAATTACCTGGCAAAGATGCGCAGATTAGACGTCATAAGTGACGCTTATCCAGCTGAATGATCGTGCTGATCTACACTGATCGACTGATCGAGCAAACATTTACAATATGCTGCGGGATAATCGCCTCATGTCATGCCCATTACAGCTGCCTACTCCCACACCTTGCTGGCTCTCTCTCCTGCTCTCCCTCTCCATCCTCTCCTGCGCTCTTCTTCTCTCTCCCCAAGTGATCTTCGCTCGATCGAAGCGTAAAATCGAGTGCAATAAAGTTGCCCGGTCCGGCTGTGGCTCAGCAAGTGCCCAACTGAGGAGGCAAGAGATAGAGGGAGAGCAACTGGGAAGAGAGAGAGAGAAAGGGAGAGGGAGATAGCGGGAGCGCGAGCAGCGCATGATCGCAGCGATCAGCGGGAACAGCTTGGGCCGAGCGAAGCGTAGCGGAACTGCATTAGCAACAACATCAGGAGGAGGAGGAAGAAGCAAGCATAACAAACAGAGAGAGAGAGAGAAGGAAAGAAAGATAGAGGAAGAGTGAGGGAGACAGCGAGAGAGAGGGAGACACGTAGCGAAGTGTTGCAAATTTTTATTTGGAAGCAATTTTCACACCCTGTGCGACATTCAGGCAGTGCCGTAAATCGAACCTCGAACCCCGAACCCTGACCCCTGCAGGACAGTGCCGGACTGCCGCTGACTGCGATGCGCTGCAGCTTGGCTGATGATGTTGCTGACAGGACATGCGTGGACATGCAGCGTGGCGAATGCGCAACTGTTTGACAACTTCATGGAGCGAGCTGCAAATGATGCCAAATGATTGCAGACCATATAAATCTCGATTGTAGCTGATTAGATGCGTCTCTGCCTGTACCTGGGCCACGCCTACTCCCCTGACAGCCTCCTGCCTACTGCCCTGCCCCCTGTGTTGTCCGTTGTTGTCCGTTGTTGTCCGTTGTCCGCTGAAGTCAGTCAGTTTAGTTGCGCTTTAGACTGAGATTATTTGCAATTATGAGCTGTGATTTTTACAGTTTACAAAGGCAGAGGGAGGGAGAAGGGAAGGAGAGAGAGAGAGAGAAGGGAGAGGGACAGAGTTGCTAACTGATCTCGAAACTTGGAACTCCCAGACACTTCTGCAACTTTCTCTGCACTTGTGACTGCGTGAGAGAGAGAAAAGTAAATTTAGCCGTAAATCGGCTAGATTTTAAAATAATACTATAAATCAACGAATGAACATACAATCTTCTCGTTTTCAGTAATAAATTAACTAAATATACTAGAATTGAATAAAAATATTAATTTAGAGAAATACAAAATGGCGGCTAAGCTTACTCTACAAATTAAAGAATTTAAGAATTTAATGCAAGAAACAATTTGTTTTTTCTTTTTTCAGAACCTTTTCTTACCAGCAGCACCAACCTATCTCCCCCCTCTGCACTTGTAACCCCGTTGACTTTGTGACCTCTGGCAACAAAGACCTAAATTGACCTTGAGCACTGCTGCTAGTTGACCTTGCTGCGGGCTCTGTGTGTGTGCTTGTGTGCCTCGTGGGGTGTTGTGGGCGCAGCAATGTGGTTGACACTCTCTCTCTCTGTTTCTCCCTGCCGTCCTCCCTCTACTCTCGCTGGTATGTTGATGGATTGGCTACCCTAGGCAGCTCAAGGTCATTCGAAACTCAAATCGAATTCGCCACGTCTCGTTTTGTGGCTGCGGCTAACCATATTGCATGGCAATACCAATTTATATTGGCCTTCATTATGGCCAAAATGAAAGACAGAGCTCATCACTAGACCAGACGCGCCTTTATGATGCGAGCAGCGACTGCGCAGCCAGCAGCGGCAGAGAAAAGCGCGCACCTACCTACAGCGCGTTTTATGATTTGTTTACTCGACTGCCGTGCAAGACTGTCTCAGTCGCAGTCTCATTCTCAGTCGCAGTCGCAGTCTCCGTCCGGGTCTGCAACTGGAACTAGGTTATGTTCTCATCATTTACGGATTTTCCGCAGCAATAAAATTAATAAGAACGCGCTAATTTTGTGCAGCCTAAGCAAACATGCAGTGCGTTCCTCCTGCATTCCTCCAACTCTTTACCCCGCCAATATTTGCACAGGCTACGCCATTTTAATGACATCCACGAAGGATCGATGCGCGAGCGCTGCCTCTGCCTCTGCCTCTGCCTCAGCCACAGCCTCTGCCAAGTCCTCTGCCTCCTCTCATTAAATAGACACTGACATAACCTCTGCAATTCATTCACTTCGCATGCGCTAGAATGCAATGGCAATAGTACTGCAGAGAGAAAGAGAGAGAGAGAGAGAAGTGGCTGTGGAGCTGAGAGAGCGTAGGCAGTGGGAGCCGAGAGAGAGAGAGAGAGAGAGAGAGAGCGCGCGCAAGGGCAACTGTAGGTGCAAGCAGGCGCGACTTTGTCCAATTAGTTGGAGCTGCGCTCTCTGTGTGCGTGTGTGCGTGTGTGTGAGAGAGTGGGAGAGCGCCTGCGTGTGCGTCTGTGTGTGTGTGTGTTTGTTCTGCTGAGTGCGAGAGTACATAAGCAGCGCGCGCACTCCGAATAATCTCACACACGCACACAGTGGTTATGCCTGTGTATTTACTCCGAATGTGAATGGAAAAATTTTGTGAATGAAAATGAACTTTATTAGCAGAGGGATTTTCTTATTATTTAATGCATTTCTGAATTGAATTTATTAATGAGATGATATGAATGAAAAAAATAATAAAATATAATTTAAATTTATAAATATGTATTTATATTTATGTGAATTTTGACATTGGAAATATAATGAGAAAAGTCTTTAAATGATTAATGGAAAATAAATAGATAGAAGTCTAGATAAACAACCCGAAAAAAGTGCTAAGGACTATAAAACAAAATAAAAAAAATTTGTTAAGAACATTTTAAAATATTATGTAAAGGATGTGTGCAATATATTATAATATTTGTACATAAATATGTATAATATCTTATTAAGTAAATAAATTTAAAATACACTGCAAAATAAACATAGAAAACATTGGAAAAGAATTATTTGGCGCTTATATTTAAGATTTTTTAATAAAATATCTTGTTAATGTATAAAAAAGAAAATAAATATGTATATTAAAATAAAACAAAAACAAATTATATCTTTTAAGTTTTGCAGCAATAGAACTGAATAATTTATGCAAGTAAAACATTAAAATCAAGTAGTTTTCATTTTTCATTTTTTATATCATAATAAAATTTATTTTAATGTATTAATTTAGAGTTTCATAACATAGCAAAAATATACTTCAGGAAACAATTTGCGAACTCGATTACAAATATTATCATAGTCTTCTAATAATGGTGCTTAGACTGGCCCCCTAAAGCTGTTGATATGGTAATAAACTGTTATTGATATCTGTGTGAAATTTTACAAAATTAGTGTAATTACACTGTTCATAAATTGCCAAACAGTAATAATAAAATAAATTCCATTAAACTGAGATCGATCCGAAAAACTGCAGTCGAGGCAACGTTTACGAATATTTCCGCCATTTCTTATTGGTCTCTCTATATACCACGCACACACAACCACACAGACGCACACAACTGTGCCCACACAGAAACAAAGAGAAAGAGGGAGAGATAGTGCAGAGACTCTGCTCACACACGTCGCGCTGCTCGTGTCGTTTGCCTTTCGCTTCGCTAGCTGCACTCTTCTTGCGCACGCTGCCATCGGCGCAGGCGAGAGAGAGCGCACACATTGCACCACCTCCACGATCATAGCAGAGCGACGGCAATAGCAAAAGCGACACTAGCGGCAAACTAATGCATGCTGTAGGTAATGAATATGGCAGGGGGATTTGTAGGCAATGCACAATATTGCGTTGATTGTTAGCGAAATTTAACTTTGATATTGTAGTGCTAAGTTATAAATTAATTTAAAAATGGCTGTCTTGAATAAGAAAAATAAAGTTAAATAAATATAACTACTTGTTAAGACTTAAGTGATTTCAATTCATAAGAAAGAATTTTAATTTTGATGATTAATTAATAATATTTAGAAAAATAAAATTTTATTTGAATTTTTTTATAATAAAAAAATCCATAAACTAATGTTTAACAACCATCAAGTGTTTTAGATTAATAAATAAAACATAAATTGCATTCTTTCAGGATTCTATGTATATAAGTTAAATCAAATCATTAATCTAATCATTAATGAGTATTAATTGGTATACATATATATATAAATTAGAATTTCTCTTTGCAGATTTTATATATTATTAATTTAATTAAACAAATGTTAAGTACCATCTTAGCTCTCTACTATGTTCTCAACTTCTTCCATACACAAGATCTCCTCGCAGCCTCTTCTATTCTGCTATTCCCACTGGGCTCTTCGCCTATGTGCCTGCTCACACGAAGCATCAGTTCGGCATCTCGTGCAGAGACGAAGGCGACAACAACAACGACGACGACAACAGCGGCGACGACGACGACGACGACTGTCATGTCGTGGGTAATCTGGGGACGACTCTGGTTGGTCGTCGCTCGATCCGCTTTGCTGGCTGCGACTCTTGTCCGTCACTCGCTCATTCGCCTCTCGTATTCGCTGTCGTCAACACACACGCGCACGCAGCAGCAGAGCAGCAGCAGCAGCAGCGACAGCAACAGCAACAGAGCGACAGCAGCGTAAGCTGAACAGGTTTCAAAATCTATTTGAGTTCGAGTCCGAGTCCGCGTCGACTCGAGCGGGCCAGGTAAAAGAACGCGCCGTGTGTGTTTCAGTCAAGCGTTGGCACTGAACCGGGTAACAATCTCAACACTCCTCCGCTCCGCACAGATCGCATCCGAGATCAGCAACAAGATCGAGATCGAGTCGCGCTGTGTGAAAGTGTTTCAACCAAAAACAAAATAACAAAAAAAAAACAAAAAATAGAAGTGCCAAGAAAGAAATTCGAAAATTGAATAAGAATTGCAAAGGAAAATTCCGAAAAGACGCGTGTGATCAGCTCGAGATCAGCGTAAAATGTTCCAAATAATAACGAAAGTGCGACGACGTTGCTAACGATGATTATGGTAAAGCCTCAGTTATAGTGCGCTAATTGAACGTGAAATTGCCATAATAATATTTATAGCAAATACTTGCAATCAATAACTCGAGCAAACAGCAAACAGCAAACAAATCCAGCTGATCAACAGTTAACAACTCAAATATTTGTGCGAATAAAAGCTGAATCTTCATTCAGCTAGAAAATAGCTAGAATTTAGCCGCGATATCTATAATGGATTTAAGTTACATATTCATTCTCTGCCTGCTGGCGCTGTGCAGCGCCGACGCCGAAAGCAAACAGAAATCGGGCAGAGGCCGAGGCTCCATGTGGTGGTAAGTAGGGGGGAGTAACCGGTGGAAAGGGGGGTGCTAAGGGGTGTCAGCTTGTAATAGTTGACATTGAAATTGTCCGGACGCCCACGCAACATTTGCATAAGTCAACAAGATTCGTTTAGACAATTAGCAGCAGCGCGAGAAGAACAAGCGCAAACAGAGAGGGTAAGGAAGAAGAAGAGAGAGAGGGGAAGGCAGAGCAGTGCAGGGGGCATGCGGCAGAGAGTGCGCTGCAGTAGCAACAAAGTTGAAGGCACGCGCCACGAAAACTGATGCAATGCAAACAATTTTCCCAAGCCAAAAGTTGCTGCTGCGCATCTGCTCCCACTCCGCCTCCTCCTTCTCCTCTTCTTCATCTTCTTCATCTTCTTACTGCCTCAGCTGCAGCGGAAGCAGCTTTAATGAAAGCAATTAAAAATTCTAGAGAAAAGCAGAGAGAGGGAGGAAGGGGAGAGAGCCGAAGAGAAGAAAAGCTGACACAGTTTTGCAGTGTGCGCTGCACAAGTTCGTTGCCTAAGTCTTTTGTTACAGTGGGCACAAATTAAACAAAAAGTGAACCGTTTTATAACGGCAACAATTTTCAAAACAACAGAGAAAGGGAGGGAAGAAGAGAGTGGGTGAAGGAGAGCAGAGAGAAAGAGCGACGCATAAATCATCGACAGCAGTTTATCGATTTTAATCCGCCTGGGAATCGTTGAAATTCGCCGACGCTGTGTGCGTTTTATTGTTGTTGTTGTTGTTCGTTTGTTTGTTTTTTATTTCTTTGCCTCGTTTTAATATTACGCAATTTGTGCAATTGTCGATAAGCGACAGGCCTTTTAAACAATGAAAACGAAAAAAGAAAACAAAAAAAAAAACAGAAACAAAAAAAAATGATGTAAATTTTTCCCACCGCAATCAGCGGCCAATTGAATTCGCCGCAATGTTTTTATTTATTTATTCATTTTTGAACAATGCGCACAATTTGTGGCGCAAGTTCAAATAAATACTAAATACTAAATGTTAGTATTTTTATGCGAGTAGAAAAGATGACAGTGCCGACAAGTGTCAACAAATATTTGTCAGTGTAGGGTGAGCAGTGTCCCCAGTGTATGTGCGTGTGTGTCTAATGTGTGTGTGTGTGTATTATACATATATGTGCGTGTGTCCACTGTGCGTGTGTGTGTGTGCTGCATGCATGAGTAACGCCGGCAATTGACGTGCGCAACAAAAAGGAAAAGCCGCAAGTGAAAAACCAAAGAACAACAACAACAACAAACTCAACCTCAAGTCAAGTGGAAATAAACATAATGCCAAAAAAAAACACACACACACACTGCAACAACAACAACAAGAGTAACAAAGACAACAACTACGCACACAAATGAAATGTGAAAATGTTGATCCGTCTTTTATTTTTTGAGGTTTTGCGTGTCTCTGCGTGTCCAGCTGCTGCAGATTCCCCCCCCCCCCTTCTCTCTCTCTGTCGCACACTCTCTCATATAGTCACTCAAGCATTAAATAGTCTTGACACGCCCACTGTATGCTCTATCTCTATTAACATGCCCAACTTTCTTCTACTCCCTTCCTTCAACAGGGGCATCGCCAAGGTCGGCGAACCGAACAACATTTCCCCCATCAGCAGCGGGATAATGTACATGGATCCAGCGATTCACTCCACACTGCGTCGCAAACAGCGTCGTCTGGTCAGGGACAATCCCGGCGTGCTGGGTGCTCTGGTGAAGGGTGCCAACATGGCCATTGCCGAGTGCCAGCATCAGTTCCGCAATCGTCGCTGGAACTGCTCGACACGCAATTTTCTGCGTGGCAAAAATCTCTTTGGCAAAATCGTTGATCGAGGTAAGTGAAGGAACTTTAAAATTAGAGATGAGTTTATAAATTGGGATAATATATTGGGATGGGAGTTTTTATCATCTGAGCACTGAATAGTAGTGAAATTTAATGAATATATGCAACATATATTCAGATTCATTTGGGAAATTTGTTTAATAAAGTTACCAAAGAAATTTAGTAGAGGGTCAAAGATTCTTGAGTTTAACAAACTTCGTAACATATTCAGTCTGCATTTATACGGATATATCAAGATACAGTTGTATATATACACATATATTTATCTGCATATGTGGAGTTTTTAAGGATGATTTGTAAACTTTGCTAAGGATTTCTGAATTCCTCAAGAACCTGTTAAACTATTTCCTTTAAACCTTCTTTAAAGCAGTCAGATACTGCAAAAAACTGTTAGATAGAATTGACAAATGCCAAGTTCTTTTAGTATTTTATAATCTGAAATAGTTGAAAGTGTTATTTGTTCTTTGATTTGAATATATACTGATATAGTCTGATATAATTCAACTGGAGATTTTAACAAATTATAATAATATTTTTCTGAAAGATTTCCCTCAACTCCTTTGACAATTTACACTTTGATTTCATCACTCAGCGCAATATTACCAGCAAAGCGTGGTTTTTTCCTCTTTCCCTCCCTTTCTCTCTCACTCACTCTCTAGCTCTTTCTCTCTCTCTCTCTCTCTCTCTCTCTCTCTCTTTCCTTCCACATCCCTCTTTTGTTCTCCCGTCAATTGGGTTCCATTACCTCGGCTAATGAAATATGATCAGTGATCTGTTCATGACGAGTCCAAAATATTGTTGTCAACGCCCTCTTGCTGCCTGAGGGGGCACAAATTGTCCTTGTTGCTGTTGCTGTTGCAGTTGCACTCGCCGCTGCTGTTGTTGTTGTTGTTGTTGTCTTGTTTGGTTTCTTATTTATTGTTGTGAAATGTCGCCAAGGGGGCGACAGCCTCCGTCTTCTTCTTCTTCATCTTCATGTTGTTGTTATTGTAATACGATGCGAGCCACTCAATGCACTTCAAACTTTGCCACATGTTGCAATGCGGTCGCGCCACTTTCGCTGCCTGTCAACGAGTTGTGCGTTAGAGTGTCTGTGTGTGCAACAATGCCTGCACCTTGTTGCAGCACTTGCTCCACTTGCATTTCAGCGTCTTTATGCTAATTGCAGCGCTGTCAGTTGCTGCTGCCACCTCTGCCTCTGCCTCTGCCTGCGTCGCTGCTCGCATTCAAATCAATCAAAAGTGCTCGTTGTTCTTGGCCTGCCCGCTGTGACAACCCGTAGCTGCTCCCCGTTGCCAGACGTCGCGCGTCCCTCCTTCCCTGCCTTGCCTGTTGTCAGGAATAATTTTCATATAAATGTAAACAGCAACAGCGGCAGATGAAGCTGCCACACGCGGCAGCCCCGCAGGCTTAGCCAAAAATTGTCCTGCCGTTTTATTAGCTACCGTTCTCGCAGGTAGCGCAGCTAGTACCTTATATACAGCGTACCTATATATATATAGATATATCTGCCAGGCGTGTGCAGCAGCAGAGCCTTTCACTCAGCGCAGCTGACTTTTATAGCCAACCTCTTGACCTTATCAACAACGTTGTCCTTTTTATGACTCGACGAAAGGAAAGTGCAGGAGGAGTAGAAGGAGGAGGGGAGATGATTGACTTGGTGACAGCTTTTTATCGCCAGCACTTTCATCGGGCCTGGTTTTATGGCTGCCCTTGGCACTAATTAACACCTCGATCATTAACACTCCAGCAGTGACTGTCAAACTGTAAAGGCAGAGGCAGAGAAAGGGAGAGACAGAGGCAACGGCAGATCAGCTTAGCCAGCAGGGGCTGCCTGCCCCTTAACTAACTTGTTTTCTAATTGGTGACACCTCGTCAATTTGCCATGCCACACGCTTTAATGTGCTCGACTCTCAGTATCTTTTCTCTCTGCATCTTTTCTAATCATGAAGGATGACGAATGAGCCAAGCTGAGAGAGAAGGAGAAGGAGCACAGCCTGTGGCCGCCTGTGGTTTTTATATCAATGTCTAAACTATTCCGGGAAGGGCAACCCTCCAAGCAACTAAGCAGCTTAGCTGCGGCTGAGCCAGAGCTACCTGAGCAGCAGCAGTGGCAGCGACTGAGCCTGCCTTCGCTTCCCTCTGCTGCTCTCAATTTCAGTTGCAGCAGCGGAAATCCGTTTAGCAATTAGCCAAAAAAAAAGGAGTTCAAAGAGAGCAGAGGAGAAGGGCAGCCAAGGGGGCAGAGAGGGGAACAGCGAAGGGGGGACAGGGAGGGGAGCCCGGGGAAGCTACTCAGATTACACAGGCAAACAAAACGAACGAAATTTGTGTGTGGTGGGCGTGTCGCTCCCTCTTGTTGTTTGGCCCAGGCAAATTAAAGAGTATCTGCGCCACACCCACCAGCAATGAATTGCCCATGAATGAATGAGGAGTGTGGAGTGTGAGTCGAATGAGTACACTCACTTCTTGCGCCACTTTGCGTTTTCTGCGAAGAAGCATTTGCCAAGCACAGTCACAAAAGGGAACACAGCACACACAAGGCAAACACACACACAGACAAGATACACACACACACACACACTCAGTATACACACATACACAAGACACACACAGTACACACACTCACACACACTCGCACAACACTTGCCACGCAATGTAACGCGAATTCTTGCTAAGCTAATCACCAAAAAGTCAGCGTCAAACTGTTGTCACTGTTGCTGCTGTTGTTGTTGTTATTGCTCTTATTGTTGCTGTTACTGTTGCTGCTGTTGTTGTTGCTGTTGTTGGCGTTGCGCATGCGCCGCCGTCGATGTCGACCGCCTTTGCCTTATCACAGATTAAACAGCGGCGCGCGTATTTACCTTTTACGTGAAATTATTTAAAGAAAACAAAAATGAAAACGAAACCAAGTCGAACACACACCAACACTCACACTCACACAGCACACACACACCAACACACACTCGGCAATAGCAACATGCGATAAACAAACATTAAACATGAATTGAACTGTTTGTGGGGGCGTTTTACAATTCCGGGAAATCGGGAAAATTTCAGGCGGAAGTCGAGCAGAGCCACGACTGGAGTCGCTTGGCATCAATCGTCAATCGTCACCTGCGCTGACAGTCAATCACAGCGACATCAATCGTCGCTAATGGGTGTCTTTAGTCGTGGTGAGGGAGAGTAAAGGCAGAGAGATCGAATTAACTTCGCCCTAAATTAATTTAGAATTAGTTTCTCAAGGCGATTAATCGATGGATTGTAAGTATTTGCTATAAATTAAATATAACAGTAATATAAGTGTTATAAATTTATGGGAAGTGTTGAGAAACTATATCTTATATTGGTAAATCAGCCAACAGAATTCAAAGATCCTAGATATCTTTACTTGGAAAGAGATTTTGAAGTTCTTTATAATATTTCAACATTTGCCATAAAATTAACATTTAAAAATTAATCATTATGCTATAAATATATCAAAAGTTTGTTTGAAAAGTGTGCTTATATTTAGGATCAATTACTAAAAGCAAAATATTGATAAAGTGCTATAAAACATCGTTATGAAGTTCCTACAAATTAAGATTTGGTTTAGATTACATTGGGAAATTGTGTATAAAAGATTTATAGCAAAGAATTAAAAAAATTTTCCAATTTCAAGGATAATTTTATATATATTTATATTATAACTCCTTTCAATATTTACATTTATTTTTATAACCCTTATTCTTTTTAAAAACTTCCTATAAAGTTACGTAGTTTTCCATATGCAATTCCAAACGAGTCAAGTCAAGTTCAGAACACTCAACAAATATGTCAGCTGTGGAGGGAGGTAGGGAAATACCAAATAGTTGTCATATTCATTTGTCTGGGCACTCATAAATAAGCAAGACGAGTGAGTGAGTACTCGCGCTACATCGCTACATCGCTACCTGACTGCGCTCGTGTGTCATCTAGATACGCCTTGCTCTTGTCTCTCTCTCGAGAGTTCCCAGCCCGGACCCTGCCTGGACCCTGGGTACGGTCCGAGGCACTTGAAAAATTATCTGCAACATGTAAATTCAATTTTCATTGTTCTTTATCTGCGATGCTTCGAAACGGAGGCAGTTACTAAAAAATCACAAGTCAAAATAAAACTAAAAACTCAAGAAGGAAAGCGATAAAAATAAAATTACTCAGTTGTGGTATAAAGTTCTCTGGTTCTCTGGCGAGAACGAGGGCCCACTCGAGATGGGGCAAAGTGTTAAGTTGGAATTTATAGTTGAGCGTTTAATCTGTGTCAGGTTCTTCGGCCCGAAGATAACTTGAAGTGTCATAATTGACCAGAGTTTGGAGGACAAGTGCCATTATTCATGGGAATAGACTGGACAGGACTTGAGACAAGATTGAGATCTTGTCTCTGCTGGGGGGTCGCCACCCAGAAGGCAAACAGACTGCGCTACCTCTCTCACTCACTCACTCATGTACTCATCATTCTCTCTCTCTGTCTTGCAGGCTGCCGCGAAACGGGCTTCATTTATGCCATCACCAGTGCCGCAGTTACCCACTCGATTGCGCGTGCCTGCAGCGAGGGCACCATCGAGTCCTGCACCTGCGATTACAGCCACCAGACGCGTTCCCCACAGGCGAATCATCAGGCTGGCAGCGTGGCTGGAGTGCGCGATTGGGAATGGGGCGGCTGCTCGGACAACATTGGATTCGGTTTCAAATTCTCGCGTGAATTTGTCGATACCGGCGAACGTGGACGCAATCTCCGCGAGAAAATGAATCTGCACAACAATGAGGCGGGTCGTGCGGTAAGTAAAACAATCCCAGTGCAGTTAGCTGTAATATATGTATAGTTGGGTACCCTCTAGTAGCACTAGGTACCCTCTAGAAGCTCCAAGGTACCCCTAGATTCTCTTTGGTACTCCTTGATGCTCCTACGTACTCATAGGTACCCTTAGGTAAACATAGGTACCCTCTCGGTACCCTCTTTGTAACAAAGGTACCTTCTTCATAGAGAAAGGTACCCTCTAATACCACTAGGTACCCTCTAAAAACTCCAATGTACCTCAAGATGCTCCAAGGTACCCCTAGATACTCTAAGGTACTCATAGGTACTCACTCGGTACCCTCTATGTAGCATAGGTACTCTCTAGCTTTTGAGAGGTACCTCTAGGCTCACATAGATACACCTAGCGACAATCCAAACAGAGCTAGCTACCCTCTAGCTACCCTAATGTACTCCTAAGTACCACCCGGTACCACCTAGTACCCCCAGCTACCCCCATCTAGTATGATCTACTATCAAATTTGTTTTTCCTTGCTTTGGTTGGCAATTTACGAGTTGACTAATAAAAATCGATAACAACGATGCTTTGCTGCGCCGATTTCCGCCCCAATTGGCGACGAGGCAACTAGTTAAAAGGGGGCGCACAAAGGGGGGCGGGGCACTGTCTCCTACTCGCACTCGTTTGCGCTCGTGTAGCTCGTATATTAAAATCGCTGACAGCTTCCAAGCGCTGCTGCTGCTGCTGCTGCACAGTGGACAAAATTAACGCATGGCACGATCATTTATCAGGCGGGTGGGCGTGTGACAGCAGGAAAAATGTGCAGAGATTTGTTAGCTGTGCTCATAAGTAGCTTAGGTTTTCTATAGAGGCAGCCAGCGTATAGATGATAGTAGTTTCCAGTTAATCGATTAATCGATTGCGCATTAAAAAAGTTTAAATTGCATTTTGGTTGGAATCAATTGAAATTTACAGTAGAAACTGTTTTATTTTTCATTATATTACTTCTTTAGCAGACTTGCTAAGAGTTTGCTCGCACTTGAAACATATTTATCGATTCATAATCGATATACAAGTTGTGCTTAATCGCTTATTGTTTGTTTTATGTATCAATTTGCATTTTATATTTGCAATCAATCAAGTTTGGTCAACTTTTTTTCATTTCTTTTTTCTTTTTTCATATTTATCGATAACTTCTGTACGTTTTCTAATGCAATTGCAATCGAATCTGTTTTTAACTATTGTATACATCGATTTTAGTTTCATTTCTTCAAGTTTCCTTTGCCTACTTCATCATCTTTTACTTTTATCGATAACTTGTGTTGATTTCCTCTCACGATTGCCAGCATAAATCTTCTTTTATTTGCCTCAATTCACACATTTCAACGCCACAACGCAACCCACTGTGCAGCCCTGCTCCCACTGTGCCCCCTTACCACTTCCCCTCACTCCTCCCTCGCCTTCTTCCTCTGCTGAGCATAGAAAGTAGCACACGACTAGTCGCAGGCTCCAGCGCCAGCCTCAGCTCCATCTCAGCTCCATCTCCGCTCCCAACTCCAGCTCCGACTCCATCTCGATCTGCGTCTCTTTGGGGGCCACCATCTGTGTTATTATTTTATTACTTGTTATGGGGCTCCAGCCACGACGACGTGGATGATGATGATCATGTGGCTCTGGTGGGCCCCCAACTGCGTTGATTTCTTACTTTTGGTCAGGCCAATTACAACAACAGCAGCAGCGGCAGTAGAGGCAGCAATAACATGCAACATGCGCACAGCAAGTTGCAGCAACATTTATTGATTTTTAATAACTGCAACAACGTGGCAGGCGGGCCGCGCCAATCGAAGCGAGCAGAAGGCAAAAAAAAGCAGCAAAATAATTAAGTGAAAAAGATATTGCAGCCGCAGCAACCTAATAAAGTCATACTAATGAACCCCCTTCCCCCCACCTCCTCTCTCTCTCTCTACTTGCAGCACGTACAGGCTGAGATGCGGCAGGAGTGCAAATGCCACGGCATGTCCGGCTCGTGCACCGTGAAAACCTGCTGGATGCGTCTGGCCAATTTCCGTGTCATAGGCGACAATCTGAAGGCGCGTTTCGATGGCGCCACACGGGTGCAGGTCAGCAACAGTCTGCGGCAGAGCAGCAACGCGGTGGCAGTGGTGAGTCCCAATGCAGCCGGTGGCAGCCCAAATGCAGTGGGCGGCGGCGGTGTTGTCATTCCTCCCCCTGTGCTGGGTGGCTACGATGAGGAGGAACGCATGCTCAACGATCACATGCCCGAGCTGCTGCTGGAGAACAGCCACGCGAGCAGTAAGCAACATCATCCGAATATGCCATCGCCGAACAGTTTGCCCGTGGCAGGTGCCAGGTCAAGAGGTCACGGACGCGGCAATGGCGCCGGCGGACGACAGGGACGCAAGCACAATAGGTAAGTTGAGCTGCAGAGAAGAGAATGATGAATGTTGCAAATCCACAGCCAGACACACAACTAACTCTATCTCTTTCCCTTCTCTCTCCCTCTCTCTCTCTCTCTCTTGCAGATATCACTTCCAGCTGAACCCACACAATCCCGAGCACAAGCCACCAGGCCCCAAGGACATTGTGTATCTGGAGAACTCGCCCAGCTTCTGCGAGAAGAACCTCAGGCAGGGCATCCTAGGCACCCACGGGCGACAGTGCAACGACACCTCGCTGGGCGTCGACGGGTGCGACCTGATGTGCTGTGGGCGTGGCTATCGCACACAGGAGGTCGTCGTGGTGGAGCGCTGTGCGTGCACCTTCCACTGGTGCTGTGAGGTCAAGTGCAAGCTGTGTCGAACCAAGAAGATCATACACACGTGTCTATAAAACATCACTCCCCCTCCCCTACCTCTCTGCTATAGTTCCCTACCTAACCTCACTTTGTATAGCTAACCTCACTTTGTGTGTTACAACCCTACCTAACCTCACTTTGTGTTTTGTGTTACGCTTTGCCTACGCTTAGAATTGTTATTAGCATCCCTAAGTCACACAAACACGCCACATCTCCCCTCCCCCGCCCCCACTCACTCTCTAGCAGTATTACGTACATAGTTAGACATGTTGAATCACGCACGTTCATGCACAGGATTCGCATTCGCATCGCATCCACGAGGCAAAGTGGAAACTTCGTTTCGCCCAGTTTTTCATAGTTTTAGTCGATTGAGAAGAAGAAGAAGAAGAAGCAGCGAGAAATTTTGTAAATTTTGCATTGCTGCACCCCTTGACCGTTAGCATTTACAGTTAGCTCGTAAGTTCTAGTTACCTTTTTTTGACAATTTTATCAATTTTGCTAAATATATTTTTTAGGCGCGCCTGCGAAAAAAAACTTTTTAACCAAAACAAGACTGAAAATTCAACTCGGCGCGCAGCTCTCCCTCTCTCTCTCTCTCCCCCTCTTTATCTCTCCTTCTCGCACAACAACACTGGCAACTAGTTACTGTTGTTGTTGTTGCTCTTCTACGTTAGCAGCGACGCTGGCAGCGCTGCTTGCATTGCGCTTTGCTCGACTGCAAAGCAAATGTTAAGCATACGCCCGGTAATCCCCTTCCGCTGACCCTGCCCCCTGCCCCATCCCCCGTCCCTTGTGTAAATAACTAAGTTAGGTTCTTAGTTTAATGAGTGTGTTTAGCTTAAGTAAATGGCACGCTAGATGGCGCCACCCTGCAACATTTTCTGTTGATGCTGAAAATTGAAATTGAAAATTAAAAATTAAATTTAAAAATTTTAAATTAAATTAAAAAATACACAAATTTTTTTAACGACCTAATTTATGTGCGTGTTGTATTACTAATTATATGCTTAATTAATTACAATTAAATAATATAATTAATTAATTAGCGTAGACTAAGCAAACTAATTCGCGTAGTTTTAATTAATTTATATTAGCGCCTAATTAAAAAACAACAATATACAACAAATATTTTGTAAAGTATTAAAAAAAGAGTTAAAAAACAAAACCACAACAACGAAGAAGAAGAAGAAGGTGAAGAAGACGAAGAAGAGAGCAAACACATTGCGAATTTTTGCAGTGTGCGAGCAACAAAAATCAATAAAAATAAAAAACAAAACTGAACGTTAAAAAAAAAAACAACAACAAAGCGTGTGTGGAATTCATTTTGAGCTGAGCAATTATTTGGTTCAAGTGTGCGGCAATTAGCCGTGTCAGGGGGGCGCGTGAAGGGAGGGGGAAGGGAGGGGGGACGGGCTGGCGGGGTCACTTGGGTCAGGGCTGCGCCAAGGTATTTCAATATTTGATTTAAGCAGCGCGAGTTTCCCAAGCGCATTTTTTGTGTCTTGCCTCGCTGTCAACAGCAACAACAACAGCAACAACAACGAGGTTGCAACAACGACAGTTGCATCTTTTGTATATCTGCTCCCCCCTCTCTCCCTCTCCCTCCCTCATTGCAGCTTGCGCACAATGCGAACGACAATTCCGCTGTCCGCGCGCTGTCAGCGTCGACTTTCAACTTTCAGCGACAATCAGCAGAGGAAAAGGGAGGGGACAGGCACAGGGGACGAGGGAAAGAGGGGGAGAAGAGGGGGGGGGCAGGGGAGTACACTGAAGATCTTGGACATGCAATTGCCTGTGCAACTATGCAACTGACAGGCGACAGATCTAGACGAGGCGCTGCGCTGCCATCGGCATCGGTCGCGAGATCAGGCTGAACAGCAGAGAGACAGAGAGGGGGGGGGCAATGCAAGGGGGAAGCAGAAGAGAGGGGGGGGGCTCAGCTCGGCTTACATTGATCCTGATTCCAGCTACTGATCTGCCTGCCTGCCTGCCTGCCTCCGACTGTTGCAGCAAAAAGTGATCGTGCTACATGTGTCCGATGCAGTTGACAGTTTTGTTTCGCTTTGCAATCATTAAAATGGGTGGGAAAACGAAACATTGCAGCGAAACAGAAACAGAAAGGGAAACAGAAGGAGAAACTGAAAGAGAAATAGCGAGAGCAAGAGAAACAGAAACATCCGGAATGCAGAAGGAAGTCAGCGAGGAGATTTGTGCGTTCCGATTAGCCAAGCAAATAGCTTGACATATAATCTATTTTTAAAGCAGTTGATGGGGAGGGAGAAGGAAGGAAAGAAGGAATAAGGGGTTATTCTACCAATTAAAAGGGAATTCTGCGTGTTGAGGCATGTAGATTAGCAGCTTAGCAGAAATTAGCAATATAATGAGGAAGTGCTGTAACTAAGAAAGATTCTTTTCTAAGGGAAAAAGAGCGATCAGTTCATAATGTTTTAAGTTAAGGAGTGATCTATTAAAGATAATAAAGATATATTTAAAAAAGTGATATAAAGTTAAGAAACTAGCGAAAATCTTTAAGACCTCTTTATGTAAAGATTGAACAATACGAAGAGAGTTACATAAACGTTTGAGGATCGTATTTGAAATTAATATAAATTAAAATATTTAAACTTACGAATTTTAAAGAAATCTCTTTCTTTATACTTGTAGTCTCACAATTCTCCGTATTTCATATTTTCATTCATTGACTTGCACGATTGCAAAGTTATGTGTTTGATATTAGAATCTATCGATTTATTTTCATTACAAAAATTATTTACAACATATAAATTTGTCAACTAACAGAAGAAATTTCATACATAAATTTCCGCCAATAATTTCTCATGTCTGATGAACATATTTTGTATTATAATATTTTTCATATTTTTGCGAATAGACTTAGACAATTGCAAAGTTATCTGTGTGATATTAGATTTTGTTGATTATCATTTATGATATAAATAAAATAAATAAAAATATTCCCCACCTTCATTTTTTAAATAGAACAAATTTAATAGACATCAATCTCTGATGACTGATCTTCAGAAAACTTGACTACCCTTTCGCATTTCACTTGTACTCCTTCAATTTTATCTCCACAGCAGCATTATATATTATCATTAATATCATCTCTATTCAATATAACATCTAATGATATTCCAGGTATTCCTCATAAGACTTTCACTGCACAAATTACTGCTCCATTTCGATATGTGGCACAGCAAAATACTCGCATTATGTCATTTGTAATTAGAGAACAGCAGCGAAATCTTTGGCAAATGATACAAAAACTGAGGAAGAATAGAGAGAGAGCGAGAGAGAGAGAGAGACAGAGACAAACAGAAGTCTTGTGCTGCAACTTGAGCCTTACCATTGCGATTACCAATACGATGGCCCACAGTTGCCCATTACCATCGGCAAGCGATCTTAACCCCACGGGGCACACAGCGAGTGTAGACCGTAGTTGGGCAGCGACTGTAGACGAGCAAGAAGACGAAGCTGAGGATGTGGATGAGGATGAGGATGAGGAGGCATTGTCTGTGGCTCGCAAATATGGCACAGCGAGGCGACAATTGTTGTCTCCGAAGAGTCGTCGCGACATTGCTCCTAATCAATAAAACTAACGAGCGGATTAAGATTATGTTGCATCCACAGAGCAGCAGTAGGCAGCAACTGGTGGAGGCACAAGGAGCCCACTGAGGCGGACCAAAAGCGGCGCACGCGCAAACCCAAAATGGTCTGGCGGCCTAATGAATTGCAAGCGGCAAACGGAGCGAGCGTGCAACGTGCAACGTGCCGCATACGAAATCAAAATGCCCCCTCATGTACCCGAGCTCAGCTCAGCTCAGCTCAACTCATCTCATCTCTTGTCTCGTTGTGGCGATGTGACAATGACAGTTGTTGTTCGTCATGTTTGGTGCATGTTGCATGTTCCGCGCTGCACTGTGCTGCACTGTGCAGTCGCCTCCTTGTGGCACTCACTCCTCTTTGTGTTGTAATTGCAGACGCCACACGTCGCTGGTGCCGCTGTTTGATTTGGCAAATGCAACGGTTCGACATGGATATCCATTGCAACCATTGGGGCAGGCTGCAAGAACTTTACCTACCTCCCTCCCTGCTCTTGCCTCCTCCTCTCTCTCTCTGTCTCTCTCCCTCCCTCTCTCTCTCTCTCTGTCGCTTGTCTGCCACAATCACTTGTCATGCGGCTCACGCGCCAGCGCTGGCATGACAAAACTTTCAGCATTGCGTTGAACGTTTCCCCCTTGCCCCCTCTTTCCCACTCTCTCTCTCTCTCTCTCTGCTCTTTGTGTCCCCCTCCCGCTGGGCAAAAGGGCCGAAATATTTTCGACACATTGGCCCCGGAGCTGGAGCTGGAGCTGAAGCTGTAGCTGGAGTTCGTGTTAATTAAGTGGCAATTGTTGTGCTTGAGGCGTGAACCGTGAGAATTTAATGGATTAGACAAATATCGGCAAGCAGTGCACTGAGAGAAACAGTAGCAGTGCATTGTGAATTGAGGCATTGAAAATAACCTAGAAAGGTATGGCATATTAACTTAATTAGTATAATTTCATTATTATTTCTATTTTTTTTTTTGGTATTATAATTTTTTCTAGTATTTTTCAGTATTTATATTTTAGTATTTTCTCAGTATGTTTTTAGTATTTACTATTTTTTTTTTTTTCAAATTTTATACTGGTTGTTTGGTATTTATATTTTTCAGTATTTAGTAATTTTGGTATTTTTTCAGTATTTTTTCAGTAGTTACTATTTTCTTCCGAATTTTGTCCTGTTTTTTGGTATTTTGTATTTTTCAGTATTTATATTTTAGTATATTTAGTATTTTCTCAGTATTTTTTCAGTATTTACTATTTTCTTCTGAATTTTATACTGGTTGTTTGGTATTACTACTTTTCAGTATTTACATTTTAGTATTTTTAGTATTTTTTCAGTATTTTTTCAGTAGTTACTCTTCTCTTCCGAATTTTGTACTGTTTTTTTAGTATTTTGTATTTTTCAGTATTTATATTTTAGTATTTTTTCAGCATTTACTATTTTCTACTGATTTTGTATTGGTTGCTTGGTATTTCGGCATTAATTAAGAAAATACCAAATTGTATTCCCTCTTATTTCAGTAGTAGTAAAGTATTTTTGCAGTATATATCAATAGAATTTTTGCATTGTTGGTATGCTGTGTAGTATTAACTGTATTAACTACTCATAAACATACTTTTCTTTAAATTTGGTATTTTTATAGCATCTATGTAGTATTTTGTGTATCTGTCGATTATTATAAGTAGTGAAAAATGGTGTTTTAATTATCTGCAAATTTAAGAGGCAGTAGAAGGCGTGGAAGATCTTATAAAGTGCATATTTAATTGATACACATCTATATCCGCGTCGGTTTATGCATATTTTTGTTCGCCTTGTCTGTATGAGCGCGCTGATCTCAGCTATTCTTAGAGCTAGAGACACCAAATTTGATATGAAGGTTGCTGTATATTATACGTGCATACATTTTATTTCAAATTTTAAATGACACCCTAACCTACCTCGCAAGACAATAGTTTATTTTCCTTACTTAATTATTTAGTAATATATTGATGTTAGAACTTTCTGCTTTGGTTATAATATAATTCCATAAAATATGAACAAATTTACCAAATTACAAACTCATGGTACTTTTAACAAACAAACTTATTTCACTTTAGTTTCTACCTCCCCACAATACTAAGTAATTTCTCCCACTGTAACTTTGCTGAGTGCCTACGCTTTCGCGTACCGCTGCCCATTGCCTTGCTGGCTATCAATCATCATCTGTGCTGCGTAGCTGCCGCTGTTAACTGTTTTACAACTGGCGACAAGTCCGAACTACCAGGAAGCAATGACCAAGCAGAGACCACCAGGCGAGAGAGCGTGGACGTGGCCCTCAGAGACTGCACAGACTAGACGAGAGTCCGACTGGCAGTCCCCTACCCCCCTTCTCCTGCTTCCTCTCCAGCTGGCCAGCCTGGCCATGTAATTAACAGCACGCAAAAAGTGTTGCCAACACATACATGGACATTGGCACATTCAGAGAGACGGGGTGAGGGAGGGGGGAGGAGCACATAACCGATGCATGCCACATTGTGGCACTGTGCGACACGCATGTAAACATTACCATTTTTGGCTAAAGACGCGACAGCTGCCACAGGGCCATGAGGCACTACAGGCAGGGTAGAGGGGTGGTGCAGAGGGGGATGGGAGGGGGGACTGCTGCTGGGTGGCCTGTGATCATAATTGAGTTACAATCGAGTTCAAAGTCAAATCGAATAATCGAGTGCACTCCACTTTCCATTTAGCTGTTTTTGCTGCCCTCCTTCTCCTTTTTGCTGTTGTTGTTGTTGTTGCCTAATTAGTTTTAGCTTTTTTTCTGGCCTTTTGCCGCTGCTTCTTCTTCTTCTTCTCTTCGTTGAGTCTGTCGCAAGTGCGCGAGTGTAAAAAGGTTTCCCATCATTTGGCTTCCATTATGCAGCGTTCGCGGCCACCGAATTCCAGAGCTGTGCGTAGCGAGGAGGGTGTAGCAAAGGGGGGCAGGGAGGGGAGTTATGCCTGCGCCTGGGTGCCCACTACAAATTCACAACGGATGCGCAAACTTGTTGTTGTACTTGGGCTGAGGATGAGGATGAGGATGAGGCTTGCAGTGCGTCTGTTCGGCGATCATCTCATCGGGGCGCTTTTGTGTCCGCTACAACACAGTGCTCCCTCCCTCTCCCTGCTCCCTTGTCCCCCTCTCTGCTCCTCACTATCGACATCAACGCCGTCCTTTGTTTGGCCAGGCCCTTTCAGCGGTCGCAGCTACCTCCCCCCTGCCCCCCTTCGCTGCTTGTCTTGCTGCCGCTGTGCGCCAACTTTGTTTAACTTTGCTTTATTGTCTGTTGTTGCTTTTGTTGGTTAGCCTGCTGCTGTTGTTGTTGTTGTTGTTGTTGTTGTTGTTGCATTTTGTTGGTTTTTGTGGCCTTGCCAAAAAAAGCAAAAAAAAAAGAACAACAACAATAAAAGCAACACAAGCTGGAAAAATTGATACCCAGGGGTCATTATGGTTTCATAATGAAATTTGTTATGCTTTCAACAACGGGGAGGGAGAAGGGGAAGAGGTTAATTTTAAGTGTTTTCTTTTACTTTTAAGGGTTTTGTTTTAAAGTACCTTAATACACATTTTTTATTAATTTATTTTATTTTAATTTAATTTAATTTATTTCAATTTATATATATTTTTTATGTTTAGGTTTTATTCAAATATTTACTATACTTCCCTTATTAATCTCAATTTATGATCTGTGATTTTTTCTTATTATATTATATTTAAAATAGTGTAGAGAATATAACAAACAACAACTTCTTTTATTGGCTTTAGTGTTTTGTTGCCTGGTTTGGTAAACTTTATTAAATGAAAACTATTTCGACCTGTTTCTTAAACATATTTCCTAAACCTATTTCCTTCCAAAAGTTATCGTTTGATATATTAGAAATTAGCTTTGACTTCAATTGAAAGTACTCTTCCACTCTTCAACAACGTTTGTATCAACAGCTTTGAAATGAGTCTTTTTGTCCGTATGAACACCTAGACCTCAGAGATTAAAAACGCTAGGATAACCAAATCTGGTAACAATATGTCTTATTATTATGCGCAGATTGAACTAATTGTGGGATTGGACTGGGCTACCTTACTTCTCTCTAAATCAATAAAAACCTGATTCCAATTGTAATTTTTATGCTAGCACCTTCATTTTTAGTGTAAAAATAAATATATACTATCGAAATGATTTCCGAAATTTTATTGCAATTAAATAATAAAAGTTGTTTAAACAAATTGTCAAAGAATTATATGCAAAATCACCGATTTCTTATCGGTCAACACAATAGTTTTAATGGATGAAAACTTTATTTACGGCAAAGTGCAAAGTCCCCTTCCAAGTATTTCAAGTGCACTTCTTATTCTTCATATTTACCCAATTCAGGTGATTCTCGCGTCTTTATGGGTGTCATAAAATCAGGTTTATACTGCATACACACTGGCATACTTAGCTTGACAGAGCAGATAATGATCTGTGCTGCAGACACGCCCCACAAAAAAAAAAACGAGTAAAAAAAGTGCGCAGAAATAATAAAGCAAAGGCAGCAGAAGAAGTAGGAGAAGAAGAAGGAGAACTCAGATAAACCTCAACTTGACTACAGGAAGTTTTACATATCTCAAACAAAAAGCTCTCTCGAGCCATTCGACAACTTCCTTTATAAGGGGCCTCTTTCTCTCTCTGGGGGGACGACGGCGACTCTACTTGGGGCACTTGAGACAGTTTTTTGCACTTGTTTGGGAAACAGGAGACGCGACAGGGGTAGGGGCAGAGGCAGGGGCAGGGGGGGACATGAGGGAGTTCGGTTTGGCATATTCTGCAGATTGTGAGAAAGATAAGAACAAGCGGCGAGGAGACAACAACAGCAACAACAACGACGATCAAACAATGAGAAGGCCGCAGGAATTTGCGCGCTGAGATTAAGCCAGTGAAGGAGAGGGGGCAAGGGAAGGGATACAGGCTTGGGTCTGGCAACAGGTGCTGCACAAACGGTCGCTGCTGCTGCTGGCAAACTATGCCACAAGGTATTGGGGCAATTAGTGCTCAACTAATTGATTTAAGGCATTTCCTTTCTGCTAGTCCCACAATGGACGCAGCAGCGATAGAGAAGGAGATCAAGACGGACGAAGGGGGAAGGGGGGTGGTGGCAAGTTGCGATTTCCGCATGCAACGCGTCGCAGCGCGTCGTCGCCTTGTCTCCAGCTCGCTGGCATTTGTGGCATGCGGCATGTCGCTTTTGTCGCGCAGCTGCAGCGCGCTCTCTCTCTCGCTACAGCTCTTTCACTCTGCTTCTCTCTCCCTCTCTCTTTTTAGATCTATCTTTCTCTCTCTCTCTTTCTCGCAGGCAATTAAAAGCCGCCGCACTGCACTGATTGCAACAATTTCCAGTCTAAATGAACAGAAGGCCAGCTCGGTCCCGACGCGATCTCGACGCGATCTTCAGCCGATCTTGGGCGAGCTCATCCTGCTGCTGCTGCTGCTGCAGCACGTTGCAAGTATTTAGTTTCAATTTGTTGCTTTGTTAGTGCGTGTTTTTTCAGACTTCTCATTTCAAGTCCACTGAAGTCTGCTCTAGTCCTGCACAATCTCAAGTCTTCGCAGTCTTCTGCAGTCTTCTCTCCTCACGACTGATTAATTTTTGCGCTATTTACACGCTCGTTGGGCAGGCTGCAGCTCCTCAGCTCCAGCCTGGCTTTAATTTTGCTGAATTAGTCACGCGATTTTTATGTACTTCGTAGGCTGCTTGGCAACTGGAGGCACAGGAACAGCCACTGGGAGCAGGTTAACTAGTCCGAGCTGCGCCTCGTATGACAAATGATTTTATTAGCTTAGTTGAGTTAATCAATGTTGATGGTATTTATTAATTATGTTGTGTGTCTTGGCCTGCGTTATTCGATACTCCTCTCGAGGAGGAGGAACGCACATGAAGTTCTAGTTCAAGTTGCAACATGCAACAATGCAGCAGCATGAGGCACAGGCAGAGCTAGGTACCTTCTGCAAGCTGAAGGTACTGCGCAAATATTTGTTTCGTGTGCCGAATTCAAGGCAAAGCCAAATTACACGCGTCAATACCAAATTGAGTTTAGTAATAAGCATGAAGAGGGGGCAGGGGAGGGGAAGAGTAGAGGAGGAGGAAGTAGGTAGTAGAAACAGGGAGAAGAGGAGGCTGAACGTTGCCTGCCGACACAGTCACGAAACGTCTTCATTCGCTGGGGACCTCCGGATGCGTCTGCCAGTCCAGTTCAGATAGGAGTGATCAACACACACACACACCGATACACACACACACACACAGAGTGCAATACCATCGCCCTGGGCGTTGATTGGCCATGCAAAGGGAGCAAGACCAATGCTGAGGACCAGGTAGAGGCAGAGTGGAGTCTCCGCTGGGCACTCACGGCCTGTCACGGCTGGTGGCATATGCTAAACCTGCTGCGAGCTCAGCGCCCCCGCACGCTACAGTCTTAATCGCAGTCTACCCCCTCTTCCCTCTCTTTCGACTCCCATCTACAGTCTCCTTCTGCTGCAGACCCATTGCGAGTGTGCAGTGCCAATTTAACACACTGTGGCGCGTGAATTAAGGCCAATTTGGGAATTAAGTAATCTGCGGCCGCTGCTCGATCTCTGCCTGGCGCTGCCCTTTGGGCCTGCCCATCCTCATCTTCGCTCGAGTTCGACTCGGATTCGGATTCGGATTCGTTTGCGGTGGGGCAGCACTAATGTTTATTAGTGACACTCGGCGAATTGCTACAGATATTGAAATTAATGATGGAATTTCACAAAGTTCGAGCAGGGAAGAGATGGAAACATATAAAAGCGCAGATATGGTATGTGTAATTCGAAATAGAATTGCTTCTAATGAGTCCTAAACCTTACTCACTTTTCAGATAAACGAACAATATTTTATAGTTATTTGATTTAGTTTAAATACAATAGGAATAAAGATTTTTACCGAAATTTCAATCATAATAAAAATACAGTAGAAAAGATGATTTTAAATGATGAAATGAATTTTCTATGGAATTTTTCGATAAAAATTAAGGTTTCATAGCTTAGTTTGCTTTGACATTTTAATTTAACAAATCTAAACAAATATTGCATCATCTTTAAGTTAAATAATTTTAGAAACTTTTTGATATATATCATATTTAAAATATAACATAAACAGAGCAGTAGTTTATGGTTTTTATATGCTCACAGTTAGAAGTTGGAAGTCTTTTCTTGGTTTCAAATTTGCTTTGAAAATAAAGTTGTGCTCAATGTTATATTATTACAAATTCGACCTTTCATTTTAAATGTTGCAAAATATTTCTACGTATGATCTTTATCTTTTATTAATTCGTAGATCGAAGTGAAAGTATGATCAATGTCTCAATATATTTAAGAAATACTTTTTTTAAAGTTAAAAATATTTAACAAATAATAGCTATATTATCCATAAATCTCTTCAATATTTTGAATTTATCGAACACAATTTTTTTTTTTTTTAAATATCAAGTCATTCTTTGTATTATTCTTTATAATCAATACAAATTATCGATGACTTCTCAGCACTTATTACCTTCATAGACTTCACATTTATCGACTAATCGAAAAAACAGTAAGCAAATTACAATTTTCACTCGAATTTAATTATCTCAAGCTGCTCCCAACCTAACCTAACTCAACTTAACCTTACCTAACCCATATGATTATTGATGTGCACACACTGAAGCTTATCGACTGCATTTGTCAGTCCCGATTTGGAGTGAGCTGCGCACAGTGACCGCAGAAATAACTCGTCAACGTTAGGACAAAATGCAATGTGAAATTTCTGTGGTCGATCGCAGTTTTTGGATTGGGTTACAATTTCCCCATAAAAATGTCGAAAAATGTTAAAGCAAAACACACACACGCACACACACACACAGAGACTGAGACTATGGCAAGCTGAACCCTTTGCCGTTGCCCCTCGCGACGTGGACAAAGATTAGATCTGCCATGCGCAAAAATATTATGATGCGGCGACCGCAAACAAACAAAAGCCAAAGTCGAGAGATATCAAAAGGGCAAACACAACAAATGAAAAAACAAAAATAAAAAAAAAATAAAAATTGCCGAAAAATAAAAAAAACCCGAGTGAACTCAAAACTGGATGGATGGCTACCACCAAAATCTGATGTCGGTGGCTGCCGCTGCTGAATCATAGAAACATAAGCGATTATAAGCGATCGAGTCGAGATAGCACCATAAACTCGCCATGAATATCATAAAAATGCTGAAAACTTTGAAGCCAGAGATCGCCAGATTGCAGATGGGAGAATTCTCTCTTCCTCTTGGCACATTTTTTTGTGCTAATTTGTGCAGGGCGACTGCCAGTAGGCATTAATGTCGCTCAACTGTCCGGGAGATGGAGACAGAGAAGGGTAGAGAGAGAAGGAGAGGGGCCGCCTTGGGTCTAGGGAGATCCACCGTTGGTGTGTCGGCTTAGGACTCGAACTACATGCGAAATCGGTTGACAAAGCGTTTTCGCAACTGGAACTGAACGAGAGAGAACTGGAACCGGGAGAGCCTCCTCCTGAGAACTGGAACTCAGTCCAGAGCAGAGGCATTGAGCAGGGGTTGATCTCTTCGAGGGTCCAGAGATGACTTCATTCGCATTTTGTTCGCAGTGCCAATTTATCGATCAACACGCTTAAGCGCATTTCGACGATGACGCTGACATCGTCGAGGGCTTTAATACGCTCCCCCCTCTCCCTCTCTCCCCCTCTCTCTCCCCCATCTATCTCTGCCTCTTCTTGTGCTACTCCCGTTCGGGGTAAGCTTGATAAGCTTTATTGATGCGATTAGCGAAATGAGCTTTGCCAGCCGTCGCATCTCATCGAGTCCTGCGTCCTCCTCCTCCTTCTCCTCCTCCTGCTCATCCTCCTGCTGCTGCCTGAACTGACATCTGACATTTCTCATTAACAGTTCGCTTCTCTTCGGTTATCGACTTGTTGCATTTTGTCAATCGACAGCGAATGAAGTCATCTATGGAATTACCTTGACAAGGGCCGACGACAAGGTACCCCCAAAAAAGAGACATTGACGTGGAACTGAAGAAGTTTAAACAGAAAGTCAACCGACTTTTGAGGGAACAGAACACTGTTGGGGAAGAGTAGAATTGAAGATGTGGCTGAATGAATAGATCACACTGTACTTCCTCATCCATCATCTCTTTCCACTAGCTTCAATGTTAGGAATGTATACTTTGTTAATAATCAATATACATCTAATTATCTAGTATTGTATATTGTAGATTATAATCAACTCCATAACTTTTTTATTTATCCTTTTTTAAGTATAATAAATAGTTTTTTAGTAAATTAAGTAGATTCTTAACTTCAGATTTAGAATTCTTCTTTTTAAGATATTATTGTTGCTCAACATAATTTATTTATTTTTTTATTTTTTATTTGTTCGTTATATTACTTCCTTTTCCCTTCTAGTCTTCACTTCATCATTTTCTTCGCTGTGTCTTCTATATCCCAAAGCTTTCTTGGTTGTTCACTATGTTCCCCCTTAATTTGCATTCTTACGACTGTTATTCAACGATTATTAAATTTTTCATGTCTCCTCTCTTTATTTTCTCAGTCTTAGCTATGTTGTTGCTTTCTCTCCTTCTCCATACTCTGTTGCTGTATACTCTCTCGTCTTATGTATAAGATAGTTATACTCCTTGACTTTCTTCCTACCCTTCTTCTTCACTCCTTTAATACACTTCGACCCTTGAGAAATTTTCAAACAAATTATATAGACTCTAAAAAGAACATATACACATATATGCATATATATTCTTGTTCTACATTCTATTTTCTTTATTTTTTCTATTTGCTTTCCTTCTCTTTCACTGCCTTTTGACATCTAATTTGTACTCCCTTTCTATTTTCCTAAGCCGTCTTCTTTTCTCTCTCCCTCCTTCTCTATCTCCCTCTCTCTCTCACTCTTTCGCTCTCTCTCTCTTTCTTTCCCTCTCTTCTACGTCTCTTTCTCTTCTTCTCTGTACATGCGTCACAGCAGCCCATAACCATTCGAATGACGTCATTAGGTTTCCTCATTCCCACTGATTCACCACGAATCGATTTCAAAAATGCCCCCCCAAAAAAAAAACAGAAAAAGATGAAGCATTCCACGTGCCGCTGGCCTTGAGTGTTGCCACAGAGCTCGCTGCGCTGACTAATACTTCCTTCCGCTGCCACCGTCGCCGTTGCCGTCGCCTTCTTGCGCAGCTGTAACTAATTGCCGAGCGAGCGAACTGGAGCAAACCCTCGCAGCGAATGAAGAACCCAAAAAGATCCACAAAAAAAGAAAAGAAGCCGAAAGACAAAAGCCGAAAAAAAGAAGCGGCAGCTAAGTTTTGTAGCTATCAAAAGCGCCGCTAACACATGTACAACTCAAATGGCAACATGCCACACGCAACAGGCGCAGCAGCAACAACAGCAACAACAGCAGCAGCAGCAACTGCGTCTTTAAACTCGCGTCCAATTCAAGATCAACTCAAAAAGGCAAAAGGCCGAGATGAGCCGCGCCTTGCCCCGCCCCGTCTTGCCACTCGCATGGACCGCAAAAGCCGCAACAGAAGCTCGAAAATTTTCGGTAATAGTTTGTTGTTGTTACCGTTCCCATTCCCTTTGTTGTTGTTATTGTTGTTGTTGTGCTATTGTTGTTGCCTGCGTTTAGTCATAAAATATTCCATTTTATTTGAAAATAAATGCTGCCAACTCGGGCTTCAACTGCGGCTCATCTTGCCGCTGATTTTCACACAAGCTTCGCTAAAGTTTCCGGCTGGGGCAGGCACGGCGTGTGGTCCTCCTGCTGCTGCCTCTGCTGCTGCTGCTGCCACTGGCCAAGAAACTCAATTAAGTCGCCCCGTTAGACACGCGGCGTGTCAAAACAAACGTTTTGCCAAAAAAAAAGAAGCAGAAAAAAAAGCCACGATCAAATCTGAATCTCGAAATGGGGCATGGCTAGAGAGGAGGTAGGAGGAGGGACAGGCAGTCGGGCAGTGGCATGCAGCATGCGGCGGCACAAGTCCGATTTCGTTTTCGATTTCAGTCTGCTGTGGGGCCTTTGATGTCATAATTCATGTATATTAACTCATAAATAAACGAATGCAACTCGATGAATGCCGCTGCGAGTGCTGCGAGTGTATTTGCGTTCGCTCTGCCCCGACTTTGCTCTACTAGTGCAGCCCCCACTCCCCTCTCTCTCTCTCTCCCCACTGCCAGCTGGGTCTACCTGGACCTGGTCTGGCTGGCAATGGGTATTTAGTGCACTTAATCTACGCCAAAATACCAACTGAGCGAGATAAATAGCTGCGAAATAAGAATCCATAAAAGCTAAGCAGTGCGAGAGAGAGACAGAGAGAGAGGGAGAGAGAGGGGGAGTGAGAGGGGGGTAGGTAGATCCGGAATCGGAATCGTAGACTGGCGCTGGCATGGGGCTATAAAATCGGCACGACTTTTCAATAAATGTTGACAACGGCGGCAAACGCTGTGCGCGAAACGTAGCGCAGAGAGTTTTATGATATCCTGAAGGAAGTGAAATATGATATTATGAATCGCCTGGACCAGCTGGCGACAGATTTCCAGAGCACCATCGAAAGAGAGAGAGAGCGACAGAGAGAGAGACAGAGAGAGAGTGAGGCGGGGGAGGTTGCCTGCAGCCTGCGGTTACTGCGGCCAGCCAGTCTCGGCCAGCTTCGTCTTCGGCGCTCAGCGAACTGACCAAGTGAACAACAGCCCCCCCCTCCCCTTGTAACTGCACCTCCTCTCCCCCCTTTGCAGCACTGCCCTGCTGCTGCTCTTCTGCTCCCCTTAGCTGCCCCTGCAACGCCCCCCCTGCCTAGTCAGCACTTGTGGCTTGTGACTTTGCGGTTGCTTAACTTGAAACCTGTTGCTCGCCTTGTTGTTGCTGTTGTTGTTGTTGCTGTTGTTCTTGTTTTTGTTGTTGTTGCTGTTGTGTATGTCGCCAATGTTGTATTATGAGTTTGCGGTTTGTCATGTTAAAGTTAAATGCATGCAGCACATGCCCTGCATTCAGCGACTGAGTGCCATTGACAGGCAGCAGCAGCAACAACAGCAACAACAACAACAAAACAACAACAAAAACAACCACTGCAACAGCAGCAACATCAACTGCAACAACTAGCAACAGCAACAGCAACAACAACAACGGAAAGCCTCTTTAAAAGGGGCAGTTGAAACTGCCGCAAACAGCCCGAGGTCGGTTTTTAGTCAGTCTCGTGTTAAATCAGGTCATTTAATTACTATAAAACAATTACGCAGCACAACAACAACAACAACAACAGCAACAACACAAGCAAGCAACAGCAAAAAAAAAAAAAAAAAAAAACTAAAGCTAAATCAAGGCTGATCAGCAACGGCACAAGAGCTTTAAGTGGCGCGATCAATTTTCTATATGATCTTTAAGTATTTGTGGACTAATCGGAGAGTCAGTTTGGAAACAATAATGTTGGCAATTAATTAAAAATGGTTAAGGAATTAATGAAAATATTCAAAGAAAATGAAGAGTGAAAAGAAGAATAATTTATTGAGTATTTTTATAGTTTAAAATACCATTTAACGAGTGTAGAATGCATTAAGATCACATCATCAACAAATAATTTGGTAAGGAGACAATGATGCAGTTTTGTACTATAAATGATAAACAGAAAAGTCTAGAACTTTTCAAGATCTCTGAAGATCTTTATCAATCGCATGTTGTGGTTGTCGTGATTGATTTTTAATATATTCTTTTAGTTTCTAGTTTAACCTAAGTGAAAAAGGGAAATTTAACAATTATATTAATATTTTTAAAGTTGAGATGATAGTTCTTTCTTCTACAATAAACTGAAGAATCAAAATTACAGTCCTTCAATTTATGTTGAACTAAATTTGCAACACCTAAGGTTGCCTTACTGAAACAAGAAATGAATCCTCATTAAAATCTCGTGACTTTCAAAGAAGTCATGACAGATTGCAGAGATATTCCTCACAACTTCCGGCAGCTAAATTTAACCGAGACAATTGACGAGAAGTTTATGTCCATCAATTGACAGCTGAGTAAAAATAGTTTTGCCTGTGGGAAGGAGGAGGTAGCGGGGGACTTGTTAATTTATTAGCGAAGTCAATAAATATTTTAAGCACTTAACAACTCGGCTTAATTACTTAGGGATGACCCATTTCGATGCACACGTGACACATCACATGGAAATGCATTGATTAGCGGGGCAATAAACTCGAGCCGAGAATAAAAGCCAGCTCCATTCATTTCCACAAAATGATTAATTAGCGCAACTATAAAGCCGACAAAATCACATGAATGAACTTCAATAGCTTTCGCCTTGAGATCAGATGTCTCTTATATTCTCTTTCTCTTCTGGATTCTTGGATGGTCGTCAGCTCGCTAATCACGCGGCGTATGCGCAATATTTATAAAATTCCTTCTACATATGGCGCCCGCGCATACGCAATATCAACTAGCAGACAAACACAGACACAGATAGTATCTATATATACATGCATAAATTTGTTAACAATTGCCAAGCAGCAAAGTTGCTATAAATTTGTAAGTTTTGCTTTTGAAATTCCCCCGAATCGAATCGCAACCTCAGCCTCGACTCGCATCGTAAATTGGCCATTTAATGAACTTCAGGCGGCATAAATATTAAAATAAATTCTCGAAAACGCCGCGAGTAGAGCGGGCAACTAAACAGCCAACTAATGCTGCATAAACAAATCGTTAACAATAATTATAATTGGCCATTTGGGCATCATAATTTGTGTGGCGTCGAAATGCGTTTGGGGCAGGAAAAGCGAAAAGCGCCAGGAAAGTGTGCTTGGGAAAATTGGGGAAAAGCGAATAATTATGAGCTGACAAAATATAAACAGAGCCACAAAGCCACGAGGCACCCTGTAAACGCAATGAGCTCTGATGGTGTGCCAGGAAGAGAGAAAGAAAGAGAAAGACATACGAAAAGAAGGTGCTCGATGCCATGAGTTTAATACAAGTGAATGTTCCTATTCCACTTTTTTGAATGATGCAATTGCTTAAGAACTGTTGAAGCAAATATATCTATTGTGGATTTATAATATTAATTCAAATTGGGTTTTGTATTTTATCAATAATATAACAAAATTTTGGTTACTTATAATAGGTTGAATAGGTTCAATGTAAATAGGCGACAGAAGTTAACTAGGTTTAATAGGTTACATAGCTTGAATAGGTTAAATAGGTTAAAAAGGTTACGTAGGTTAAATAGATTGAATAGGTTGGAAAGGCTAACTACGTAAAATAGGTTGAATAGCTTCAATGTTAAATAGGTTACAGAGGTTACGTAGGTTAAATAGGTTGAATAGGTTACATAGGTTGAAAAGGTTGAATAGGTTATAAAGGTTACGCAGTTTAAATAGGTTGAATAGGCTAACTAGGTAAATAGGTTGAATAGCTTCAATGTTAAAAAGGTTACAGAGGTTACGTAGGTTAAATAGGCTCTAAATAGGTTTAATAGATTACAAGTTTTACTAGGCTAATTAGGTTATATAATTGCATAGGTTAAATAGGTTAAAAAGGTTGCTTAGGTTAAATACCTAGGTTAAATAGTTTACTTTGGTTAAATTGGTTACTTAGGATAAATAGGTTAGATAGGCTAACTAGGCTAAATATTGTAGCTTGCATAGGTTAAATAGATTTAAAAAAACAAATAGGTCGAATAGGTAAGGTAGGTTTAAAAAGTAGTGTTCTTCCTTATCAGCATAGGCTACTCACATGACAAAGCCCTGCAAGAGTATAAAAAGGGTCAAGTACCAACTGAACTCGTAATCTGTTTAAGTACAGATTTTGATAGCCCCGTCTAATTTTGATAGCCCGCATCACGCTACTTTCACTGACGTCAGCATCCTCGTTATCAGTCTTGGCAATTCGCTATAAAACACGCAGTCAGCGATCAAAACTTAATAGTACGTATTTGCAAATCAAAAATGAAACTAATTTGTGTTCTCTGTCTTGGTCTGACTCTGTTGCAGGCCTCCAACGGATATAATTGCCCCGATCAATCAGATTTGGTGAGAATTGACTCATGCTGCAGAGAATCAAAATGAGATTTTCAATTGACAAAATCGAATTGCTGTTAATTTTATTAGTTTCGTCGCCTAAAAGATGACTGTGAAGACTATGCCCGAGATGTTAAGAAGGAAATGCTAGGTTACTTCGATAAATTCACTCAGAAAATTGAGCAGAGTAATAATGAATCGCAAAGTAAAAACAACCTAATATGGTATTATGAAGAAAAACAGATAAATCATGAAATGGAGTTGAAAAAGAAAGACGAACTCATTACACAACTGGAGAACGATTTGGCGAACCTTCACATGCAGATACACAAGTTAAAGGATGATTTACTGGCCACTGTACAATCGGAGATGGAAAAGATGCACAAGCTGACAATCGAACAGTTACCGAAGAATCAATGTAAGAAAATAAAGCAACAGAAGGCTGAACTTGAAAGAGAACTTCACTCACAAGGTATAGAACTGGCAACATGCTTTTCGAATTTAATAACTCCAGAGAACACTTGAAATTACCTCGCTTAACCTCCTAATAGAATTGGGTTTTTTTTTGGGTTTTTCCCAATTCTCTGCTACAAATGTTGGGTCACTTTTATTCTTCTTTAGCCCAGACCAAATTAGTTATTGTACATTTTTATTTATAAATTAAAATATTCCACTTTGTATAGTTTGTAGATTTTGTTGTTTTAAATAAATAAATAAATAAATGTAACTCATTAAATCTAAGAAAAAGATTACTGTAAGTGTCCCTAAGTTTAAAGCTGATAATCCCTTACAAATTTAAAATTATTTTAGGCTTTTATTTCCAGACTTTCATACGAAGCTTGAAGAACTAAACACCTGTAGCAAGTTTGGTCAAGCTGAACCCAAATCAAAAGTGAATTCCAGCTGCTGTTTATAGCATGCAACTAATTTATGGCCGCTTTATAGCGAAACTCTCATAAGTAAACGACCAAATGAAGGTCTTAACTTTTCCACAAATGCCCGTGACATATTTAAAGTTAACGCCAGTATCGGACGGGGACCGATTTTTATTAATTTTATGCCGTATCCCATCGCTGTGTGTCGCGGCGACGTGGTGTGTGGTGGGTGCAAAAAAGTAATTTGTTTTAATTTGTTTAATCGCTTAATCCCACCGAAGGAGAGGAAGGAGATGAAGGAGCGAGAGAGAGGGAGGGAGAGGGGAAGTGTACGAAGAGTCGGCAAACCTGTTCAGCAAATTAAAAGGAGAAGCTCGCCGGATCGATGCGAAGTGGCGGCCCTGGTATCTGAGGTGGTCCTGGCGGTCTTTTGTTTTTGAACGACTTGCACGCTCTCCAACTCTCTCTCCCCCCTCTCTCTCTCTCTCCCTCTCTCTTCACTCTCTCTTTGTCTCTTCTCTGCTGTGGCTTAATTAAACTTTGGCACTTTTCGTCAGGCTTTTGTTTTCCCTTTTCGAAGTTGGTTTTAATTTATTGTGCTCAGTAAAATTATGTCGAAATTCATAGAGTTGAGAACGGGCTGCTCTCGCTCTTTCACCATGTCTCCCTCTCTCTCTCTCTCATTCCCTCCTCTCAGTTTCTCTGCCTTTAACTAACTGCGAGTGAGCAGCTTGCGCAGCTGACAAAATGAGCATAAATCTCTTTTAGCACGCCGCCGCTGACTGTCGGTTTCAACACGCCTGTCAACACACGCACAGCACCAACTACTAGTACACACACACACACACGCACTCACACACACACACAGCTACACTCTCAGACTGTCTGAGCAGCACCCGAAACCTCCACTGACAGGGGGCTGCCTAGTAAATCAACTGAATCGCTCGTAAAAAGTCGCGCAGTTGTTGTTTTGTTGCTGCTGTTGTTGTTGTTGTTGTAGTTATAGTTGTTGTTGCCGTATTTTAATTTTAATTATTTAAACAACAATGGGTGCTAAAGCAGATAAATAAATAATCATAAAGCAGCACACCGAAATAATATATAAACTAAGTTTTTATTCTGCTCTTGAGAATCATTTCCTGCACACTTTCTACAAAGTATTCTCTTCACTCTCTTCTCTGCACCTCCCCTGCCTCCCTTCCCTGACTTGGCACATTAAAAAACAACACCAAAAACATTTTAACAACTAAAAATCCAATTAATTTAATAAGATTTTATGGCTGCCGGGCGCAGACAATTAAGGCAATTGAATTATGAAGCAAGGGAAGAGAGAACGAGTGAGATTGCGTACCATAAATAATTAAAGTGAAGCAAATAATTAACATGCAAGACAAAGAGAGGAATTGGAGAAGAGAGGGAGAGGTTACAGAAGAGGCACCACTTTGTTGCGATGCATTTTATTCGCTTTTAATTGCAACGATGAGAAAGTTCCCCCATTCAGTTTCTTTTCGAGTCGATCAAAGAGATGTACAGAAAAAGTGTTGCATATTTCGGGGCTGAAAAAGAGGCTAGACTAATCAGCTATTGTAGACATAGGGTATAAAGATATATGCAAATAGAGAATCAGCATAGATAAGACTAAGATCTAGGCTTATAAGAACCCTTACAGATTCTACAAGGCAATTATAATAAAGATACAATAACATGACTAAAAAGTTCAATTTAATCTTTAAAAACGTTAAGAAAGTTTCCTAGAATTTTTCAGTTATACATCGCATGAAACAAATTTCGCTGTATTTCCCAGAAAATATGTTAATCTTAATTTCTACAATAAACTAGATTGTCAGTGATTCACTTTTATGCAACATTTTCTGTTTATCATGAATAACCAAACGAAAAGATTTCAAAAGGGTTTCAGTGAAATTTCAATCAAAGCATACATTTTTTGATGTTCAGGTGATTTTTGCATATTCCTCGTAGAACTGCAGCCTATATAAAAGGAATTTACGATTTCATTGGTTGATTTGGGAAATCTTTTGCAGTTCCTCATAGAAGGAATCAAATGATGGAGAATAAAAATTTAATATTGTGTATTTTGCAAGTGCACAAAGTACTTCCACTTGGAAGATGAAAGATATTGTAAATCTTTTGAACGTACTTATAGCTTTATGGTATTTAATATGTTGTATGTATGTTTATATAACTATCTATATCTTCAACTCTATAATAAATAATAAATATAATGTAAAGAAGTTTGATCTCCAGAGCAGTTAAAGATTTGAATCTACAGTCCTTATTTTAATTTTAATTATTTACTGTACTTAAATAAAGATATTCATATTCATATATTAATCAATGTATTACATACTATATCATTCTATATCATAAAAATTATAGGTACTGAAATTTTCTTTCTTTAAACGATCGCCATATCCACATAACTTCACCTACATCTCTGTCTCTCTCTCTTCCTTATCTCCCAATCCACTCCCATTAGTAACTGTTTAGCGCTGACCCAGAAGTAGGGCAACACTGTCCACTTCTCCCACTATCCCACTCTCTCTCTCTCTCTCCCTGTCTTCCTTCTCGCTAAAGTCGATGCCATTTTCCAATTACGTTAATTGATCATAACATGACGTTTTTGTTTGTTGTTCTTCAGCGCTGGCAGCTCGTCAAGAGCTGAGCTGTGGCGACTCACACAATATACGCAATTGTTTCCCCGAAACCAACAGACAACAACAACAACAACAACAACATACAGCTCCAGATAGATGTATATGTATGTACATATATATAGATCGCGCCGTCATGCAACTATGCGGATCGCTTGTGGCTTATTTTAGCTGACTTTAAGTTTATGAAGAATTACGACGAGGCAGGCACTTAAACGAATTGCTGCTGCCTGCGTATGCTGCGCGCTTGTCTGGTCCATAAAAATTTTATGACCCATTGATAGTGCGAACAAATCTACGAACCGGCAACCCCGGCAACCTTCTCTCTCTCTCTCTCCCCCTCTCTCTCACTCTCTTGCTCGCCCACCTGGCTGGGCAGGTGAAGCAAGTTTGACAGTTGATTTTGAATTTGATTGAAGCCAAGTGCAATTGTTAATCCGATCGAGTAGTACCAAGATTGTTTATGGCATTTCGCAACTAGGTTGAGAGGAGCGAAGAGGTGAGAGAGAGGGTGGGGGAGCAGCTTGGCTGGCATCCATTAATCATGAGCGATGCCTTTCGGATTTTTATTGTTTTTTAAGCAACCCAACAACGAGAGCTTTTCCCACTTTTCCTCTGCTGCTGCTGCCGTGTCTATTTTCATTTAATAGACATATTTGCCTGCCTCGGAAAGTTTTGCGCTTTGTTTATTTGTTGAATCAGCGCCGTCAAACCCGCAACACACACACACATACCTACACACACGGATAGGCAGTCAGTGATCCGCACGTCAGTGTTGGAAATGTGTTAACAGCGTCGAGATAAGTCGGAGAAGGCAAACATTTTGACAACTTGTGAACAGTATGTGGAGTATCCCCTAAAAATATTCACCCATCTCCCTTCGGCCACATACGCACAGTGGTTCGAGAGCAGTCGGACAGTCAGTTCCATAAACCATAAATACCACACACACTATATAAAATAAAAAGAGAGAGACGAGAAGCTAAACAAAATAAGCAACAATAACAATCACAAAATGATGCCGAAATCTTTTTACCCACTCACCGAATTCAACGAAAGAAAATAACTTTGAAATGTTCTGTAAACAAACAGAAAAACAAAACTGCCCAAGCAACGATTAGCCCAGCTACTTGTATATATATATATATGGTATATATACTCGTATATGGCAGTTCGTAACACTGGAGAGCTATAAAGCTAATCGAGATTATCCAGGGAAGATTACTGAGTAGGTTAGGGGAATAAGGCTAATCAGATATTATGAATTTTATAATGAAGAAAGCTTTAATTTTTTGATTGACTTATGGAGTAAAGGTTCTAAGGATGCTAAAGAAGGCAAAGTTTATAGAGGGAATCTCTGTTTGATTCTATAAAAGGATATATAAAATTATTATCACTAGATCTTTTATTTTTTATTTATAAAGCGAAATCTAGAGTTTTCTTCGATTGACTTGAGAAACCGAAAATACATATTTATTTTGATTCTTGTGGAATGTGGTTCTATATTTCAGCAATATTTTAAGTCATATTTGATCTTTCATTTTTTTTTTCTATAATACTTAAACTATTAAATTTGTCTATGTAGAACAGTCAAACTTAATTTTAAATGTCTTTTTTCTTGAAGTATTTTTTTCAATTTAGTTTTTATGAATTTATATTTATTTTTATTTCTTTCTCTTTATCTCCAAGTTTCCTTCCTTCTCAGTCAGATCACCCTCCATGTACTATAGAGCAACCAAACTTCGTTGTAATCTTCTCAGACTCTGCAGCCTTGTCACATGTTTGGATGCATTAGCTCAGAGGGCAGACTGAGAGTGAGAGATGAACTACTCACTGGGGGCACTTGGAGGGTCGGTGGGGGGAGTTTGTTTTGTTGTCGAGGCGCCGTCCGACCCATCAGGCAGCACGAGATTAACACGCCATGCTCTAAATTCAGCTGCCTGTTGACTGACTAAGCTTTTGGTAGCAACTTCTGCTGCTGCTGCTTCTGCTGCTGCTGCTGCCTCCAGACGCAGCGACTCGCAATGAAATCTCATTTTATTGTATTTGAGCATGATTAGCCGGGCAGATACGAGTCGAGGCGTTATTATGCGAACGTGAACGAGAGAGACAGCTCCACAGCGCCGTGGAATACTTCACATCGACTACTTCAGAGTATGCAAAGCGAAGGCAACTTCAGTTCCAGCTCCAGCTCCAGTTCGTCTCGTGTGGCACATTCAGCACCGTGTGGCACGTCTTTGGGTCGCTTACCTGCCTGCCTCGCGCTGCCTCGTTGTTGGGCTAGGCCGCGACATTGTCGGACATGGCCGGCGGAGAGCCAAAGTCGCTAACCTTTTTTTGGGGTTTTATCGTCGGGGCAGGAGAAGAAAGACACATAAGAAGGAGAAAGAAGACAACATAACAAAACAAAACTGAACAGAACACAAGGCAGATGACAAGTTTGTCGCGTGTAAACAATTTCGCGGTTGCCCAAAAAGGCGGTGCGGGTGGTGAATGAGTCTGGCATAGAAAGAGACAGAGAGTGAGAGAGAGAGAAAGAGAGGGGAGAGAGGGAGGACGGGTGGGGGGTAGGGGTGCAACTGAGCAGAGGAGCCAAGTTCGGGCAGCGTGGAGATATCAGTGAGACGTAACATATATCAAGAGAATTATTGCCGTTTGGTAAGTCGCGGTTGTGGCAGTTAACAGTGACTGCCAGCAGTGTGTGTGCATGGAGGAAATGTTGAGGTAGGCGGGAGAAGAGCTGGAAGTATTGTTAATATGTAATTTAATAAGTAAAAGAAAATACTATATAAATTGAGAACATTAAAAATAAACTTAAATAAATAAATAAAATAGAAAAAATTTTAGAAGTTTCGTTAAAAGATATTTATTTTATATTTTAAATAATTTTTGAGATTTTGAAATTGTTATAAAAATAAGAAAAAAAGGTATTTTATGGATTTATGATCAATTTATTAAATTTTTAAATAATTTTATTTGATTAAAAGATTTTTGGACATTTGTTGATTTATTTCGGAACTCTTACGTTGGGATTTTAAAGTAAATTTGCAAAAATCATGAAATTTTTAGTGTAAATTTTTTTTATTTTTATTATTACTTAGATATAAAAAAACAAAAACAAATATAAAATAAAATAAGATTTTAAATTATTTTCTTATATTTCAAATATTTCAGTTTATTTCGATCCCCCATTTGAGTTGCTGGTCCACATACACTTGGCGGCCACTGTGTGCTCAGTGGGCAGAACACACAGAGGCGAGCGCTCCGTACGTTCACATATCTAACAGATACATTAGAAAATATCTCAAAAAATCAACAAAATAACAGCGACGTCGACGCTGGCGTTGACAGCGAGCAGCGACAGCGACTGCGGGCAGCAATGTTGTTGCTGTTGTTCTTGTTGTTGTTGTTGCTGCTGAGAACGCGCATGAGTGAAATACATTTTCACGCTTCTAAACAGAGCGGCAGAACAAGAGCAGCAGAGCAGCGTCGGCGTAGCTAAAAGAGACTTTTTGACTGCGACAACAACAGCAACAAGAACAACAGCAACAAGAACAAGGAGAAGTAGAAGAGGAAGAGGAAGAACAGCGAGATACGCGTCCATTCATAGCCCCAATGTGCTCCCGATGCCAAACGCAGACGCAGATCAGTCAAGAGTCTCAACGGCAGCGTCGCAGTCGCAGCAAGCGTCGTCGTGGCAGCGGCAGCGCAATCGCAATCGCAGCAGTCCGGACGTAGACAGCAGATCGAGACGTAGTCGGGAGACGCTATCGGGACGGGCTGCTCCTCCCTACCTCCCCCCTCCCCGTGGCCGTACTAGAGAATATTGCAAAGTTTTTCGCGTTGGCTTTTTTTTCGGTATTTTTTGCGCGAAAAGTGTGCGCCACAATTTTCAAATCCCGCAGAGCGTCGCGAGCTGTGGCCGGCAACGGTACGGAACGGAGAAGAAATTCGAAAAGAAATACTAAACTAAAACGAGAAGAAGAACAACAAGAAGAAGAACAAGAAGAAGAGGAAGGCGGCGAGTTTTGTGAGAGTCGCGAGCTTCGATACAGTGTGTGTGCATTTTTGTCGGGTTCCCAGGGTTCCCGAGGAGCATGGGAAAAACTGGCTAAGGATACAAGCCAAGAAGAAACAGAGAGAGAGGGAGTGAGAGACAGAGAGAGAGAGGGAGAGAAGCAGTGAAACTGGAAGCTGAGGCTTCATCGACTGCGCTTTGATTAAAGCGCGCGCGTTTAATTTCATTTTTTACGCTACTCTGCAGCCAAGAAGAAGAGCAAGCAGCACACACACACCTGTGCAACCTCTTCCCCCCCTCCCTCTACTGGCTTTTTATTTTGGATGCGACTCCACCCTTCTGCCAACTATTTTTCAACATTTTGCGCTTTGATTCGCTGTTCACCTTTTTGGCCGGCGCGGGTCTCTGACTCTCTGGCTAACTGGCTGCCGCTTTTTGGCCAGGCCTACCCGGCTCCCCCCCCCCTGCTCCCTTTACCCTCTGCTGCACTGTGCCTGGACTGGGACAACACACACAGCGTCGACACGCAGTCGACGGCAACGCAGACGCGCGTATTTGCGACTCCTGCGCTTGCCGACTCCTTGGGCGCTGCTCAGTACGCCGCCAGCTTTCTCCGTGTGCGCAGGCAGCAGCAGCAACAGCAGCTGAGGCAGCAAAGAAACTGAAGAATCAGAAACAGAAACAGAAAATATATAAAAGAAACATAAGCAACCGAAGAGTGAAAGAAACCGTGAGACAATCTGACGATCTTTGCGATCGATCCGATCATCGCGCGCGCGCTTTCGCGGTGTTCTTCTGCTGCTTCTTCTTCTTCTTGCAACGACATCAAGTGCGACATCCCCGTCACCCCCTCCAGCTTCACCTTAGGCTCCAACTGAACTGAAGTTGGAGACTCAAAACTTTATATACAATACTTAGTTTTGTGCGGAATATTCAAATGAGCATCGCGCGAGTCGCTATAAAAAGCCTTTAACTGCCTGCCCAAAACATTGCAACAAACAACAACAACAATATACAGTACAGGGCAAGCATAAGCCCACAACAACTACAACAAGAACAACAACAACAGCTAGCGAGAGACTGGGCCACATTTGTTTGTTGCCGCATTTGCGGCTTCGGAGCGATATGCGGTTATTCATGGTAATTGCAATTCTAATATTCGCAATGCCAATGACGGGATTCGGTTGGTGAGTTTCCCCTCCAGTTATTATAGCTATATATTCGAACATAGTTCTAAGTCAAGATCAGTGTAGATCAAGATCAACTCTACAAAATTATTTGGGGTTAGTTTACAAAAGTAATATGATCACATAAAGATTAAAATTGATTCAACGTTATTATATAAATAAGTTCTTGGCCAAGATCATTAGAGATCAGTATTGAAAGTAAACTTTAAGTTCACTACATAATTTGACACACATTTCTTGATCCATCGAGCATAATTCGCTGATCTTATAACGATTGATCTGATCATATATGAGTTAGTACTAAGTCAAGATCAATACAGATCGCTAATCATTGAAGAATCGCAATCGATTTTGGAATATATATTATTTTGATACAGATCAAGATCATTAGAGATCAGTACTGGAAGTCTAATTCAACCTTAGAAAATAATTTGAGAACAAATGTTTTTATAGATCGATTATAATTTTCCAATGAGGATCGGTGCCGCGTTTTTTTATATATAAAATTAAAGCAAAACAATCGAATTCATATTTTATTTAAATTAAATTACTTTGTTTTCAATTTCCCAATATAAATGGCTCCCCTAATAGTATTGATTCTAAGTAGATCACTTGCGATCGGCAATTTAAAATAAACCTATTTACATCACGAATTACACGTATATGTATTGAATTTACGATTTAGCCAGATATATTTTAATGTTTGAGCGCCGTTCTATTTTGAACATTTATTTATTAATACTTTATTACAATTTGTAGATCAATGGCGATCAGTTTTGGGGAAAATATTCAGTATGAACTGAAAAAACATACATATATATTCTATGCGAATTGGCAGTGGGTTAGAAATTAAATGATTTTTTATGATTTTAGCATTTAAGCATATTATAAATAGACTTGGGAAATAGACGCCAGTGTTTACTAACTAATGTAGATCAATTTTCCGTTTTTTATTTGTAGTGCTAGAAAGAAAAAATAAAACAGATCAGAGCAGTTAATTTCATATTAATTTGATTATATTCTAATGCGATCTTAACTTAGCTATCAAACGATCTTTTCGCAAATTAAATGATCATTTCTAAAACAAAAGTTTTTCTATCACATTTTAAATAATAAAGAAACGATCAAAGAATAATTTTCTATACTAAGCTCAGATCATAAATCGTTTCAACTGTATTCTTGAATGATTCTGAGAGATCAGTTCCATTTGAACCGCTTCTTGGAAACAAATGAGTCTGGGGATTGCCATCAAATTTAGAAAGCAATGCGATATTTATTGCACTACTCAGCGAGAGACAATAGAGGCGTAATTTCAGTATCGACTGATTGAAGCTGCTTTCCCAGATCGTTCTGGCTCTTGAGATCAGCCTTATTTATATAGATTGGCAAGCGACAAACTCGTTCGGTGCGAAATTTATGTCGTCGATTTCAATGCCAAAAAACCCATTACAAACACGATCTACGAAGGGGTGCAAGGGGTGCGGGCACTACGCATGCAATATGTCAGATCCCATCAATATATGAGCTCGCGAGATTGGCGTAACAGTTTCCGGTTTTGGGGCTTGCTGACGACAACAATAACAACAACAACAACAAGAACAACAGCAACAACACATAGAAAATTGCAGTGGAAAATTGCAAGCGACGCTGAGGTGAGTCAAAGCCAAAGTCAAAGCAAATCAAAAAGCGAAAATTTCGGGGCAGAACCAATCGAGCGGACGATGTCGCCGGTCGCGAGGGACCTTCAAAATGTGACGTTTGATTTAGATTTAATTACATGGCAAAATGTGGAACCCAAATGCGAAAAGTGCAGCCAAAATAAATAAAAAGCAGAGGAGGGAGGCAGGTACTGCGGGTACTACTCCCCACAACACCCTCTCTCTACCCTTCACTCAATTTGAATTTATGCGCGAAATTACAGGCCAAGATAAATAAAATAAGAAGAGGAGAAGACATCAAATAGAAGGAAAAGTGTCGCTAAAAGGGAGTGGGGACAGAGAAGAGGGTGCTTCTCTACACTGGCTGCCAAAAGTACACGCACACGCACACACACGGCAAAGTGGCATCAATGAATCTGCAACTGCAACTGGCAAAGGTAGAAAAATTGTCGCAGTCAGCGCCAACGAAATTTGTAATGTCTCGACTTTTGGCTAGCGCATTTGTCAAGCGAGCAAGGGAGAGGGAAGAGAGAAGAGAGAGAGAGAGTGGGAACACTGCCTGCTTGCACTGTTTATTGCCGGGCGTGGCTGGGGGGCGGCGTGGGCGTCGCGTGGCGTAGACTGCATGACGGTCTGTTCGCGTAGTTTGAATATACTCATTTTATTCGAGCTCTGCTGTGCAACTGGGCGTGGCAAAGGAGGCCACCTGCAACATTAAAAAGCTGTTGCTAATCAAAGCAGAGATGCAGTCGGAGCAGGGAGGGGTGACGGGGGGTACTCCGTGCAGGCCGTTTGTCTCTTCCATTAAATTCAATTGAAAACTTTCGCAATAAATTCATTAAATAATTTGAGCTCAAGTTCAGTTTGCCGTTTGATGTCGCCCCGAGACGATCATGATGATCATGATGATGATCGTGTTGTTAATTACGAGGTTGTTGCAGTTGTTTTTACAGTTGTTGTTGTTGCTGTGGCTGCTGACAGGCCACAAAAAAGTCTATAGCGAATTTGCGCCATTTTTACGCTTCATCTGCGCTGCTCAAGGGCGTCGGCAAATGCATACGTCGATGACAACAAGCAGGCCGTGACGAATGGGAGAAGGAGAAGGGGGAGAGGGAGGGGAAAAGTGAAGGAGTGAGAGAGAGGGGTAGACAGCTGAGCTAAATGGGTTATAAAATATAACAAGTGTGTAGGTGGTGCAGAAGAAGGAGTTTTTGACACTCATAGAGATGGAAAATGGGGGATAAGTTATCTTAGATAACTAATAAGTTATCGATAAGTGTCGTTAATACAATCTACAATTTCTTAGGGGGATTTAGACCATTTGTTAAATCTTGTCAAAAATTAATCGATAACTTATCGATAAACCATCGATATAATTTATCGAAATACAATCGATAAGTTATCGATAAATAGCCAATATAGTGTATTGAAATATATTCGATAAGTTATCGATAAATATTCGATAAATTTTAAAAATAAGTCTACCAAATTTAAAATAACAAAATTTAATGCAGGCAAGATCTGTAACGAACTTTTCAAAATGCTAACCAGACGAAAATATATCGATAACTACCGATAACTATCAGCTAAAATTCATTTTCACAACATCATCTTCGTTTGCAATGTGAAATCTACTTTGTAAATTTATCGCTTATCAATAATATCGACCTCTAATAAACACCTATCGATAAACATATCGCTACATCATGATTTTCAGCCTTTTTACCATACAAAGAATTTGCAATTCTCACTACTTTATATACTATGCTTCCCCATCTTCCTTCCCCCACTTCCCAGCAATACTTCTCTCTATCGTTCTTCATCTCTGGGTTTATGGAGCGCCGATCTAGTCAGCTCATATTTGTATACGTTATTTTCCAGCCAAATGCACTAAATCAAACGATCATTGTGCACGATGCGATGCGATGCGATGCAAGGCAATGATGATGATGATGATGATCGCGTCGATAATCGCAACCGAGTAGACGAAAAGCCCTCGATGTGCCGTTAAATGAATGGAAATTCCAGTCGGGGCAGTCGAAAGCAATTACAGAGAGCTTACAGAGCGAATTGTGTGATGTGTCTGGAATTTAATTAAAAACAGCAGCAGCACGTCGAAAATCTTGAATTTATGATCTCTATGAGATTTGATCCCCTCCCTCCCCCTTCCCCACTCGATCGAAATGAGCTCATTTCCGCCGTATGACATTTGCACTCGATTGGGGAGCTTAAGTCTATTTCGGTGGCAGTTTCCTGCTTTTCATTCACTTTTCATTCATTCATTCACATTCATTCATTCATTGGCAACTTTTGGCACTCACAGCAGGCGAAATGGCAATTAAAAACCCGCCGGGGCCTTAATGGGTTAAGCAGCAAATCACACACACACCAGGCACACACACACAGATCGGGAGATCGACGTGCCACTTAGTCTCAAGCTGTGTTGCAGTGCTCGCCTGGCTGCAACATCGTCACCCTGGGAGGCAAGAGCAACAACATTGCGCATACGCCGCGTGGTGCTGCCCGAATGTGTCAGTGGAGCAAAGCAATCGAGAAATTGGCACACTCGCCACGACTCGCGAACACCCCCAACGTGATTAGTTCAGAGAGAGAAGGGGAGAGACCCCACTAACAAGCGTACAAACTCGGCCAATTGCCAAAATGTCTTGATTATGAGAGGTGCCTCCACCCCCTCCTACCTGGGGCCTCTTTCGTCACTCTGCCAAGCGAAACGACACGGGAAACTGCGTCCGGGAACCACTCGCACTACTCGCATAGTTACAACACTTGGCACGGGCTGCGACTGTCACCTTTTTTGCTGCTTGGCAGGTTCTGTTTTAATTAAGAACCCATGCGATTTGTTTATTCTGTTAATTTGTCTCTGCACCTCTTCGTCACGTTGACAGTTTCGTGTCTCGGGCAAGACACCCCTTCTCTCTCCTCTCTTCATCCTACCTTGCTCACTTGCTGCATCATAATTAAAACGCATGACCAGAGACAAAGGCAAAGGCGTAGACAACGACGACATGGGTCAAGTTGAAGGACTGACGAGGGCCCAGACCCCGAGGTGGTGGCCAAGGTAACTAGGAAATCCTCTTGTCATGTCAGAGATTCATGATCTTGACTTCACAACGAGAGGGTGTCAAGGGGGCGGGGGGAATGGTGAAGTGCTGTCCAGTTATGTGATAATCAATGGCAGTTTATAGAGAATCTAATTGACAACAATGCTATTCACTTTATATGTAGATCTTGATTATAATATTAAAAAATATCAAAGACAGATAAGTCAGGTTAGCTTATTTAAATTGCTATAAATCGATTTATGGCAACTTTTTATTTCACTTTAATATACTTTATTGACTTAACCTACTTTTATATGATAGCTAAAACATTTTCACTTCCAGGTCAGAGTCTTTTTCTACTCAAAAAACAATTTTAATTTTGCCATAAATCTGCATTTTAGATAAGATATAAGTAATAGAACTATACAACTGCAATTTATAAAAACTAAAACAAATTCCTATATTATTTTTCATTATTTTATCAGATTTCTATCTAAAAATACTTTGCATTACAGTGCCGCACAATCTACTTTACTTTATATTACAAAGTAGTAAACAAATTATGCCACAATCCAGCTTATAGCAGATAAGCTAAAAAGACACTATAAAATTTATATATCTCCTTTAATATATAAAAAGAACATCTAAAAATAAGTTTAGGTAATTTCAGAGAGAGGTTTACTTTGCTATAATTCATTTGAACTGTACAGTTTTGCGATTAACCTGCTTACTATAAACCTGTGCTATAATCCCATTATTATAGTATTGTATATATCTTAATTGTTGAAATACCCTCAAACATTTAATCCTACAATAGATTTTTATCCCTAAATAGCTCTCATTATAATGTCGCCTAAGCTACTTCAGTTTATAACAAACAGCTCAGCTAATGCTGTGCCATAATCCGCTTTATGGCACTCAAGCTACCATAACCGATTCATACTTTCGTACCCCGCTCATTTATCTAATGTCACATAAATTTGTGGCATAACTCACAGAGGAATCGCGGATTTCTCACATCTCACAGCGAGACTCGGCTCAGCGCTGGGTGATTTAGCAGACGTGCAACCTGGACACGGTCATGGGCGCGTTGCATGTGGCAGGCAACGCCTATTTGAGCCATAATTAAGTTAAACGTTGTCGCAATTTGCGCGCCAGCCACACCGAAAGATTGATGTTGTCTTTGTTGTCGTCGTCGTCGTCGTTGTCTTCTGTGACGTTCTCCTCGCCTGCTGGCGGGATCCTGCCTTAGCTTGTTAAAGGCCAAATAGTAAATATGGCTGAATTATTAGCTGGCCAGGCGGCAATTGGACATGCGCATGCCCCAGAGCCTGGGAACGTAAACAGGATGCGCATCATGATGATCTGCGGCCTGATCCACTGATGATCATTACGATCTAGCCTTTTTTTTTGGCGGCGGCGACGGCGGCGCTTGTTGCACATGTTAATTTGCTAATTGCTCGACTGAAGGTGCCAAACAGTGCCGCCCACACACGTTGCCACACACACGCCTCCCTGGGGCGACCAAGTCGTGTCAACAGCTTTGGCGGCGGCTAATCAATTGTCAATGCTGCCGCCCACATCAAACGCCAGTGCCATGTGCCACACCCCTTCGACAGGCTGTCCCTGTCTCGCTCTCTCTATGTGTGTTTGTGTGTGTGTGTGTGCACAAGAGATCAGCACTTGCGCTGAGGCATTCTGTGGACAAATATTTGTGCGCGTAAATTGAAAACTGACCAGCCACAACAGCTCTTGAGTTGGCCCAAAGCGATCGACGCCGGCCAAGCGATCGACGACGACAGCGGCCATTCATTCACTTGTCAACGCTTTGTTTAAATACTCTGCCACTCGCCGTGTTGACAAGTGGTTTAAGTCGTTGATTTGTTTACACTGTGCAACACACACTCACTCGCACACTCGCAGTCGTGCTGCATTGAAGGTACGAGGTATGTGGCAGCTGGGCGACTCACCAAAATGAGTCAATCAAACGAAGTTGCTGCCATTGTCAGACTTGTCTATTTACATAGAAAACAACAGAGGCAAAGCGAACAGGGCCAGTACACTGCAAGACGAACTGCAGATGCCCTTTCGCGGGTCAGAAATATATTTGAGTTGCTTTAAATACTGATATTAATATTTTAAAATAAGAATGCATTGGCTTAATTTAGCAAATGACAGTTGTAGAGGCAGTCTAGACACCCTGTAATCATTATAAGCTCTTTAAAAATGTATCTTCAATAACTTTAAACTATTTTTTGTTCTTCTGAAATTAATTCTTATTAAAAATAAAAAAAAAAGATATTTAAACAACCTTCCATTAAATTTATATCCAGAATAGGTATTTTAATATGTTTTCTTTGAATTTGAGATTAATTGAGATGGTAAATATATCGGCCTATCTATTTAAATCGATATTGTTGGGCTAAAAACTAATAAAAATATAAAAAATATGCAAATTTTGAAGATATCAACCTAATATGTGATTAGAAATCTATAAAATGTCTAAATATTTCGCGCATGATATTAAATCTCAGGTGCAATAGGACTTTGAAGTATAATATCGGCATACTATCGATACATTCTCTAGTAAAGAATACTCAGTACTTCCTCTAAGTCCCATTACTCATTTCATTTTCTTCCTAAAGGGTTTTCAATCATTCTCTGACCATGCAAATTCCCAAATCTACCCTACAAATGCATATACCCTACAAAGCGTAGTGCACTGTGTGATCGCATTGGCCTGGCATGGGTTGGGTATGGGAAATTTCAACCACTTGTCAGTTTGGCTACCACCAAACCAAACCGGGCACTTTGATCAAAGAAAAAAATCACTGAAAATCCATTGAGGCCTATAACGACACCCAAACAACAACAGCAGCAACAACAACAACAGCAGCAGCAGCAACAACAACTGCAATAGGGGCACACTTGGAGCTGGAAGAGGCTGCTGCTCTTCGCACTCTTCCCTTTCTCGGGTTGTGTGAAAGCAAAATAAAGATACGTCGTCGCGGCCAAGTGTTGCCAGTTGCCAGTTTGCCTGGACTGGGACCTGGAATCGGGCGACGACTGGCAGACGTTGAAGTTGTTTGGCCTTTTTGATGTTGCCGACAGCAGCGCTGCTGGCGTCGCTGCCGGCTGTTGCTGTTGCCTGCTGCCGCTGCTGATGCTGCCAGGCAAACTTCAACTTCAAAAACGAAAAAGTGTCGATCGAGGCAGATCGGCCTCGGCTATTTTCCGCTTAACCAAAAACTCCCCGTGTTTATTGTTGTTGTTAGTGTTGCTGTTGGTATTGCTGGTGTTAGTGTGCGTGTTGTTGTTGTTGTTGCTGCTGTTGTTGTTGGCTGGCAACTTGTGTGGTTACGCGCACTGCTTCGCGCACGCTTGAAAGGTTCGAGTTCTTTAGATCTCTCCAGTCATCTGGGATCGCATCGCATTGGATCGCATCGCATCGACTTGCGATCTCATCATCATCGTTCGCCAGCGAACTTCAATTGTTTCTACACGTTGCTGCTGTTGTTGTTGTTGTTTACAAGCGCGTCTATCATTTACTTTTGGCGGCCCAACACATTCAGTTGTTGTTGCTGCTGTTGCTGTTGTTGTTGTGCGTGTGTGTGCTCTATTTGTTTTTTAAAGATTTCGTAGCTATTAAGTTGTCATAATCTCTTGGCTCTCATCGAGATCGAGTGATCGCCACAGGGCCACATAGTAGATTAGAAACGTAACATCTCTGGCGAGTGAATGAGACAGCAACATGCGGGACATGGCCACCAGGTGGGCCCATCGCGAACGATCCAGGTGGGCAAATTGGGGCAGCAAACCACAGACAGTTTGAGTAAATGAGGCACCACAGGTAGTCAGCCAGTTTCTAGGCGAACTGTGATATCTCTCGCGCCATAGGAAACACTGAGGAAATTAAGGGAATAAGTCACACGAAGCAGGGGAAATGGAGAAGCTATGAAATTGTATATGTGATTTACAGAAAAGAGGGTATATTATGTGGATATAGAGTATTGATAGTGATGAGTATAGATAGTACGAGGGTCGTTTGATAAGTCCGTGACTTTTTGAATAAAATATATTTTTTTCGTCAAAGAAGCGTTTTATTTCTCAACATAATCTCCTTTTAGCTCTATACATTTAGTCCAGCGTTTTTCCAATTTTTTTATTCCTTCCAAATAATAGGTTTTCTCAAGGCCCTCAAAATAGTCGTTTGTTTCTGTGTTTCTCTTCATTTGACCCGAATCTCTTACCGCCGAGCCATTTCTTCATGTTTGGAAACAAAAAATAGTCACAGGGGGCTAAATCTGGAGAATATCCTGGATGGGGTAGCAGTTCGTAGCCCAATTTATGAAATTTTGCCATGCTGACACGAAATTCACTTTTTTCCATTTTCGTTAAAATTCACGAGATCGTCTGCTTTCAATGCCTATAAAACGCAAACCAAAAAACGCAGCTTTCTCAAAATTTTACAGTCAGCTGTTAATCGATAACTGCTGACAGGAGCAGCAAATACAAAAAGTCACGGACTTATCAAACGACCCTCGTAGATTCCCTTTCTATCTGCCTGGTAAAAATAAAAAATTACTAATCGAAATACTGTCGATAGTCTCTTTTTAGATCCCACAGAGTCTCATCCTCTCTTCTTCCAAGCGACCTTTGGTTTCTGTTCTTTCTGTCTATATAATTTACTAATGCTGCTACATTTTAACTTTACTATCTCTTTTGAAAAATTATTAGTAAATTAAGGAAAACCCCTTTTAAATGTCCCCTTCTCCCTCTCCCTTCTTTATTTATCGCATTACTCACTCCAGCACCTTCTCGCAGTGCAATACCATTGATTGGCAAAAGCAAACAAACAAATGCCTTGCAACGTCTATGACCAACACGAAGGGCTTGGCCCTGGTCATATCAGCTCTTTGTCATCGATGAATAACTATGCCACAAAATGGGAAAAAAAGAGAGAGAGAGAGAGTTTTGAGAGAAAGAGGGAGAGAGAAAGAGGTGTGCGTTCAGGCCGTACTCAGTTTGAAGTTGCCGATTTTTGCGCGCTGCGATTTCTTTTGAGTTAGCTGAGTCAGCTCAGTGCTCAGCACTCAGTGCTGTAAATTGCCCCATTAATTGCTAAAAATAACACAAATTCCACAAAGCAGTACAGAGAAAGAGATAGCAGAGAGAGAGAGAGAGAGAGAGGGAGACAACCCCATAGACTGGCCGCACATCAATCACAGACTTGAGACGCGTCGTCTCTGCAGTAGCCCTATAAAGTGCTTTATTTACCCTGTGCAAGCAACTTCTCTTAGTCTTTACCCCCCCCCCTCCTCTGTCGATCATGCTCTTCCCCCTCTGCCAACAACAACTTACACTACACTTCAACTCAAATTGCGCAAAGTTCACGAGCAAAGCAAATTTCACGCGAATGTGCAATGTGAAGAGCGAGAAAAAAGAACAGCGAGGCAGAGAAGAGAATGAAGAGAAGCGAGGGGAGAAAGAGGAAGAAAGAAACCTAACAAAAATGCGAACGAAAAACAATTGAGCTATTAAAAAGTCATAAATCTGAAATGGAAAAACATAAATCAGCGCCAAAGGCGCGCACACAAAAACAATTTAAACGCCGCCGCCCAGTGGCTGACACATCTCAGAGAGGGGGGAGGGAGCAGTAGGGGACCCCTGCGCCAGCAGCAGCGACGCATGCTCACATGGACGGACTGACTGACTGGCTGACTGGCTGCACCCACATTGTACGCGGCGGGGCAATAATTATTAATTTTCCAGCTAAATTAAATTTTAACGCTTTTGCTGCAGCTGAAATGAAAACGAAAATTGCATCGATTGGGAAAATTGCTAAAAAGTCAAGTGGGTGTTGTGCACTCGACTCTATGAGTGTATGAGTGTGTGTGTTGGAGTGTGTGTTTGTGCTGGCAATTTTATTGAGCGCCGACGCTTCCAACAATAAACAAAACAAAACGCAATTGTTGACTCTCGCGGAGACTCCTACGCCATATTGCGTATACGCCGCATCGGCCCCACTGCAAAATTTAGTTCAACTGCCGCACGCTCGCATCGTGTTTTCCTTATTCTGCGCAAATAAACGAAACGAAATGAAATGAAATGCTAGCTAGAAAACTGGCTGTTTTTTTGCCGGCTAACCGCATAAATAAATGCAACTATTTTTAATGAACTTGCTCGCATCGAGAAGTGAAGCTAAAAGAGGCGCCACAGATCGGTTTGATTTGAGAGCGGAAAATAAAGGAAATACTAGGATAATCATCTATATTTAGATATATGGAAAGTTCTCATTTTAAACCATAGATTACATCTATATTCAGCTATCTAAAATCAAATTATTTTCTTCCATTAAGAAATTGCAAACTTTGTCAGGAGGAGTTGATTGAATTAGTGAGAAATAAAGCTAAATAACTGAAGAGTTCAGCTTCGACTTAATATATCCTTATATATATTAACACACTAAAATATTTGTTACAATATATTGATCTCTCTTTGATCTTCATTTATTCCATTCCAGGGCGGAGGGCACCAATATTCTACTCGATCCAAATCTAATGTGCAAAAAGACACGTCGCCTACGTGGCAAACTGGCTGAAATTTGTCGCCACGACTCGGCGCTGCTCAAAGAGATCATCAATGGAATTAATTTGGGTTTTCGCGAATGCGAATTTCAATTTCGCAATCGTCGCTGGAACTGCACAGTGCTGCGCAAGAGTATGAGAAAAATCCTAATGCGTGGTAAGTAATCAAAGCAGCAAAAAAGCAGCTAAATAAATGCACAAATAAGAGGAAAAGGAAAAGGAGGCAGAGAAGAAGATAAAGAGGAGGAAGCAGAAGGTGTAGAGAAGAAGGTAGAAGAGGGGGAAACAGGAGGGGAAGCAAAAGGGAAAGCACTGGCGACAAAGGCCAAATGGCGCTGCTTTATTATGCAGTCGGCCTGTCAACACGCGCGCTGACTCAGTCAGAGGGGAAAACCTCAGAGTTGGCTGCTTTAAAAAACGGCTAGTTTTTGGCTGAGAAAAAAAGAGAAAATAACAAGAATATGCTGAGAAAAAATAATAAGAAGTATTTAAAAGATAAAAAGATATTGTTTGCTTGACTTTATCATAATTAAGCCTTTTCTATACAAACTTGGTAATAGATTTGACAGAGATATATAATGAAAAAATCTAGAGATGTTAAGATGGTTGTGCGACTTGATCCAGTTTTTATATTGAAGGCATATTCTATACTAGAAGATATACAATTTGATGTCAAATAAAAAGGGCTTTCTAGGGATAACTAGGGATTTGTAGACAACTAAAAAACATATCGATAGTTATTCATACTCGCAGTCATTTCAATTGTGATCCACAAAGTTTAAATGTCTTTTATGATTCATTTAAGTTCAACTCAAAGATATTCTCAAATCCATATCTTATATTCATATTCTACAAAAATCGATCTTCAAACACATATACGTAGATTTATAAATTTCATAAAAAAGGCTAAATTCTGCATCAACACTGAAGGCGATTGCGACTTCAGCAAGTGGGACAAGTGAGATGAAGATGCCTTGCGACTCATCGACTGCCCCGCAATGCTGCCTAATTACAGCTGAAGTGCAGAGAGTCTTCTTCTGCATGGCAAACACGCAAAAGAAGCGCGAAAGAGGGATGGGGATATGTGCGGGGGAAAGGGAAGGCAAGATTCACTGGGCAAGCAGGCGACCGCATCATCCATCAAGTTGCATAATAAAACTGTTGCGCCCGCTGATGAATAGCGCCTGAAATGAGCCTACAAAGCTGTCAATTTTAATAAATTATTACCCAAAAAGGTACAAGCAGAAGAAGCGAGAGAGAGGGAGAGTGACTGGTGGAAAGAGAAGGGAAGAGTGCAGTCGAGCTTTGAGCTGTCTGCAGCTCCTGCTCGGCAATCTGCACTTAATGACAACAATGCGCAAACAAAACACATACCAAATTATATGCAATAAATTCCACACACACACAGACAGTACACACACACACACATACACTGTACACACACATACATACATACTATACACACACGCACAGCTGCATCGGCTGCCCTGTCAAGCTGTCAGTTATCAAAGTCGAGGAAGCCTTTTCGGCCAAGGCTGCCACGCAATGATGCCGCCTGCCCTTCCATTTGGGGTGGTGACTGTTCGCCAAAGAGACATATCACCTGTCCACTTCCATGGAGCACACTCCTCCCATAGCACCTCCTGCACCTCCACGCGACTCGCTCGCATTACAAACGTATGCAAATCGTTGGACGTTACGATTACAAGTGCGATTTTCGATTTCATTAAACGTGACTGCAGTGACGATGTCGTCGTCGTCGACTCACACTCCACTCCACTCCCGTCCGTTCACTTGGCCCCTCTCTCTGCGCTTCTCATTTGCATAGAGATCAGTGTAGAGCAATCAGCGATCGGTTATCGCGCTCTGGCAATAAATCATTTTGTCGCCTAAGCTGACAAATTGACATCAATCATGACGACGACGACGACGACGACGAGGGGCGGCAGCATGTTGACAACATTAATCAGCATCGATTATCTATCGATATTAATCGTTATTTGCAAACTCAACTCAACTCGTCGTTATCGCCACGAAATTGTCATTTAATGACAGCACTTTATAGGCCCAGCGAGAACAACAACAACAATAACAGCAACAACAACTAACCGCACTTACACCTCAACTAAGTATATCACGCTGCCATAAATGTTAATGACACCCGTTGCGGGTCCCTAACTAGTTTATGCGATTGCAAACAGAGTGTTATATGGCCACTGGCAGAGGCACACTTAATCCCAGCAATTGACTCGAGATTATTCAGTAAATGGCCAGAATTATGGCAGACTAACTGGGCTTGATCTTTAATTGCCCGGTTAACGACTATAATATGCTATAAAAAACTGTCAAATTTGCACAAGGCACTTATTAAAATTATACTGTGGGAAAGTCTGTTTATGGTTAAAAGGAATTTTTAAGGTATTTACTTATATGGAGTGGGAATGGGAACTAAAAGTAATCAAAGGTATTATCTTTGTAACAATGATGGTAGCAGAGGTAAAGAAAGATGAGCTCCCATGATGTATATACATATATTTTTGATCTGCATCACTAGGCCTGTCAATTAAGCCAAGTCTGTGTGTCATTCTGTGCGTTTATCTCCATCAGTGTCTGTATGAGCGCTAATAACTTTACTATTTTTATAGCTAGAGCTACCAAACTTGGCATACAGATTTTTATAAATCATACACAGCATACGCATATATCATTTATCGGGTGTCATGCCCAGCATCCCTACAAATCAGAAATTAAAATTTTGATTGCGATTTTCAAGCAAAGTATTGGGCATACAACTTTATACTTCAGCATATAGCAAGTTGGCTTTAAAATGAAGAAATCTCCTGAGTTTCACTGTAATCAGTCCATAAACACAGAAGTTATTGAAGTCACAGTACCAAACTGAGCTGACAAGTTCTTCCTCGACACCTTATTTCTTTACATATACTGTACATATTACTTATCTCACCCCCCTCACTTTCTTTTCTCTCTCTCTCTCTCTAACCCTCACAGACTCCCGTGAAACGGGCTTCGTTAATGCCATCACAGCGGCGGGCGTCACCTACGCCGTGACGAAGGCCTGCACCATGGGGCAGCTGGTGGAATGCTCCTGCGACAAGTCGCACATGCGACGCAATGGCGGACAGCCGCAGATGGTCAACGCTGCCACGGCAGAGGCAGCGCTGGAGCGGCAGCAGCAGAAACAGACTGTGCAGCAGCAGCACAAGCAGCAACAGCTCAACAACAGCATAACCGAGTTTCTGTTGGGCAGACCGGCGGGTAGACAGCGCATGGGCGGTAGGCGTGGCAGGCGCAAGTTCTGGGACAACATAAAGTTTCCGCAAGGTGAATGGGAGTGGGGCGGCTGCAGTGACAATGTCAACTTTGGACTGCGGCACTCACGCGCCTTTCTCGATGCCAAGCAGCGACAGCGACGCAGCGATCTGGGCACACTGGTCAAGCTGCACAACAACAATGCAGGGAGATTGGTAAGTATGAAAAAAATAATAAAGAAATAAGAGAACTAAGTGTGGATATGGCAAAAGTGAAGTTTTAAAATTAAGAAAAGAGTTAAGGGAAATTGAAGAAATTTGACAATGAAAAGAGTACGAAATGTTGAAGAGATTTGCATAAAAAAAATGAAAAAATATGCAGAGAAGAAAATAGGAGATTCATTTTAGAACTGAAAAGAAAATGAGTAATAAAAAATAAAAAAAATTCTATTAGAATGCCCTGAAATACTAAATCTCCTTTAGAAATATTTTAATAATTTATTAATCTTAAATATTTTCTAACTAAAAATGAGGGAACTTAAAAAAATTATATAACGCAAAGATTTCGATAAGAAAATAATTAATAATTTCGACAAATGTTCATTAAAATGTTTTGCATTATTTATATTTATTTATGCAAAGATTTCGTAATGCAAATATCAATTAATTTTGATAAAATTTCATTAAAATTATTTGAATTATTTCCTATGATAATCTTTATCGCAATCCATACACATTTTTTAAGATCTCAGCTCAAGCTACATACTACAATATCTACACTTAATAATCTCAAAAGATCGCACAGACAGCCATTCAAATATCCATCAATTTACCAACTTAATTCCCACTCTCTTTTTTCATCCATCTATCTATCTCACTCATTGGTTTCTTTATTTTGTTTCTCCTTCTCGCTTCGACTTCGACTTGAACAGGCCATACGCGATGCGATGCGTTTGGAGTGCAAATGCCATGGCCTGTCCGGATCGTGCACGGTGAAAACCTGTTGGCTGAAGATGCCGCCATTTCGTGAGATATCATCACGATTGCGCGATAGATACGATGGGGCACGCAAGGTGGCGCTACGCAACGATGGCAACAGTTTTATGCCCGAAACGCCGCACACGAAGCCGGCGAACAAATACCAATTGGTCTATGCCGATGATTCGCCAGACTTTTGCAACGCGAATCCAAAGACCGGTGCGCTGGGCACACAGGATCGTGAATGCAATGCCACATCGACGGGGCCGGATAGCTGCGACCTTCTCTGCTGCAGCAGGGGGCACAAGCATCGCGTGGTCAAGGAGTTGACCAACTGCAATTGCGTCTTCAAATGGTGCTGCGAGGTGACGTGCGAGAAGTGCTACGAGCATCGCGAGGTCAACACGTGTCTCTAAAGAAAGAGACAGAGGGAGAGAGTAAGAGAGAGGGTTAGAGAGAGGCAAGATCTCGCTTAGTGTAGGATATTCACTACAAGTATATACGATACGATACATATATTTTACTTAGGTTCGGCGCATAGTCATGAACATGATTTGAAAGCTTTCCATTTCGCGTGATACACAAACAGTTGAAACAGAGAACACACACAGAGTGTTTTACTGCAGTCCAATTTTTAAGTATTATCTAACACTAACACACTAGTGAACACACACACACACACAGGGTAGTAACAAGTTGAGTTGAGTTTTAGGTTGTATGTAAATAAGTTCTTTATCATCCATGTAAGCCTGTAAATAGTCGTAATAAAAAGAAACGCTAAAGAATTATCAACGTTCTATTTATTTTCTCAATTTCTTTCAGCTTAAACTTATATTTTATTAACAGGCCCGTATCTAAGCGTGTGCAGGGTATGCGCTACACAAGGGCCCTCGCCCGTCAGGGGCAAAAAAATATATATTTCTGATAAACAATTTATAATTTTGCCAATATAAAATAGAGAAATAAATATGATGAAATTGGTTATAGGTTCCTTCAGCGTGTGAACTATTTAATAAACTAAATATTTCATACAAAATTCAAAAACAAGATAATAATACGGGCCCCCGAACAGTTTGGCATAAGTGCGCCCAACACCCTCGCTACGGCCCTGCTTTTCAAGCATTTATTATTTTATTTTTATTATTTTCATTAGTTTTAGTTTTCGCTCGAATATCTTTCAGTTTGAGTCATTCTCTCTCTGTAGTCTCTTCTAATTGCCTATTCACTTCAAATTAATTGCAACAAATTGAATATCAAAACAGCTAAATGAGAAATGAAAATAATCGGAGGCTCTCTGGCTTTATGCTAAACGGAAATGTATCTCTCTTGTATCGCTTCGCCCCATTGATTGAAATCTGCATAAATGATTAAACGTAATTTAATGAAGACAACAGCAAAAATCGATTGAGAAACAAGTTCACCCAGCTATAGCTACGTATCTCTAGCTGTATCTCCGTCTGTATCTCTATCTCCAGCTGTAGCTGTATCTGCGTCCATTCACGACTTGCTATTGTCGCGTATCTGCAACGTATCTGGCAGCTACAGATACAGCTACTACAATGGGTGCCCAATGACTTTCCCATAAATTAACACAATTTTATTGTTGTCGACACGAGATTAAAATCAATTCAAAATTTGCCTAAACAGCAACAAAACTGAAAATCGCATTCGAATCAAACAGACAAAAAAAAACAGAAAATTGATTTGCCTGCTGTGCATAAATTATTAACGACGATCGATCGATCGTTGGTTGAGTGCATAAATTATAAAATCGTATAGATGTCGCTAAATGCATGTAATTAAAAAACTATCGTATCCGTACAGAAGCCAATGAATCCACGACGTAAATAACACTAAATCATTTCGAGGTTCTCTCTGTGGAAACATTTTGATAATAGTCATGGGAATCAATCAATAACTCATTATAATGAATTGGCTCAGAGCGATAACTTTTAGTGGATAAAGTTGGGAATAAAAGTGCGTATTTATTTTATATAGAACAGTTATAGCTCAACCTGAAAACCTTCACAGCACTCCCAACTATTTCAACTGGTTAATCTCGGCTTAAGATTCCCATTCCAAGTCTGAGCTTCGTTCAAGTTCGATATGCATGGAACGCAATGAAATTCCATTCCATTTGCCTACTGACTGGGCCAGGTCAATCTCAGAGAGAGGAAGAGGAACAAGCCCATGCAACGATAAGATACAGCAGCATCTTCAGCTCTGCAGCAACAACAACTAATTAACAATCGCATTCATTTTATTTATCGTACAACAAATGCAAACCGCTTGACTTCCAAAACTGTATCTGCATGCATTTATAAGGAGCCTCTTCTTGGGGATCAGCAGTATCTCCCTCTCGCTCTGCCCGCTGTCGTTGATCGGACAACAGATTGACCAAGCGACCAAGCGACTGACTGAGCGACGCGTCGATCGACGATCGCATCGGCATCAACATCATCGCATCGCATCGCATCGCATCGGATCGCCGCGTCTCGTACACTTGACTGAACAAAATGTACGGTGAGATACTCGCTTGGAGAAGGGGCAGCAGCAGAGGAGAAGGGGGTGGGGAAGGGTTAGCGGGGCTAAGTTTCGGATTCAGTGGCTTTATCTTGGGCGCGTTAATGAGATTTGCTTGTATCTGGAGCCATTCGGTAGATGCATATCAGCGGGTTTCAATTAATTGTGGCGACGCTTATTAGTCATCCATCTAACAAACTAAACTGGCAATGGACTCTCCGACTCTCCGGACTCTGTGACTCTGTGAATGCCACTCTTGGCACTGTATCTGGCGCTGTCTCTGGCGCTGGCGCTCTGAAAAAATCTCACTATCAAGGCGCTGTGTGCACTGAAAGAAAAGTTAGGCTAGCATTGGGTTTAGATAGAAGAGAAAATGTGAATTATTTGAATAATGATGTATAAAATAAAATATAAAATATTGGGAATATCTTTCAACTCTTTAAACAGTTTGAAGCATCAAGAAAATATATATACAAAAAAATATATTGAAAAAATATATTAATAAGGAATGAGATATATTCATTTCGTATAATTGTTTACTTATATAGAGTATATATACTCATAAAGAAAGAGATATATTCATTTCTCATATAAATGTAGAATAGATATATGGTAAATAGAAATATATTCACATAAAAGACTATAAAACATTCTTTTCAGGTATATAAGGCCAAAAATAAAAATCAAAACTATTTTATAGTATAATTAAGACTTCCATAATACGAAATATTTTATTCTTTTGAGAATATTCCTGTTATATTAAACAGTAAGTTGGTCAAATATACATATAATGCATAATTCCATTTCGCATTCATTTCGTTGTCAACCAGACTTTTCTTGCAGTGCAACTTGCCTAGTGTTAAGCCATTGACCCCATCCTGACCTTGGCCAGTTGGGCACTACTCAGTGCATCTATGTGTGTGTGTGTGTGCCAGTTCCTGGCTACCCTCACTCCGTTCGGTCTTATAAATGTGCATTTTATGTTAATAAAAATGCATTTTTATGCCCATTTCTAGATCAAAGTTCCTACGCGCGGTACAATTTCTTTCAAGTGGCGCTAAAAATGGCGCCACACTATATAGCACTGTATCTGCAACTTTCCCATGCGATTTTCGGCAAAAGTAATGGCTTAATTTCCAAACTGTTCCACCTACAGTCGGTGCTCGATGGGGCTGCAAGTGGAGCTGCCTATGCAGGGGCTATCGCAGACGCGGATCACAGCAAACAATTTTAGCCAAATTGCAGAGACAGAGGGAGAGAAAGAGAAAGAGAGGAAGCGAGAGAGTGAGAGAGAGGTAAAAGTGAGGAAGAGGGAGAGAAAAGAACAAACGCAGGGCGCTTAAAGAACAACTATTAAGAGCGGCTCGAGCGAGCAAAGCGACCATCGGACGCGTCGTCTCCTCCTCGAAAGAACAAAACCTGAAACATGAAATTCCTGCGTAATTTGTAAGGAAAGGCGTGAAGAACACCAACGAAGGCAACACCTTAATTAATGTTATTAAAATGGAACGAACGACCGACGGACCCAGCGATTGGACCTGGACCTCAAACTCAAACTCACAACTAAAACCGAAAGACGAGTCCGAGAGCCCGAGAACCCTCTGACTGAGACCCAGTGGACTGCAAAAAAAAAAAGAAAAAAGAAACTAAAAAGAACATGAAGAAGAAGCAGCAGGCAGAAGAATGTGGCAAAAGGGAAAAAGGGTCGTCCGTCTTTTTGGGCTGTGGCCGGCGATCGCTTTGGCTCAATCGCTTTGGCCATGCACGTTCCGAAGCAACATGAGAGATGGAGGGAGAACCAGAACGAGAACAAGAGAGAATGCGAATGCGAAGGGGGAATGGGTATGGGTATGGGAAATGGCCTGTTGTCTTCATTTGGGGCTTGGCCAGGGCCTAAACGCCCGGTAAAAGTTATTGGGAAAGTGACCGAAATTGTGGCCCATTCCACACTCGGGGCTGGACAATGAGTTGTAATTTCTCAGTTATTACACACAGCAGAACAACAGACTGTGTGTGTGTGCATGAGTGTATGTGTGCGTGTTGGGTAATATCGGGCTAATTTTTTAATATATTTCATTATATGCATGGCATGTTGTCGAAAACAATTTCGGAAGTCTCAAGCGAAGTTCCTTATACGGCCAGAGGCGGCTACATAAATAATGGAATAGTTGTCAGGAGTGTTAATTTATTTATGGTTATTTCTTATGAATATGGCATAATGATTGAATATAAAACTGAATTTAAACATAAATTTGGAAAGTGAAATATCTGAAGGGACTTGCAACAATTAAAAATAATAGTAAAAAATAATAAAATAAAATAAACTAATAAAATAAAATAAAATAATAAAATAATAAATAAAATAAAATAAAATAAAAAACTTGGGAACATTCCAAAAGAAAATCTTTATAAATAACTTAAATCTATTTTATTTTACTATAAAATCCTTAGTATTTTTGAGTTTAACAAATTTTGAAGATTATTTTATATTTAAACCCTTAAAATGTTTGAAATGAAGATATATTTGAATATTATTTGAAAGAAGATTGCAATTAAGATTAATTTTCAAATATAAGGATCACTTTATTCTACGAAATTTTATATTTATAAACCTATTTATCAAGTTCTTCTGTATCATTTGCATATTTGTATACCTACTCAGAGTCTTTTAAGTTTTGATATTTCATTATCTACTTTAAAGTATAATTTCAAGCATCTTCCCCAAAGTTTAAATACTTCATTATCTTCTCTACAGTTTCCCCTTTCCCGAGTGCCTACTGTAGTTCACACTTTGTTTAGAAAATAAACCCAGGCAACACAGAACATATGTTTGCACATCGGCCACGCTCCAAAAGGCAGCTGTAGGGATCTGCTCTTTGGTTCCCAGCATTGTGTAAGCCGCCAACAGATTTATCACTGGGCACTGAGAGCGTTGAGCGCTGACTACTTGACATATTCATTAAATTTGCCACATTGTTGCAAGAACCGACAGCGCAGCGCAGACAACAGAGCGGAACAGAGAAAGAGTGCGAGTGAGAGGGAGGGAGATGGGCATCATTTTGACACCTTAATGCGGTAATTAGGGTTTTCTCAGCATCCCAGGCCCAGACAGCAGTAACACCCCTGCCATGCCCTCGTCTCCTCGCTGTCCTCCGAGGCAGTCCGTCCTTAAAAGGCGATCATCGTGAGCAAATATTAACACAGCGCGCAGAGACCAAAGGCGCGATCTAAAGGCGCAACTAAAAAGCGCAAATGGTCCTCTCTTTCTCTCCCTTTCCCACTCGCTTCCTTAACGGTTTACGGCGAATTGGCTTAAATTATTAAAAGATTACAGCCAAAGATCATCACGGCGATCTCGAAGATCCTTGCGAGCAGGCGAGAGACTCAACGATTTGGGTGTGAAGATTATGACACAGCAGAAAATAAAACACAGAACGGTAAAAGAGGCGAACGAGAGACACAAAGGAGAAGGAGAAGGAGAAGCCGAAGGCAGGCGCAGCAATTAATTTCAAATTTCTTAAACATCTCACAATGCACACGAATGTGGGGGGAAAGGGGAAGGCGAAGAGTCGACGCAGACAGCTGCGCCAAGCGATCCACAACGAGGAACGAAAAGAAGAGAAAAGAGTGAGCGAGGGAGAGCGGAAAGAAGGAAGAGAAATTGCAGACAAATTAAGATAAATGAATTGTTTAATTGTTGCATGTGGCGTTCATTTTTATTGTGGAGCTGCTAATTTGGCTTGTAAAGTGAAATGAAAGGGTTTAAAAGGGGAATTAATGATATAACTGAACTGCAAACACACACACATATACATATACATATAGACAGATGTTGGTGTGTGTACGAAAAGGTATTACAGGCATTGCCATCTTGAAATGAGCAGAAGAAGGAGTAGAAGAATACATGATTTTACATTTGTTGAGGTTATGCTTAAATCGATCTGGCAATGCTGCTCAAATGTGAATGCCAGCATTGCCAACTTTATTACTGATTAAGTCCTGCTAAATAAAATTATATCAAAACTTTGTCGTTATAATGGCGCGCGCCCTGTTAGTGATTAATTTTACATTGTTTAGCGTTGCCACATAGTAGATAATATTAAATATTAAACACATAATTTAGTTATGAATTTACGCGATAATTTAGCTATAAAATATTTTAGTTTCTATTGTTACTGTATGATTATTTAGAGCTTTCGATATGTTCGATAAAATATTAATATATAAGATTAATTTACGAGTTATTTTGATAATAAAATTTTAAAGTAACTATTGCATCAATGCTACCCAGTGCCAGTGCTGCCCATCAGTCTCTCGCTTGACCGCACTGTCCTGCCAAGATTGCAATTAATTTGAGCTCAGCTTGAAATGCTATTAGTTGCGCATTAACACCCATACACACACACACATACACACACGTGCGTATACAGTGATACGGGTTCATCAATCAACGTCCTGATGTCTAAATAATACAACAGGCAATCGCCTGTTGCTGTCTCTCTCTCTGCCTGTCTGTCTGTCTCTCTGTGTCTGTTTTGTGTTTGCCTGCCACAAAGGACTACCGCACTAATTAATACTGCCGCCCTGGCTGACGGATGGGCCAAACACACACACAGACACACACACACACACTGAGACACTCGCACACACACCATTCTAAGCTAAATAAAGTTATTAAGCAGTCCAGCAAAGGGCCACAAGCGCAAAAGCGTTGCCAAAAACGAAAAGGCCCAAAACGCAGCATGTGTTAAAATTATATAGAGAGTGCGTGTGCGCAGTGGACCCCCCTAATGGAGCCCTGCAGACACAGAGAGGGACAGAGAGACAGAGAGAGACCCACAGGGATCTCGGAGTTAATAAAAAACACATAATTGCGTTTGTTTGGACCAGGCTGGGATGCGTTTAGTTTGCCTCGGTTGAGTTTGGCGTGCCAAGATGCCGATTTGACTCCGTTACTGCCCACACCACACTGCAGCAAGCCTCTACCTGTCTCACTCCCTCTCTCTCTCTCTCACTCTTTCTCTTTCTGTGCTGCTGCTGCTGCTGCCGCGTGCTCAAGTGCGAAGTTCTGCGCAAACGCCAAGCGCCTGTGAAAATATGATTTTTGTTGCCATTTCGTGTTTTGCCACTTTGGAGGTCTTCATCATTTCTTCCTCGCCTTCCTTTCTCTCTCCTTCTCTCTTTTGTGTTTCCATAAAACTGACCCCATGGGCAGTGAAATTAAGTTGATTTTTAATGCAGTCGAGGTGGGCCTGCATTCGCGCGCGCGCAGCTTACTTCCTTGCAGGCATACGAAATTGAGGTATTTGCAGAGATTGCCGAATTAAGACGGAGCACAAAACGGAGTTATAATAAGAGAAACGGAGTGAGGAAGAGACAGAGAGAGAGAGAGAGGAGAACTTTAGCTTTCGTTAGGTTTCATTTTCAATCTGCAAAAGCTATGCTAAATTTATGTATGTAACGCAAAGCAAGACAAATATTTACTACGGAGTGTTGCCAGACTGCAAGACTATCGGCAATTGATAGTTTACTGCAACGATGACTCCTCTTAATGTTCTAAATTAAATGATAATATAAAATACATTTTTAATGTATGGTATAGTATTATTGTTGCAGTTTTATAATTATTATTCATTTATTTTACATATACACTATTTATTTTTATATGATTAATATTTTTTTAACAGAATATATTTCATATACAATCATCAGTTTAAATGATATAAATTGTTTTTAAAATATTTATAAACACATTTTGATAGAAATCGATATCATTTAAAATGTATAAAATCTTTTGTTTATTTTTTTTTTTTTTTTTTCAATATTATTTTCATACTTCGAATATATTTTTGATGGAAACCTGCTACTTTCCTTCTAAAAATACTCATGAAAAACGTAATTTAATGATGATGAATGTTATTTCTTATTATATTATGTTCCAATATTTATTTACATTAATTATTTATGAATATTAAATAGTTCTTTTCCCTTTTTCTATAAATACACATAGAATATCAAAATAATCAGGCATATTGTCGATATATTAATTATATTGCCAATACATTCACCCAACTACGCCACCTTCTATTAGTTTCCCCTCTACAAATTTCGCGTGCTTTGCCAACTTTAAGTTGAACCCCCGCAATTATAAACTGTTATGTCTTACATCTATAATGCTTCTACCCACAACCGAGGACGACATTCTCGGCTGCTCATCTCTTGTCCGAAACTATCGAATATCGAATACTTCCGCGCTTGCTCACTGCCCACGTTCCCAGAACGTTGGCCATAATAAATTTCAACTTGTCTACACCTATTTTTACAAACATTTAAAAATTATTACACTGACTTTTTCATTATGCTCCGCGCACAGCAGAGCACAGACCCCAGTCCGAGTCCCAGTCCAAGTCCACGTCCACGTCCAGGGACTACCTTCGTCCGTCTCCGTATGCGGGGCCTGATGACCTTAAATTAAATGTGCAGCACATGAATTATGTAAGCTGTTTAATAAAGTGATTCCATTTGCATGCAAGAGCCCCGCACGCATGCGCAGCGGGCAGTCTCCTCCCCAGGAGAGGAGCCAGTTGCCAGTTACCTTCTGCCTGCTGCCTGGAATGGACCAACCTGGCCAACAACTTACTCAGGAGAACGAACGAACTGGGGCCCCGAAGCGCGCGCTGATTGTCGCTTAATAAAAATGGTTATTGTGTTTTCTGGAGGAGCACAAGGAGTGCGAGAGAAGAGAGGGGAGAGAGGTGGAGGGGCCCTCGCAGATTGCAGCGGCTATTTATGTGTGGCTTTTGTAAGAATTATTAATGTAAATCTTTCATAATTTTCTTAAGCTGTGCGCGTGCGCAGCGCAGCAAGCAGAAGAAGAAGAAGCAGAAGAGCAGCAAAAATCAGACGAGGAACTTGAGCGGAGTTTACAATGATTTATGGCGCCATCTGGCAAGGCTGTGTGGCATCCTGTGCTGAGGCGAGGAGAGCTTTAAAGCACACGCACGCGAGAGAGCTTTAAGCTCAAAGCTCGCACACGTTAACCTCCTCCTCTCTCCCTCTCTCTCTGTGTGTTGCTGTCCCGCTCTGGCGTTCATTCGTCATTTGGCTCCACCCACACAAAGCGTTCATTTTGTGTGCCGACGCATGCGTGGTGCCCCAAACGGGGGATGCCAACAAAATGAAGTTGCAAGGAGGCACACAGACGCTGTCTTTGTGTATGTGTGTGGAATTACAAGAACAAATGCCACAGCCGATTGCAGCTGACAGCAAATCAAAGGCAATGCCACATTTGGCCCGCGGGGCAAGCACAACATCTGCCCCGCCAGGATGCCAGCCCCAATGAGAATGTGGCAGTTGCTCCTTGGCATGCAGCATGCAGCTTGGCAAAGGCTACGCCAACTGTTGCCGCCAGCTGCAACTTGTTGTTGCTGCTGCTGCTGCTGCTGCTGTTGCATTCGTCATCTGCAGCAGCGCCACATCAACGTCATAAACAGGCAGCAGCTGCTGCAGCATCAGCAACGTGCCACAACTCCATATCCCAGTGCATCTCCTGCCCCAACCTCACCTTCTTCTGGTTGGCTGACAGCCACTAAAAACTCAAGATGGCCGCCCATGTCCAACGAGTCTGGGCCGCTGCACTTGAACTTTCATTTTGACGATCTTCACTGCGATATTTCACAACACTATGACAGGCGCAGAGTGTGAAGAGTGCAGCGAAAATAGGTAAAGACGAATGAGCAAAGGGAGTTGGGTGATATTAAATATTATAAAAAGTCTATACCATGCGGAATGTATAAAAAATAAGCAGGGTGTATATGGAAAAAATATATAAGAATAATTAGAAACAAACTGAAGTTCCTTCTTATATTAGTTATACGAAGTTTATTTCTTTCTATCAATCTTTTCATATAAATAAATAGAATTATCTTATTACATAAAATTACTAGAGTAATGGAAAACATTTTGGAACTAGTGTTTTACATCTAAAGTATATATAATAAAATACTAAATACATTTCACAGTACTAAACATTTCTAACCGGAATTGAAATACTTTCAAAGTGCCAAAGAATGTTTAAATTTCATTCAGTAGCTAAGACTCATGGATTTTTCATGATTGAGTCACTTTATTGCTCTATGATCTAGCTCGAAAAAAGCTATTTAAATGATTCAACTCGGTATAATTAGTACACAAATGTTTCCATAGAATATCTAGCATTGTTTTCCTTACTATAGCCTCAAGCGTATCAATGATATAATCAATTAATCAAACGTCAATGAAATGATTCACAATGGAAATGAAATCAAGTTGAATAAGCAATGAGATCAGTTCTGCTTGTGTTGTATAATATTGTATATATAGAGACGAATTAAAAGATATGCATATTGCAGTTATTATTATTTTAAGGTTTATTAATTGATTTCTTAAAATTTAAACGTTATTTTAAATATATTTTTTATTTATTATACACAGTTAATTTTCTTACAAATTTTACTTTAGTTTTTGGGCTTAAAACTTCTTAAAGACCTTAACAAACTTCTAATAATAGATACAATATAATATATAATTATATATAAAAATAGATTCCTGCGCAATTTCAAAATGTAAACTGTTTTTTAATTGTTCACAGAGTTTTTTGTGCAACCCTACCAAGAATTTTCCAACTCCTGCGTTGGGTTTTGTTGGGTTTGCTGTGCTGCGCGCTGCGGTTTGTAAACCACTTGAAACAATTTTTAATTGTAATTTGCGCAAAGCAACGCCCCCTTGCGCAGCTGGGCGTAGTTCCCCGCTTCCCTCTGCCTGCCTGCTGCTCTAAACATGGTCGAAAGTGGAGTGAGGAGTGTGGAGAGCGGAGAGTGGAGAGTGGAGAGTTGAAGAGTGGCTTGCATAGTTTAGTTGGAGGCATTGCTGGGATGCCAGCCGCGGCTGCGACGTTGCCAGGAATTTCCATAGAATGGCGCGTCCGGCATGCAGACGCGCTTTGTGTGCTGGGCGAGATTTGTAGGTGGGCCAAGTCAGCCAGCAGCAAAAACAAGAAGAAGAAGACGAGATGCAGAAGAAGAAGAAGCAGCAGATGAGGTTGGCACTCTCGAGGCGCTCTCGCTTTAATGCAACGCAGTCGCTTTAAAATTTTCGGCTTCTTTCTCGAGTGCAATTAAAAATGAAAAATTTTCCCACACATTCGACGACGTCGACAACGATAACAGAGAGAGACAGACAGCCAGAGACAGAGAGAGAGAGAGAGAGAGAGAGAGAGGAGGGAGAGGGAGACAGTTGTCCAGTTTGGAACCCTTTTTGCCCAGTGCGCGCTGCACTGATTTCTTTTTCATGTCAGAGAGCAATGCAAACTGCGTGCACTGATTGGAGGCCAACGGAATTTTTCCCATACAGTGAAGGTGCGTCGCCGTCGCAGCTACCATCTTCCAGCTACCCATCTGCCCATCTACCCATCTTCCCATCTCCTCAGCCTTACCATGCTGCCCATCTCTGCTGTGCCCTTCTCCTTGCCTCCTTCTTACCTTGTGCCACTTTGGAAGCCAGCGGAATGCGCCGAGTTATGTTTGCAATGTCGTAAGGTTGCTTGCAGCGGAAGACGCTCCTCCTTCTCCTCTTCTCTCCTCTCTCCTCCCTCCCCCTTCTTCTCCTTGCACAGCCTGTGTGTTGTGAAATTACTTTGATTAATTTTCGCTTAATTTTTATTTTTATTTCTTACTTTTCGCAAATATTTGTGCAGCGTAAAATTTGCGTCATTTTGAGGATTTATGAACGTCGTCGTTGAGTTAATTAAATTCGAAACTGAAAATTAACTAAATTATGGCTCTACCTTTGTCTCTCACTCTCTCCTGTTTCCCCCTCTCCCTCCCTCTCTCTCACTCTGTCTGTCTCCCTCCCTGGTTCCCTGGGCGACGCCATTACGTTTGTTTTTCATGATTTTTTCCTTTTAATGAGCACAAATTGTTTTGGACTTTCGGGGCGCACCTTGCGAATCTCAGTGAGCATTGAAAAACTATGAAAATTAATGAAAATAATGAAAATTGTTTTGGGCTGGCACCGGAGGGAGGGCCTTTACAGTGGGCGTGGGAAACGTGCGACATGATACGGAAATCATTTGCAGATATCTCTCTCGAAATATCTCTCGCAATTCAAATAATGAGCATATTACACAAGCTGATGATGTTGCACGACACACACACACACATGCACAACCCTCAACCCCCCGAGTGCTAATTGACGGGGAGAAATATTGGCAGGGAGTAGTCGACAGCTGAGATACGCTGTAAGTGGATTAACTGAGTCTAGTTTTGTTTTTTTGCTTCTACTTTGAGCTAATGAATAAGTATAAGTTGAGGAATGAAATAGAAAATGTTGAGTATAGTTTAAATACCCATTTTAATTTTTTAGAACAAAATTAATCCGTTTTTAGTTTGTTTTTCAGTTTTAATTAACTTTTCCGCTTAAAATCCGATTTTGTATGACATTTTATATTTTTTAATGCAAGAAAAGTGGAGAAGACTCTTGAAATATAGTTGATAATTTCGTTAATAAAATATGAGTATTTTTATTAATATTATTCGATATTTTTTCGGGTATTAAAGACTTTATTAATACATATAATATATTAGAGTAATATTAAACTACAACAGAAACACTCTGTAATGCATTTAAAATAAATATTTACAATATAAATTAATAAATATATTTTAATATCAAATATTCAAAACTAATCTTTAGTTCTTGGTTTTCTTTGCCTTGCAGCTAATTTCCCTTTCATGCTTATACCCTGTAATTGCAGCACAACAAACAAAAGCAACCCCTTTGCCAGCGCTTTAAACTGAGTTATCAACACTTGCCCCGGCAGCGGAAATATGTTAATATCTGTGAAATTGATCTGATTTTAATTTCAACGCTGTTCCCCCTGCTCTACTTCCTTTGCCTCTCTCCACGCCTCGGGAATTCCTTACAGTTCGCTGCACATTTTTCATGCTTAGCCGCAACAACAACAAGAACAACAGCAACAAGATGAGCAACCCTTTGGCATTACCCATTGCCCGCTTGCAGTACCAATTGCAGTTCCATTTCCATTTTCATTTGCTGTCGTCGGATCTGGTTGGTCGGTTAATCCTTTTGGTAATTTATGCGCACTCCTCGCGCTGCCACTTACCAAACTAATCATCATCATCATCCACATCATGATCATCCTCCGGCAACCTCCGGCCCCGCTCTTCTGGCCATGTCACGTGTCCGTCCATCTGCCTCCCCTCTCTGAGTTGCTGTCATTATGCCTGTGGTTGTTGTTGCTGCCGCTTGTCGTGGTTGTATTGTTTATTGTGACAATTCTTGTCAACAGCGCAGCAAATGTCAACGGCACATTGATGGATGTGCCGCCAGTTCCACAGCCGCGAGCCCAGAACCCGCCAGCCTGAAGCTGAGACTGAGGCTGAGAACGAGGATGAGGATGAGGCTGAAGCTGAAGCCACAGCCAGGTGATGGTGATTCATGGCAATTGCATGCGGTAAAGAGATGCTCAAATGTTGTTGTTCTTGTTGTGGCTGCTATTGTTGTTCTTGCTGTTGTTGTTGTTGTTGTGGTCACTGAACAGAGATAATGCCTGCAGTTGTTAACGGTCGTGTTTAACGAGAACTTACCGAACCCAAATTGGCTTAAATTACACATTAAAGCGGAAAGTTCTGCATAAAATGTTGATAAATTAAAGGGAATTGTAGAATTTACAAAACCTAAGATATATTCTGGAATTTAAAAAGATAATATGATATAAAGAACACTTAACTTTCAATATATCGGTTTTTAAGAACTAAGTTTAAGCGCGAAAAGTTTGTAATAAAATGATTTTAAAACGGAGAAAATATTTTTATTCTGAGAAGAAGAAAAATAAGAGAAATATATCCTGGAACGCAAAAAGAAAACTTAATTAACATATGTATTTCATATAAATAATTTAAAAATACTTTTGAAAATATTTTTGCAATGAAAATTGAAAATTTTATCCATTGAAATGGAATGTATAAAAAATATGATTATATTATTAAATTCAGTTTGGTTTCTAAGAGTCAACATTTCTGTAATCAAAAGTTTTGAATTCTAATTAGTTTTATAGGTTTTTATATGATTTATGCTATAAATAATCTTAAAAATCTATCTTAAAAATAATTAAAAACTTTCCGATTTCTTCCAAATGCTAAAAATAAAATATTATATTCTCAACTTTTTTCTTATTTTTCTTTTTTGAACTTAATTCATTGCACCTCGCAAACAAATTCGCATCTCGCAATATGTTGCACAAGATGTTGCCACATCAAATATAAACAGCTGGCAACAAGTGTGGCGGCCTTTGAAGTGTAACAAGTGAGAAGTCAAAGAGGGTTAAGTTCACATAACCCCAGTCAGGACACACACATACACACACACCGAGAGAAAGAGACCTTCGACCCACATTCGCTGCAGCTTTCACTCTGGCTGCAACTAGGAAGTAGACGCGAATCAATTGCCTGTGGCATGCCCCTGCCCCACGCCACGCCTACCCGCCCAAATTAGCATATTTCAAAGACCAGAAGAACAATAACAAAAGACAACGAATGCAATAATTGGAGTCCTTGAGCTGCGCCAGTTTCACTTTTGCCTCCTCGTCGTCGTCGTCGCTTTAATCCTTTGATGTTCAACAGAAGTGGCACTCGGTCGCGTGTGTCCTTGTCTCCTTGTGCCGCCGCCGCCAACAACAGCAACAACAATGCCACTTAATCAGTTTCGTCTCTTATCGCTACCGTTCTCTCTCTCTCCCACTCTTGCCTTGTCTTTCTTTTTGCTCTTTAAAGCAGGTGTCAAGCGGGGGAGGGGTGGGGGTAAGGAGGTACATGGGTCACCAGAGGGTTAAGGGCGCCTTAAACCTTAATCCATTGAAATGCATTTTGTGTTAATTAGGCCGCAAGTGCAACAAACAACAATAAGTCATGCGAGAGTGCAAATATCGCATGCGATAAATGCACATGCTAAAATCGCAGCCGATGTTGCCCTGCCTCAATTTGTGGCGCGTGTATCCTTTGATGTATTTGTACTTTCACCAGCCAGTCGCTGCGCAGGAGCCTGCAGGAAGCCAGGCAGACACACGGACAGACACGCGGACAGACGGACAGGAGCAGCAGCCACCCCAAGGACGGGGCGCACGACGTCAGTCAAGGCACGCGCATAACGACATCATCATCATCATTATGTTCATCTGCAGAGCAAACATCATCAACCCCATCTTCATCATCATCGGCAAGGATAACAAGCCAGGACCTACGGCCTGCGCTTGTCAGGCGCCGTTGCTGCCTCTGCTCAGCTTCGGCTTCAGCTTCATGTTCAGCTTTTGCCTCTGTTTCAATTTTTGATTTTCATTTGCATTTAGAGGCTGTCGCACTCGGCTCTCGCCTCATAGTCGTGCGACGCGTTTCGCTGACAGGACGTTCCAGCCGTGTCCTGTGTCCTGTCCTTTCTCGGTCTTCCGCTGCGAGTGTTGTGAGCCAGTAATTAATAATATTCTAAAAAATAAATAAATCAAAACAAATTAAATAAATTGGTACAATAATACTAAAATGATATATTAAGCAAAACAAGAAAAACGAAATGATTCCCATCGTATAAATTGTTAAAAATAGTGTGAAAATAATATTTTATCTTTTTTGAAAAATGTATTCAATTTATTAAATATTAAGATTAGTGAAGTGTTATTATTATTCAATTAAGTTATCATAAAGATTTGTGAAGTCTTAGAAATGAATAAATAAAGTATATACCTAAAAAAAATTCAAATCAACAAAATATAATAAATAGTAAGAATGAGAGATGGAGCATAGAATATTTCCCTTTTTTATATTAGTTAATTTTCATTGTCTTAAGAAGTCAAAATCGAACACCGTTTGAAAATATATTTTTTCATTAAAATTTTGAGTAATATTAAATTTGGGACATTTTTATTTTCAAATCTATTTTCAAGGAAAAAATCAAACGAATTTCGGTTTAACAAATGATAAATTTAAAACATAAAACTAATACAAAAATTAAATCATGAAAGAATTGTGTTTTTGCACAGAAATCAGTTGGTTTTTAACTAAGTTATTAATTTTTACAATTTAAATTTCATTTAATTAAATAACATTATTCTTGTTGAGGGATAATATTAAAAATATCGCCAATTGTGTTGAACGTTAACAAAATCCCGAATTAAACATAAAAGAAAATCATGAATAAAATGCAGTTTTTTATAAGAGAAAATTGTTCATTTTAATAGTGTAGATTCTTCGATCATTCATCTTACATAGTAACATATGTGAAATTCTGAGGATTATTAAATCTATATATAATTTAAATACATCTCACAATCCATGGAGAAAATTACATTCCTCAAGAAAATCTAATAAGTCTTTATTAACTTGAGAAACAATAAAACTAAAACTGAATCCAAAGCAAAGGAAATCGAAAGAGTACCTCCATTAGCAAATAAGGCTTATTTCTCACGCATTAACAGTGACTTTTAATAACGTGAACAACATCAAGGCCCGCACACAGCTTTATCCCCAAGCAACAAAAAAAAAAAAAAAACAGAACGTAACCCGAGAGAAAAACACGCTCTGCAAAAAAGTGCAACGAATCAAACTCAGTTCTCGGTACTCCCGTCTCCAATCTCTGGCAAAAGAAAAGCCACCCAGAAGCGAGGTTCGTGTGGATTAAAAATAAATATATACATAAGAAAAGCAAAGCGAAACCCCAGAGAAAAATGAACTGCAGACCAATCAGATCAGCACAGCCAGCACAGGCTGGGCGCCATAAAAAACGATTGTAAAGCAACAACAACAGCAACAACAATAATAACAACAAAAAAGGAAGGTAACAAAAATATTACGGGCAAAAAATAAAACAGAAAAAAACCGAAAAGAAAAGGAATTGCAAGTCGACTTCAGTAGCCCAAAGAACCGCAACGAACCAGAGTCGAACGATCGCTGTTTATTGGCGCTTTGGTCACGATCGCAGACGGGCCTCGTCGAACAGTGTTGGAAAAATGTGTAAAATTTAACAGTAAAAAAGAAACAGAAATCAAAATTAAAATCAATTTTAAATGCTCCAAAAGGAAAATGCCGCGAAAATGTAAATTGAAAAGCGAAGCGAAGTGTCGCTCTGCAAAATGTGGACGCAGCAAACCAAAGCAACAACAACAACTGATCAACTAAGTTGTGACTACAACAACAACAACAACTCGCACAACAATCATGTTTTGCCACTGAAAATTAGGCTGCAATTGTATGAAAATTTATGCAAAACAAAGCCAAGCGATGACTGCGTTGCAAGCAACAACAGCAACATTAACAGCAGCAACATCAGCAAGAGCAACAGCAACAAGCAACAGCAACGCAGGAAACATCATTGTTGCCACACCATCATCGTCATCGTCGTCATCGTCGTCGTCGCGCCATTGCCATTTGCATTTAATTGTTGTGATTATCTTGGCCTGCTGCACACGCTGGTAAGTGAGCGAGTATCTTGTATCTCATAGATACGCTAGCGAATCCATCAACACGTCGTCGTGCCGTCGTAGTATGTAAAGCAAAGCTCACCATGTTTAAATGGGCTGTCAACAAATTAACCCAAGCTCCAAACTGCGCACTGTTGCTGTTGCTCTTGTCGGTAGCAAGTTAATTAATTAAACGACTAGCCACAGCAACAACAACAGCAGCAGCACTTAATGGTGTCGAGCAAACAGATTAATCAATTGTCTCTGCTGCATGTCGGAAAACTGTCAGCCAAAGGTGTTGGCATAATTAATATTGATCTAGCATTAAAGGGGATCAGTTAGGGTAACCCAAAATGCCCGCTGTACTTGTTGTTGTTGCGGGGTAAGAGAAAAAAAAAATAAAAAAATTAAAATAAGTCGGGTGTTTCAGTAGGGATTTTAATGAAATTTTAGGTGTGGCTTTTAATAGGGGTAAGCTTCATATTTGCCAAGTTTCATAACACTGGCTTATTTAGTTAATGAGTTATGAGATGGCCGAATTTACTTTGGCTCTTAAATCTGTATAAAAGGATCGTGGCAAGAAACTTTTACTTGCTACAGCTAGGGAATCTATAAAAGTTTATTTATGCAAAATTTCATAATGCTAGCTGCTATAGATCCTGAGATATGGGGGAATTAGTGATTTTTTAAAAATGTGGTATTTTTTTTAAGTACTCAGAAAGACTTTCTGTTATCTCTTTATCGTATATTAATTACCTCAGTTTATTAGACTTACAGAAAATATTAATATTGTAATTATTCTGATATTTTAACTTACATCAATAGTACAAATGCTACTAAAGATCCTGAGATATCTGAAAATTGTTGACTTTTTAAAAATTTGGTAAAATCTTTTAAGTCAAAGAAATACTTTCTGTCATCTCTTATTCGTATATTAAATACCTCAGACTATTAAACTTATAGAAAATAGAATTAGAAATATCTGTAAATTTTTTGATATTTCAACTTAAATCACTAGTAAAAATACTCTCTTCGAGCTCTCGTCAAAAATGGCAATTCGAGCAAACTCCGCTTATCTCTTGGCTGGACAGACAACGCCATTTTGAACAGTTCATGGCCATTGCCGGACAAGTCACCCAACCAGAGCTGGAGCTGGGACTGCAGTTGGAGTTGGAGTTGCAGTTGAAGCTGCAACTGGCGCTGTAGTGCCCGCGGCTGCAGCTCCCTTTCGGCTGCCGTGGCAGTTGCAGTTGCAGTTGTTGCTGCTGCTGCTGCCGCTGCCAGCCTACACAATTGAGTTGATTTCCATTACAGGGTGGTCCCCTTATAATGCGCCTGCTGCTGTCAATCGGTCGCCGTCTCCAACTACAGTGCATCCCCCCCCCCCTCCTCCTACACCAGCTTCTTGCAGTGCACTGAGGCGAACGAGAGCTGTGTGTGTCTATCCGTGTGTCCGTCCGGGGTACCAGGTGCGGCTGACTGAATGCCTTGGTTGGTTGACTGGCGAACTGGCTGACTGGCTGACTGGTTGCCCTGCCTAGTAGTTGCAGCTTGTTAATCTCGTTGTTGTTGCAGTTGCAGCCTTGTTGTAGTTGTTGCACGGGGTTGTCAACATACTTTTTTGCTTGTTGACAACGTTGCAACGTTGCAGTGGAGACTCGAGACTGCAGCCAGAGTCTGCCTGCCTGCGATGCCTGAAGAGCAGCCTGCAATTCGTTGCTGCCTCCTTGTGGCAGGCAAGCGTCATAATTGCAGCGCATAATGAGGCTCAACTGCTGCAACTGCAACACAAATTTTGCAATTTCGTTTGAAATGCAAATGAAGCAACTGCCATGCCACGCCTCGCCACGCCTACTCCAAGCAGGGCAAGTGCAGTGCGAGTGCAGTGCATAATGTGCAGCAGGCGCAATCCTAATTGGGTGCAACAACACACACTCTGCACACACACACACACACACACATACACTCCTACGCAGCTTGCATTCTGGCCTGCATCACACGCGGCGTATGCGCAACGACTTGAGTTGACTCGTTGACTTGCATCAGCGCTGCTCTGCTGCTACTTTGCCTGCCTCGGGTCTTGAGCATACATATATTTCTTGGTTTACCTAGGCACTCTTTAAATTGCTTGACCAATTTTTTGCATTTCCTTATCACGTTGGAAACTCGCCTCAAAATGAACTGAGGAGCAAGTTGCCCCACTGCTGTCAGTTTGATTATTTACTGAAATTTATAAACAGATTCAATAGAGAATGATAAGAAAAAGACAGTCAATATGTTTTGGACATGATATGAAATATTCGTAGTGAATCTAATGGAAGTTTTCAACTAGATTATTCATGTTTTTGAGCTCTTTATTTGAAGTGAAGCTTGACTCGAAAGAAAACTATAGAAAGAGTCTTTGAAGTACTATGAAGAATCCTTTAATACTTTAATGCTATTTGATCTTTCCTAGAATATGCTTCATAAATTTAAAAATCCACATCAATCTATAATAATTAAATATATAACGAATATTTAAATAAAATTCTCTTAATGAGTATAAGACTACTATTAAAATTTAAAATCAAATACAATATTCATTAGTATATCGATGCACTGAACCTTATCAACCTCTCTGTGAGAAGCCTGCTTTGTGACTCCGCACCTTCCCCTCTTTACGTAAATATCGCAACCCGCTAAAAGTCCGCGCTCTATCGTTAACTACAAATCAGGCAAACAAAACTGCAATTTAAAGAGATTCAGTCGAAGGCAGACGAAAAAGAAAGAAACGAGGCAGGAGATGGAGGTAAAAAGTTCTTGGCAAAATGCATTTTAATTGGTCGCAAGATATGCAATGCAGGCCATCGCACAGAGCCATCTGCCAGACGTCTTTCAGATAAAGAATTTAAACTGATGCACATTTTGTTAACAGCTTTATAAAGCGTACGGCTTTTAGTTGTGCTCCGACTTCGACTTCGACTTCGAATTGGAGTTGTTGTTGCTGTTGCCAGTGAATTCAATAAAACTGATAAGGGGCAACAAAGTCAAGGAACCGCGATGCGATGGACTGCGACGATGCCATGAGTCAGCTTGGTGCAGTCCAAGTCCAGGTTGAATTCACGTTGCGATCCTGCGATGCGATGCGATGCGAGAACGTCGACGTATTTCACGCGATGCGATAACAGCGCAATTGATTCGCTTATAAAATTTATCGATCTGTTAGCCGTGGCTTAAAATGTTGCCAACTTCGCCACTTGGCAATGTGAATACGATATTTGCTTATCAGTAGCGACTAAAGTGTTGCCACGATAAAAAAAAGAAAAGAAACTAAAAAAAAAAGGCGAGAGAAACTGGCAAAGCAGATGAGACTAAAAATGCCTGCAAAAGTTGATTTCATTTTCATAATTTCAGTTCGGTTTCTCACGCTCTCAACGTGAGCTCTTGAGTTCTATTGAAATGCCATAAAAAGATTGAAATGTGTGTTGCAACACAGGCTTTAATAGGCGCCGCCACGGTGAGTCGCCTTCACGCGAATGGGGAATCAACTTTTTAAGGGGGCACTGTCAAACGGTAGCCCAGGCATAAATCAAGGATTTTTCTGCTTCGCTCCACGAACTATATCAAATCAGTTAGCTATCTAAGCCAGTTAGGCATAAACATTGTTTCCCACACACACTCCCCACACACACTCGCACACACAGTCGCACACTCGTCGTACCCCAGTCGAGACGGTACATTCCAGGCCTGCCTGAGTCCGGACTGCGGAGCCACGGCAACAGCTAGGAATGCTTTTGATCTGTGGCGACTATTCAAATATATACAGGGTGCTACTGCTTGAATCTCAGCTCAGCTCAGCTCAGCTTCGAGTTAGCTGCAATTAAACAAATTTATCGCATTGTTTGCGTTACTTTAAAGTGAGTCCAAACTGGGAAAGGAAAGAAAAAGCGAAAGTCAACTTTGCTGAAAAGTAACTGGGGAAATGTTTTGGAAATCCTAGTGCGTTTTAACTTTTTAATTTAACTAGAAATTCTATATAACTGCTTTAAACCTATTTTAACCTATTTCAACCTTTTTAAACCTATTTCCACTTTTGGCATAAGAAGAATACTTCTTCACAAATTTAAATTGTACATTTTAGAAATTTCTTAACAACTCAGAGATAAAAATAACTTTTATTTTTATTTTATTATATTATTTAACTTAATTCGAAAAATTAAATTAAGAATGCCTTTCCTTTTAGCTTATCAAATAATTAACATAAATACATTTTAGATGATTGCAATCCCTCATATTTATTGACAATGATTTTGGCTTATACGTTATAATATAATATATTATAGATATCTTAATGAGGTGGGTTTTGCTCTTGTTTGACCTCTTGTTTGAGTATAAAAAAAACCTGAGAATTCTTTTCAGTTTGTTCAAATAAATTAATAAATTTTAGATGATTGCAATTCCTAATAAATTGTCCAAGTGATTAAAGATTTTAAATTATAGATATCTAAACACCAATGTAGATATAAATATATACGTTCTTTAAGCTCTTGCTTAGGTTCTTTTAGTTCCTTTAACTCTTCTGAAGTTTAAACAAATATTCATAATTGTAATAATATTATTTTCATTTGCTAAGACTCCTTGCGTAATGTCAAACTATAGTACTTTATAAGTAGTCAAAACACAAAGCAACTTGCTTTAGCTTTACAGATATTATCTGCATAATACTCGCCCTAATCTGCTCTGTTAAATCTGCGCAAAACCCACACTCGAAACTTGCACCTCATTAACATGGCTAAACAGTGTGTTGCAACATCTCTTTGTGCCCCATCGCCCCAGCGCGATATACGTTTCCATTTTCAGTTCCATCGTCAACTGCAACTGCAGCAGCTGTCGAGGCTAATCAGCTTGCAGCCGAAGCGGCGCAGAATCGTTTCGTGAATGGCATACCAAATGATCGTGCTGATGATGATGATGATCATGATGATCATCATCATTGTCGTGATGACGACGAGAGATCCTCAGATCTTCGCTTGACTCTGTTGCAGCTGAGGACGTGTGTGAAAATGGCACGTTTCTACATTTGAGTATTTTTTACATGCGCTACGTGCCCCAATTAACCCCACACCTCCCTCTCTCTCTCTCTCCTCTCTCTCTTTCTCTCAGTCTCTGGCAGGCAGTGCAGACGCCAGCGGGCAGCGCATCACGTATACGCGCGGTATGCCAGGCTGCTCTCTGCGTGTCATAGATCAACGCGATGCGATGGCGCTGGATATGCCTCGCTTGTCTGCATATGCTAGTGTGCGTGTGTGTGTGTTGAGTGTATGTGGCAATGATGAAGTTGTTCAACGTCAACTGGCACTCGCAGCAGATCAGTGGCGCAAGATCAGAACACCTCTCCGCTGACCTTGAATGCCAAGGCGCGCTCTAAATGAGTTCAATGAGAGCCACAAACTCCACACTTCCCTCTCCCTCTCTCCCTCTCCCTCTCCTTATCATTCCTGGCTTCCTCTTGACTGAGTCATAGACCAGAGATTTATAACATTGCTGGAATTTAATTTAGCTACTGTCCCCCTCCCCCCCTTCCCTCTGTCTATGTCCGCTGTCTGCTGCTCTTTTTGCTGATTAAATCGGCCACAAGCTCAAATTAAATTTCACATAAACAAATCAAATGAAATTAAATTAAATTTGTTGCCAAGCATTTTTGTTATGCTCTTTCTGCTACTTCTTTCTCTCTCTCTTTTTCCCCTCTTTTTCTCTAACATTTTTGTGTTTTGTCTGCGGTTTTTTGGCGCTCAAGGTTAATGGCAAAGTTGAGATTTAATTGTCAGCTGCGGTCAGTTGTAATCACATTTTTTAGGTGAGACGGAAAAGGGAGAGAGAGGGAGAGAGACAGAGAAGGCAAGAGAGGGAAACAATTCCAGTGTTGAGTTGATATGAGAGTTATATTTATGGGGGATCTTTTGAGAGAGTTTATGGTTGCATGAAAAAAAGATTATGGGAATTGAATTGAATTGAATAAATTTAAGAGATTTTAGGTAGGGTTAATGATTCGTTCTTTTACTTCAGATATTGAAATAGTATTAATTTAAATTTTAAGTCTTTCCTTTAAGGTTTCTGTAATTTCAAAAGAACATTAACTTAGTTAAGTGTTCACTAATTTGTATATAAAATTTTGCAACTCTTTCTGTAATAATGGCAGAGATATGCAATGTTCTAAATAATATTTTGTACTTCAGACTTTACTAGTCATGAGTCTGTTTAATTTCAACAAATACCATATTTTCTGCATGTTATGTTATTTATTCATTAATAAATTTCCTCTATATAAATCTTCCTTTCAGGCTTTATGGCTTGCCAGACGGACGCGCCACATGTCGCTCCGTACCAGGTCTGACCAAGGATCAGGTGGAGCTGTGCTACAAGGCGAGTGATGTGACAGCCGCTGCACTAGAGGGCCTCGACATGGCCATCAGAGAGTGCCAGATACAGGTAAGAAATGCATCCTAAATGCAAAACAAAACTTTCTCAAACCAGAACGACTTTATTGAAAGCCAAAATGATCTGAAATTGCGGCACACACATTCATTTCATTTAAGTGCCATTTGACGAAGTCGAAGAGCCAATTCGCATTGGCTTTTCACCATCATTAGCTAATCATTTTATGTTGATGTAGTTTCAGTGGCATCGTTGGAACTGCTCATCGCTGAGCACAAAGAGTCGCAATCCGCATGCCTCCAATCTGCTCAAGAAAGGTGAGTTGCCCCACTGCCTTCTAGTGCAGGCTCGCTCCCAGGTAGCCAGGCCAAAAAGCCATTAAGCTGACACTAAAATGTGCAGTAAGTGTGGCTCAGCTTTCACGCAAACAAAATCGCTTTATGACCAACAAACGACAACAACAACAGCAACAACAAACTGTCAACGAGTTTGCGGTTAGATGCAGAGCACAGAGCCCACACGCAAACCGATAGGCAAACATAGAAAAAGAACCGCTAAGTTGAGGTTGATGAAGTTTTTATACTCTTTCAATGGGTTGCCAGCTGATTGCATATATAGATTGTTATAATGGGAGAATCGGTCCAGTCAAGCTAGCTCAATATCCTGTAAAACTTAACTGAATTCATTTAGAGTCATTTATAATTAATTTCTTTTATGGATCGATAAGTTATCTAAGTATTTAAAGCCAGAGGTTAATAGGAAGAGGAATAATTAGATGATAAATTAAATAAAAAAAATTAGAATATACTTTCAATACCTTTCGAATGAGATGTAAATAAGATCTATCATTAAAATCGATCTATCTTCAATATCTTTAATATTTATTTAAATTTTAATTTATTTTATTTTCCATGAATATTTTCTAGCTGTAAAGAAAAGTCTAGTACACAAATAAGTCTCTTAGTGTTGTTACATTTCTGCCATAAAATCGCTAGTACCCCTAGAAAAGCTATAGAAAAGCAGAGTCTAATTAAAATCGCCCCTCGCAACTCGCGGCCCTCTCTCGACTTTGGACAGTGTCCGAAGCTATTAGCCGTCGCATTATTAGACACGCCATGGAACAGAAACCACAGCAGCCCACAGTCCAGTCTCTTGGCTCTAATACCGATCCCACTACCTCCTCTTGCCCTGCCCTACTTGCTTCGCTTGACTCGCCGCAAGATCATGTTTCTAAGTTTCTGTGCCCCATAGAGAGAGAGAGGAAACGAGAGGGAGAGAGAGCGAGAGTGTCGCTGCGGCGCTTGTAATGGACGCACCTTTGTCACAGCCTAGTGCATCCCGTACTGTGCGGCAGTGCGAACTTTGACTTTGATATCTTAATCTCTTGGCCAGGCATTATATTACACATGATTCCGACTATATGTATATGCATACTACCTACCGAGCACGGCGTGTGCCCTATGCCGAACATCTACAAAGACTTTGCCGCTGTTGTTCGCTTTGCTTGGCCAGGCAACAAGTAGCGGTAACGTTCATGATCACAAGCGCCGATCTATAGTCAAGAACTAGATCAGCTAACTACTGTTACGAGGAGTGACTGGGAAGGTCTGGGAGTGTCTGGAAAGTAGCTTAGGTTTTGAATAGAGAAGAAGTAGAGGTCTTAGAAAGAACGAGCAGTTGGAAGAGGGAAAAGACTTGGATAGTTAAACTTATCAAGTAAACTTATTGATAGAGTTTTGAAATCAGAAAGACTTCTTATACCTATATTATACAATATATATAATATAAGGAAAGACTTTTTATATATGAAATAATATATACAATATAGAGATAATTTAAAACCACCGGAGAATTTTTAAAGACCTAGAAGTGATTTACTTATGTTGCTGTAAAAAGAGATACTGAACATTTGGAAAACTAAACTTAAATAGACAGAAGTTCTTTCTATAACGAGTACACATATAGTTAAGGCAACTTATCTCTATATTGCCTTACAAATCAGTGAGTATTTCTCTGAAATATGTCAAGTATCTTAACTGAAAAGAAAACCACATCCATTCAAACTAAAGAAGGAATGCTGCTGCTTATCGCAAACCAATTGCTCAGGTGACAATCAAGTCCAACTGCGGACGGAGAGTCGAGTGTCCTTTGTGGTATGCACGGACGGCGTTCCCAAGCGCTTCATTAGTTAAATTATGCGTCATACAATCGCTGTAAAAATGCCAAAACAATGGGGACGACCTAAGGCTGCGTCAAAATGGCGGCATGCAGTGCAGATGCAAACGATATCTTTGCCCACAGTAGCAAGAAAGCCTGAAAAGATTTCTCACAAATTTCAATGTGCCTCCAATTGAGGCAGCAGCAGAAGCAGCAGCAGCAGGAGGAGGCAAGAAGCAGCAGCAACAGCAGTCAACGAGTTGCCTGGGAGACGGTCCGACAAGTAAAAGGGAAAGGCTCGTCTCAGGTCTCAGTTCGCTTGTCTCTCAGCTCGTTCAGCCAGTTCCCTCGCAGTCCGGCGTAATTTATTTGCATTCATCGTATAAATTATATTGTAAGCAAACCACTTCATTCAATTTCAATTTAAAAAATTGTTATCTCTGTTGACGGATGCTGCCGCGGCCACTGACAACGCAACAGCCAAGCCGAGAGACAGCGCGACATTTCGCAAGACAAACGAAAAGCAAACAAGAAGCAGGAGGAAGCCCACTCAACATCTGCGGGGCGGGGAATGGGCTGAAGAAGAAGACTGACCAAATCAAATGTGAGCTTAGTTAAAGTTGCTGGTAGAATTTAGCAAGGAAATCGGGTTGTTTGTGGGGAAAATATATAGAAATAAACCCTTCACTTAGAAAAAATGAGAAATTGATAACTAAGAAAAAAGTTTATCTAGGAAAAAACATTTCTGCATATGCTGATCCTAAAGATTATAACAAATATATAAAGATTATACTAAAGAATCTGTTTTATTACGAGACCATTGACGAAAGTGCACAGAGTTGTTAGAATCTGTATATGATCTTGAAGACTGGGCCATTTATTCTACTCTAATTTCATTTTACAATAAAAAATGTATGCCGAAAATATACAGAGATCTTAGGAGGTACTTTTCTTACAATAATTTCTGCAAACTTTAATTAAAGTACTAAAAAAAAACTATAAAATCACTAGAGATCCAATTAACCTATTTCTATTCAACCTAATTCTATTCAACCTATTTCTATTTAACCTATTTCTATTTAACCTAATATTATTTAACCTATTTATATTAAAACCTTCAACTTTTAGAATCTTTTCTCCTAAACTATAATCTCAAAGTGCCTATCCCTTTTTCTACTTTCTCTTAAATAATTCAACTGCTCAGCATCAATCCAAACCTACTATAATTACTAAGGCCTGTCCCACTGCCACTTAGAACTACCTTGATGATGCTTTCGCATCCACATTCTCTCTCGCGATTGGGACAAAGCCTTAAAAACAATGTCATTACAGCATATCTACATATAATTTGCATTTGACCATAATCTTGGGGCTGCCATCAAGTGCAGCCGCCCAACTCGAACGGGCCAAATGCTGAGGCGAAATGAGTCGGGTCGGGTTAAAGTTAAGCTCAAAGTTAACAATGCCAAACCATAAATCTCCAAATGCATGCCACACCGAGCAATCGGAGTCCACTTCCAAGTAAACTGCTCTCGCGACTAGCCTTCGTAGCCACGAATATGGTAAACCCAAGCTTATGTCAGTGACATGTCGGGCCGATCGGGCCGTCTGTTTGTCTGTCCTGCTGTCCGATCGTCTGTTTGTCAACCCGCCCGTTCGTATGTCCATTAAATAAGGAAGGAAACACCGAACTGAAACTGCACATAACGAGAGTCAATATTGACAGGCAACAACAGCAACGCGTGCAACGCGATTGGAAGACCAGACTTATAAGGGCAGCAGCAGCAGCAACCTGAGCAGGGATCGACGATCAACGATCGACGATCGACCAAGTGAAACGAAACAAATCAAGTCGGAGAGGCACAATGACTGACAATCGAACGGCGCACGGACAGGTCAACTATTTTGCATACATCTACTATAACTTATGGAACTGCCCGATCGTTGATCGTCGTCGCAGATCGCCGATCGCTGCTGCTGCTGTCGTTGCTGCTGCTGTGGCTGTTGCTGCTGCTACTTCGCCATGCATTATTGTCAATCAAGTGAGTGGGGAACTGCGATCGAGAACGGGCTGTACCAAAGTAGTAAAAGGATTACGTACGATCGTCGTCGTCAGCGATCGACCTTTATCTTAGTCTCCCTCTCTCTCTCCCTCTCTGGGCTTTGGGCCGAAGGCATGTGACAACAAGCGAGCGACGTATGTCGCAAACAATTACTTGGGATTGCAACACAAGAGACTGAGACCGAGAAGGGGACGACGATCGACTGGGCTGGCTGGCAGCCTCTCTCGATCTTGGGTTGCCAATTTATGCGCAGTAGAGGAGCACGTCAAGCCACGTCGCGCTGCGTCGCGTCGCGTCGGGCCCCAAGGCATTGTCAAATGTAACTCGCTGGCAATGATGTGATTTGGATTTGCAAATGGCCTGTGGGGGGAAACAAAGCGTGCATAAATCAAGCGCCCCAATCGACCGATCAACCGATCGAACGATCAGCGAGAGCGAGCACAGATAGCCAGAGGGAGGAACGGGGGAGAGGGAACCGGGGGCAAGGCTGTGTGGCATGGCGTGGCTACTGTGCGCACTGATGCATTGATTGATGGCGTCTTAATCGTCAATCAAATGCGCGCTACACTTTTGCATCGATCGAGAGTCGAGATCGCATTGGCTTTGTAACGACAATGACAACGACAACTTGTCAGTTGGCTTGACATTTGCATTCGTGCGCATCCTGCAGGCCACTTGACCGTCTGACTGATTGTTTGACAGCTCTAGCGGGCAGAGCTGCCTCCCCCCTCTCTCTCCCTGTGATCACCCCATGACGTGGCTCCGTCACATTGACATATGTACTGTCTCGTCTCGTCTCTTCGAGGCGATGCATTCTCGTCTTGCATTGAAGGCGAGATTGAATCTTTTATGCAAAGTGGCGCTGACAATTTGCATGTCAATCGCTTGACAAATGTTGCCAACTTTGGAGCGATTCAATGACGGACCATGTCGATCATGATTAACGTCCGTTTTTGACAGCCGTTTGACAGCTGTTGCATAAGTCGCAGCTCCACCGCCCCGGGGGTGGGTGTGGTCCTCTCAATCGCAGAGCCCACAAATTTTGCATCATTAAAAGTTGCCTGATCGATCGCAGTGATCGCAGCGCTGATCGCGTTGATCGCTTTTGGGGCTTGGCGGCGGCTTGTCCGGCTGCATGTCAAAGCCAAATGCCGCGCGCCAGAGCTCATGATTCCCCAGGGGCAGTTGGCGTGGCTTGGGGCATTCAGTGTTAAAAATAACACTGCATAACTTGCGATAGTTTGCAATGAATCCCCAGTGATATCGAATAACTCTTCCCCGTCCACTACCTCTCTCTCTCTCCCTCTCTCCCCCTCTCTGTCTCTCAGGTTATCGGGAGAGCGCATTCGCCTTTGCCATCTCCGCCGCGGGAGTTGCACACAGCGTGGCTCGCGCCTGCAGTCAAGGTCGTCTGATGTCCTGCGGTTGTGATCCGACCATCAATCGCAAGACACTCAACAAGAATCTGCGTCAATCGCTGGACAAGGAGAAGAAACAGTTTCTACAGTATCTGGAAACCAATCAGATTCTAACGCCCGAGGAGGAGAAGAAATACGAACGCTCCAAGATCGCCAGTCGCTGGAAATGGGGAGGCTGCTCGCACAACATGGACTTCGGTGTGGAGTACTCCAAGTTGTTTCTCGATTGTCGCGAGAAGGCCGGCGATATTCAGTCCAAAATCAATCTGCATAACAATCATGCGGGCAGAATGGTGAGTACGGTGGGGGGGGATTGACAGGGTATTAGAGATTCATAAGTTCTACATTGAAAATCTGTTTATACCCTTCGACCATTGAAAATGGTCAAAAAAGGGTATACTAACTTTGTGCAAATGTATGTAACAGGCAGAAGGAGGCGTGGGAGACCCCACAAAGTATATATATTCTTGCTCAGGATCACTAGCCAAGTCGATTAAGCCATGTCTGTCTGTCTGTCCGGATGTCCGGATGTCTGGATGTCCAGATGAACACACAGATCTCAGCTATTATAAAAGCTAGAGACACCAAATTTGGCATGAAGGTTTCTGTTTATCCGGGACAGGTGAACTTTATTTCAAATGTTGGGTGACACGCCCCCCGCCCACGCAAATCAATAATTTCATCTTTTAAGCTGATTTGCGAGCGACATATAAAAGATACAACATTCTGAGTAAGACTATACTTAGCTAATTATAATACCAACAAAACCTCAAAAATTCCAATCCGATCGGACAACAAACACAGAAGTTATTAAACAAAAACCTTGCTCGCTTTGATTTTGTCTACAGACCAGCAAGCTGTGACGTCATTGCAATGCTCATGTAGGAAAGAAAAGAAAAGAGAATGGAGTAGCGCCATCTGTTGTTCTTCTCTTCTTTTCTATGCACACGCATTTTTCGCATTCAAACGCACACACACACATACATACATTTGTGCTTGACCAATGAAATGATACACGCATAAACACGTATTCAACTGTTCGATGTTTTCTCAGTCTTATAAATAAATATATTTTATTATTGTTGAGTTCTTCCACTACCAAAATGACTTTCAATATATTTTTCTCTATTTACTATAATCTACCCCTTTTCACTCACCTTGCAGGCCGTCTCGAACAACATGGAGTTCCGTTGCAAGTGCCACGGCATGTCGGGCAGTTGCCAACTGAAGACCTGCTGGAAATCGGCACCGGATTTTCATATTGTTGGCAGAGTGCTGAAGCATCAGTTCCGCAAGGCAATACTGGTGGATCAGTCGAATTTGGGCAACGGTGAACCGGTGGTGGTGCTGAAGCGAGCACGCAACAAGAAGTCCAACAGTGGCAACGGAGGTGGTGGAGGAGTTGGTGGCGTCGGTCCCAATGGCGATATGACAGTCGCCGATGTGTCTGGCCTGCTCGAGGGTCGCGACACACAACGAGACGGGGACACCGGGGAACGTGGCACGCGCCAACCGAATGCGGATAAGAACGCTGCGCGCATGGCACGAAAGCTGGAGACGTCGCTCTTCTACTATCAACGCTCGCCCAACTTTTGTGAGCGTGATCTGGGCGCAGATATACAGGGTGAGTATGCGCAGAGAGAGAGAGAGAGGGGAGAGATGAACTGAAAGGGAAAATAATAATAGGAACTTTAGATTGATAGAAAGTCATAAAAGGAATTGAATATAAAAAAGTTTAAACAGTGCGAGAGGAATATTAAATAAGGATATTCCATTTAAAAATTAAATTTATTTTTTTTTAATTTAAACAAGGGAAATGTAATACACCCTACCAGATCTATTGTATGCTCAGCCTAGTGCTCTTTATAATCAGTCTAATTTTTCTAATTTAGTCTAAGATTTTTCCTGGAGTGATTGTTCTTATTCAAACACTTTTGTGAATAGTCTTTTTAAGTGTCATATAATTGATTAAAATCAATGCTTAAATTTTTTTTATAATTTTAATTATTATATTGGTTAAACTGTTTAGGATCCAACAGTCTGCTCATCTTTACTTAGGTTAAGTTAAGTTCGTCTTTATCACACTATATTCTTGTCAATTCAAGTCTTTTCTGATGAACATAATCTCCTTCAAAATCGATTATAATTCTGCATTTTCAAACTCATTTCCCTAAAAATCTTTTAGTTAATTTAAATGTTCATATATTTCAATACAATAATCTTCACTTAATCAAAGTACTCGCAAAATAAATACCAAACAAATAATTTAACTAATTTAGCTGATGAATTTATGCCACTAAAAATTCGGTCACACTGCAACAAGAGTTTGACTAATTAAAAATGATTTATTAGCATGGCTTTTGGCGATAAATTTGATTTGCCGCTAATAAATAAATCACAAATGCAAATTAACAGCAGCAGCAGCAGCAGCCGTGCAACAACAACAACAACAACAACAGCAACAACTGAGATAAAAATGAAAAAAAAATAAAAACCATTTATTAACTGAGCTACCAAACATGCCACATAAGTCAAAATGCGGTGCGGCGACAAAAGCTGAGCGAGGCAGCGCGAGTGCGCATGCGCACGGCACGTACGCGGCAGCAACAGCAACAACAACAACAACAACAGCAATCTGGCAACAACAACAACAACAATCTGGCAACAACAACTGCTTGATCGACGTGAACGTTCAACTGCCACTTGCAATTTTTGTTAGCCATTTTGTGGCTGCTTCTCGCTAAATGTTGTTGCCATTGTTGTTGTTGTCCAGTCGTTATTATTGTTGCTGTTGTTGTTGTTACTGTTGTTGTTGCTGTTGTTGTTGTTGCTGTTGTTGTTGCTCGACTGTTGACACATTTGCAAATTATCAAAAGCAACTTCAGCTGCGCGGGCCAGTTTAAAGTGTTAATTACGACACAAATTTATAATTAATCGTTGACTTGGGGCTGCCTGGCTACCCGTCGCTACTATGACTACCCCCAGTCCATCCCCTACCCCTGTATTCACTCCCCCCACCCCTTTCACCTACGTGATTCATGTGCCGTGTCGGGCCAAATGAAGGCAATTAACGTTGGCAATTAACATCTAACAATTATGATACTTTGCTTCTAGTTGCACTTAATTGTTTATTTATGGTCTTTTAATGGCCGCAACGTGAAGCTATCGCCATCAGACGTGAGACTATCGATAGACGGTTAGTTAATCGATTGAAAACAAGTCTTAATTTATATGGATAGTATTTGATTGATATGGTTAAATGTTGTTGATCACTCAAGTTATAGAAATATTGCTGTGGTAGAAGGAAATAGACGACGATAGAGTTTTCGATAGATAAACAGTCTGTACCACCGCTGATTATTTAGAAGCTAGATAGATAAGGGTAGTGCTTATAACTTTGATATGATTTTAAAATTTGAACAAATACAATAATCGATTCTTATCGATATCGATTTATTTTAATATATCGATTATTATCGATATCGATTTATTTCAATATATCGATTTATGTTAACATATCGATATACTTGACAGCATTTGATATATAGTAGAAGTGACAGTTTGACGTTTTAATTCAAGTTTAATATTTATCGATACAATATCGATAACAAATAATATCGATACTATCATAAACTTATTATATCTTTCTCTCTGCCTCCTATTTCAGGCACTGTGGGTCGCAAATGCAATCGCAACACCACAACCAGCGATGGCTGCGCCTCCCTCTGCTGTGGGCGTGGCCATAGCCAAGTCAAGGAGCGACGAGCCGAGCGCTGTCGCTGTAGATTTCAATGGTGCTGTAGCGTTGAATGCGACGAATGTCACGTGGAGGAGTGGATAAGCGTCTGCAATTGAGAGACGGAGAAGGAGACAGAGACAGAGACAGTGAGAGACGGAGAAAGAAGTGGAGAATGGAGCAACAAAAGCAATGAGAACTGAAGAAAAAGACTTCTCTTCAATAGCAAGAGCAGTAAAAACAACAATTAAACGACAGTATTATAAAATACGATACGATTAATGAATGCGAAAATTTAATTAGATTAAACTATATACTTAAATTATCGAATAGGCATACGAATACGTCGACTTATTGATCGAGTGTGTGTATATTTTATGTTTAGTTTAGCAATCGATTACCCCAGAACCCCACCCCCCCCCCCTCCCACCACAACTGCGTGTAAATAGAAATAAATAAGACCCCCGACACGATTAGTCTGTCAATCAGCTGACTTTTATTCAACCTAATGCCCTTTCTTTCTAGCAGTAGTGTTGTCTTTGTCACTCCTGAGATGCTACTGCACGTGAATGCGAGTAATTCAATTAGTTGTCTAATAGTTACCCAAGGTGCATTCTGCAAACCCCTCTACAAGTCTGTCTCGCACTCTCTTCCTCTTGACAGACGTGCCTCGGCGACCTTGCGGGGCTTCTTGGGGTCTTGGGTAAAAAGGCCACGTTTCCATTTGCACAACTTTCAGTTGGCTTTCTGCAGCGATACGTGCTGCAAGCGTGCGCTCGGTTCGGGGAAACGATAAGAAAAGGATAAACCAAGCAGTTTGTGACAGTCAACTGGGAGAAAGGTCGGTTCTTCAGGTCAAAAAGGATATACCAAAGTTGTAGCTGCAGAGTGTTTTAGTTGCTTTCAAATTGGACAATTGGAGACTTAATCTATTTATATAGTTTGTGCTTAAGTTGATCAAAGTGTTTGTTCAAGAACTTTAGACTCTTTGGAAGAGTTATAGACGGCTTATAAGATTTGGTTCAACTGAGAGAAAGGTCGGTTCTGAACATCAAAAAGGATATACCAAAGTTGAACCTGCAGGGTGCATAAGTTGCTTTCAAGTTGGACAAAAAGAGACTAAATGCATTAATATAGTTTGTGCTTAAGTTGATCAAAGTGTTTGTTAAAGAACTTTAGAGTCTTTGGAAGAGTTATAGACGGTTTATAAGATTTGGTTGGTGAAGTAAAGAAGAAACCTTTGTTAACCTATCTCGACTTCTGTTTGTGTTGAGTTGTTCAATTGATATATTGGGCATTCTCTTGTATGTACTCTAACCAAGAAGACCTAAGTTTCGCGTTCTAGTTTACATAAGAACCCATGTTAATTAAATCGTTCACGGTCTCATAATTTCCAAAACCCTTTAATCTAAGGGAAGCCCCATAGATAAAGCTCATACGCTTTGCAGCACCAACCCAGACAATTTATGTATGTTCCTAACCTCAATAAGATTCTAACCTACTGCAGATCCTTCGATATTCTGTTAGTTATCTGGTGAGTCGAGATGCATTTACCGTACTCACAGCTACCGGATCCGACGGATAAGTTCGAGATCTACGAGGAGATCGCACAGGGTGTCAATGCAAAGGTGTTTCGTGCCAAGGAACTGGACAATGATCGCGTCGTTGCACTGAAGATTCAGCATTACGATGAGGAACATCAGGTGTCCATCGAGGAGGAGTACCGCACGTTGCGCGACTACTGTGCACATCCCAATCTGCCAGAGTTCTATGGCGTCTACAAGCTGTCGAAGCCCAATGGACCCGATGAGATTTGGTTTGTCATGGAGGTTAGTTTGGTAGCCAGTATGGATCGGACTGAGGTAATCAATGCTCGCTCTCTCTTTTATCCGCCTAGTACTGCGCTGGGGGCACCGCTGTGGATATGGTCAATCGGTTGCTGAAGTTGGATCGTCGCATGCGTGAGGAGCACATTGCGTATATCATACGGGAGACTTGTCGGGCAGCGATCGAACTCAATCGCAATCATGTGCTGCATCGGGATATACGTGGCGATAATATACTCCTCACCAAGAATGGACGTGTAAAGCTTTGCGACTTCGGTTTGTCGCGTCAGGTGGACTCGACGTTGGGTAAGAGGGGAACGTGCATAGGATCACCCTGTTGGATGGCCCCCGAAGTGGTTGCTGCCATGGAGTCGCGGGAGCCCGATATAACTGTTCGCTGCGATGTCTGGGCACTGGGCATCACCACCATCGAGTTGGCCGATGGTAAAGCTCCCTTCGCGGACATGCATCCTACCAGGGCCATGTTCGCCATTGTCCGCAATCCTCCGCCCACTTTGATACGCCCCACAAATTGGTCACAACAGATCAATGATTTCATTGCCGAATGTCTGGAGAAGAATGCCGAAAATCGTCCTATGATGGTGGAAATGGTGGAGCATCCTTTCCTAACGGAGCTCATTGAGAACGAGGAGGAAATGCGTTCGGATTTGGCTGAGATGCTCGAGTTGGCACGCGACGTGAAGACATTGTACAAGGAACCCGAACTGTTTGTGGATCGTGGCTATATAAAACGCTTTGAGGAGAAACCCGAACGTATGTATCCAGAAGATTTGGCTGCTCTAGAGAATCCCGTGGATGAGAGCATACTCGATTCGTTGCGCAATCGCATCGAGATGGGTGAATCCTATAGCTTTATAGGCGACATTCTGCTCTCGCTGAACTCCAATGACATCAAGCAGGAGTTCAGCAATGAGGTGGGTAGAAGAAGGAGGTTCCTTTCATCTCTTCTCTTTTAATACTTGTCCATTTGTTATGCCAGTTCCATGCCAAGTACCGCTTCAAGTCACGCTCGGAGAATCAGCCGCACATCTTCTCGGTGGCCGACATTGCCTACCAGGACATGTTGCATCATCGCGAGCCGCAGCATGTCGTCTTCTCCGGCGAGAGCTACTCGGGCAAGACGACCAATGCCCGACTGCTGATCAAGCATTTGTGCTTTCTGGGCGCAGGAAATCGTGGCGCCACTGGACGTGTCGAGAACTCCATCAAGGCCATTCTGATGCTGGTGAATGCCGGCACGCCGGTGAACAATGATTCCACACGTTGCGTGCTCCAATATTGTCTGACCTTCGGCAAGACGGGCAAGATGAGTGGCGCTGTCTTCAATATGTACATGCTGGAGAAACTGCGCGTTGCCACCACCGATGGCAGTCAGAATAATTTCCATATCTTCTATTATTTCTATGATTTCATTCAGCAACAGAATCAGCTGAAGGACTACAATCTCAAGGCCGATCGTGGCTATCGTTATTTGCGTATTCCACCAGATGTGGCACCGACTAAGTTGAAATATCATCGCGACGATCCGGAGGGCAATGTGGAACGTTATCGCGAGTTCGAGAGCATCTTGCGGGATTTGGACTTCAGTCACAAACAGCTGGAGACGGTGCGCAAAGTGCTGGCGGCCATTCTGAATATCGGCAACATCCGTTTCCGCCAGGCGGGTAAATACGCTGAAGTGGAGAACTCTGACATTGTTTCACGCATTGCGGATCTTTTGCGCGTGGATGAGAAGAAATTCATGTGGTCCTTAACAAATTTCATTATGGTTAAGGGGGGCATCGCGGAACGACGGCAATATACCACAGAGGAGGCCCGCGATGCACGAGATGCCGTGTCCTCCACGCTCTACTCGCGCCTGGTGGACTTCATCATCAACAGAATCAACATGAATATGTCCTTCCCGCGTGCCGTCTTGTAAGTCACAGTAGAGATTCCTTATTTCTCTCTCTTACAGTACTGGTTAGTGATCTATCCCGTCTCTCTCTCAGAGCTGATCACTGGTCTCTCTGATCAAGTGATGCCTTTCTCCCAGTCTTAGTACGATCACAGAATCCTTTCTTTATCTGTATTGATCACAGATCCATCCCTTTCTCTCGATCAGTACTTTTTACTGATCTAAACCGTTCTCTCTCTCAGTATTTATCACTGATCTATGCCTTCTTCTTCTCTGTTTATACTGATGTCTCAGTAATAATCACTGATCTTCCCTTTACTCTCTCTCAGACCCGCTCAGTCATTCATTTACTCCTGTTTGAATATGTTCATTGAAACTTTTCTCTCGATCAGTACTTTTCTCTGATCCGTTCCCTCTCTATTTCAGTAACGATCAGTGATGTTCCCTTTACTTCCTCGCAGACCATCTCAGTGATTCATTTACCCTGAACCCTTGAACCCTTTCTATCGTTCAGTACTGTTCTCTGATCTATCCTTCGTCTATCTCAATAAGGATCACTGATCTTCCTTTTACTCTCTCTCAGTATAAATCACTGATCTTCCCTTTATCTCTTTCTCTCTCCCAATACTAATCACCGATCAATCTCTTTCTTCATTAACCTCATCCTACAGTGGTGATACCAACGCCATCATCGTGCACGACATGTTTGGCTTCGAATGCTTCAATCGCAATGGACTGGAGCAGCTGATCATCAATACGCTGAACGAGCAGATGCAATATCATTACAATCAGCGCATCTTCATCAGTGAAATGCTCGAAATGGAAGCAGAGGATATCGACACTATCAATCTGAATTTCTACGATAACAAGACGGCACTGGACAATCTATTGACCAAGCCCGATGGGCTCTTCTATATCATAGACGATGCCTCGCGTTCGTGTCAGGATCAGGACTTGATAATGGGTAAGCTAAGCAGACGATATCTCTTTGATATACTCTCTTCCATGCTCTCTTGTTCGCTCGCAGATCGCGTGTCGGAAAAGCACAGCCAGTTTGTGAAGAAGCACACTGCCACGGAGCTATCTGTGGCCCATTATACGGGTCGCATCATCTACGATACGCGCGCCTTCACCGACATCAATCGCGACTTTGTGCCGCCCGAGATGATCGAAACGTTCCGCTCCTCGCTGGACGAGAGCATCATGCTCATGTTTACCAATCAACTGACCAAGGCCGGCAATCTCACCATGCCCTTTGAGACAGTGCAGCATAAGGACGACACGGAGCGCAAGTCCTATGTGAGTTTGGATTGATTCTTGGCGTGGATTATCCTCATCTTTTATTTTGTTTTCTCTCCTTCGCAGACTCTCAACACGCTGAGCGCCGGCTGCATCTCGCAGGTGAACAATTTGCGTACCATGGCGGCCAACTTCCGTTTCACCTGCCTCACGCTGCTGAAAATGCTCACGCAGAACGCAAATGTTGGCGTGCATTTTGTGCGCTGCATACGCGCCGATCTGGAGTACAAACCACGTGCCTTCCACTCGGATGTGGTGCAACAGCAGATGAAGGCACTGGGTGTGCTGGATACGGTTATAGCCAGACAGCGTGGCTACTCCACACGGCTGCCCTTCGAGGAGTTCCTCAAGCGGTGAGTGAGGGTAGTGATGTGTAGAGCCAAGTCGGTTTGACCCTTTCTCTCTTCTGCTCCTGCAGCTATCAATTCCTGGCCTTTGACTTTGATGAGCCCGTCGAGATGACCAAGGACAACTGCCGCCTGCTGTTCTTGCGCCTCAAAATGGAGGGTTGGGTGCTGGGCAAGACCAAGGTCTTTCTACGCTACTACAACGATGAGTTTCTGGCCAGGTAGGCAGTACCATATTCTCCCCCTAATGTCGTACTTACCTCCCCCACTTCGCCAGGCAATACGAGCTGCAGGTGAAGAAGGTCATTAAGGTGCAGTCCATGATGCGTGCACTGCTTGCACGTAAGCGTGTCAAGGGCGGCAAGGTCTTTAAAAGTAAGTGCCAACATGAACAGATCCAGTCCAGCTAACCACTCTCAACCCTCTCTCGTAGTGGGCAAGAAGGCGCCGGGACAGCATGACGAGGCTGCTTCCAAGATACAAAAAGGTAAACCAAAAACTCAAGTCGATAGGCTTAGGGAATTCGAGGAGGAGCAGATCGACATTAGCGAAACACCCTCTGAGGCGGACGAGATGTTTCTGGAGGCGCGCATGGATGAGGCGCTCGCTGCGGTGCGCATCTCCAAAATCGAACAGGCATCGGTCGACGAATAGAAAGAAAGAGCAGAAACTCGTTTTAAAATACTTAATATCACACTATAACTATATATATTGCGTAGGAATAGTACAGAATACTATCGTACTCTGCCAATATCAATAAACTATCGCATTATCGAAGCGTTATCGAACCACAAGTCCGACTTTCGTGTGTTGCACAAGTGCCTTAAGCAGCTTAAGTGGGCGGGCCAACCCCCTTAAGATGGCCCCCACCCCCCCATTGACGTCTTACCTCCCTCACACCCTTTTCGATGATGCAACCAATCGGCTTAGCGTCACCCACACCCCCAGAAGAGATGAATTATAAGTGCGGCATAGAAAATAAATGAAAATTTAATTAAATTAAGGTGACAGCTGATGCCCCCCTTTGACACACCTACCCCCAAAGTGACTAACCCATTTTACGACTTCTTCTCTTTCTTTTCTCGCTTAGCTTTTCGCGGTTTTCGCGACAAAGTGCGACTGCCACCGCTGGTCAACGAGAAGTCCGGACAGCTCAATGAGAACACGGCCGAGTTCATACGACCCTATGCCAAGAAGTGGCGCGAGAAGTCAATCTTCCAGGTGCTGCTGCACTACCGGGCCGCACGCTTTCAGGACTTTGTCAATCTGTCCCAGCAGGTGAGCAGGGAATGAAACTGTTGATCAAGCTGTTCTTCACTCTCCTCTCTCTCTACCTCCTTCAGGTGCACATCTACAATCAGCGCATGGTGGCCGGGCTCAACAAGTGTACGCGCGCTGTGCCCTTTGAGCGCATCAACATGCGCGAGGTGAACTCGGCACAGCTGGGACCACTGCCTGTGCCCATCAAGAAGATGCCCTTCCGCCTGGATCAGATACCCTTCTATGATACACAATATATGGTCGATCCGGCCAATTCGATTTCACGTCAAACCTTTCCCAATCATCTGCTGCTGCAGCAGACCGAGGACGATGAGCCCTGGGACAGTCCACTGCAGCGTAATCCCTCGATGACCTCGTGCTTGCTCACCTACAATGCGTACAAGAAGGAGCAAGCGTGCCAGACCAACTGGGATCGCATGGGCGAGAGCGATAACATCTACAATCAGGGTTACTTTCGAGATCCACAACAGCTGAGAAGGTGAGTGGGAAAGGAGAAGCTTCTTTGTCATCCCTTCCCTTCACATTTCCATCTCCAATCTCTGGCAGAAACCAAATGCAGCGCAACATGAATGCCTATAACAATGCCTACAACAACTACCAGAGCAACAACAACAATTGGGGCGGCGTACATCGTTCCGGTTCGCGTCGCAACTCCTTGAAGGGCTACGCGGCGCCACCGCCTCCGCCGCCGCCCATGCCCTCATCCAACTACTATAATCGCAATAATCCCATGCAGCAGCAGCAGCGCAACTATCAGCAACGCTCCTCGTATCCTCCCTCCGATCCCATACGCGAGCTGCAGAACATGTCACGGCGCAACGAAGGCGATGTAAGTATCCCGGTGCAATATTACAGAGATTCCATTCCACATTCCATTGCTAATCCCCGCCAGAGTTCCGAGGATGCACCGTTCAATTTCAAGGCCATGCTGCGCAAGACTAACTATCCACGTGGCTCGGAGACAAGCACCTATGACTTCCACAATCGACACGATGCGGACAACGAGCAGCAGCACACGTTCCAGGCGCCCAAGCTGCGCTCCACGGGGCGTCGCTATGATGACGATCAGGGTCAGTACGCTGGTGGCAATTATGGTGTGTCCCGCAATTTCGGACAGCAACGTGCGCCGCCACTGCGACAAACGCCAGCGAGTGTGGGTCGCAGCTTCGAAGACAACAGCAATGCACGTTCGTTCGAGGAGGCAGGCTCCTACGTGGAGGAGGAGATAGCACCCGGCGTGACACTCTCCGGTTACGCTGTGGACATCTAGAAAGAGAGAGACACATTAGCAAGAGAACAGATTTTAATCTTAAACTAATTACCCACCATAAATGTAGCTACATTTTAGTTAGTTTAACAAAAGTAATTTAGCAAAATAAATCAATTTGAATTCAGCAAACAATATGCGATTTATTCTTTGACGCGGAAAAAATTTATTATTCATATGTATAGATAGATATATTATATATCGACGATATTACATTGCTTTTGAAAAGTTCACTTCACTTGTAGTCCTAAAACGCAACAACAATACTCTCAGTATTACATAGACACTATGCATATAATACATTACGTATTCACTTATTCATCTATAGAGTATATAGATCGTATATATATGTATATATATATATGAGTGTGTGTGAGTATAAACTTTTAAAAACTACGCAAAAATTTGTAGGAATGGAAAGAACAACGAGTTTCTTCTTCTTGCTCACCGAATTTCTGTAAGTTCTCAAGAAGGTATTTAAGGCTAAAGTAAATATGTAAAGGTTTCCTTAACTGCACACCCAATAGAGACATAGTGCTATAAATTCTTGAACATGATAAAACCAGCAAGCCTTCTTCTTTATCCATCAACAAGCGCGATAACGACGACCACCATCAATCGTCCATGCCAGGTTCACGCAGTCCATCCGAATGCATTTGCTTGCCGGCAATCTCGAGCATGGCACGATCCTCCAGATTACCATCGAGTATGGAGCGTTTCTATAGAGAAAAGAGGTTATGATTAGCTCATTGAAATAAGTATGATCAGTAGCAATAACAATGTCAATCAATGATTTTAAATCTTAGGTTTTCACTCTGTTAGAGACTGAGCTAGTTGTCAGCCCACGCCCCCAGCCGGGATGACTCCCAGGGGGTTCGTGTAACTCCTTAGTCCAGGTTGGATGTAGTGAGTTATCACTCTTTACTCGACTACGATCAGTCAGCACACCAAGCAGGACAGGCTTACTCCAACTCTGCACTTTCTTCTGAATATTGCCACCTCATTCATTCCACTCCACATGCATCCATTGCTTCTCTTCGCTGTTCATCACTCTTGCATATCATTCCTACCTGTCCATCGCCTTCACCATCCTCATCACCCTTGACAGGCAAATCGCCTACAGCCCAAACCTCCAAGTTGCGTATCTTAAATTGTTTGCGCTTGCTAAAATATATAAATTTAATTGAGTTCAGCTCTGCATAAGGTTACTATAACTCAAACTCACCTCAGCTGCACATAGTCACCGTATGTGGTGCAGCTCTCCACACTCTGACCCTCGCCGAACATGCAGTCCAGCCAGAGACCTGCGCAACAGATCAGAACATAAAGATATATATAAAATTGTTACCTTAACTGCTTTCACTTACCCCAGAACTCAAACTGGCCGCCCATACCCTGTAAAGGGCGCATGAAATTAGTATAATAATCAATAACTATATATAGTTGTATATAGACTTCGACTTACCAGTCCATTGGGCATTGTTTGCTGATTAAGATTTAAATACTGATAATGGTCATTGTAGCCAGTGGCGCTGAAGCAGCGCATTGCAGGACTGAGTGTGTACAGCAACGATGTGTCGTTGCCAGCGAACTGGGGCTTGAGGGCCCACGATTCGGGTGCATAGCCACCGAATATGTATTGATCTTCGTCTTCGATGAAAAACAACGTTGGTCCCTTGTCCAACATCTTGCCCAGCATGGTGGAGAAGCTCTCGCCATGTATCTTCGATGAGAATAGAAAACGCCACTTGTGACGCATCTCGCGAGGTAGCTGCGCATTAATATACAGCACATGTGGCAGCTCGATGATCGGCCTGTAGTGGCTGTTTTGCGGTGCATCTGCAAATTGTATACACAAATGATTAACGATTGTTATGACTGAACAATACACTGTATATATATACGTATGTTTATTTTTATATATACGATACGCACCGCACAGCTGAGGCAGAATGCAAATTTCAATCTCCTTGACCAGTGTGCGTCTGCTGCCGCCGTGGCGTGTGTACAGCTGTGCGAATACTTCGCGCCACAACTGTAGAAACTGCGGTGTGACATGCAGCCAACGTTCGAGCGTCTCATTGGGCATTGTGTGCTCCAGATCTTTGCTCAGATTACGCATCAGACCCTTGGCAAAGGTGCAGGCCGAACGTTCTGTGGTAATGAAACCCAAATCTTGCCAATCCTTGATGTTTGAACTCTTTGAGGTGCTCTCCAGGTGCACGTAGCTCTTGATGACGGAGTGAATGTACTGGAAAGCGGGAAGAGAAGTAGATAAACAATTACATAAGTATATTACAAGTGAGTAGAGATAAGATATACTCGTATCACTCTCTCTCTCTCTCTCTCTCTCTCTCTCACTCACCTGTTCCAGTTGCTTGATGTTGAAACTGTCTGTTGAGCTGCGTTGCATTGAGGCAAGCAACATTTGCATCTTCTGCTCGATGCTGCCACGCTCCATGATGTAGTAGGGCTCTCCGAACTTCTTCAAGGGTATATTGATGCATTGCTGGCCCGGCTTCGTTGGCATAAACAGAAACTGAGCCGTGCTCTCCGCTAGCGATCGCTCGATTGTTTGTGACCATGCTTCCTGTTTCAAAATCAAAATAAATTATGCGATCGTTGGCACATTCTTTGGGCATCAAATTGAGGAACAGGAGGAAGAGGGGAAGCACTGATTGCGCAATAAACAATGCCATAGTGCTCAGGGCTAGTCACATTTATTGTTTACGATAAATTCAATTTTTTCGGTTTATCCGCATAATTATGTGAGTGAGCCGAGTGCCCCTAATAGGGAATCACGATTAATTCGTTAGCAAGCAAATTAAACAAAAGCACAAAACAAACAAAAACAAAGCGCAAATGCGCAAGGCAAACAAATTGGACACACATTGCCGCCCGTAATCAATGCAAAGTGCGAGCAATATCGCTGATAACGTCGCCAACGTAGACGGCGCTGCCGCTGCCGCTGCTGACGAATGACAATTGCTTTCACCCGTGTACGTGCGTATGTATTACATGTGTATCGGCATTTGTACTTCCGTTAAGAAGTCGCATGACAGTGAATTGCAGTAAACCTTGAACTTGTGACCGGGACTGCAGCAGGATGGCATTGATTTTCGTGCTGCTGCAGCAAGTGCAACGACCCAACACACACACACACACACACACACACCAAAGAGAGATGCACCGAGAACGTACCACCAACCGATCCGAGGTTAGCTTTTCCAATGCACCGCCCGAGGCATTGCGGTACGCCGTCTCCAGAAAACGCAACTCTTCCGATGTGTACACATTGTCCGATTCCTTTTTGCCACTTGCGTTACCCATGACTGTTTTCGACTGTTTCTATGTTTGAGAAAGTAAACACGCGACTGACGCTTCGTTTTTAAATTGAAAAAAGAAAACACAACAGAGACATGGCTCAGCTGTTGTGCAGTGTGACCGTTGCTCTTTTACAGCGACCAGCTTCAATTCGCCGCAATGCAGCTGCTTTGCGCTGTTTACGCTAGAGGGCGCTAATGTGGGCGCACATTTTAAAATCAAAAATGAAGGCACATGCAATTACATTACTTTGTTTACTGTGTAAAATAAGTAAAATATTTTTATATTTTTATTTTATTTACGATAAGCTAAGGGCAAAATATATAAATTGATGTCAGCAATATGGAAGCTCGTGCACTATTATTTAAATGCGTTTTTAATTGAATGCACACACTGTTAGCTATCGAAGTTGTTATCGAGTTCGGACAGCGGGTTATGCATGTAAATGCAATTTGCCGCACCACAACCTCAGTGCAACAAGGGCATTTCTACAATCTACAATCGCCGTTATTTACCTTTGAATTTGAATACATACTAATGTTTAATCAGTTGATTTGTATAAAATATGCATATAAATAGCACGCCAACTTGCAAAGCCCAAATACGTTCAAAAAATATGTGTTATTGTTGTTGTTGTCAAAATGTATCGTTGCCCTGGCGACAACTGTTATTTAATCGATTATTAACTGGCATTTGAAATTCCTTTACGTAAGCAAAAACATAAATTCCTGAACAGTTGAAAGTTGTGTACAACGTCGCCAAGCAGCAGTGTTAAATGACGACGCCAACACATTAAAACAGCAATTAAACAATTATATTTTAATAGAGAAAGTTTTTTATTTATAAGAATAAAATGAATGCACGACCGCGTCATAAGGTACAGTGTGGATCCTGTCCGGATCGTTTTAAAGGCGATAAACGTCAACAAGCTGACGATGATTCAGAGACAACCGAGGAGGAATCTTCGACAGATGAGGAGGAGCGCTGGAAGGATGTGGCACGTGCTGCGGAAATACCTGCCGATTACTATAGCATACAGAAACTGGTCAAGTACATCAAGTCGGGCAATCAGACCGCAACCATTGTGGCCCTGTGCTGCCTGCAGGATTACGATCTGCGTGTGCAGATCAATCAGTTTGCCATACAGGATATTGGGGGCCTCGACGTGCTGGTCAATATACTGGAATGCAATGACACCAAATGCACTCTGGGCGCCCTCACGGTGCTCTCGGACATCACACTGAACATTGACATACGCAAGACCATTGTCGATCTCGATGGCATTCCATTGATTGTCGACGTACTCAGCTCGTCCATGAAGGCCCTGAAGACAATGGCCGCCGAGACCTTGGCCAATGTGAGCAAAGTGCGTCTGGCACGCAAATATGTACGGAACTGCAATGGCATCTCGAAGCTGGTCGATCTGTTGGACATCAATAAGACGTAGGATCATCGTCATTCACTATATCTTTTATTTATTAAGTCACTCTTCCTTGCAGCACATTGATAACTCCACGTGAGCAACTCAGCGTGGCGGACATTGAGTTTCTGGACATGACACGCGCTGGGGCACGTGCTCTCTGGACCTTGGCTGACTCGAAGCACAACATGGAGCAGATGCGCAAGAGCGGCATTGTGCCGCTAATGAGCAAGCTGCTGAAGTCCATTCACATCGATGTGGTCATACCGATAATGGGCACCGTGAGGAAGTGCTCATCCCAGCCGAAGTTCCAGCTGGCCATCACCACGGAGGGCATGATAGCTGATATAGTAAAATACTTGAAGATGGATAACATTGATCTCAAGGTCGAGTGCAGTGCGGCGCTGTATCAGTGCGCCACAGATCGCGTGGCAAGGGATCAGATACGTGAAGCGGATGGACTGCAGCCTTTGATTGCCATCATCAAGGACAAGACGATCAGGGACAACAAGCCACTGCTGCGCGGCACCACCGGAGCCATTTGGATGTGCGCCACAACCGATGCCAATATCAAGGATATGGAGGATTACAATGTGATGAACCATTTGGTGAACCTCTTGAACGATGACTGCGATGAGGTGCTCACAAATGTGGCGGGAGCCATCTCGGAGTGTGTGCGCCTCTCGGAGAATCGCACAGCGGTCAGAAATGCCGGCGGGTTGCCACTGATGGTGGCACTGTTGAATTCATCGCATGCTCCGCTGCTTGAGAATCTGGCAATGGCAATCAAGGAGTGTGCCGAGGATCACGAATGTATGCGCGAACTGGAGCAGAATGATGCAGTGCGTCTGGTTTGGTCGCTGCTGAAGAACACCAGTCCACGTGTGCAGGCCAAGGCAGCCTATGCGATTTGTCCGTGTGTCAAGAATGCCACAGATTCGGCAGAGCTGGTGCGCAGCCTGGTGGGTGCCATGGAACTCGTGGTGGGTCTGCTCAAGTCCAAGGAGATTATGGTACTCTCAGCTGTTTGCTCGGCCATATCCACCATTGCACTGGATCAAACCAATCTGGCCATTCTCACCGATCTGCGAGTGATCTACAAGTTATCCGATCTGGTCAACACAACAGATGATAATCTACGCTTGTATCTGGCGGCGGCTGTGGCTGCCTGTGCCTGTTATGGCACCAATACCGAAGAGTTCGGCAGGCTGCGCACAGTGACGCCCATTGTGACGTTCATGACCAGCGAGAATCCCAATGTGCATCGCACCACAGCCATGGCACTCGAGAAGCTATCGATGGATCCACAGAACTGCATAACCATGCACCAGGTGAGAAAATACTTTACTTCTCTCCCACTATTCACTTCTTTTTTATACCTTCTCTAGAGTGGTGTGGTGCCCTTTCTGCTGGAGTGCATTGGCTCCACCAACAAGGAACTGCAACTGGCTGCCGCCGGCTGTCTGCGCAACATACGCGAGCTGGCCCTGCGTGCCGAGGAGTATATGCTCAAGATAGACGACGATTAGCCTCAGACTATGCACTTATTTCATACTATACTTATTTATACGTTTGCTGTTCAAATTGTTGCAAAGTGCAAATAAATGTGTGACCACATTGGGTAGTAGATTCTTTAGGTTAGTTTCTTGTAGATTCGCATTATTACAAGCAACAGTTGTGTAGGATCATTCGATGATCTCTTAAGCCAGGCTGATCCTATGGGAGACTTTACTACTTATCATTATATAGTCAGTTAAGCCAACAAACCTGTATGAAGTCAGCTTCAAATTAGTGAAAGAATGAATACGTTATGTCCTCAGAAACATCCTAGCCAGTACTGCCAGCATGATTCTGGACTTAAATCGTCGAGGAACCTGAAGAAGAACCGCACAACTAGTCCTAAACAGAACTATTTGTGACATATCTAGACAGACAGACACCTAAGCAGACAATACTAACAGAGTTTTCCTTTAAGTTACTGACTGAATGGACGTTTTCCCAGAGCATGTTCCATATCTGATTGAAGAGTCCTTGTAAGCATATTTTCCTTCTCCAGGGAATATTCCATAACTCATATAACTCTCGATCACTGTACACTATCTTCAACCAAAGCTCACCAATTGCCCTTTAGTCCCTAAGACTCTAGGTCCCTAAGATCCTAAGTCCCTAACACCCTAAGGGTCCCTAGGACCCTAAGACACTAAGTCCCTAAGACCCTAAGACCCTAAGACTCTAAATCCCTAAAACCCTAAGACCCTAAGACCCTCAGATCCTAAGACCGTAAGTCCCTAAGTACCTAAGACCCTAAGACCCTAAGACCCTAAGACCCTAAGACCCTAAATCCCTAAGACCCTAGGATCCTAAGACCCTAAGAACCTAAGACCCTAAGACCCTAAGACCCTAAGACCCTAAGACCCTAAGACCCAAAGACCTTAAGACCCTAAGACCCTAAGACCCTAAGACCCTAAGACCCTAAGACCCTAAGTCCCTAAGAACCTAAGACCCTAAGTCCCTAAGACCCTAAGTTCCTAGTGTACCTTTTCTTACTTCCTGAACAAATATTCCTCCAGAGCATGTTCCAGATCTGATTGAAGAGTCCTTGTAAACATGTTGCTTCCATTTCCCCCATAGAACGTTCCATATATCATTAAACAGTACTTACAGGTCAGTTCTCCCTGTTACTACGTCTCCAAGTATTTTCCCCAGGCAACCTTTTACAACTTATCTTACTCCAATCCTCCACATACAACACCAATCAGACTCTTCACTTTACAGTATCTTCGACATTTAGCTACAAGTATATTTGGCGCAACATTTGGACTAACTAATGAAGTGTGTTTTAAAAGAAAGCTCAGTAACTGGCATTGCTGCCCCTTGTGGAGATGCTCATACGCCGCTCGACACGATTTGTGTGCGGCAAGAGGCAACCTGGTGGTGGATAGCGCCATCTTCTTGGACGGGACAACAGTGTGCCATCGGTGGAGGCGCGATTCCGGAATGGTGCATCGATGTCGCTGCGTGAGCTACCCAGGCTGCTGCTGGCAATGTCATCTGTTGATTCTGTATGATCACCGCTGCTCTCCTCCTGGCAGGCATTGCCAATTAGCAGAAACGAGCGACGTGCCATGCCCAGGGGCGTGTTGTCATAGAAGGAACATGAACCGGAATCGGGTGTCAGATTGCCATCAGCAGCATTGGCCACATCGCTGGTGGAACGTTTGAGCTTGGGAAATTTACTGAAAGACGCGCCAGAAGCGGAACACATCGCGGAATACGTTCTGCACCTGTTGAAGAAGAGATATTAGAGGCTTCTTATTCTCTCCTCCACTCTCCACTGACCTGATCGACATTTTCCCGAACAGAAATCTCATGAAAGCAGGCACACGAGAGTTCACGAAAGCGACGTTGTCCCTCCTCCAGGCTGACCATCCGATCGCCAGGCTGATCTGTCTTGTTGCCCACCAGTATGACGGGTATATCCAGCGTATAGTCCTGCAGAACAGACAATCTCACTAGAGAACTCATTGCAGTTATAGAGAAAGGGTTCCTCACCTTGCTGGCTGAGCCTAGTTTGCGTCTACGTTTGTTATAGTTGATGAGGAACTTCAGTCGACTGCACTCGTCGAAGGAGCACTTGTCGGTGATGGAGTAGACCAGTATAAATGCATCTGCCCAGCGTATATTGGACTCCAGGGTAACTCCATCTAGTTCCTGCAAAGCACTTGCTTAGTTTATCATTCCAAATGCATGTTAGATTCACTCACCTGCAACTGACCAGTGGCATCTAGAATGTCAAACTGTATCGCCTCATTGTCCAACGTTGTTTGGCAGGTGTAGATTTTCTCCAAGTTCGGATCGTATTCACCAATGAATCGACGGGTTATGAAACGCACCACCATGGCTAGAAGAAGGTAAAGAAACATCAATCAAAAATTTGTCACGTCGTCGTGAAATTTAAAGATGCCTCTCACCCGTCTTGCCCACTCCACTCTGACCGAGCACCATGACCTTTTAGCGTCTTCTGTTTGTTGGTATGCAGGCCCAACTTGACCAGCGATGATTTCGGCGATGTGGCATTCATGGCAGCTGCGTGAGGCGGGCCCCAAACTGTTGGATACTGCAGACAGAGACAGAGAGAGAGAGAGAAAGAGAAGGAGGAGGCTTAGCATGTTATGCTCCACATTTTATCTATGCTAAGACAAAGCGTTTGCCCTCAATTGATTGACGTAACCTTTTTTATGCTCTGGCAGCTAATGTGGGTAGGCTATGTTGAACAAAGACAGGGTATATAGTTTTGTGGCTGAATATTAATAGCAACATTCGCACTTGTCAGTTCAAAGTTCATTGAACTGCAAGGAATTCACTAAGGCAATGGGCATGCCCTGTAAGTTGTGGTTAAGGGTGTGATGGGCACTTCAAGATATAATGTAGTTGCATGTTCCTGATAAGGTCAGAAAAAAAGGAGTAAAGTACGAGAGTTTTAAAGTTTTTAGACCTTTTGTTAGATATTTTTTTATTTTATTTTTTTATTAGGGCTCAGAATCTACAAAGAATTTTCAGTTGATGTTTTTTTATGATTGATTACTCGTACTTATAGTAAATAAAACGAGAAAACATTATATTGTCATCCTAAAAGCAAGCTACAATAATTCACCTAACCCTTCCACACCTTACAGGGTAAGTTGTAGTCGCCAATCTTCACTCATAGCACATTTGCATGTGTGTTAACTGTGCATAGTTCGTCGACTAGCCGTAATCCTCTAATATTAGAGCTGTCAACCCACCCAAAAAGCGGCAGACGAGACCTGGTCGCATATTTAGGGTTCAACTTCCAAAGTTTATTGCATACTTTTCAGCGACATCACAGGCAACAAAAGACGCACTGAATGTGGTTTGAGCGTAGCATACGCCCAGGCGCACAAAGCGCACATCTGCGTGTGTTTATGTGTGTTTGTGTGTGTGTGTAAAAAAATGTGTTTGTGCCTCTGATAAGGTCAACAATGTCAGCAACAACGACAACTATGAAACATTTATTGGACACTTTTTGCGTCGTCCTCTCGTCCTCCAGGGTCAGCCTGGCAACTAGACACAAGCCATGGGGAGACCTATTCATTCCCCATTCCCTGCAGTAGTATATAGTTGTTGCAGCCACATACAATCATCATTATCGTGGCTCCAACACACCCCGGCAATTATCGGGTAGATTAATCGCGCACAATACACTTCAAAATAAAAGCAATAAAATATCAATTATCACTCGACTCGACTCGACTCCACTCGAGACTCGAGACTCGCAAGTCGCCAGTCAAATGACGCCCTGCGAGTGCGCCTCGTGTACATTATGGACAAGTGCATGTGGCATGAGCAGAGGACGAGCCAGAGACCAGACCAGACCGGAGCAGCTGTTTGCCCAGCCGGTGTGCAAACAATGAAATTGCTACCAGGTAAGTTGAGCAGCACAAGCCGCAATTTGCATGCTCTTTAGAAAGAAATTTTTATTTTAATATCATAAGTTGACTAAAAAACAACTAAATATCTGCTTATTATTCCCAAAAATATCTCAATCTTATCAAGTTTTCCTCTAAAGAAACCTGGCAGCTTAACTTTCTTAACTTTCTTTTATTCACAAAAGTATTTCTGAACTTCCAAATTGGCAACAGAACTTTCATCTTAAAGAAATATAAATACTTCTTTGATGTTTTGATTACTTTCTGTATCATTCATTTGTTTTTGAATAAAGAGGCTGTGCTGTTATATGTTAATAAATGCATCTCGTATGATAGAAATCAAACTATATTCAAATATATTTCAATAATACTAAGGAAATTCTTAAAAACCTTAAAGACAGTCAAGCACAAGGCATCAATGAGTTCTAATAACCTTTAAACAGATATCAATTAAATCTTTACTAAGCCCGATTTTATATAAAGCATAAAATTATATATTCAAATTTCGTATCTACAACTCATACGATATTCATAAATCTACCAAACAAGTGTCTTGTGAATATGATAATAATTATAAAGCAAGCTAGACAAATGATTTGAATAGTTCTGCCAAATTAATTTTATATTTTTTATTGTAAATTCTTAAAAAAAAAAATAAATATTGTATATTCAATTAACGTAGTCAAAATTCTAGCACTAACTTATCTTTAATAAATGATAATATCTATATCAACTAATGAGAACTCTCCCAATTACCTTTCTTAAGTATATGATAATAACTACCTACAATCTAGGCCCAATGACTCAATATCCTTGCGCCCTGAAAGTGTATAATAATTACTTCTGCTTGCCACACCACACACACACACACACACACACAGACACTTACACTCAGCCACAACTGAAAGTGGCGTGTGCGTGTTTGTGCATTGCGAATACGTCGCAATTTTCCCCTCACACAGCTCGAGATAATGTAACTATGTGTATATAGCATCGCAGGTATTAATGTCGGGACTCTGCTGATAAATATTCATCAGTAGAACGACGTCGGCACCGAGTGCCAGCCTCCTCGCATGCATGCTGATTATGCCACGACCAGAGCAGAAAGCCGATCCCGAGCAGACTTAACCATATTCCGCCGCCTTGAAACATTGCTGCGTAGATTTTAATTAGATGGATTTGTAGCACAAACAGAGCAAAGCCAGGCCAGAAAGAGACAGAGAGAGAAGAGAGTCGGCCAGGTGGAGCAGCAGTGGAAACCTTCACAGCGCGCGCGTGCCTAATGAACCAAACTAGAGGACACGCAGCGTATACGTAACGCAGCTAGTCTGCATATGCATCAAGTGGTTTTTCTGTTCAATCTTTAAAGCGACAACCGAAAAGTTTTTCTTTTGGTTTCCATTCTGTGACCCTGAGGTCCATTAGTCAGCGTCGTCTGCGTTGCGTCTGCAGAAAAAGGAAACTTTTCTTTTTCCTTTTCCTTTTGCTTTTGCTTTTGCTTTTCCTTTTCCCTGTTGCCTCTTTTCATGATTTCGATTTAATTACTGCGATTGCCTTTGTTCATGCTACATGTGGATTTTCACACGCTGTCCGCAGGGTTAGCAAGATTCGAATCAGTCGAGAGAGGGGGGGAGGGAGCAGGGAGGGAGCTACGTGGTGGATTCTCCGTAGCAAGGTGTAAACAACGACGCTATGCACACTAATGAGTTCGCAGGAAACATTATCTAATATCTCTGCACGGAGTAGGGGTATTCATGTGGGGATTAATCGAACTATTTCTGCTTTCAACTTCTTTTTCCGAATTTCATTTGTCACGCAAATCGTAGCAAAACTGTTGCAATTATGTGGGATAAAGAAAACTTTGCAAATCAATAGAAATAAGACAGGTGTAGCAAAAATTAGGCATGATGGACTAGCAGCTACCCTTTATGCAGACAAAAGTGTATGTAGAAAATGTTTAACAAAGTTAAAGCAGTTCATAAATATTTTATATCGAGTTTATCATTAAATTGAAGAAACTTTTAGTATACAACTTTAAATAAATAATAGTATAATAGAAAATACAAAAACTCCATTCAGGTCTCTAATTAAAAAAAAAAATCATTTATTTTTTTCTTTATTTATTAAAATTATCTACTAAAAAAATACCAAATCACATTATAAATTTGCAGCTTCTACATAAAGTAAATAAATGTGATACTTTAATCGCTGGAGAAACTTAAACTCAAAGCCATTAAAAATGCAAATTAAAACAGCATATTGTTTATGACTTACACGTGAGTACCCCTACTGGAAGTCAAGTAGCGCAGCTGCACATAAGCATAACATTACAAAGCTGAAGGGACCTTGGCCAAGACATTGGAGAAGTCAAGGTGAGGAAGGCAAAGAAAGACAGAGAAAGGGAGGGAGAAAGTGAAAATGAAAGAAAGATGGAGAGAGAGAGAGAGAGAGGAAACTAAGCAGACCTAAGGGAACAAAAACAGAGGGGTCTGGGCTAGGAAAGGCAGTTTGCCACATGGACCCGTTGGGTTTGTTGACCTGTTTATGTTTATGGAAACTTATTGCGTGCTACATTTGCTGTAAATTGAGTTGAGATTGGGTAGCAAGTTGCCACACACACAGAGAGAGAGGGAGTGAGCGAGAGAGAGAGGGGGAGAGAAAGGGAGAGAATGCGCCGCGTCGCGTTGCCACGGCACGTGGCTGCTGCCGCTGATTATGCTGCTTAAAATTCCATAGAAAATAAATCAACCTAACCACTGACCAATAACAAAAACATCAATAGCAAAAAACAGTAATAACATCGCGGCAGCAGCAGCAACATCAACTACAACAACAGCACCCAGTGACAACAACAACATGTACAACAAGTTGTACTCGATGTTGGGTTGTCATGGTGCCCCTAACGCAATTCCGTTTCCACTTTGACTAAGGTCATGGGAAGCACGGCACTTGCTACGACGCGGCGCGACGCGGCGCGACTCCTCCGCACGGCTGGAGTTGTTAGTAGTACACCTTCCCCTACCCCCACCCCTTCTACTCTGCACTCAGCTCCCCTTGCGCCCTGCCCATGACTCCTCACACTCGACGCATTTCTGCTTGTCATTTCACTTCATTACCAACCATCGGCAATCGAGCAGTGAGTTAACATTAGCAACAACAACAACGGCAGTAGCAGCACCTTACACACACACACACACACACACCTAACACATACACACCTCACACACACACACACACACACATGTAACGTACACAACTGTTGCCATTGGCTGTTGGCCATGAAATTGAAAATGCGAAATTGTTGCTCGAAGAGTTGACCGTCAGCCGCCTTCCACCAACCCCCCTCCCTCTCAATACCACCCTCTCTTCTCTTTCTCTCTCTTTCTCCCATCTCTACATGCAACGGCATTTATTTTGTCGCGCATTTTCATGTGGGATGCGAAAGTAACCACGCACAGTCTGCGTCGCAGTACCTTGAATACGATATTAGCCAAAAAAGCACACACAAAGCAATAGCAACAACAGCAACAACAATACAAAAACCAAAAATGAAATTTTGTATGTGGTTGCCGGGCATTAAAACAACAACAATAACCTTAGTGAGAAGCTGCAGAAAGTTATGGGCAGACAAAGCAGATACCCTGCAATTGAAGGGGGTAAATGAAGGAAAGGATAAGAATGAATAAAGAAACTTATGTAGTGTGGAGTGTAGTGATTGAAAAGGAGAAAAGAATGAAAAGATTATATAAATTACATACTGTTTATAGTATACCATAGTATATAAAGAATGAAAGGATTATATTGCATTAACTATAAATATAAAATACAATACATAACATATAAGTGATTCAAAGAGGAACTACAACAAAATATAAAAATGCATTCAATTAGAAGTTCAGTTGCCTAGTTCTGCATATACATATATTATCATATTTCTATTTCAAACATAAACTTTAGAAATTAAATTATATATGGAAATACTTTCTTAATTTCTTTGAATATTTGCAACATATTGTGTACACATTTACAAACATAAATTAACAAATATAACATGTATTTTGTGCATAAATAAATTCCCATTTTATTACCAAAAGCACCAATGAAAGTCGCTCTGGAACTATCTGAAGAGAACAGCAGCCACCTGCTCTCAATATGCAATATTCTAAGAAAATCACCTTATTATATGTGCAATTCTAGGAACAACACCCTTACTATCCATTAACAAAACTCTCTAGTGGCATCTCAGCTACGAAATCTGCGCAGTTCCCAGAAATTTCCTCTAACTTCTTTTACGAAATTTTCATTAAAATTGCAAAACACCAAAAAAATACGAAAATTCCCAGAAAATGCCCAAAAAGTACCCAAACAATATTTAATTGCTAGCAAAAAAGTTAAACAAAATACTATGAAATCATATGCTTAGGCAAAGGGTAGTTCACCCGACACGAATTGCCCGGTTACTGCCCCAAAAAAATGATGATGAACAGGAACGGAAGCCATTGGCGAGGCAAGGAGGCCTTGTTAAATAAGCCTCATAAATACAAGTCAACCGTCATAAATGTCATTTTCGGGGTCCGACACTCTCGCAGACAGCGTGCTGAGGGGGGAGGGGAAGTACCGAAGCTAGAAGAGTATAAAGAGGAATGAAGAGAGGGGGGGGGACGTGAGTGATAAGCGACGTTTAACTAAAAATAACTGCGAACAAAGAAGAAAAGTTGCAAACTCACGGGATGGACAGTGTTGAGAAACAATGCAAGTAATATGATATAAAAACCACAAGTACCTACATTAAACACACACACCAGTACACACACCAGTACACACACAGACAGGCAGGCAGTGTAGACGTGCCTGGCTGTGGTAACTGTTAACTGTTTTATTTAGTGCGAGCAGAGAACACGTGCCCAAACAGAAGTCAACGAGGGAGCCTATGCCTTAAAGAGTTCAGTTTGAGGCTTTAAGAAGCCTAACTCAAGGATTTTTATGCACTCAGTTATGCTTTATAAATAGAACTTGGCAAATTCTCGAGCAAATCAATTTCATGTTTTATGTTGTTGGGTTTACTTTGCTCATTACTCCCCAATACACTGTCGTCACACATGTCGTATGCGTCATCTACTTTGAATATCGATAAGTTGCAGCGCATCCATTTGTTCTACGTTTACGATCGACTCGTAAACGTGCTGGAGACGGCACTCAATCTCAATGAACAATGAATTATGAGACGGCTGCAATGCAGCAGCCCCCAATCCTCCCCCTTCCCCCCGCAGGCAGTAAAATTGTAACGCTTTTACTTGTGGTTTGGTAACGTAAAATAAAGCCGCAAGCTTCGGCTATCGCATAGCACTTGCAGAGGCGCCACAAACAGGAGGGAAGGGGATAAGGAGAAGAGAGAGAGAGGGAGGCTATTAACTGTAGCAAGTGTCTGGCAGTGCTGCTGCCTCTGCTTCTCCTCCTTCACACTGACCTTGCGGCCAAAATTAAAAACAATATTTCAAACAACAAAACAAAACAAATCAAACAAATCAAATCTTACAAGTTGAATAGCGCCATATATCGTATACGATATACGGTATACAAATGCGCACAGATTTCTCAAAGTCATGCCGGATATACATGAGAACTATCTAAAGCTAATTAAAATGATTAACAGCAAATGAGGAAATAATAAAAATGGAAACAATTAACAAAAGTCTTTATGCTCTGGATGATATAGTATCTATATCTCTATATGTGTACTCTCTCTATTATTTCGAATTGCTTGCAAATGGAAAATTATTTGAACGATAAAAATATGTACAATTTAAAAGATAAAACGAAATAAACAGCGCAAGTTTTGTATGAAATAAAAATCCTTTTTTTGTTGTAAACAATTATGAGTTTGTTTCGTTTGACTCACACACACTTTACAGGGTATACAAAGTGAGCTAATTAAGAGAAAAAGGGCCAAACATATTTGCCTAAATTATGTTCAAAAAAACACATCAAATGCGTGAAGGTCGTTGAATGTGTGAACTGACAACTGTGGGCAGGGGCGCCCTCAATAAGGGGATTAACTTTTCAATTCGCAGCTCCCACTTCACTTTAAGAACCCTCATTAATTAGCCTAAGTCCGCCACCAACTACTTACCCCCCTTAACGACGCCACTGTGCAGAGAACTGTTTACGAAAGTTTACCTTGCTAAAACGAATCAAATATTTCGTAATTTATCTGTTGTTTATTTGTTATAATTGCAATAAATTATGAAATTTATTTTATATTTCCAATACACGCACACATATACACACACACACAGAGAGGGAAAGGAAACGCACCGTGTGACTGTAGCAGGAAATTATTTATGTACACGTAAATAAATTTGTATATCTTATGCACTTTTCGTGGGCCTCTTTTTTGGTATTTTATTTAAGTTGTTGTTTTTTGCAGTATGTATTTTATTTTTAATAATCTGTATATTTTTTATTTATTTTATACGTTTGTGTATTTTTTTTAGCACTTTTTATTTATAATTTTCAGTATTTTTTTTATGGTAATTTAGATTTATTTCATATTTTATTTGTATTAATTTTGCACTTATTTTGATTTCTTTTAGAACCTTCACGCGTAAGTTCCTGTCGCGTATTAAGCCAGCGGCACACAGCAATTATGCTTTTATATGCACATATATCTTTAAACTGCCTCCCTCCCGCCCCCCTCTTTTGACGACAATCCTCCAGTAAGTAGTTCCGATGCGTGTGTTTATTGCGACGCCATTGTAAAACAATAATGAAAAATCGCGCGACAAGTCGCCAACAACAAACCGCGAGGCGACTGCGCGACGTTGTCAAACGATGAACGAGACAGCGAGAGTCAGGGAGAGAGAGAGAGAGAGAGCGAGAAAGAATGGTTCCCTCCTCCTTTTTTGTGCAGTTGTAAAATGCAAAAGAGTTGGACGCGGAAGTGCACACAGCACGCACACACACACACACACGCCCACAAAAACACGAAGAATGTACGCAACGGGAGTTTGGCGACGCGTCCGTTGCGCTGGCGTTCAAACAGGCGAATAAACAACAGCAACAAAAACATGAATGGCAAACGCCGGCAGTAGCAGCAGCAGCAGTAGCGCCAGCAGAGGCAGAAGCAGTGACAGAGGCAGAGGCAGCAACAGTTAGCAGTAAACAGAAGCAGAAAATACATTAAATTATGTTATACATGTATATATTTTAAAATATAAATTTAATTGTCTATTAAATTTGAATATTGTTTAATTCACAAAAACAATAATTGCCTAAATTTGTACATCTTACTTAAAATTTCATCACCAACAGCTTTTTTCCCGCTAAAAGTGGGGCAGCACTGTTTATTTGATAGTCTGTTATGTTTAACAGAATGTTAAGTTGGCGCGCGCGTATAACATTTACGTTGGCAGGCGTGTATAACGGTTTGAATTGCAGTGTGAACCAAAATAGAAAGAAAATTTTACGAATAAAATAAATTCTTGATATGAATAAGTAGTACTTATAAAATGTAATAATATATTTACTTTTATGCAGACACTAAGTCAATTTGTTCTTTATATTATCTTGATTAATGTTAAATGGAGCTCGACGTGGTCACCAATACAATTACATGCACGTGCACACACGCACACGCACGCGCACAGTTGGTGTAAACAATATACAGACAGGGGCAACCTGTTGACATCGGGGGGTGGTAGGGCACATACTACCTCGTCTACTGACTACGTTTTGGGGATACAAGGGATATACGAGTAGGATACGCGTGTACGATGTTGTTTACTCGAGTATTGTGTACATTTTATGTTTGCAACTGAGCTAGGATGAGAAGGAAGAACAGTGGTAGAGGGGGTGCGACCTTAATTATCATAAACATGCCCACATGCATATCTCAAAATATAAGTTATTCATTCCAACCGACGTGTGTACTGAGTCCTGTTGAAGAGAATATCGTTAAATTTATAAAATTTCAAACAAAGAACGTTATAAGATAAACTAATTATAAAATAAAAAATTTATATGAAAAATATTTACAATTTTTTGGTTGCTTAACTCTTAAAGACTTTTTATTATACTTAACTTAACTTAGTAGTTATTTATTATTTCAAAATTTTTCCTCTTTTTTGAAGAGTATTCGGTATTCTTATTCATGTTTAGATCTTAAAAAGGTTTTTAAAAAAAAAAAAGAAAAATTGTAAAAAATCAGTATGAATATATTTATATAAGTTTCTTTATTTTTTTATTAATTAAATATTTTATGAATATTCAACAATTTATTAATAAAAAAAAATAAGTAAAGAATTTACAGGATATACAATAGTCACCTCCATGTTTATTCAAATTGTGGTTCACTGTGTGGGTTGCAGTCTGGTCACTAATTGCTTCTGACAAGCGCCCGTGCGACTGAGTCTGAATTGGCAACTGTTTTAAATGCCCCCGCAGGAGGCACGGGATGCGCATTATTTTGGTAGGCACTGTTCGGACAGACAGAGAGAGAGAGGCTGTACGTGTGTATTTATTACGCTTGACTGCCCGCAATGGGTGGCCACTCTCGGTCTTTCTCTCTCCCACTCTGCAGGATGCCCACACGTGCAGCTGCTGCTCAGGCTGAGGCCTCACCTTTGACCCGCCCCAGGTTCAAATGGCTGTCGCTTTGCATTGAACTTGTTTACGCATCAACAGCAACACCTAAAAGGTGTTTAGCACACCTCAAATAACACCCACGCCTGGCCCCCCTCCACTTCTTTAAACTCCTTCGCTCATCTTGTTTACTTGAAAACTTTTGAAATTCCGAGACGATAATCTATTAATCTTGTACACCATTTCCGCAGTAGTTTCCTCTTTGGGATCACAAAGTGAAACAGAGAAAACAATTTATATCAAAGTCAAGGTCGAATAACAAAGCCCTTAAGGCATTTGTCATGCTACCCAAATTTCAAATGAGCAGAGAAAGAGTTAATAATAGCTAAGGATTAAGCTTGCACATCTCAAAATTGGGCAAATAATCAACTTGCTTGCTTAATTTAAATAATATAAAGTAAATTAAATTTAAATAATATAAGTAAATATCAAGTCTAAAAATATTATCATCAACAGATGTACAAATGTATTTGGTTCTTCTTATTCTTTTCTTTTTTCAAAGATTAAGAATAATGAGCTTTGTATATACTAAACAAATAAACCAAATTATACAACTACATATTGTCTATTTGAAGTTTTTTGGATTAAGAATTAAGTAGAAACCTTCTGGTGCAATTTTTTTTCTCTCCGACGTTTCTAAGTGGATGATTTTTTCATTAAAAAAAAAAAAACATAATCATTATTTTCGGTCCCTGGTTTCTACTTTAATATATAAACTTTCAGAAGAAATAAAGTAAAATAGTAAAAGTATTTATAATAACAAATCAAAGAAAGAACACAATATCTTATACCCAAGTATACTCAAAATATATTAATCAATTTATGCCCAAATATATCAAATTATATGGTGCGATATTTTCCTAAATTTTTCGCAAATCACCCCACTGTTGTCTGGCCTTTCCACAACTGGCTTGATGACCCACATTTAGAAATTCAAGTTTATTGATTTATTTTTTTGCAATAAAGCTCTTGCGAAAAGCTCTCCTGCAAAGCTCTTGCCAAGTAAAATACGCACGATCATTTCATTGTTTACAATTTTCTTTGGCCAAATTACGTTGTTAGTTTTGAGGAAAATTTGTCAACAAAACGCAAAAGATTAGAAAACAATAAACAAATTCACAAGCAAAGAAAAGAAAACAAATAGTAAGTGTGAAACATTTGGAATAAACCAAAGTCGATCTTCGATTTCTGAATGAACTAAGTGTTTTAACAAACTTGTGTTAATAATTTGACTTTCGTCTGTCTGTCCCTTTGTCCGGCACCTGTTGACAACGTGAAGTTCCCGTGCTTCGACTTCGATTAGGCCACATTAGCAATACGATAAAGATTCGATCGCAAATCACCGCCAGCTGTGATTGCCCCAAAGAGGCTTTGGCTTAATTAAAGAGCACAACAGAGGGGGAAGCTTACCATATGTAGTATAGCTATACTGCCATTATGTGAGGCAACTTGTTGACTTTAGATACGTACGCGCCATAGACCGATGTTTGCCGCTGTCTGCAAATATCATGAGTAAACAGTTTGGCCGTTCTCAGCTCTGGCTCTGGCCATGCGGCTATGGCATGTTCCCAATAGATTTGGCCAAATCGAACTGCGTGATTCACATGGAAGAGCACGCGCTATAGAGTTAACAGATATGCAAACCGAAGATGATCTCAAGACGTGACGTGAGTTTCGTGATGGGGAAACTCCTACAGACATTGTTGATAAGGTTTGCCTCCCCCAACTGTGTCTATTCTTAGCCTAATCATTGTTGTAAATAAAAACAGAATTTAAATCAAAAGACAAGCAACGGAAATTTAGTACCCCCCACTGAAGTTCCCTCAACCTTGGGATCTCTGAGGTTCTTCAATCTGTGTGGAAAGCGGTTTAAAGTGGACAGTGACAAGTTACTATGGGTCAATCATTATGCATTGTTTATCGAAACGAAGAGGAAAGAGACAGAGAGAGAGAGGGGAGGGATATGCGGGTGGGTGATTGGGTGCATTGGCACCGCCTTGATGGACCGCATGCAACAGGCACGACGACAACGCATGATGCATTGCGTACGACAGACTGAGAATAAATCGAATGCGCTGAGTAACTGCCACAAGGCGAAAGGGGGAGGGAAGAGAAGTCTTTGTTTCTCCACAGCGACGAAAGAGAAAGGGAAGCAGAACAAAAGGCGAAAAATGAATTTGTGAAAATCGCAGGCATTATAAAAACTGAGCTCCACGACGAGCGAAGACGACAGTGTCTAGTGAAGCGCTCAGCGGGTAAGTGGCGATCAGAGCAGCTCTAAAACCAATAACGATCAATAGAGGGAACGATAGAGAGAGCAGGAGAGAGAGAGAGAGAGAGACAGCTAGGGAGAGCGAGCTACTCTCGTTGCTTCGTTATCAGCCACAGACTGCGAACTATCTAACCCGGCGATTTTAAAAGCAATCGGTTCTAGTCCAACGCTGCACAGTTCCCACTCAGTCCTCGCCTGAACAACAACCGAAACTATAATCCAAGCTCATTCCTGGACTTTTCGACTTACAGTGCGATCACTTAACTATATAAATCTACTGCAACTACTCTTTGTAACGCTGAGAACCTTTGGAAGCGCCATCGAAATGCCGGAGAAACAAATTGCACCTGTTATCAGTCGCTTGGAGGAGTTCGAGCAGAACCTGCCCGGGTGAGTTGCAGTCGTAATTGACTGAATCATCATCATCATCATCATCATCATCATTGTCATCGTAAGCAGCAGAAACAGCTGCACAGCTTCGTCATTATCACCTTCGTCATAATCAAGCGCCGCATTATCATCGATGTGACCTTGTTTGGAAGAAGGGAAGTCATGTAATGCGCGTTGAGCTGATAAGACAGATTAGACAGAGAGAAAGCACTAAATCTGTGTGTGCACTGCAAGAAATTTTGGTGATAGAAGAGCAGATAAACAATATATTATATATAAATATTTACATCATTTCATTTCTCTTAAACCTATTTTACCCTAATTAATTCAGACATTTATGATACAAAATGGTTTAACTTTTTGCAGTTTCATTATATTTATATCAGAGTATTTTATATATGTATTATTATTATATATATATAAAATTTGAAATTATATAAAAATTTTCTGATTAATTTATAACATCTTTAGATATGTTTTTTAAAATTTTCTTCATTTTTAAGAAGTATTTCCGCTTGCAACATGTTTTCTTCGATCGAAAACAAACCTGATCTGTGTGCCATAAAAAAACATATAGTAACTGACTCTCTTATACCCTATCTTACACCCTTCCTCTCGTACCTTATGTCATTCATATTTACCTATTCATAATTTGTAAATATTCTAAGAGATCTTTGGAGTCTCCTCCTGCATTTCATTCATTTTCTCCCACTCAAATTCCTCGGCGAAACCTTTCTCATCATCTCTCTCCCCCCTTCCAGCTACTTGAACACACACTCCAAGCTGGCAATCTTGCTGGACTATGACGGCACCCTGGCACCCATTGCAGACAATCCGAGCAAGACCAAAATGCCCGTGGAGCTGGAGGCAATACTGCACAAGTTGGCCAAGCATCCACAGATCTTTCTGGCCATCATCTCTGGTCGTGCTCTGAAGGATGTACAGAAAATGGTGAACATCGATGGGGTGACCTATGCCGGCAATCATGGACTGGAAATTGAATATCCCGATGGTTCACGTCACGATTACGAGTTGCCTGCAGACATCAAGAAGAACTACACGGCCATGGTGGACGAACTGAAGCAGCGTGTGGAGAAGAACGGTGCCTGGGTAGAGGATAAGCGTGTCTCACTTACCTATCACTATCGCGATACGCCCGTCGAGCTGAAGGACGAACTGAAGACGCTGGCGGCGGAGATTTGTCAGCGACACGGATTCCGTCCCAATCAAGCACATGAGGCCATCGAAGCGAAGCCTCCAGTGAACTGGAACAAGGGCGAGGCAGCGCTGTACATACTCAGGAGCAAATTCGGCGCGGATTGGGCGCAGAAGGTTCTGGTAGTGTTCGCTGGCGATGATACCACCGACGAGGATGCCATGCGGGTGGGTGTTAACTCAGTATGATGCTTCCTATTAAACTCTCTTAATCCTAATCCTTTTCTTCTTCCCCCACTTAGGTACTCAAGGGCCTGGGTCGCTCTTTCCGCATCGCAGCCGATGCTCAGATTCAAACCTTCGCCGACTTCCGACTGCCCAAGCAGGATGTGATGACTGATCTGCTCAAATGGATCGCACGCGTCTATGTCTAGAGTTGCCTAGTCTGTACTTAGTGAATTTATTTAGAGCTGCAAATCCATTTATGATCCGATATATATCATATAGTGTTAGTAAGTTGTTTTTATATGTTTAGAAATGATTTGAAGAGCTCTAAAATTAATTATTGTTTAAATATTAATAAAAGGAGAAGAGAATGCAATGTTCTTTGAGAGTTTCACATTATTTCCAAAATCTGTTTTGATATGAATTAAAGTTTTCAATCTCTATAGACTTTCTGTAAATCTTCTTATCGATATCGGTAACAAGCTGTATCGATATTTTAATTCTTGTTGATCATAATTTTATTGGATATCGATATCTCAACATTTTCTTATTCGTTTTCCTTGAAATTCCTTTGTTCAAGATGTAAAAACTTTAAAATTACCTTTTCAACGCTATTCTCCACTATCTTCTCCCTTATCAAACACCAACAGATCTTCAAGATTTCCACTCAAGATCACCAGCAACGGATATAGCATATATACAAACTATATACACTATATTATATCGTAGCTTACAACAAACCATTAGAGATGCGCAGAGGAAGCATTTTCCGGTGATTAATCAGTTCGTCAGCTGATAATGAAATGTTTGTACAATGAGCTAACCCAACAAATACGCGCAGATCGATGAATGAAAACTTGGCACTTGATGCTGTCACGGAAAGTCAAAATATCAAGACATACATTATAATAATATACAATACTATGTCTATATCTTTATATATGTACATATTTACAGAGAAGTGTGTCAACTGAGACGATTCCAAAACAGCAACGACCTCAGCACAAGGTGCACGGAGACGGGGCTGTAGTTCCACTATATAGAAAGCTATACTACCGTATACTCTATATATATATAGAGTGTATATATATATGTCTCTCACACATAGATACACCTTAGCTATATGGCGATCCATTATGGTGTGTGCTTTTTTATGCGCATATGCCTCATAAATAACGTACGCCATTACTTGGCCAAATTTCGGGGCGACGACCAGAGTTGCCACACACTGAGACGAAGAGGGAGAGCAGGCAAAACTAAGAGAGAGAGAGAGCGCGCTCCCATGCGATACATATAGACGATGCTGCAGCATGGGGCTAGCGCTGTGGCACCTTCAGCTTCAGTATTAAGTCGGTCGAGGTACGTCCAGCACGTCGCACTGTTTCCGGTAGATCGGTAGATACAACCAATTCTTTATAATATACCAAATACACAACTAAAATGGCTGAGCAAAAGAAGGCACCGCTCTTGAAAAAGGAGGAGGACTATGTCAAGGCTCTGGAAGGGTAAGGGAATCACTTTGGGATTCCCCCTGTGTTCAAAGTTCATTCTAACCTATTCGCGTTTCATTAGTTTCATTACACCCGAAACCGAAAAGGTTGTCCTGCTCTTGGATTACGATGGCACACTCGCCCCCCTCACCGAGGAGCTGTCCGTCATGCCCAAGGATACGGAGATTAACATCAAGAAATTGGCTGCCAACGATAAGATCTTCATGGTTGTGTTCTCGGGTCGCGAACTGAGCGAAATCAAGAACCATCTGAAATTCCCCAATGTTACCTATGCCGGTAATCATGGTCTCGAGGTTGAGTACCCATCGGGCAAGAAGTTCAAGATCGAAATGCCCGAAGAACTGCTCGAGAAGCACAACAAACTGGTGGCCGAGCTGAAGGAGAAGGTGAGGAAGATAAAGATTTTGGATGATTGGGAAAGTTCTTCATGTTCATTTTCTGCAGGTTGTCTTGTCCGGTGCCTGGGTGGAGGACAAGAAGATCTCTGTGACCTATCACTACAAGGGCGTCACCGACAAGCTGAAGGCCAAGCTCATTGCCGAGGCCAAGGGCCTGATTCAGGCCCATGGCTTCCAGCTGATCGAGACCCCCTACGCCTTGGAGGGCAAGCCACGCGTCAACTGGGACAAAGGTTAGTGCAACTGTCCACTGAATCATTCAATATATATACTAGATAGACAGACTATAGAATATATATATATAGTGTATACTATATAGACATTATAGATATTCGATTTGCGGCCAACTGTTGCCATCCATTATCGTCTGTCGCCTGTTGCCGACCGTTTCGGCACCTGTTCGAAACAATTCGATTTTCGAACGCGACGCTTCGATGATTTAATTATTGCCCTGTCGGACATTTTGTTTTCTCCGATTCGGGCGCAAAAATGTATGTGGGCGTTTAGGTTGTCTGTCGTGAAAAAATCTTGAATTATATTTCTCGACAAAAAGAATCGAAATTTATGTCGACAAACGAGAAATTTCTCAGACCGTTGGCTGACAAACAAGCATAGCAGAAACCTGATGTCAAAAGCGCGCCACTATAGCACTATCATATATACATATATCTAAAGATCTTCATCTATATATATATATATATAACATATATATAAGGGGTTTGCTTCCTATATATGCCTGCTGTAGACAAGAATTTACTTTTACCCATGTTGGATTAACAAATTCGTGTAATTTTTCAACAACATATTTTGACTTATTTTGTCGGCGTTTTTGAAAGACCAAAACTAACGACCGATTCTTTAGAGAACGTCTATATGTTATGCGTTTTTTTTTAACTCAAACTAGGCGTTGCTAATGCCAAACAGATTGTATTTAATGATGCGATGCTTCGTAGAGATATGCGAAATTATTTCGCATATCAATAAATTAAGATAAAAGAGCGCAACGATGGAATCTTCAAAGTTTTATATGAATTTATAGAGCTCATCTGTCCGTTGGGATCTTTATAGCCTAACATATGGGAATTTATAGATTGAAATTTGGAAAATTTCAATTCAAAATACATATGTTGTTCATGTTTTGTTTGACACATTTAAAAATCTCATTACAAAAAGTACTAAACTTTTTAGAGCTCCTGCTCCCACACGGAATACTTAAGATCCCAATAGAATTTTCCAAAAATCAAAGAAAATCAATGACCAGGGGGGAAGATGATGGGAGGTAGAGACATCTCCAATGAGCTGCGACAAATGGGCATAATTCAAAAGACAAAAAATATTTACGGCTGGCAGATAAATATTAATTATGATTGTGCCCGCCTTCGGGAGCAATAAATTCGTAGAGGCAAACAAAATATTGCAACCGAACAGAAGCCGAAACAATTTTAGAAGAACGAAGCTCATATTTATTATTTTTTTGGTTTTCTTTTTTTTTTTCAAAAATGAAAATGAGAAATGAAATTGCTGGCAAGCGCATTGGAAATGGCAACAAAAGAGCAGAGAAGGAAAGGAATTGTTGGTGCCGTCTGAAAAAAAGCCCACAATGCAGGGGAGCAGGGAAGATTAGTGGGAGAGGGAGAGGGGGAGAAGACAGGAGACTAATGCGTCATCAATTAAACAAAAATGTAGCGTTAATAGCAGAGAAACAAAAAAATAATATCAGAAAAACAACAGAGCAACAACAAAAAGCAGCTCGCACAATTAAAATAATCAAAAGCAGCTCCTGAGATGATCTATAAACACAGCCAGCACATGTGTATGCGTATGTGCATGTGTGTATGTATATCTAGCTACGAGGGTTTGATAAGTGGACTTTTTTGCGCGCACGCCTAAATACAACACTCCTGTCAGCAGTTATGATTAAAGCTGACTGTAAAATTTAAAGCTGCGTTTTTGGTTTGCGTTTTATAGGCATTGAAAGCAGACGATCTGTGAATTTTAACGAAAATGGAAAAAGTGAATTTCGTGTCAGCATGGCAAAATTTCATAAATTGGGCTACGAACTGCTACCCCATCCAGCATATCTCCAGATTTAGCCCCCTGTGACTATTTTTGTTTCCAAACATGAAGAAATGGCTCGGCGGTAAGAGATTCGGGTCATCACAGAAACAAACGACTATTTTGAGGGCCTGAGAAAACCTATTATTTGGAAGGAATAAAAATTGGAAAAACGCTGGACTAAATGTATAGAGCTAAAAGGAGATTATGTTGAGAAATAAAACGCTTCTTGACGAAAAAATATATTTTATTCAAAAGTCACGGACTTATCAAACGACCCTCGTATATGCGATATTAGTTGAATGATTTGAAGATGTGAGATCTGTGGTCTGCTCACAATTTACTTGACGTGCCGCAGGCCAAACACAATTTCGATGCTCCACGCCCACGCGGTGGGCTAAAAATAACGGCCAGAACAAGCAAACACACACACACACACAGATATATATTTGTATATATATTAGATAAATCTCTGCCCAGTTTGGGGCCGCTGCAGGCGTTTATAGACTGATATATATGTTTATATATACATTATTAGAACGCGCTAGGCGAGTGAAACGATTCAAAATATTTTTGAAAAACTTGTTGTTTTGCGCCACTTTTAGCTCTGTTTATTCACCCCCGATCCGGTTCTCCAGATTGTTTCAATATCAGCGGGTTCCAAGAGAAAAATTCACTGAGCGAAAAACAAAAAAAAGAAAACAATCGCAAATTCTTGCAGAATTTTTCAAACATTTTTGGAAATATGAAACGGTTAAGACTCGAAATGAGGATGATTGTAAGGGGGTTTCAATGTGTTTGAAAGAGTTTTTGAACATCAGTAAGATTAAAAAAGATTCAAAGAATCAGTTGTTCCCTACAAAACGCCAAAGGTCCCTAAGGACATTTAAGCTAGAACTTTACACAGATTTCTGGAAATTAAAAATATATTTGTAAGTTTACTTTAAATTTTAGTTTAATTCTTTTTCTTCGAACCGGTTAAGGTTTTGTGCCATTCTTGAGTCAAAAGTATAGTCTGTATATTTAACTAAACATTTCATATTACTTTAAGCTTCTAACAAAGATTTAACATATGAAGTTATTATTTACAATTTAAAAATCATCTATGATCTCCAATCTTACTAAAATTCATCTTCTATTAAACCAGAAAAGGAAGATTAGAAATGGTAGATCATCCATAAGTAAACTCAAAGAAAACTAAAAGGTATTTTTAAAAATCTTTCTAAATATTTTAAATTTTAAATTCATATTAATTAAATTGAAGAAAAGTCTATAATACTCCTAGTGATATCCGATACCCTGATACCCAATTCTAAATGAAACATCTAAAGTTATTCCAAAAGCAACTCAAATAAACCTTCTTGTACTACTTCTTCATTGCAGGAGAGGGCGCCAAGATGATTCTGGAGAAGCACTTCGATGCTGATTGGGCCAAGAACCTGAAGATCATCTATGTGGGCGATGACACCACCGATGAGGATGCCATCAAGGTGCTGCACGGCATTGGCAAGACCTTCCGTGTATCAGAGCTGCCCACACTGAAGACCTATGCCAACTATCAGATCAAGACCGTCGAGGAGGTCGGCTGGTTGCTGAAAGCCATTCAGGCCAACTACGAGAAGAAGAAGAAGGCCTAAGCGTCGAGGCCCCCAGCCCTATAGCTTAAGCTAATTCCACACACTCACACGCACACACACACACACATATGCGCATCTTTGTTTGACTTATCAAAAATTACAATGTTTATTTATCATATGATTATTATTATTATTATGTTATGATGATGTATGTATGTATTATCTATGTAACTCTTACACTGATACAAACAAAAATGTTTCATAATCTTTTCTCTGTCCAAAATTCGCAATAAAAAATTCTTTTAATATTAAATTTGTTTCTCAAGCTTCTCTCTCTCTTCTTTTGCTTTCTCCCTTCTTATCTACGTTCCCCCTTGAGTGCCCCAGATCGTCCTGCCCCACTGCGTGCGCCGCGTGGTGCCTGCTTTACAATGGTGGGTGCCACAACAGCAGGTGTTGCATTCGTTGGTGGCTGCACAGCTGAGGCAACAACACCCACTGGTGGCACAACGGGCGCCTGAACGGCCACCATGCCCTGTTGTGGTGCGGGTGATTGTGGTTCCGCACGCTTTGGTTCACTCATGTTGAGGGCCTCATTGAAGATCATGCAGAATTCACCGATCTTGAAGACTTCGCCATTCTTGCCGGAATACAGGGTGAGGCAATGGCGCCATATTGACGCATATCCCTTGGTCAGTCTTATAATGTCGCCGGGTGTTATCAATTTGCCGGGCTCATCCCAAATGGATACATTGATGCTGGCCGTAGGGTCGCCTACCTTGAAGTTGCGCACCTCCCGATTCTCCTTGGTGACTGTAGCCACGCCCACCTGTTTGAAACCGAAAAATAAAAACAATTTGTAGCATATAAACAAAAGAAAAAAACATGCAGTCAAATGTTATCGATAACTTGCTGCACACCTCGAGCACAATGAAAATAACGTTGATGTTTTTCAGTCCTGGCTTAATGTCCTTGATGGCAATGCATTCTGCGTTGTACATGATAAGTATAAAACTAGCAAAGAAGCTATAAATTGTGAATTAAAAAATTGTTTGTTATTTTTTTCAATTGGACGCTAATTTCAAGTGCACGTCCCAAACACAAACGCAGTGAAACAGCTGTTTGCTTATTAGCGATGGCAACTCCATACATATGTTACCGTGACTGCTGATAACTATCGGAAAGCCGTGACAATGTAAAAAGGTTAAAGTTTAATTAACAAGTTAAAATATATATGAACCACATATGTTAAAAAATCTTTTTAATTTTTGAATACGTTCTTAAAAATGAATAAGCTGAAATAACATTCCATTGACTAGTCACAATGCCAATAAATGAACGATTCAACTTATCGAAAAAGCCCGAAGGGTTGCCAGATTAATAAATATCAACAATGCTCAGCTGTGAGACTCAATGCCATAAAGAACCAGTTCCAAGCAGAACAACACAATCCAATTGTTCATTGCAGTGCAAAAATAATACAAACACAAAATTTGCAAATTAAATTGCAAAAACAAAGAAAATATTATTATAAATTAGCTACAACGTTACATAAACGTTGCCAGCATTGAAGTGTTGAGCACTTTGCTACAACTGCAGCTTGAGTAGACCCAGAAGAAAACACTATTTACATTTTGTTTGTGGAACATGGACAGTGGCAGCAGCTCTAGTTCCACATCGGGCAGCACATCAACAAGCGGCTCCTCGAGTTGCACGGACACGGGCAGCTCGTCCGATACAGACTCCAGCAGCTCTGGCCCAGCTCCAGCACCAGAGAAATCTCAACCACCACAGCCACAGGGAAAAACACAACCAGCTGCTGTGCGTCGCAAGGCGCCTGACAGCGATAAACCTAAGCCTGGAGGCGGTACCAGCAGCAGTGCTGCACTGACGTCGGCAGCCAGCAAGGTGCGTTCGGTGGTGGCGGCAAGTAATCAGCGAAATGGAAACATCTCCAGCGACGACGACGATGATGATGACGACGACGATGATGATGCGCCGCCGGCAAAGAAGAATCCGCGTACAATGAATAATACAGTGGCGCCGGCAGCACGACGCAAACCCACAACGGCAGCAGCAGCTGCGTCCAAAGTGGTCAAAGGCAACGCAAGCCAGGCACAGCGCAATGGCGGCGACAATAAGCGACCTTCGTTGAGTTCCTCCTCGAACAGCACCGATGACTCCCGCAGGGATGCTAAGAATGGACGCAAGGTGCCGCTGAAGCTGGCAAGCACAGCGACGGCGGTGCGTGCGAAGCAGATGCGAGCCAAGGCGGCGGCGGCAGCCCAGGTGAAAACAGCAGCAAGTAGTAGCAGCAACAGCAATACCAACAATAACAGCAGCAGCAGCAACAACAACAACAAGAATGGACCTGCCGCCAGACGACGTGGCAAGAGCAGAAGCAGGAGCAGCGATGATGGCAGCGACGACGACTCCGAAAGCGGTTCAGGCTCAGAGAGTAGCTCCATTAGCGAATCCGAAGGCAGTGACTCCAGCAACTCGTACAGCTCGCAGCCACCGACGGGCAAGTCAAAGGTGAAGCGACCAGGTGGAGGCTGCTGCTGCTGCCGACAGCGAGGAGGAGCGCAAGGACAAAGCGAATCCAATGCGTAAATTGACACGCTCGCTGAGCATGCGACGCTCAAAGCAGCAGCATCATCCCAAGCCGAGCAGTGAAACCGAATCGGATGCAGATCTTTGATCAGGATGATCAGCAGGACAAGCGACGTGTGCTTTCCAAGAGCCCGGCCAAGAAGCCGGCAACAGCTGCCGGACTAAGCAACAGCAACAACAACAGCAGCAGCAAGTGCAAAGTAAAGAAGGAGCTGGGAGGAGGAGGAGGTGGCATGGGCATGGGTTCGGTATTTGGTTCCCTCAAGTCACGCCCCGTTTCGCCAGCTATGCAGATGGAGAAGAAGTGTCCCATCGAAGGCTGCGACTCCTCGGGTCACCTGAGTGGCAATTTAGATCGACACTTTCTACCGGAAGCCTGCCCCATTTACCACAACATGTCCGCCTCGGAGTGCAAGGAACGTGCCAGCGACCGCAAGCTGCGCAACGAGCAGCGACTGAAGATGCCTGTGAATATTGTCAGTGCACCAGGAGGCAGTAATCAGCAGCAGCACACAAATCCCAAATCCCTGACGCCAGAGCAGCGCGAGTTTCTGGCCAAGATACGCGAATCTCGCGCCAGTTTTCGGCCCGCAACCAATAGCTTTATGAACGACAAGGTGAGTGCGCAGACGCCTTTATAGATCTCTTACTGATTCCCTTTCCTTTTGGCAGGTCAAACTAGAGAAAGACTGCACGGATGAGGATCGTGAACCGAATCTGGGTGGGCTGGTGCCCGACTATGATCTGCAACTGTTTCGTGAGGCTCAGGCACAGGCCTCAGAGCGCATTGAGGACGAGCTGAAGAATCTGCCCGTGGGCAAGGGCATCAAGTGAGTTTGCCATAGAAGGCTCTTCATTTCTTCTTGCTAATCTCTTTCTTCATTGCCTTCTCCTCAGATACATCAGCATGGGCAAGTACAAGATGAAGGTGTGGTATCAATCACCTTATCCGGATGACGCTGCCCGCCTGCCCAAGATGTATATCTGCGAGTTCTGCCTACGCTATCAGAAATCTGAGACTGGCATCAAGCGACACGCCCAGAAATGCGTTTGGCGGCATCCGCCTGGCGATGAAATCTATCGCAAGGGCAAGTTGCAAGTGTGGCAAGTGGATGGCAAGCGTTATAAACAATACTGCCAGCATCTTTGCCTGCTTGCCAAGTTCTTTCTGGATCACAAGACACTGTACTACGATGTGGAACCGTTTCTATTTTATATCATGACTCTGGCCGATGTCGATGGATGCCACATTGTGGGATACTTCAGCAAGGTGAGCTACGGTTTTGTTAAGAAAGTTGAAACTTGTGGAGGAGTTGGAGGGGAGAATATGGTTAAGCTTGGTGACTATTCAGTTTGTTTGAGGTGAAAAGGAATATCCTACAAACTTGGTAGAACTACAATTTGTTGGAGAGAAGAACTTTGAGCTTGAAGATGGTTATATTTGTTGGAGAGAAGATCTGCAAAATTAGTTTGGACTGAGTTGAAGAGTAAATTGATCGGGTAATATCATATTTTAGCTAAGAGATTATAGATAAATTAAATCTATTCGTATTTGATTTAGAAAAGAGTTTAAATAGTATCTATATATACGATTTTTATATTGAAATATAGACAATTTAATTGACGCTTCAAAGGAAAACTTGAATGGAAGAAACTACAAGAGTTAAGACTATGAGATTCATTGAACATAGATCGTAAAGTTTATAATTGAATAGATCAAAATACAATTGCAGGCGTGTTTTAAAGATGAAACATTTGGCATTTTATTCATTCAAAAATATCTTCAGCACTCAAATGCTAATATATAGTTAACAATAGAATGAGAATAAATAATAAGTATATAATATGAAATTGACTGAGAATAAAAGTTACAAATTAATGAAATAACGTTTGATGTACAATCAGGTTGATAAAGGGATTATATTGTATTATACATTAGCACACTCAACTGAAGTTTTCTTACTTGTTTAAAGAGTCTTGTAAATTTAAATTTCTTAACTTCGTGATTTCTTCCAATAAGTTTTATAATTTAAATTAGTAGTCAGTCTTAGTAAAATATATACATATGTGTTATATGACTCTCTAGTTAGTTCTCACCTTTTATTGAGCTCTTTCTTTAATATTTCATAAGACCAGTCAGTCACCTTTTATTGAGCTCTTTTTTTAATATTTCATAAGACCAGTCAGTATTATTATTATTCAATAGTATTTCCGATAGAACACACATATTCCATAGTAACATATTTAAATAATCTTTTAGTACTATAATATTTTCCAATACTGTTCTGCTTTATTTCTCATTATAATCTAGACATGCATATAGAGAAAATGCTTCTTATTAAGTTCCTCCATCTCCAGTTTATTTGAGCACATAATTATATATATATAATCGTTTAATTGAATTTCAATAAGTTTTAGGCATTTCCTCAAACAGATCTATAGATATTTCTGGGTAGTGGGCAAGTTGAATGTCTTGTTGGAAATTATAGAGGACTTTGTACGCTGTTATTTGCCATCGAAATTGAATAATACCATTTCACAGTTTTATGATTCCTTTATGTTTGGGGCAGACAGGGCGGGGACAGAGAGAGGCGGAGAGTGCTGGAGTTGCAGCTTAGACAGACAGCAGACCCAAAGTCAAAGGCACCGCCAGCAGCAGCAGCCATGTAACGCCGCAACAGGGAGTGGGAACTACCCTATATATGTATATATATATATGTGTGTAAACTGTATATATATAGATATGTATATATGTATATGCGGGTTGTAGCCCCTGTCGGCATTCTTGACCATACCCAAAAATTGTTTTGTCAACTGCCTGAGACGGTGCTGCTGCTGCCAACTGCGACGGCGACTGCGACGTCAGCTGAGGCGCATACATAAGCCACAGACACTATCGGAGGCGTGGCAGGCGAGGCGAGTCGAGTCGAGAGATTTCCCCAGCAACCCTGGAAGAAAGAATCGGGAACAGCATCAACGTGCAGGGAATGGGAATCGAAAACAAAGTACACACTCGGTTTCTTGACCTCCCCCTGGAGCTGATGCTGCCACTGGCGCTGCTGCCACTGCGACTGCTGCCCCTTGTGCCGCACGTGCTGCTGCTGCTGCTGCAGCTGCATACAAGTTTTTTGGGCGCTGCCAGAGACTGGGTTTGTGTTACAAATTGCGCATGTCGTTGCTGCTGCTGCGCAGGCACAGACACAGGGCAACACGCAGAGAGTGGAGGCGAGTGGCGCCTCCACCCCATGTGGCCATTCATGACGCGGACGCGGACCAGGAGCAGCAGCAGCAGCAGCAGCTGGTTACACACACAATACTCCTGCCACAGTTTGGATTGTGTCTAGTTTACATGCCTCATGCCTCATGCCTCATGCTGCGCGCTACCAATTTTCGGCAATGTCCCCCACACTCCAGTTGAGCTCCAGCTCCAGTTGCAAATTCCCCCGGCTTCAAATGGCTGCCAGACAGCAGCCAGACAGGGCGGCTTGGGGCAGGCAGAGGCAGAGGCGGATGCTGCTTGGGCGTGCACACGATTGAGGTCGTGCACCTCGCCGGCGTTGCTGCTTGTGCGCCTGCTCCAACTCTGTTACCTCCCCCCGCTTCCTCTCCCCTTTTTCCATTCATATGTGCGTTCCCAGACATCATGGCAGACGCTGCAAAACAAAGCAAAGAAGATGTGATGAAAACCTCCCAGCCCCCCCCCTGCTGCTCCCACCACGTACATAAATGTATTTCCGAATTGCGGATTGTTGCCCCTCGCAAGGTTCACACCCATTTTGGCATTTTTTGGCAGTTCCCAGACTCCCCCCTGCCCCTGTTGCAACTTGGAAAAACTTGCTGCGTCTCATTGTACTCGCTCTGGCTTTGTCTCTCTCTCGCTCTCTCTCTCTCTCTCTCTCTCTCTCTCTCTGTCAACAAACATGCCCATGTACAGTGCGTATGTGCAGGGGCTGCAGCTGAATGTACTGCCTGAATATATAGACAGTATATATAGATATATATATACAACTCTACTATATGGCAGGATTTACGCACTGCACACGAGTCTCTGCAGAGCATCGATTCAATTCGTTGTCGGCACGTGGTCATTGAACTCCCGAAAAAGCTACCCACAACCCCTTCCCAAACCAGAGCCCCATCCCCTTGCATCTGATCTACCCAGACCAAAGCTGTCTGCCATGCCGTCTGTCTGCCCGTATCTCCCTCTCTCTCTCTCTCTGTCTCTGTCTGGCCTGTCCAGCAAATTGGCTGCTTTGTGGGGGCGGTGGCGAGTTTTGGTTATTGATTTAATTGCCATATTATTTTTAACTTAAAACACAATTTTAGTTATGTTTATTTTGTGCCACTTTGTGTGCGGCTTTGGCAAATATTTTAAAGCCAAAATGTTCTTTTATTAGCTTTTTATTTACTCGGGGTGTTTTCAAATATATTAAAGTTAAACATGGTTTAGTTATCAGTTTATTTAGTTGAGGGTTTACTTTCAAAGGTAAACAAATATTGAGGGATTTATTGTCTTTGAAGGTTTTCAATTTATAGAATATGTACATATATATTAGTACTTTAATAGTATCGTTGTAGAGATTCTGGGCTAAGTAGAAGTTTAACAACAGTCAAGGAAGCTTTATTCTTCTCGAAACTTCGAAATTTCTATGCAACATATACTTTTTAATCTGGAGTTTTTCAAGTGGTTATCCCCCAAGAGCTCAATTATATAAAGAAACAAGGGTTTCCTATTCTACATTTGATTACGAGTATAATACTTTAAACTATTTATTTAATGCCCTATCCTTAAATTTGTTATTTATCAAATATTTTTATTATATAACTTAAAGTTTGCATATTCAATTATCTTTTAGGAATACATTTAACACTTTTTTCTTTAAGAAATTATCCGCAAGTTTAACTGGAGTTATTTCACAATTAAATTTAGCATACATTATTTGATTTTAATTAAAAGTTGCAAACTACATTTAACCTCCTTATCTCAAAATGTAAATTAATTTAGTTAAATTGATTAGAGCTTAAACTTTACATATTTAAAATCAACAATAGTACCTCAGACTCTTCTTTACTTAAGGGACCTTCCCACCTATTTAATGTTAAAACTCTTTTACTTCTTTCCAGCATATACCATTTCTACAAGAGAAAAACTCATTTTACAATGTCTCCTGCATATTGACACTGCCACCCTATCAGCGCAAAGGCTATGGAAGGTTACTCATCGATTTCAGTAAGTAATTAAGTTGACCTTTACTAAATTTGCGGTTATTGGAATGTGGGCAAGGTTAGGGTTAGGTTAAGTTTGATTTGTGCTGTAAATTGTTTAGATAAATTTAAATTTAAACAGCGTTGGGTTAGGTTTTTATTACTGAAGATTCTTTTACTCAACCTAAATTTCTCTAGGATATTGATAATTTGAAGTTAGCTCTTTCCTCATTTGGTTTCGTTCAGAATATGTGCTTGGTATTTCCTGAACTCACGTTTTTTACGTCATTTATATTTGCAATAATCTTTAGTCTTCACTTTGGGGGCTGAGCTCGTATGTGAGCAAGAAATATTCCCAAGTTTTTGTTGTGCACATTTAAATTGTGAGTCATCAAATCATTTATTTTAAATTGAATGACTTGATTGAATTATCAACTGTTGAAAGATTTAGTAAATATCTAGCTGAATAGTATATTTTTGTTTTAAGAGACTTTAGTAAAGTATCGGAAATATGACGAATTTTGAACTCATTATAATGCCAAACTTAATGAAATTAAAGTAATTAAATGCATTTCATTTATATTTTCCTTTTCATTTCTTTACGCACTTTTTAAAAGATTTTCCAGAAATCTGAATGCGTTCTGCATTGCTACGCAATCTTTTATATATGTATCTTCTACTATAGATACATACTTCTTAAGATCTGTAGATTATTTTTCTTAACTTATTTTTCATCATCACGTTAAGAATATCGAAGACTTGGGAAAGAGATTCTTCAAATGAGATTCAATTCTTATTCAAAGAAATAAGATTTATTGTTGGTAAGATCTGTAAGCATCTCACTTAATCTCCAACTTTTCCACATCATTCATTGGAAATGCATTCTTTTGTTAATTTCGGCAATTTAGAACCAGCAAAGCAGACTCAATTGAAAAGTTCGTTAATATTAAACTGATTTTCTGATTAATTATGCGGTTAGTTTGGCTTATAATGAGCTTCGCTGTCGATTTAAGTGCCTTGCTGCGCTCCTCTCTCAGTGCGTGTGACTCATTGGCTTAAACAGGCAGCCATAAATACATACAGATGGGTGTGTGTGTGTGTGGCAAGTGCAATATAGTTAATCATCATTGCATGAGAGAAGTCCAGACAGAGAGACAGACACAGGTAGCTCTGCCCGGGCTGCTCCGGACTCCATTCGAGCTTAGCTTTCCATTTTCCACTGCATGCAATTTCTGCATCAATTAAGCGTAGACCAGGTGTGCGTCTATGTGTGTGTGTGTGTGTGTGTGTAATGGCAGCGCATAAGTAATTTTTATCGTTATATTTTTTCTCCACCAAAATTGTTTAAAATTAATCCGCCTTTGAAACGGACCAAGGTAGCGAACGCGCGCCAGACAATAAAGAAAAGAAACAAAGCCGCAGTAGCAGAGAGGAGTGTGGACGGGGGAAAGGGGGGGAGAAGCAGAAAAGAATTACCTCAGACCAGGGCTGGCTGCACTTGAGTCATTGTATGAAAAGCGGCAATGGCGGCGGCGGCGGCGGCGTCGTACGTCGCTCTCTATATACAAAGTCGATACATGCAACTGCCGAAATGTGCAATAAGAGAGAGAACGAGAGAGAGCGAGCAAGAGAGAAGGGTGCCACTATGTGCAAGAGAGGGGGGGCACAAACGAAACGACATTGACCTTACACACAGCTCGACTAAGGAGTGAGTGAGAAGGAGAGAGTGAGTGAACGATTGAGAGAGTGCTTTTGTGGGAAAGGAGTGCGAGAGCAAACAGTTTTTGTCATTATTAACAGCACCCAGAAATGTGTGTGGCGTATCGTCCAGGCAGGTGTCCGGCAGGACATGAGAAGGAGAGGAGTCCCTTCCCGTCTGGCTCATTAGCAAAGCGGGCGATCGAGCGAGATGGCAATACAGCCAGGTGTAATAACTGCATGCACGCAATATGCAAATGAGCAGAGCAAAGCACAAGGGCAGCGACAGCAGCGACTGCAGCAGAGGCAGAGGCTGAGGGTTGCCACCATCCTGCAGAGCAAAGTCCGCCCTTATCTACTGGCTAATATATTAATTAATGAAATCAAGCCCAGCCACAAAAAAGAGAAAAACCAACAAATAAAACACTGCAAAAAAAATGCCGCTTTAAAGCTTGACAGCGAAAAAATCAAGAATTAAAATTAAAAACAACACAAAAAGTTGCGCAGACAGCGATGCAGCAGCAGCAACACTGTTTGTGTGTGGAGGGGGAGGTCAGCAGCAGCAGCAGCCGCGCAATTGGCGGCAGACAACAAAGGTCAGCGCAGGTCACAATGAAAGGGCGTCGTCCTCTGCGTGCCAGTGCAGGGTACTCGGTTCGCTAGTCTCAGTAGTCACAGTAGTCGGTACTTGGTACTCGTTAATCGGGTAGTCGAGTATCGGATACCCGGCAAAACGAGCTTTCGCTAATTGCAACACTGCAACTGCAGCAACAACAACAATAACAAAGAGAACGAGAAGAGCAACAACAATTAGAGCAACGCTAATTGACTGCGATTTCTAAAGTTGTTAATTGTTCTCTGGCTGCATCCAAATGCATTTTTGTTGCATCAAACTCATCGCGTGGCAAACTGCAGCTCTAGTCGAGGCAACTGCACTCTGCGCCCTGTGGGTATGCAACGCTGCGCAGTCGGGCCAGCAATGCGAATCAAGCGTCGATCGATAAAGTCGTCTCGACGTTGCCACCTCCCTTCCGCACGACGTTGCCACCTCCCCCCACACAACATTGCAGGACGCGTGAGAGCGCGCAAGAGAAAGAGAGAGAGGAGTGGGTGGAAGTGTGGAAGGGAGACGGCGGCAAAGAAATCAAAACGCCACCCGAAATGCGACTGCAAACATGAATATTCGCAGCTTCGGCCAAGCACAGTGGAGCAGAAGGCTCAATAAGTGGAGTAAAAGCAATTAAAGCGATAATAAATGTAATATTTATTCGTCCTCTTTATATAAATATATTAACTTTGTAATAGTAATTTTGTTTTTGAGTGCAATTTTTATATCATTTAGTACTTGACGAAGGCCTTAGCCTGATTTTTGAATCAGCACATATAGAATTAGTCTTTTTTTCAATTATTATTGATATAACAAATAACATTTAAATTTAAAAAAAATATATTAGTGTATAGTTTATTCTCTCTCCAGTGTCTGTCTAACATAGCGGCATTTCTTTATCCAAAGTTTATCGACGTTATTTCTCATTTGACGGATCTGTTCGGGAGTGAAAAATGTTTCTAGTTGCCTTTCGAGTTGTTCATTATGAAACTTGGCTCTCTCCAGTCTATGTGCATATTCTTTGGCTTCTCTTTTGTGCTTCTTCTGCAGCAGTTGCATGTTCACTTTGATGCGCATATTTTCCAATCGCAAAGATTCACTGCAAGTCAAGAAAGTGTTGTTAAATTCTTAAAATGTTATCCTTAAAGAACTTACTTTTGGTTAGTTAGTTCATCGATTACCGCCTCAGAACATTCCACATCTAGGAAATCATCCACATGTCTTTCATCTGACTTTGGAAATATGATTGTAGGACTGTTTTGTGATTGCTGCTGGTCTTCGTAGTGATCATTTTCTGTTGTTTGCTGTTCCTCTTCGCAATGCTCGACTTCTTCTCGTGTCAGTTCCGCTTCACTCTCATTTTCTTCCAGAGGATCAGGAGTTACATCAATTGTTGGTTCCGCAAGCAGTTCCAGCATTAACCGCTTGTTGCTATGCACCGTCTTTTCTCTTCCCTTGCGTCGTCCTATAGCTGCCCCCGTCGCGGGTGTCTTGTGCATGCACGGCATGGCGCCGGGCCAGAGTCGACGTCTGTTGCACATGCCTAATTAAGTGAAAGATCGTTAGTAGAATGTACTGCATAGAGATAATTAATTGACGGCTCTTCTCTCGCCTGATACAAACCCATTTCAAACGCCAAACCTCCAACAATATCGTCCGCCTTGAAATGTACAGAACAGATGAAGCGCAGTTTGTGTGTTTATTTTTTGTGGATTTCCACAAAACTGTTGCCATTGTTTTGATAGTTTCTCGTTCTTGGGGAACGAAAAGAAACTGTATTCTTCGGTCTCTATTAATGTGTTATTATCACAATTTAAAACTGCACACTTCATATTCTTCTTTGTTTTTCCTTCGTTTTTAGCACATACAATAATAATAATAAAACATCTGTTTTCTATTATGACGCCACGAGCTCATGTGGCTATCGATAAACAACGTGCTGTCACCTAGTTATCGATGTTCTCATCAATTCATCGCACAGCTGAGATTGACGATGAAGCAAATTGAAAACAAACAAAGCAAGAAACTGAATGATTTTTATTGCAACGCATTTTCGCCCCATTGTACGAAATTTTCGTACTAAAACCAACAACAAACCGCGACTGAAGCGGTACCTACCTCTCTCTCTTTCTCTCTCAACCAGTTGCAGTTGTGTCTGCCGTTGAGTGTGTCTAGCAGTGTGTAATACATACACAGGCATGTTTATGTGCACGTGTGTGTGTGTGTGTGTGTTGGGTTTTTTTCCCGAGCCTGCCTCAGTGGGTTTTGTGTTGTGAGGGCACCACGACGGGCTCGTCCTCGTTGATTTACTTGCTGCTGCTGCTGCTGCTGCCGCAGTCGACGTCTCGTGCACTCATTGTTGCTGTTGTTGTTATCTAGACTCGAGAATTGTTGCTGCCAGACGACGTCGACGTCGCCGCCGCCGCCGCTGCCGCTTTGAGCTTTGGGGGTTGAGCTTTTGGGTTGAATGCACGCCAGAACGCTGTTTAAATGCCGCGTCGTCCGCTCATCTTCCTCCCCTCAAGCGGCGTTCGCTACTCGCACACTTTGCGGAATCCTGTCTAGACACAACATACACACACACACACACACATGCACATTCATAAACGTGTTCTTGAAGGGGTTGTAGGGCGGGGCAAAGTTGGTCACCATAAATAATGCGCCGGAACTTGGCAGCTACGGTTCTATCTATAGCATACTTATGGGCATCTGTTTAATGCGTATCTCTCGGTACTTTCCTCTCCCTCTCTCTCTCTTCAGGCTATCTGCTGACCCGCGTGGAGGGCAAAATTGGTTCGCCTGAGAAACCACTATCCGATCTGGGACTCATATCATATCGCTCTTATTGGAAGGATGTGCTGCTGGACTATCTATGCAATCGGTCTGGGAATACGCTCTGCATCAAAGATGTCTCTCAGGTGAGTGGTGGAGGAAGAGAAAGATAAATGAGAGAAGATATATACAGATATTTAACTATGTATATATCCCATCTTTTTAATCATAGGTAAAGAAGAGATGTATCTATCTTTAAATCGTTTATTCTCTCCATATATCCCTTCTATAAATAGTTTATTCTCTCTATTAATCTCCTACTTTTCCGTATACCCCCCAGGAAATGGCCATATATTCCTATGATATTGTCAGCACACTGCAGGCACTGGGCATGATGAAATACTGGAAGGGCAAGCACATAGTACTGCGCAAGCAGGTGAGTCTACAAGGAAGATTCTACTATATATCATAATATATGATGTACATAACTGTATGTTTTCCCTTTCCATCTAGGATGTGCTGGACGAGTATGAGGAACGTGTGAAGCGACGCGGAACCTTTCCCAAAATCGACGACTCCTGCCTGCGCTGGCAGCCCTTTATACCGGCACAACCGAGCGGATCACCATAACCCCGCAGCTGGAAGCACGCCTCGGCGTGCTTTTTGGACTCCTCTTAGTTCTATAAGTGGTAGAGATAAGAACCTTCCAAGAGATTCGTTCTAAGTATATCTGTAAGAAGAGATCAAGAAGTATTTGTTGCTAGCCAATTAATAGTGAAAATTCTACAATACAAAATCTGATACGATAAAGAAAACTAATGAGATAAAGGAAAGGAAAAGAAAAGATAAATTTACTTGTGAAACTGCGAGCAAATGTTGAAAAGCAGCCGCAAGTTGTCTTCGGATTCTTTTTCATCACTGCACACCGAGCTGAGCTCATCACTTCAGGGGCCCCCGATCCCAAAGATGAATCATGCGGGAAGAGCGGGCAAGAAAAGCCAACGCGTTTACATGGTGCGCCCGTCGGGGGGAGGGAGGGAGGTAGGAGGCTGAGGGAGTTTTGTATAGCAACAGCAACAGCGCCTTGCAAAAAGTGCACACTGTGACCAGAGAGATAGAGCGATAGAGAGAGAGAGAGAAAGGAGAGCGGGGCCCGGCAGCACATTGACATTGCCGCCCAGACACTCCTCGACGACGACGACGACGAGCGACGCTTGCCGCACACCAATACCAGTGTGCAAAAAACAAAGCGGCAGACAGGTAGAGAGCGCAGAGAGGACACACAGAGAGACCGACAGAAAACAGAGAGAAAGAGAGACAGAGAGAGAGAGAGAGAGTAGACACAAAAACTGCAGCCGTTGATGGCGGTGAGTGCGGCGGCTGCACGCCACGTTTATGGCCAAAAAGCATATGCAGCAAGCAACAGCAGCAACAGCAGCGCCAGTGGCAGCGACTGCGACGCCAGCCGCACGCGAAGCAGGCAGGCACAGCCAGCGACAATGCCGCCCTGCCAGACACAGACATCAATCCGTCGCACAGTGGCACACGCAAGTTTGCAGACGGCAAAGTTTCGCTCTATTTCACTGCACAAATATGTTAAATGTTAAATAATAAATCATTTTATAAAACATTTCCATTGCATGTTTCTTAACAATTAAATAAAATAAACAAATAAATAATTAACACAAAATGCAGATAAAACCTTGTGACAAAACCGGAAACCATCTGATTACTGATAACTCTATGAAAAAGTCTGCACTTTCGCAAGTTTGCTTAGTGATTAGAATCTCATCTTGCAAGATAGTGTAGATAAAAAACAACTCATTTCTTTTAAGGTAAACCTTATTAACCTTTTGTTTTTATTTATGCATGGTGTATACTATAATATATATTTAGTAACTTTCAAACAGGTTTCTAAATTAAGACCAACTCTAGAATTGATTCTAACTGGTTATCATATTTAAATTAGATATGCAAAACACAAATATAAATATAGAAAGCACAAATGCCGCACATCCATTGATAATGTACATATAGAATACAAAATTAATATAAATTCACAATAAAAAGACAAAACAAAACGATTTTTTAATGTTTTTTCTTTGAATTCTAGTTAGTTCTTTGAATATTCTGTTTATAGTTTTTATGAAAGTCAACAGCTTGAGTCGACTCAATTTATTGAAATATTTTAATTATATTTAATTTACTTATATAAAAGAAATTTGGAAACAAATAATTTAAATAAAAAAATAATTAGAAATAACTAAACTTAAAAGTTAGATTTTTGTTTGGGCTTAAATATTGATTTTAAATTAAGTTCTTCTTAAATTTAAATATTTATTCAATTCAACTTAATTTTACCAATAGTCAACAATAATTTCGTTATTGCATTTTCTAGAAGGAAACGTTAACTTGTGTGCACCACTGTGCCAGCTTTTTGTTGCAGTCAGTTGGCTGGTGGTGCCTGCCAGTTTTATAAAAAAGGAACCCCGTGAGTGAGAACTGGGCAAAAAGTATATGCAATGTATGCGTGCATGTAAATGTGTGTGCATGTATTGGTGAGCGGAAAGCGCGGTGTAGGAAGCAGGAAGCGAAAGAAACGGCAACACATACGACGCGCTGCTGCTGTGTGTGCGTGAGTTGCAGACACACACACACACAGACAGCTGACGACGTCGACAGTGGCAGCAATGGCAGCAGCGCCGTAGGGGAGGCAGCAGCAGCAGAAGCAGAAGCAGCGGCGTCAACTTTGTGGCAGTGCGAAATAATATTCGCGCATTCGGCTTTTGATTAAGCAGCAACACTGAGCATTTGATCACCAACAGCCGGCGTGCGCGGTTCGCTTCGCTTTCTTTCGCTCAATCGACACGGAGACAGAGAGTTGGCAATATACAAAATACACACACACATGCAGACATACATAAGTAGCAAGTAGTAAAAGGCAAAGTCAAAATCAGAAATCACAGAACCAAATAAAATAAAAGGCCAGACCGTTTCTAGGCGCTCGCACAGTCGGCCATTTGCACATCAAGTGGCCGATTGTGTCTTTTTGCCTCTTGCCTCACTCTGTCTTCCTCTCTCTCCCTGTCAGTGTGTGTGATGAGTGCATGTGTATTTCGTGTGCAATGAGAAACGGACAACTAAAAATGCAAAATGAAGTTAAACTTTGCAACGCGCGTGTGTTTCTGTGTGTGTGTGTGTGAACAATTAAAGCAACAGCGAAAAAAGCTCAAACTGACAGCGGTAAGAGCAGCGCAGCGGCAGCGGCAGTCGCTGTCATCGCAGGCCAAGTGCAACGGAAGTTGAGTGTTAACAAAAATCAAAAATGAACAAAAAAAAAAAAAGAAATGAAGAGCTAAACGGACATAGAGAGAACATATTGTGAAATTCAATGCTTTTGAACGGGCGGGGGTGGCAACACTGCGACACGATGACAGTGACTACTACGACGAGACGACGGCGGCTAAAGAGGCGGGCGATAGCAGCGTCACCGCCACAAGTAATTGCTTCTAGGTTATTCTCTGCCAGTTGAACGGAATTAAACGCAGGTCAAAAGCTCGTTAAAAAAGAAGACTTGAAGAAAAAATTGTAGTTGAGGTTGGGTTTATTTTTAGCGTTTTGATATCACAAGGCACCAGCAACAGCAAAAACAACAACAGCAACAAGCAATCATCACAAAAACAACACAGAGACAGAACGACAACGACGACGACGACGTCGGGACACTCACGCAAAAAGAGAGGGCGAGACCGCGAGAGACAACTACAATTCTTGCGGCGAAGGCGGCGAGAGTAGAGTGACGCAAATAGCAGCGAAATTGTTTGAAACGGCGGCGACGACCACATGATTCTACACTTTGTAGAATCTACATATTTCCAAATTTCTTTAGACCCCCTCATACATACACACACACCCAAACAGACACACACAAAAGCTACACTACCACAAACAGGCACATTTTTTGTCGCTCAAATATTAATTTTAGACAAAAATTTAGCCCAGACCCATGACGGCGGCGACACACACACACACACGTAAATTTGGCAATTTCAAGTGTTTGTGTGTGTGTATGCGAGAGATACGTGACAATTTGTGTGTGTGTGTGTGTGTGTGTGTATTTGGCTGATCAGACTTGCAAACTCCAACTCAGGGTTAAGGGCGTTCTCAGCATGTGCTTGCATTCTGCATCACTCACACACACACACACACACACACACACAGAGGCAGACAGCAAAAGGGAGAGAGGTAGAGGAGCACCCACACACACTGACAGATAGACATGCACTCGGCAGTTGTCGGCGGCGCATTGTTACTATTTGAGGTTAGGAATGCCCCACCCAAGCAAGACACACTCACACTAATGTACATTGGCGCATATAAAGCAGTCATGTCTGCCAGCCTGCTGCTCATTATATGTAAGTATGTATATGTACATACATATGTATATACATAAGCACATACATATGTATGTACTTGGTACATATGGTAGCCCCTACATCGCCATTGCTACATACACATGTACATTCATACACACACACACACAATTAAATGCCTCGAACACAAACACACACACACTCGCACATGCTCGGCTGGGCACGACAAACGACATTCGAACAAAATTCGCAATTATTCACAACGCGCGGCAGTCAAAAGCTGTTCGCGATCGCAGAAGCAGCAGCAGCCGTGACACATCACAAATACAAATTCACATACACACACGCACGCAGACACACACGCATGCAAGACTCGAGCGGCAGCAAGTCCAAGTTCATTATACCACAATCTGCGCGAGCGGCTTAAAAGTTTATGAGGCGTTGTAAAATACAAAAACGAAAAAAAAATCGTGTTCATTTAATTCCTTTTTGGCGAAACAGCGTGCAAAAAAGACAAGAGCTAAAGAGAGTGAGCGACAGACAGATACTGAGGCCGAGAGAGCGCGAGTGATAGTGCTGCCAGAATTTTAGAGCCAAATTATATAAAAAATAGCTAAAATGTAAATTGAGTTTTAGGAAAAAAAAGCTGATTTGAGTTTTAGCTATAAAATATGCAAAATAGAGCATTTTTGATTTTATCCCTCAATTGAACTTTATTTGAAGGAGAAAAGCTGACTTTGCAACACTGACACGGACAGACACCTAGGCTGAGAGAGCGGGAGAGGCGACAAAACTTTGAACGCGTTTGCAAATTCGATTTTATGCCCTCTGCCTCTGCTGCTGCTGCGTCTGTATGTATGTATGTATGTGTCTGCTGCGCCTTGGTGTCCGTGTACCTTGCACACATACATGCACATATGTACGAGAGAATTCGCAAATGTAGTGGGGCACGTGTGTGTCTCTCTATATACGTGAGTGTGTTTGTCTGCGTTTGTGTGCGAGTGTTTGACGGCGATCACGCACGTAGCGCTGCTGCGCTTAGTAACAGAGAGCACGTTCGTGAGAGAGCAGCGGCAGCAGCAAAGAGAGACACGGCACAAAACGCCGGTTCTTTTTTTCGCTTCTCTCTTTTTTTTTTTGTATAATTTTTTTTCTTGCAGCTTTCTTGGCTTTTTCTTTACAGCGTTTCAAATATAGAATATCAAGGGTCTCTGGCTATGGCGAATATGACAACAACAACACAGACACACACACAAACACGCGACTGAGAAAGCGATGGAAATGTATAAAATGTTCACTTTTGGCTAACGATGACGTCATATCCGATTCGCTGGAATGGAGTGCCGACGGACTATGTAGCCATTAGCACGTCTGTACATACCTTTGTACGTATGTACGTATGTATGTGTTTGTGGAAGCAGAATGAGGTGCGCAAAGAGAAACATATGACTAATTTGGCATTGTTATTGCATAAATCTGCGTCGAGAGAAGCAAATTTCTCACAGGCTGCTGTAAGAAAGAATCGACGGCGACGGTGCGATAAAGCTTCAGCTTGGAAGAGCTTACACATAATGGCCTCCCTCCCCTCCATTCATATGCATGTATGTATGTATGTGTAAAACACTTTAATGTGTGTGGTGGTATGAAGTCATCGGCGTCGTCTCGCACGCAGACAAAGAGAGCGAGAGAGAGATCGTTAACCTTAAAGCTCGACATGGACACTGCGCGCAAGGTCGTCAGGATGGCAGTAACTTTGCAGCAGTTGGCAACATCTGTTCAACATCGGGTCGCCTGAGCGCGCCCGCCTTCCGCCTCCCTTCCTCCCGTCTCTTACCGTGCGCGCTAATCAGTGACCGGGGCTGGTTTTGGTTATATCCCACAGTCAGGTACCTGAAGTAGCGCGCGTGGTGGCCAGACGCACTCAACAGCACAAGCGGGGGCGGCTCAAGCTCAACCTCCTCCTCCTCCTCCCAGCACATTTGCCATGTCTCCCATGTCTATTGTACTTCATCAGGTGCTCTGGTGTCACAAGTAACCCGGCACATGTTGAAGTACACTCAATATGCGGCGACTTGCGTTTGCCCCCCTCCCCCACCTTCGGGGCTTAGTCTGAAAAGTGCTGCATGTATAGTATAATATAATATGATATGTTAAGTTATAAAGAATCAATAAACAGTGAATTTGTATAAGTTAAAAAACAGTCTTATTCTCTCTCTTGTTCCTGGAATTCATCGATATGTCTGTGGCACCTGCTGCAATATCAACAGGTGGTTTACGCAATATCTTATTTCTCTCTTATTTCCGTCTTTTGTTTGTCGCAAATTCGCAACGGAAACGAAACACGAAAGCTTCCTATTCGTCTTATCTCAGTATCTTCTTAGTTGTTGTATTTAAAGTTGAACGAAAATGACTGCGAAAGGGAATCGCAAAAAATCATTGATTTATTTTGTTCAGGGGGAACACAAAAAACAACAACATCAGTAGCTTTGAAACTGTTAACAAATTATCTAATTGACATTTACGGCCAACACAAATTACGATTAGAGTAAGTTTAGTTAGGCAACCCAATTTGTTGCTACGTTAATCGCTAAATTAATCGTTAATTGACCAACTTCAATGCAAAAAGTTAACACAAACTGTTAACAGTGCCAAGTGAGCAGTAAAATCTCTAAAACAGTGTTTCCACTGCACGCATTTGATGTATGTTATCGGTAAGTCGATAGCAAATATGTACCCAAAGCTTAGTGAGAGGAAACTCAGATTGAGTTAATGAACAGTAATAGATTTAGTATATACAAAAATTTCGAACTTGTTAGCATTAATAAATACATTCTCTGATATGATTTAACAGTAGTTCTTACCTGTTAAAACCTGTGTGGAGCAATAATGTTGATTTAAGGAGCAATGCTGTTAATTGCTAGTGATAAGCGAGGAGCACATCTGTTAGCTAAGTACAGATAGGGCTGCAGACACAGATAGGCGAACAGAGTTGTCGTAGTAAGTCGTGACCTAGTGGCGTTAAATAAGGTCGGCTGTTTGGTAAAAGTTTGTATTTCATATTTTTCGACTAAATTCGACTCGATTAGAATATCTAAATTACGAATACGCACAGCAACGTACAGCGCGAAACATAGTACGAAGGGATAAACAACGTGTTCAATTGAATCTTCTCCTCCTGCGACAGTTATTATTGATAAGCGAAAACTATTACAAGGATGATGTTGCGCACACTGACTTCGTCGCGAAAAGAATTGACCGCTGTGCGGGCTGTCTTGCTCTGGTCTCAGGGGCTGCAACGTTTTATCAACTATGGCGCTAGGAGCTTCAGCCATGTCAACTGGCAAATGGAGTCAAAAAGGTAAGCAATACAAATAGATAAATATGTTTATGGCCCGACGCGACGTTGAGGTTAGAAAGACTGTTGTGTAATATTGCAAATTGCAAGTGGGTGGCGGGTGTAAGAGATGGAGAGACGCTCCAATGTCAGGCGTCGCAGCATGTCTGTTGCGGCATCTGCTGCGTGAATATCTGTGTGTGTGTGTGTGAGTGGGTGCGTGTACGTGTGCGTGTCCAGTGCGTGATGCCGACGATTAGGGCTGCTGATAACAACGGCCTTCGTCGCGTGTCTCAGACACAATTCTGATTGGAAAGAAATCAACTGCAGTTGTTTACGTTGTGCATGTGTGCGTGTGTGAGTTATCGATAACAATCAGCTGATAGCCGATGCCTGTCAATCGAGTCGCATGACAATAATAAAAACAACAATTTACGATCGCAGGTCATCACCGTTGACGAGCCGGACGAGTTTCAAGAACCCTCCTGTAATATCATCATGGAGTTACAATTTTGCCCGCGCCTATGCCGACCTGCCCGAGCACATACGCGTTCCACTGCCCGCCCTATCGCCGACCATGGAGCGTGGTAGCATTGTTGGCTGGGAGAAGAAGGAGGGTGACAAACTCAACGAAGGTAAGTCGAAGTTGTCTATCTCTTGGGATCACTTATCATCCTTCACTCATTACAGGTGACTTGTTGTGCGAAATCGAAACCGACAAGGCAACAATGGGCTTCGAAACACCTGAGGAGGGTTACCTGGCAAAGATTCTAATTCCCGGTGGCACTAAAGATGTGCCCATTGGCAAACTGCTGTGCATCATTGTTCCGGAACAGAGCAGTGTTAGTGCATTTGCCAATTTCAGCGATGATTCACCAGCAGCAGCGGCAGCGCCAGCCGCAGCTGCACCTCCACCACCACCGCCAGCAGCCGCACCAGCTGCACCTGCACCAGCAGCAGCGCCAGCACCACCACCACCACCAGCAGCAGCCCCCGCGCCAGCAGGTACTCCCGCTCCCGCTGCCGCTCCCAGTGGTGGCCGTGTCTATGCAAGTCCCATGGCCAAGAAATTAGCTGAAACAAAACAGATGCGCTTACAAGGTTGTAATCACTAATCCCATATCCCGCATGTGTGTTTATGCATGCACCGCACTAACTCCACTCCTCGATCGTTCAATTACTAATCCTTGGCCATTTGTTGTGCAGGCAAAGGTTCTGGCGTCCATGGCTCACTTAAATCTGGTGATCTTACAGCAGCAGCACCAGCCCCACCAGCAGCACCAGCGCCAGCCGCTAAGGGTGCTGCCTTTAAGGACATCCCGTTGACCAACATGCGCTCCGTCATTGCCAAGCGTCTGCTGGAATCAAAGCAAAATCTGCCACACTATTACACCACCGTGGAATGCCAGGTGGACAAGGTAAGGACGAGAAGATCTCTTTGCAATCATTTTGCTAATTCTGCATTCTGGTTCTTTGCAGCTCATTAAGTTCCGTGCCCAAGTGAACAAGAAGTACGAGAAGCAGGGTGCACGCGTCTCCATCAACGACTTCATCATTAAGGCCATGGCAACGGCTTGCCGCAAGGTGCCGGAAGCGAACTCAGCATGGATGGGCACCTTCATTCGCGAGTACAACGATGTGGATGTCTCGGTGGCTGTGTCCACAGATAAGGGTCTCATAACGCCCATTGTATTCGGTGCCGATCGCAAGGGTGTCCTAGAAATCTCCCAGAATGTTAAGGAGCTTGCTGCCAAAGGCGCGTGATAACAAGCTGCAACCAGCAGAATTCCAGGGTGGCACCATTTCAATCTCCAATCTGGGCATGTTTGGTATGACATGAAGTACCCTGCTCAAGCCTTGACTTGCCTTTACCTCATCGATTCTCTATTCTTTTCCGTAGGTGTCAACCAGTTCTGCGCCGTTATCAACCCTCCGCAATCCTGCATCCTGGCCGTTGGCACCACAACGAAAAAACTGGTGGCAGATCCCAACAGTCCCAATGGGTAATTAGCTAATCCTTTAGACCTATTCAATTCATCCAATGAATTTCTAATTTTGTTGTTATTTCACACTCTTCCACTTAGCTTCAAAGAGGTTAGCATGATCACGGTAACGTTGAGCGCCGATCACAGGGTGGTCGATGGTGCTGTGGCCGCTAAATGGCTTCAACACTTCCGCGACTACATGGAGGACCCCGCGGCGATGATCGTCTAAAGTGTTGCAGTTGAGATTTAACTCTGTCTCAGACTGAACTGGACTGGCATGAAGGCAGCGCCGCGTCTCCGAGTTCGGCCTGGGCCATCAGCTGCCTTTTTGTTTGCACTACCATTGTTGAAGAACATACACACACACACACACACACACAACACACACAGCCATAAATACAGAAAAACTTACAGACATAGAGAAACAACAACTATACAGTCACGTACAGTAAATAAGTGTAAATTTTAAATATTTTGGTTTGCTGCCTTCACGAAAATGTTGTGCGTGTTACAGACATAGCGCTTTTTATTTTTAGTGAAATTGATTAAATGATTTGATGATATTCTATATAAAACGTTACTCAATACCAAAAAAAACCACAATCGACTCGAAACTTGTAACTCAAGAAATCCAAACTCAGCAACACTCATCACCCGGGTTTGGGTTTACTTTATTATTATTTTGGCAGCCCCAATGTATATTATCGTTCAATATGTGCAAATACAAAACAAACATATTTATAGAATTTTATAAACTATGTGACTCTTTTAGTTGTATATTATCAAATTATGTATAGCGCGCAATTGAAGTTACCCCGATTGAACTGTTAAACATAATAAACCCCTCACAGTGTGTTGTAGTATCGAATAGACAACAACAAAAACAAGCAATTTCAATTAAAGTACAAGTTTTATTTATCGTGGATCATTTATTTTATTATATGCAATATATATTTAAGCGAGTCATGGTAGGGAAGCAGGGTATTATAACTTTGTGCCAACCAAAAAGGTTGCAAGATACAGAAAAAGACGTTTCCAACTCCAAAAGTATATATATTCTGATCAGAATCAACATAGGAATTGTTATATATTATTATTCCCACCTTTATATTCGTCTGTCTTACATTCTTGTTCATTATATGTATGCTTGGATTACCAAAAGATTGCTACACGATATATGCATATAGATTAAAAACTGTATTAGATTTATAACAGGAAAAATTACTTACAGTTTTGATTGGTTTATTCAGTTTGCTCTATGCCTGATTTAATAAGTCCAATCATGTGATGACTTTCTAATTTTGGGGAACTCATTTTCTATTGTATACTTCCTATCTTAATAGAGTTCTTCTAATGATATATTGTGATAATGATTGAAGGGTTCTGATGATCTCTCAGAAAGCAAATCAATCTTATCTACGTATATATTTATAAATAGCGGAAACACTTTCAGATATTGAGTAAGCATTATGCACTAGATCCGTATTGCTGTATATGATTAAGTTTATATTGTAGTTTGGGATAGATCAAGTGCCTTATCTCGACTTAAGATCGCCAATGAATGAAAGATAATGATATAAGTGATGCCAACTATTGTCAAGATTATCATTATTCTACATAATTAAGATCTATATATAGATCACGTGCGTGATCTCGACTTAAGATCGCCAATGAATGAAAGGGAATGACTTCGTAGTTCTAGCAGTACTATTTTCGGGTTATCATTTCATTATCTGTAATACTCTTATCAGTTAAAACTTTGGGTTCTTTGTTATTATGTAACTACAATAGTTTATTGTCAAGAGTGCTACGAACTAATCAAGAACATATTTAATAATTAGACAAATTGTACATTAACTATAATGGGGCTTGTATGACAGCCCCCGTATGGGAATGGCATCTACCACTGGGCGGGACCCAGTTCGCTCCATGTGTTAACATATTCGGCCTGAGCTTCGAGGGTGGGGAACCATTCGGCACCGCCGTAATCGATAGCGGGAAGGTTGCCCTTGTAGTTCTCTGGCAGCACGGCGGGATCGAGGAACTTGTGCAGAGATTTCATGTCACTGCCGTGGAAGTGCATCTAATGAGGGGGAAGCATAACCAGATGAGTATCAAGAATCCCCCAAAGCAAACTTAGCTCAACTTACGCGCTTGTTCAGCTTCTCCTTGACGAAGGGCTTGAAGAGCGACCAGACCATCTTGAAGAGGAAGGGTTGCTTGACAAAGTGCACCTCCTTCATGCGCAGCGGCATCGCCTCCTGAATGAAGGCGAGCAGACGCTTCGAGAAGGTCAGCGAGAGTGCCTTCACCTGCGCCATGCCCAGACCATCGAAGTCCATGATGCAGACAACACCACGCACCTGTGACTCCTCCTCCAGCAGGGCAGCAATGTGCACCATGTAGAGCAGACGGAACATCTCATCGCTGGGAATATCTGTGGGATTCCACAGTTTGCCACAGTTCACGATGAGCACACGGCGTCCCTTCTGATCGCAATTCTTCAGGACATTGATGACGCTGCCCTTGATGAAGCGCTCCTTCACCTGTTCCACCTGCAGACCGTGCACCAGACTCGCGTACTCCTTGCGGAAGTTGGCAACGCTCTTCATCTGCAAAGGAAACAAGTAAATCACCTTCAGTTGATAAACTTCTCATCCCTGATAAGAACTAGCTGACCATTGAGCGGGGGATCATAAAACCCTATCATGATAAAAACGTATCGCGCGAGTTTATGGTCTCACTCTACAAGTAGCTCCACGTTGGCACCAGCAGCCACAGCCGCGCATGCTTTATGTATGTTTATATAAAAGTCTATGACGGAGATATATGCACTATATAAAGCATTCGACTCTAGGAGGCGCTTATCGCTTGTGTTTTGGGTTTCGGTTTCTCTCTCTCTCTGTGTGTGTGTGTGTGTGTGTGTGTCAGCGAGTTCAAAGAGTATCAATGCGAGAATCGGAATCAGAATCGACGGAAATCATACGTTCCACATACATACATTGGAGAGTCGCCCCTGGCGACAAGTGCTGCCTGCACACTCTTTGCGCTTCTTCATTCGTTCGATTCCTTTACGTGTTCCATTTTTGCTAGGAGCTCAGATTACACACACACACACAACACATACATACACACATACACACACTGCGCACTGAAGGTTGTAGACCCCGCTTGGTGCAGTCTGTAGTCGCGTCTTGTTGTGGGGGGTCAAAAGGTGCAGCTGATGTTGATAAGGTGCTGTGAGTCGCATGTTTGAAATAGATGCATTGTGGGTGGAATGGGGTGATGATGAATTACGATGCGCGGTTTGCAAGTGGACTGTATGTGGATTGTAAGTGCATTGCTAGTGCAATGTAAGTGCAGATTTCATGTTGATTACAAAAGATTTGCATATGGATTGTGTATAGATAGTGGATAGACTGTATGTGGATTCTATGTGGGATGCATATGGATTAAATGTAAATTATATATGTATATACGAAGAAGGTATGCTTGAATAATGTCTGCGGTTTGCATGTGTATCGTATGTGGACTAAGTCTGTATCATATGTTCAGCATCTGAGTGGAATGTAATTGACGAAACGAGAGGTTAATGTGCTTAAAAATGGAATATAAGTTGGCCTAGCTATGAACTGCACTTGTCCGTTAATCATGTCCATTCTGTGGTCTTTAGTTTTAATTGCAAGGCAATAAAAAATATTTAACTAAGTTGAATTAAACTTGGAAGTTGATCTTTCAACTATTAAGTTTCAAGCAATTCATACTGAAACCCACAAACACAAAATGCAATTTATCAATGTGGAACTTAAGTCGCCAGTTCGATTGCATAAGGGCACTATTTATCAGAGCACATCCGTTGTGGATCCCATTTACTTCACTTCACTTGCAATACACACCTTCTCCAATGCGCTCTCCGGATAAAAGTGGCAGGCACGCAGGAAGACAACGAGGAACGCATCGTCATCCTTGAAGTTCAGCTCTGGCGATGCCTTGAGCAGTTCACGTAGCTTGACAATCGCCTCCGCCTTGATCTCATCCGTTTCACGGAGTTCGGTGCGTGCGATCTCGAGAGTTTCGGGCTTGAGGTACCCAATACGGAGATGAAAAGCCTCCTCGCTGATATCCGTCATGATGTTGTGTGTGTTTACTTTTCGTTTCGAGGGCCTGCGTGACATTTTGGAAAATGCATTTCGATTAGGTGAGATTTTGAGAGTTGTTTTCCTTTTTTGAAAATTGCTGGCAATTTGTGCTGCAAATGCGCATCTTTTTTTTTTTTTTTTTTTCGTTGTTATTGTTGTTTACAGTCATTTGCTGTAATAACTCAATACTTCTAGCCATTATTTACCTATGGGCGTCAAAATGTTCAACGGCAACGATTATGTCTCCGTTTCCCGTATGTCTCTGTCTCTGTCTCTCTCTCACTGTGTTGTGTTGTTTTTACTGTTCTGTTCTGTTCTGTAGCTCTAACGGATTTCAATCGCGTTCTGGTTCTGCCTGCTCGCGGCTCGTGCGTTTTATACCAACTGAAATTTGCTTTTGAAAAACCCTTACGACGGAACGTTTATGTCTATATGTATTATATATGGCGCTGCCAGCAGCGAAGCCAGCAGCGACGACGACTGCGACGACAGCGACGACGACAGCGAAGGCAACGAAGGCAACTACGATCGACAGCAGCGGCTATCGCAAATACAAGTACGAATACAAACACAATTACGCAGGCACTGTGCCGATCCAGCGCAGCCGTCGACTTGGGCAGAGCACGCTTCGTCATGGAGCAGACGAATATCTATCTCGAAAGTTTTGATAGTTTTCGATCTCAGCTGCGCCTTATCTCAATCTCTGTCAATCACCCTACGCCCTCCAGAGAGGGCAACTCCATTTGTGTTTTTGTTTTTTCGGAAGTCATACGGTACATTTACCTGCTGCGTGATGTTTATAATACTTATGATCCATTGTGATAATTGCCTTCGCCTCGACTTGGCTCGTCTCGGCTCTGGGGTCGCTGGCGACTTCAATCTTGAACCCTCCGGGGCGGCGTAATAAATTTGCGATATATGTCAGGAGAGTTCACACCCAACAAAGGCCACAAACAACAATTACAACATTGACAGCCTCAGCCTTCCTGAACTGACTTACGTGTGGAATGTATTTCCATGGCGAGTAAAGTCCAAGTTAAACAATTTCTTTAACTGATAAGAGAACGCCCGAAAATTTCAGCTATTATCGTGTGTATTCCGTATACGTTTTCTTGTAGTCAACTGTGTTACTGTTGCTGTTGCTGCTGCTGCTGCCTCCGGCTCTGCCCCGGTGTCCCGCCCCCTCTTCCGTTCCTTTCGACATTTGTCCGATAGTGTCGTTATCAGTATCAGCAGCGCTGCCAACGATCGACAAGTGTCTTAGCAGCGACGTCGTCGTCGTCGGCAGCGCAGTCGACTGTCGAATCTCTCTCAATGTTGTACCCTCCCACAGCGGGGTAGTCGCGGCTGTTGCAAACAGCTTGGCCTAGCAGAGATAAGACTGAGTCTGGGTTAGTTAGTTTCAATTTTCAGTTTGTTTGCTTATCTAAGAATTGCAGATTATGATATATTATATAAAGAAATACATAATTAAGGGATTTCGAATTTATTTTCTTTTTTAAGTTGTTTGAGTTTTTCTTAATATATATATTTTTTGGTAGACCAAGTTTTCTTAATAAAATAAAATAGGTTTAAGTTGATATTCCATTTAATTAAAGACGTTCTTAAACATTTCTATAAAATACATACTAAATATTGTTTACAGGGTTTCGGCATTAAAGACTTTCCTTAAGTTGCTACAGTTTTAGTGGATATTATCGAAAGGGGACTTAAAATTTCTTCTGCTTTCCTTCCTTAACATATTTCGACACCTAAAGCTCGAACGGAAAAGAAAGATAAAGGTAAATTCGATACTTCATACCGACTTGTCAGCAGAAGATAAGATAATACAGTAGGTAATATAGGTTGTACAATGTACATATATCTTGTTGTGCCGAAAAAGACTACAGGGCAACAGGTAGCACATCAGAACTGTAAGTTAGATAAACTCCTTGATTTCTTTCTTAAATATTTCGTAGGTTTCTGTTTTGATACTTCAGGTACTGCAAAAACAGTTGTTGTTGTTTGTTGTTTTTATTTATTGTTGGCCATGATATATAGGGGGTATGTGTGTATTGTGTGCTCTGTGGATGTTATCATTGTTAATGCTTTTTAACTCATTTGTTGTTGTTATTGAATTTTGTCGGGCGCATCGGAACGTGCGCTTTGTGTTCGTGCGAATAACACAAATCGGTTAAAGCCAGGAGACATTCATATGTGTACAGTGTACACGTATGTGAGTATAGTAGAGACATTCACAATAACATATAACTGGGTATCAGTATTCACTCGCATTCGCATTCGTATTCGAAGTCGTTTGGTGTAGTCATAGGGCAAAGTCTTTGCACTTGATTCGATTTGTTGTCATCGTCGTCAGCTTTGCTTTCCTTGTCGCTGTTGTTGTTGGTGTTATTTGTTTCTTCTTCTACGCTTTGTTTTCAAGTGTTTGCTGTAGTTGTTGTTGTAAGTGTTATACTCGTGTATTTGTTGTTTAGTTGCTGAGTGCGCTCAATTTGTTTTTGCCTTACCGAGCTTCTGTTTTGCCATTGTTAATGAGCATTTAAATATGCTTAATGATACGAGGGTCGTTTGATAAGTCCGTGACTTTTTGAATAAAATATATTTTTTCGTCAAAGAAGCGTTTATTTCTCAAATAACCCTTTAGCTCAACATTTAGTCCAGCGTTTTCCAATTTTTTATTCCTTCCAAATAATAGGTTTTCCAAGGCCCTCAAAATAGTCGTTTGTTCTGTGTTTCTCTTCATTTGACCCGAATCTCTACCGCCGAGCCATTTCTCATGTTTGGAAACAAAAATAGTCACAGGGGCAAATCGGAGAATATGCTGGATGGGGTAGCAGTTCGTAGCCCAATTTATGAAATTTTGCCATGCTGACACGAAATTCACTTTTTCCATTTTCGTTAAAATTCACGAGATCGTCTGCTTTCAATGCCTATAAAACGCAAACCAAAAACGCAGCTTACAGTCAGCTGTTAATCGATAACTGCTGACAGGAGCAGTGTTGTATTTAGAGCAGGTGCGCGGCAAATACAAAAAGTCACGGACTTATCAAACGACCCTCGTAATACACTCACACTATCACTCACTCACATTCATTTAAAGCCATTTGCAAGTGTAAGTGTACTGCATTCATTACAATTGATTTGCTCTGAGAGTCTCCAACGATTACGATTGGCTGATCTTATCAGATGCGCGAGTTTATGGCTTATGATGAATCTCAGGCGCACTGTGGAGCAAGTGCTATTAAAAATAAAGATTAATTTGGGCTGCAATAAAAGTGTAATATACTGAAATTTTATTAACTATTTAAATCAAACTTTATTTGGTAACAAAATGAACAATTTTGAAAAAATAATAAAAAAACGTTTTGTTTAATTTTTATTTTACACATAATAATAAATATAGAAATAGAGTAATAATAAGTATAGGAAGTAATAACTAAATGTAAGAAAATCAGTCTTAGTTATCATATTTTATTATTTTTAACATTTATTTTTTCAATATTTTTTGAGACATATCAAAAAAATTACAAAGATTTTCATTTTTGCTACGTTAGATCTATCTCATTGTTTCTACCACTGTAACTTATCAATATCTTATTTATAACCGCTTTAAAATTGTGTAATTACAGGATAAGCTTGTCGTCAACTGATTACAAGTTGAAATACGGAAAATAACGAAGGCAAAACATTTCGCAAACAATTCGTCAAGTCATCCGAGCGAACTGTGAATAATTTAATTGTATTGAATACAATCAGAATCGGAATACTTCACAAGAGCGCAGCCTAGGCAGGCGTTCCAATTTAGATAAACAAGCTAACTATGCCAAGTACAAACACTGCTCCGCTTCTTCCGCTTTATAATTATGGGTTCTACGCGACAGTCTGAAATCAAGGGGACTTTGTACAGCCAGGCGATTTTATTCCATTCACAAAGAAAATGACGACGGTCTGGTGAATTGGTTAGAAAACTAACTCGGGAATCGTATGATGAACTTTGCAGCGAGGGAACGACTATGCTCAATCAAGGGCTAATGAGTCAAGAGAGAATCAAATTACAAAGAGAGATAGAGATAAGTTAAGAGTAAGAGTGAGGGAGAGCGAGTTAGATCGACAGTTAAAGTGCAGTTGCTTAATCGATGACTTAACATTGTGGAAATCGAGCAGAAATTGCACATATGGCGAAATCACTTTCGACTTCGTACAGCCCGTGGATGACGTCACAGAGAATCTTTGAACAGTTTAAAAACCGTGTCACACTGCATTAAACACCAGAAAAAAATGGCTAAAACATTAACTGATTTTAGCGTGTCACAAGCGAGGTTTGACTTGACACCTGTGCGTGCAAGTACTTAAGGGAAAATGCGACGGAAGTACAATGAGTAAGCCCCGATTATGTTGACAGAGCTTAGAAAAACTCTCAGAAAGGGTTGGGTTGGGCTGGCCCCTTTAAATGGGGATTATTCCCGCAAAAAGATTGCAATTGAGAAATACATTTATTCTTAATCTGTTAGCTCAGCCCGATTTATAGTCAAGATTATCCATCACAATTATGAGCGACCTTTTTGGTTTCGGACTATAAATACTTATGTTTCATGAAACCAAGCTAAGGTCAGTCACGGATAAGAGATGTATGCATGCCCAGTTGCGCAATTAAATGTTAAGTATGTACAAGGTTCAACGATACACATATCTACTTACATATATCATTTTTTAAATATATCTGAACCCCTACAGACTTGATCACGTAACCAGTATCAGATAAGCAGTATATGCGTATTATTCCCTGATATTATTAGTATAAAGTACTTATCTGCAGGTCAGTTTATATTTTTATGCTCTCGGGTATTTGCAAATCGAGTTCCCGTTCCACCTTCTTCATTGCGGTCGAGCACCTGCCTAATATGGTTAGTAATCAATCAATAGAACATTTGGCTATCTTTATGGCATTTGTTTACACACCAAGCAACAATTTAGATAGCTAAGAATCGCTGATAAAAATGTGAAAAAATAAGTTAAAAATGTACAAATGTATTTGTGTTTGTTTATATAAATAGCTGATTTATAATGCAGAAAATAAAGAAATGAAAAGAAAGCGAAGCACAGATAATATTGCAGAACTTCAGTAACGTTGAACTTCACCTGAGACTGGCCTTGGGCAAGTTGATGACAATGAAGAAAGGTAAGCATTGCAATTTATAATGCTGCAATCGCACGAAAAGATATGCCATGAAGGTTAATTCTCTAGAGTCTTGAGTTATTGCCGGCTAACTCAAAGTCCGACAACGTTAAGACCCCCCGAACGGTAGTATCGGCTTATTGACGAGATTAAACAACATTGATAGGACGTTATCAAACACAGAGGGAAACGTAATACTGCTAATGGTATTTCTTTTGTTTTTATTTTTTTTGTTAATGTAAAGAAAACAAAGTCAAAAGAAGCCAAAGAAATTTAGACGGAGAACAACTTTAATAAGTAAAATATATTTACTAAAAGTATATTAAATACTAGAATTCAATAAAAAAAAGCTCAATATCTATTAAATTCTGATTAGAAACTACTGTATTAAAAACTACCACATTAAATAGAATATCTACTGTATAAATAAATACCCTTGAGAAACTACTCAATTAAAAACTACAACATTAAAAGAAGTATCTTTAAAATACTGTTTGGAATAAAAAAATATCTCAATAAAATGGTAATATAATAACAATTAAAAAATAAAATATTCTGCTACTATATATAAAATACAAAAATAATAAATTTAAGAAAATTATATTAACAAAGGATCATTGATTTTTCAATATATGTAAGTAATAATATTAATACTTAAAAATTCACCAATTCCCTCTCATCCCACTGTACGAGAATTCACCACCTTCAATTAATTTGGCAACTCAGCTGTTTTTTGAGGCCTTTTGCCGACATCTGCATAATTGCAAAGTCAAATAAAAAACTCAAGATAAATGCAAAGCAAAACAAAAGCAAAAGCACACACACACACCCACACATAAAACAACACAAACGAGCTTTCGCGTGCGTGCTTAGCACTTTCAATCAAAGCTTTTGCCTTGAGCAAGTTGGCAGCGCGATGTAAAAGAGCAAATAAGAAAAGCTTTTCATGTGATTATTGTAGCACATTCCTTCTCTCCCTTTGCTTTGTTGTTGTTGTTGCTGCTACTGTGTGTATCTCTTTCTGTTTGCCGGCGTTGTTGGCTGCTTTGCGTTCGTTGTTGTGTGTGTGTTTTGTTAAGCTTGACTTGGCCAGTTAATTAATTTTATGGGCGCGCAAGAGAGCTTCCAACTCAGATTCGTTTGAGCCGCGTTGCGATTTGGACGTCGTTTTCGCTCGCTGCGCACATTTATCGTGTTTACTTCGCCTCTTACGTCGCCGTTCGCCGCTTGCCGCCCCTCGCCATTTCGCCGCGTCCTGCCCAACGTGCCCATAGCGTGCAGCCTTTGTCTGTCAGTCGTTTGTGTTGCTTGCTAAATTCATAGCCAAATTTCGGCAATTTTACGTTAATTTTTTTGCATTATATTCACACGTGTGAATTGTGAACATTTGTTGCGGTAAGTTACACTCCGGGTCAGTTGTTATGTTATATTACGATTGATGTGGTTGCCGTTGTGGCTGTTGTTGTTGTTGTTTATGCGCATGCGCGGCAGCGTTGACACACTTTCTGCCTCTGCCCGTCGGGTCTGCCTCGCTGTCTGCCTGGTTTGCCTGCCTGGCTTGCCATGCCACGCCAGGCAGCCATAAGTCTTGCCTGGCATTCAAGTGCCGCTCGAGCGGATTGGCAATAAAACAATTACCACTTGCCGCACACCGCACACTTGACGCTGCCTGCAGCATTTCGTCAGCGACTCCATGCGATTCCATTTGCCCATTCATAATCAGCGTCAGCATCGGATCTTGGGGCACTTGGGGCTACTGCTACTGGCCGGCCCGGCTTGCTTTGTGTAAGCTGATCTTCAGAGATCTCGCGATATTATCAGTGCAAATAGTCAAGGGAAACGGTAGTTAAACCTGACTTGCTTGATTTACACTGCGCAGAATTGGGTGTAGTAATTAAAAGAGTTCGTACTTCCCTCCCAGAACTCACAGTTTATTTGAAAGAAGTGAAGTTTGAAGGTAAAACTCTTGTGTAATACACGTTAGTTCGCATGCAAAGCACGCCCCTCTTTTGCACAGTGTACAGCAGCGCAATTGTTGTTGTTAAAAGAAAAAAGTGAAACAATTTACTTTTATTGTCTTCGCTTTGAAAGTTTATTTTTCAAGTGAATTTTTGTTTACACAATCCGGCGAAGTACGGGAAAGTTATAAAAGCTTTCAAATGTTTAACGGAAAGAGCTGTTGCTATAACTTTTTAATTACAAATGTAAAAGCTATAGATTCGAGGTCAATAACTGCGATCTTTAGGGATTCAAATGAAGAAATGATATCATATAAATCATGCATGCATTGTATATATCTACAAATGTACATATATCATATGTATACCATATACCGCCTTTGGTAATTGTTGCAAATCAGAGAACCGCGTCAATTGGCTTGGGACCTTTTTTGTGCTCTCTCCCTTTTGTCAGGGCGTTCGTTGAAGGTTGTTGAGCTTGACACGCACCGCTTTTGATTGCATACAATTTGCACTTCGCATTGTAAAATACAGAAACAAATACGAGTATATATGCTGATTCATGGGATTTACAACGGATTGCCTTATAAATATTGCAAGCAGCGTTCGTCGTCAAAGTGCGATCTTAGACATTCGACTTTAGCTTTAAATTCAGCTTTTATTCTGTGTTTTACTTGTTTTGTTTGGCCAACCAATTAAAGCTTCCTAATACAATCGCAATGATATCAACTTCTATATGCGGCGACCTTGACGACAGGCCTGCTGTCTGTGTATATCGCGATGCATTGTTGGCCTATCGATCGTAGATCGTAACATAGATCGTAAACCGTTTTTGTAGTGGTCTTCGAATTGAATACACTACTTGTATCATCAACAAAAAGCGCCAAAAAGTGAACTGTCGATCGTGACTGAAAACCTGTTAAACATCTTTAGGCGGTGTTCCGATAAGCTTATAACGTATACATAGTGTATGTGTGCTTCTATACAGTTATACTAGCTTGAAATATGCCTGCAAATGCAAAAAAAAAAAAAAAAAAAGATAATATTTAACACAAACATCGCCTTCTATTGAATGTTTTCGTATGTTTATTTTGGTTTTTTTTTCGGCCACATTGGACAAAATAATCATATACAGCCAGTTCGACAGATTTTCGTGTGCCAATACCGTACTTGAGCCGAAGGCGAGTAGTAGTTTCATATGACCAAAGAGGGGGCGGGGACAGCAAACTCATTGGCATTTTGCAAAAACGAAACCGGCTTTGGTTTTTGGCCGATTCTAGAGCATGATTTCTAGGCCGGCTCTATACTCAGTGTATGTAATTAAATTTCCATGCAAATTCCTTTTGCGAATTGAAAACTCATTGAAGTAATTTAAGGCTAACAATGAGAAATTCAATTCAACATGTACCCAAAATTAAGGCTTATTATGAGAAATGCAATTTGAGTGGCTTGCGGCTTTCAGTTTCGTATACAAGTTTCTCATTTGAGACATATCTCTAGCTGTTATCTTTTTTTTATATGAGCTCATTCTACCTTTTTCGTGTCTCCTCTCTCTCTTGTTGTCATTCTAAACACCAATTCTTAACGTATTCATGGTCACCTTTATTCTTGAAGATTTGAGAAATATCGTATGCTTTTTAAGTATTGCGAAATTGATGCTAATAAAAAGACTTATTTAAAATAAAACCACCACTAAGCATGATTTGACACTCCTTTTCATGCGTTAATCAGGTTTACTTTCGAAAGTATCCCCACAACTCATGCACTTTTATGGTTTAGAGAACAACTCTAACAACTTTAAGCACATCATGATGTCAGCCCCCAAAGTAGAGTCGAAAGTAAAGCTGGTTAAGACATTAATTCTAATGATTTAGTACTTATTCTGATGAATATGGTAACTATATATTTCCTATATCGTTGTAAAGTATCTTTAGTGAATTGCCCCTTTGCAATGGGTCATTTATTGTAAGACCCCCACGACAGTAATAGGCTCAATTTGCATAGCGAATTATCATTAACATTTGATTTATTGCTATTATCGTACTGCCAATTGACAAGACACTAGAAAAATACTCAAAACATGTGTTCACGAATCGTTTTGTTACATTTTTTTAAATAGTTGCAAATGCGCTTCGTCACCCACTCAATATGGGGAGGGGATATAGTTGAAGAAAACAAGCGAGGCAAGCCCACAATTTTTGCTGGTTTTAACGTCTCTACGGTAATTATCCGGCACGTATCGTCTAACATATACTATATATCTCTCCCATCCATATAGTCATTTCGATCAGCTAGTTATGATCACGGGAAATGATCATTAACGGTTGTAAAGCGTGTGCGGTTCACAGCGCACAACGATTACACCGAATCGGACATTGTTGAGTCATTGTCAGATGCTTGCGAATATGGTTTTATTATTATTCACTATATGATTCTGGTCTATGCTTTGTCATCTCTCGCCATCATTAATGTCCGATCAGTTGCAGAGCAAATTTATGCAGATCACGCTATATATGCATATTTGCAGAGCACTTCTATGGATGTGTTGAGTTGTTTTCGAGTTGAATTTCCCGGGTCGCAGCACATTTCGAAAACTCAGCGTACACTGTAAATAATTGCAGTATGTGTTTGGCATTCGGTTTACTATTTTCCTAGTGCTAATCAGACACAAGTAGCAAAAATAATACGCTATCCGGCGCGGGTACTTAACGATAATCGCCACTATTTATAAGTGTGTGTGTGTGTATATGACTTGTCGATATGATGAGGGCAATCGCACTATGTACACTCATCATATATTCACTTTCGGAACCAGATTAACGCTTGTTCATTGTGTACCCACATATTGTATGTATGAATAAATCCATAGTCATAAGTGCAGTAGACGTTTCTTTTGCTAGAGATGAGTGCGTGATACGATATATGCAGTACTTTTCCTACTCGTTCAATCACTTTATCACTTTATAATAACTGCAATTATATAATTTAGTAGCTCTTAAGTGCATACATTAATTTGCATTCTGTTCCTTTCACCTGGGCCCAGTAAGTCAAGATAATTTTAAATACTATTTTAAGCATTCAGCAAGGTCAAAGTCAGTTGGTTTAATTCATAAAAAAAGTCAAGAATTACAAAAACACGCAAAACACTTGCAAATTGTCGAGTGCAGAAGTTTAATTGGCACACGCGACGGGGAAGATCAGTGAAATCAACAACATACATGACATGACATACATATGTACATAGGTTTATATGCCCGACCTTGACGTTCATTAAGAAATTAACTTTCGTAAAAATTCATTAATTTACACTACTCATGCCTTGCTCTGCTTTACGATAGTTTTACACTTACGCAACCATCTCTAATTTCAATTGCGACTTGCTGTATTGAGTTCTTTTTGGATTAGCTCGCGGAAATCTAGTACATACAAATATGTATGTACTACATTTACAAGAACAAGTTGTCGATACCAGTTATCAGTATTTGAATAGAACTTCTTAACTACTGTGTATTAATGGGGGGACCCGCTTATTAATTGTAGAACAATCGACTTTCGGAGCAGTTCTAGAGTTCAAGTCGAAAAAGATACACGCCTCGTTTGCATTGGTTTCGCAGTAATTTAAGTACCAAGTAAGGTCAGTTATAAGTGCAAAAAATAAAGAATATCATTATTACTATATAGTATAAGTATCATATTATTGTGAAATCGAAAGACGTCAAGAAGGCAAACAGCCCAATTAGAGTTTAAGTTAATAAATACGATATCCCGTAGACCTTGATGGAAACTGGTTTAATTGTTTTGTTTTGTACTTAACCAGCACCTTAACCTGCACATTAAATGTGGCACAATATTGCGTAAAGCCGGATCGATACAAGTTGATTTCTGACGACAAGGCAGTGAAATTAATTACATTTGTGACGTACATGATATTTAAAACAAGTTTTTGTCACTTGTTTACGTTTAAATGCGTTGCATTGACAGTACAGGACAGAAACTGAGTAAACAGCTAGCTATATATATAATCTTTAATGTTATATATGTGACAGTTTATGGTATCGCTGAGAGTGTAGTTTAAGTTTCCTACACTCTTCTTGTAATTTTTATTACGGCTCAAAGCTCACCTCAATATTGATAAACATATCAAAATTTAAAGTGTTTAGTTTCTGTTTTGTTACAAAAAAGACATCAATCTGTCGAAAAAAAAAAAAATAACTCATAGTGTTGTAGAAATCAAGGAAATACATTTCACGAAAAACATTTATGAAAACATACCAAACAAAACATAATCATAAACAGTAGGCAATGTTGTTTTTAGTTTATTTTTTTTATTTCAAAAGATGAATAGACTGTTTTCTCAAGTTTGTCACAATATTGTGTCTATATATTCTGTCCTTCGCTGTGACTGATATTTTATACTCAATATTCAAAGTCCGCCATACTTCTATAAACTTTTGTTTCAAGTTCCTTGTTTGTCTATTGTTTGCTTTGATGCATTCTTCGCTTTGGTCGTAGTTTTGCATTTGTTTTTGTTATTAGCGACATTATCACCTTGATAAAAGTAGAATAGAAATAAATTTTTGATAATAGTCAATATTTATTTATAGTTCTGAAGTGCCACACAGAGCAAAACTAGATAAGATGATTATATTTTCGCATGTTCAATTTACACTCAAAATCGGATTAACACCGTCTCGATGTTTACGATGTTCGTCAATTTTTCAAGATCATCTCACACCTGCTTGCCATTAATTCGATAACAGACTCTGTGGCAGACTGTCAGTAGTCTGTGTATATGATTTATAATAGATTCGCCCTCATACAATGTGAGCAAAACAGGTTAGTTAGATGTTTTGATTAGGTCAATTTCGCTGCCAAGATTGATAATTTACGTGACACTTTGCATGAGGCTAATTGCCTTGTACTTAACAAAAGTCTAAATCAAATTAGCTGCACGTTGCGTTGGATTTACTTTAGATGTAATTCGAAATTTTATTCCAGTTTCGGTATATTCGTCATTTCGAATACTTGCTTTACTACGGCAAACAGGAAGGTCCAAGTCGAGTAAGTTATGCGCATAACTTAACGGGCTGTTGAACTCCAAGTCAACTTGCTTCGGCAAGTTAAAGTCAAAACACAATTTACGAAACTTCTGAGCATTTCGAAAACCCGAAAAAATATAGTCAACTAAAGTGATATCCATGCGCGTGCGTCTAAGGTTTAATGTACTAAAGAAAAAATTAAATATTGATTCGGTCTGGTCGCGCTCTGGCCTTGACTTTAACCTTGAATGGAGGCAAAAGCATTATCTGCCATATTTACTAATTGCTTGTTGGCCAGAGTAGTTAAATAGATTTTGGGTCAGTTGTTGTGACTGTTTGTTGTGGCTGGGCGATCTGGCTCTCTCTCTCTCTCTCTGGTCAATTGCTGTTACTGTGTTGGAGCATGCGAAGCATGTGTAGCGCCGCACAAATCGCTACGTCATGCTCGACCATGTTGGGCCTGGTTTTTTTTTCGCTTGCCAAGGTGTTGCCAAGTTGAAAATAGACAAGATAATGGGCTGACTAGATGACATGCCTGCAAGTCGAACTTGCGATGCTCTAGAATTCTAAATTTGGTTGGAGTTTACCAAGGTTCAAAGGTTTCTTTCGATAAGTTACCCCAGTAAGTCTGTTAGGCAATGAAAGCAACAACTCTAATTCTCTAACTCTTTTTTAAATGATCATATTGATAACCTAAGTTAGACCTACATACGTAAGTTAGACCTTCATCATCTCAACCATTTCCATATTGAGTAAGATGTGCCGTTATAAACGTTTCTATTCGATGCTTGTCAAACATTATGAAGAGTATCAAAAACAGACTTAGCGGTTTTTTGGACTTTCGGCTTTTGGTGACGTTGTATGACCAGTTTTGGTAACATTGTCTTGGTCGCGCTCCCTTCCGCGCTGTCTATATGTGTGTGTGCGTGTGTCTGTGTCTATAACTTTTTGTCGGCTTCGTCTTCCGTTGTGGGCTCGCTGTGTTAATGAAGATCAGCATTGAGTCATGTTTAGCCATCGGGCCAAGGCATTGAACCGACCAAAACTGATCGTGCGATCGAGCCAACGCGGAGCGGAAGTAACCCAGTTGTGTCAGGCGGCTTTGGTAGACAAAACTCTCGATGTTTATGGAAAACACTTTTATTCTCGTTCACAGCTCGAACAGTCAAACAGTCGAACAGCAAGCATGGGCAAAGCGGAGTGCATTAGCTACGATGACAATCAGTTGCCGTATATTGATCTTGGCTCAGCCAAGATTCGCATGGACAAGGAGCAGGCACCAGAATGGGCACTGAAGAAGGCACAAGATGAGCTGCGCGAGTTGCCTGGCATCAAGGAGGCGGCCATCAAGGAGCTGCGCGAGCTCATACAGGCTGAGAAATATCTAAACTTGCCACTCGATGATGAATACATGATGATGTTCCTGCGTCCTTGCCACTACTATCCCGAGAGTGCGCTGCAGCGGGTGAGTTGTAGAGAGTTGTCTCTATATCTTCTTCTTCTTTACTAATTTCTGCTTTCTCGACTGCAGCTCAAGAACTTCTACAACATGAAAATGAAGTATGGCCAGGCCTGTGAGAACATTGTGCCCACCAAGCTGCGCAATGTCTTTGAAGCGGATGTATTGAATCTGTTGCCCACTCGAGATCAGCACGGACGTCGTCTGCTGGTGCTGGAAGCAGGCAGTAAGTTTCCCCACTCTTCCCCCAAAGATCTGCTATATTTCTCTATATTATCTACATATATTTATTTGTTTTAATTTGCTTTTGTAGAGAAATGGAAACCATCGCAGGTGCCGTTGCAGGATCTGTTCCGTGGCATTCAACTGACCGTGCTGGGCTCCATGGTGGAACCATTTTCACAGATCTGTGGCGCAGTTGTCATAGTTGATATGGAAGGTAATAAAATAATGAGCTGAGCCCACAACAGCAGACTGACATCATGTTAATGGCCTATAAAGTCGGCTCAAATTACCCGCACTTTGTTTTATTATCTTAATCGAGATTAACTATACGTGTACCTTTGTTGTTGTTGCTGTTGTAGGTTTGCCACTCAGTCACATTACACAGTTCACACCGTCATTTGCCGCCATGCTGCTGGACTATGTGCAGGATTGCATCTGTATGCGTCTGAAGGCAGTGCACATTGTGAACAACTCGTATATCTTCAACATGCTGTTCGCCATCTTCAAGCCCTTCATCAGGGAGAAGCTGCGCAAACGAGTAAGTGGCACCACCCCCTAACCCCCAGAGATTTGTATGCTAGCTAATCTTTAACTTCCTCCCTCTCCTTAGATCTTCTTCCATGGCAAGGACTGGAAGTCTCTGACGTCGCACATCGATGCCAGCGCACTGCCGCCCAAATATGGTGGCACTGCGACCTATGAACTGCCTCCCGGCAAGCTGCTTGGAGAGTTCTTTGAGTGCTATTCCAAGGACTACGAACGTAAGTGAACTCTGAAAGAAACCCACCATATCATATAGCTAACTCCAATTTGATCTCTTTTGCACACAGAGGCCGACAGCTATGGCTACACTGAGGGCTACAAGATGAAGAAGAAGTAGTCGGATTGATTACTCGATCCAGAGATAGTATCTCGTTTTCGATTTATATTTAAACACTTTAAGTTGGGTCATTTGTGATATTGCAAATATTGTTTGTACCATGTAATAATTAGTTATTTGCTCTGACATTGTTAATGCCTAAGTATGATACATTCTATTGTAGTACGCTACACAGAGCAGTGACTGCACTAGGGTTCTACGTAAGGTCTGTGTATATTGTACTTTTGTTAATTGTAAGTGTGTATAACGTAGCCGTGTATTGTTTATAGTACTGAACATTTGTTGAAGCTGAAGCAATAAAAACGCCAATTTTGTTACCTTTTATACGGAATATTATTGTTTTATTATCAATTTAATTGGTGGGTTTAATGCACACAATCTGCAATGGTAATTTACTCAACAGTTTTGGAGTCATGGCAACGGCAAGCCATGATAGGGCAGTGCAGTTGCAAAGCAACTTTGCCTGAAAGCAGTTCAAGCAGTGTCTGTCAGCAGAGTGCAGAAGAAGTGCAATGAGTGCTGGAGTTACAGTTTGTGGGTCACTGCTGCTTAGGCAGGAAGATACATAGTTTTATATACTTTGAACCCCTCAAGAAAGCAACTTTTCTTAGTTGTATATTAATAAAGTCAGTATATAATATTTTTGTTTAACTATCAATCAAAATGTCGGTTGTGTTTTAACAGTAGAGTCTTAACAATTGAATTTCAACAGTTTGTTCTCAATAAAGCAGTTACAACAAAGCAGTGCAAGTAGTGTATGTCAGCGGTGTGAGCAAGCAGTGCATGCATGTTAGAGTCACAGTTTGAGAGTAACTGCAGCGCTATCTAACTCTAGAATGAAAATAGACAATGACTTTTTACAGCTTTATACCCCTTAAATAAATAAAAATTCTTGTACAGTAAGTATATAAAATGTTTAATTCGATATTTAGCTAAGACATATTTTAATTTCTTTATGCTAGATATAAAAATGTTATCAAAAATGTCGCTGATCAAAAGGTTGCTAAACATTTCACATATCAAATTATAACTACATGTAGCGACAGAGTATTCGTTAGCTGTGCAAGCCTGCCACTGAGCACTCCTCGCCGAGCTACCTAATCTTTGGCAATGCACGAGATGAGGGACATGTTTCCTAGATGACTAACTGACTATGGACTAAGTAAAGCACTAGGACGGCTTACTGGCTAATGGAAAGTTGATCCTGCTGTTGATCCTGTTTGGTTCCGCTCCCGTTCTCTCTCTCTCTCTCACTACTCTCGCTTGCTGTCCAGCGAATCGCTGATAGCTGTGGATGCAGTGGCAACACTGTCACCCGTCTGAGACTTGGGCATTATCTGTATGGCCTTGCTATTCTTCTCGAGCAGCGGCGAACTGTCTGGCGAGGCGCTGGCGCTCTTCTCACACACCAACGTGGATGCTTTGGACTTGAGCTCCTCGGCGCTGGAGCCCTGCGAGCGATTCTTGAACTGACCGTTGCTTTTGTGCTGCATGTTCACATCGTAGTTGCGACTGCGGCACCAGCCCAATAACTGTTGCACTGGTGCCCAGAAGAGCAGCACAATGCCTATGGCCAGACAGAGGCCGGCAAAGATGTGACCCGAGAGCAGCACCAGGGGCAGTACCTTCAGCTGATCGGCCAAGTCGGCTGTGATGCGCACCTTCTGCTCGAACCAGATGAGGGGGAAATAAATGCGTGGTATGTCTGTGTATAGAGTGATGCCCTCGATGGGCTCCACCAGCATGTTGACTTGGAAACGAGCAGCAACCTCGAGAGGAATGCCTGTGCGTGGCTCCACCACCATGTAGAACTCATGATCCTGCTGGTTGGGCTCCAAACCCTCCACCTGATCGAGGTAGTACTGATCGGCGTTATAGAAATGCGGGTACGACATGAAGACGGGCGAGTCAAAGCGGCAGGCAGTCACATTCATCACGCCCGAGGGGGAGCACTCGCCACCACAGAAGCACAGATTCTCCGGGTAGAGTGTGCCTAAGTGAAGTTGATTAAAATTAAGTGGTACCTATTGAAAGGGTTATCTCCACTCACCATTATCAACGGATCGCGGTCCACCTGAGAACTTATAGCCCTGCAATCCCTCAACGTCCACGGTGTTGGTGTAGTCCAGCGGCAGTGTGCGGCACATGTCGGGCGTGAAGAGTCCCACACTGCCACCGGGTTGCGGCTGCTGTGGCTGAAACTCACCCGCTGAGCCGTTGGTCATGCCACAATAGGACTCAAAGAAACCCGTATGTGTCTGATAGTTCCAGCTGTGCATCTGGCCCAGCTTCGAGAGATCATCGGCTCCAGTGTAGACATTAAAGACGCCCGTCAAGTCGGCACTGCCATTGCGTGTGTAGAACCAACCGAATTTGTCGAACGGCACCTTGACCTCATCCCCGAAGAGGGGCATGGCAATGGCCACATCGATCATGGGATCATTGTAGCCCGTGAAGAGCATCTCATCTACCGTCTTCGTGATGGACATCTCCTGGCCGTACATCTTGAGCCCCACATCGACCAGGCCGCGCTTCATGGAGTTCCACTGCTTGGCCTTTGCTGCGGCCGACTGAAAGAGATGTGGAGAAGGATTAAGAGCAGAGCTCAAGGAAATAGGAGGAGGAGTAAACCCACCAGCGCCACCGCATTGAGCGTGGTCACCTCGTCATCCAGACTGCCCGCACTGCCCTCCGCATCGAAGTAGTAATAGCTGAGACGGCGATAGGTGACCGAATTGTTCGCTGGATGCCACGAGATGTTCACCTTGTCGGGACGATCGACAAAGCGATAAGGACCCAGCTGCTGCAGTATGGGCTTGCTGCTCATGTTGCCAAACTCCTCGGGATTTGTCCAGTTGTAGAGATAAATATCCAAGTGCAGCTCAATTGGCGGCGTCTTCCAGTTCTCATAGACCTTTGTGTCGGGCGAGAGTGCCATTTCCTGAGCAAAGATCAAGTTCCAAATTGCCATTAATTAAAATCTCTGAACAAGTGTGCACCCAATCAATCAATCAACCAGCCAGCCAGTCAATCAATCAATCAAACAGTTGCCAGGCGGCACTTTTGTGCCGCCAGCTGCTTGGACGCGGCTTAGATTGGGAGACTGTGTGTGCAGCTGTGTGCCAACTGTGAACTTGACTAACCTTGTGCTTGATCCAATTGAAGAGATCCTCCCAGAACATGCCGCACACGACGCCAAACAGTCCCAGGCAAAGACCGAATATGCCGATGATGAGCCCGCGGTTGCTGCGCTGCCCCCACGCTGCATTGTTCTGTGTGGGCATGGTACGTGAGTCAAGGTAAACCAATTGCTTTTCTTGGCCTGGAATGGGCAGGGAAGCCATAGTGCCATGGAAACATGAGATAATTAAAGTTGGAATTGCCATAAGAACATGTGTGGGGGGAATTTGTAAGGCAAGAAAAATTAGTATAGTCTTGGAGATGTGTATGAATATTAGATTTAAAGTTTTTAGGTGATTATTAGTTATTTTAAATATTTTAAATAATGTATATCTTTAATATACAAAACAACTAGAGACTCCTCTTTATCCTATTGTAATTAGCCCTGCAGTTTGTATTTAACAGCTTAATTTTATTTATTTAATAAACTATACGTATCTATTTAAACTTTAACGCACATATTTATAGCACAAACATAGTTCATGTATTTAAATTATTAAATGAAATTATTAAATGAATAATCAATTAGTTTGTGCTCTTAACAGTAAAGTATTGCATACTTTGCGGGATGCATGTAAAGCATTTCTACAGTGGAAAAATAAGTAACGAAAAGCTAAATTTAAAGCAAGTTAATAGCTACTAATTAAACAAATATAAACTGTTGTTTATAACCTAATATCTGTCACTTTAGTAACTTTAGAGCCTGTCAACATGAGCTGCGTGTCGCACAATTTGTTGTATGTGTAAATACTAACAGTGACAATTATAAGGTACCTACATTATTATATAGATTCATATACTTTTACATGCTATATATTTGTATTTATAGTCTGTCTGTCATATCAGCGCTGATAATTACAAAGCCTCCTCACATGCGAGCCGGCGTTTTGTTAGCGAGCGATGCCAACTGATGCGTATACGTAATATGAACAAAGATATTCATGAGGAGTGTGCGTGTGTGTGTGTCTGCTTAAATATTTCACATTTGCTTTGTTTATAACTCAATGTGTTATTCGAACTCGAGCTAGTGACTCAATTGATAAGCGTACTTTGAACCCGATAAGCACTTTGGGGCTATGAAGGAGGCACCTAGGGCAGGCAGACAGAAACAGAGACAGAGAGAGAGAGAGAGAGACCAGACAGGGAGAAAGAGACAAACGTGTCAATCAAGGAAATGCAATTTCTAATGCCCCAGATTATCAGGGGCTATTTCCAGTGGGCAACCGATCAATGATATTGTTTCCTGTAGAACTCACACTCAACGTGCCCCGGGGGCAATTAGCAACGATACGTTTTGCTCAGATCGCGTGTCGCTACGCATGTAGCAAGTGAATATATAAATATATATACACCAATATGTGCATGTGTGCGCTATTCTCCGAGAGATATTGCCATAATTGAGTCTATCAATTGACCCCGATGTGAGCTATGGTTGGGTCTTTGACACCTACAAAGCACACTCGCACACATTTATATATTGTATATATATATATATATACCGCATCTATATATAGGGAGAGTGCGAATGCATTCACGTTTGTGATACGAACACAATGCTGTGAAGAACCTTTCATTTTTTTGCGGATTTCGACGAATTCTGATTGAGTTACAATGGGTCAGTTTAGCAAATAAAGACAGTTCTCAACTTCCCTGAGAGCAATTTCTCGAATATGAAAATGTTTGTTGACTTTGACCTTTGATCAATACACTTTTGAGTTTGAAGACATCATTATGGAATCAAGTCCGAATTCTTTGCCAGTTGTGTCAGAGCAGAACTTTGATATGCAGCTTTAATTTTGTGACTTTTATTCATCAGTGAATAAACCTCCGCATGCAATAATTGCTGCCAATTACGCGTGTGTTTTCATTTTTTTCATGTTTCTTTCTTTCCTTAAAACTGAGGGAGGCAATTCTCGCGTTTATTGTCGGCGGGCATAAAGAATCGTTCATTATTAAATTAAGCATGTGATGCTCCACTTAATAATAAATCTTATCATCACGCAACACAAGCGACAAAGCGATTCAAGTGCAACTGCCCCTTTGGGGTGCCAATGATCCCGTCCACTACGGGACAATTATTGAATGCACATTATTATAGGGGAGTTGAACTCCCAATAGGGGGTGCCAATTATCATCAACAGCAACCCCCTGAGAGAGTTAAATGTGCCGGGTTGACGCCCCGCGCATAAAAAAATAGTTAGAATAAGTACAAAAGTATCTTGGGGTACAAAAGTAGCAACAGTCAGTCTAATTTTACTATATCATCTCAAAGTGTCTATGTGCAATAATTTAATAATAACATAGTTTAGAAGATTCTGTTTCTATTACTCTATAACTCACATAACCTTTGCAACTAGCTTTAACTTAATTTTACTACAGTCAGCCTAAGTTTACTATGATATCATCTTGAAGAGTCTGTGAAACACAGAAACAACTTTTTTATAACTAAGTAAGCATTTTGAATACTCCGTTGTATAAACTTTAACTCTCTAAAACCTCGATAACAACTTTGTTAAACCAACAATAGTTGCCTTGCATTACTAGCAAATTTTAATTGACTTTCGCATTTGTTTAACCACTGTTCGACAAACTAATCTTGAAAACAGTTCAACATTCTTGCAATGTCATGTAGTATACAAATATCTTTCAGAGTTCGGAATATTGAATACTAATCTGGGGAGATAAAGTCAACACACAATTATGTGTGTTTAAACAACATTACGAATGCAGTGAATAATTAACTCGATACGTACGTCACAGCGACGGTCTTACTGCAATTCGATTCGAATATTGTATATAATTACCCGATCATTCACGCTGTGGGAACTTGATCTGTTCGTAAAGAATTACAAGTGAATCTACGAGGGTCGTTTGATAAGTCCGTGACTTTTTGTATTTGCCGCGCACCTCCAAATACAACACTGCTCCGTCAGCAGTTATCGAAACAGCGACGAAAATTTAAAAGCGCGTTTTGGTTTGCGTTTTATAGGCATGAAAGCAGACGATCTCGTGAATTTTAACGAAAATAAAAAGAATTCGTGGCTAATGGCAAAATTCAAAATTGGGCTACGAACTGCACCCCATCCAGCATATTCTCCAGATTTAGCCCCCGTGACTATTTTTGTTTCCAAACATGAAGAAAGGCTCGGCGGTAAGAATTCGGGTCATCACAGAAACAAACGACTATTTGAGGGCCTTGAAAAACCTATTATTTGGAAGGAATAAAAAATTGGAAAAACGCGACTAAATGTATAGACTAAAAGGAGATTATGTTGAGAAATAAAACGCTTCTTTGACGAAAAAAATATATTTTATTCAAAAAGTCACGGACTTATCAAACGACCCTCGTATCTTTCTCTCTTACTCTTTATTTACTAAAGCTGTAATTTCACTCCAAGTCGGATTCCATTCGCATTCAATTGATGCGCCATAGACTCGAAGAACCCAGACTTTATAGTGGATTTAGATTCGGATTCAGTTTAAGATTGATATGACCGCAAGTGTGGCATTGCGGCAACCGCAAAAGATCTAGGCGCGACGCTAGTTTCGAATGATTTGAGGCAACAGCGCAATTTGCATTTATTGTCGCCGATGTGATTGTAAGTATTTTCTTTATATATGTATGTACATAACACATATATCTTATCTTCTCTCTATTCACTTAGCACTTTTCTGGCGTGCATTGCTTCCTGACCTATGCAATTCAATTCGTATTTTTAGCCGTCAGTTAATGTTAATGAAATGCGCCTCGGTACGAACTGAGTTCCCTTTCGAGATACGAGAGAGATACTAGTGCTTTCGCTAAGTGAAACCCCAGTTCAAGTACACTAAATTTGTTTAGTTAGTTTAGTCATAATGTTACCTAAGAGAACTCTTCAAATAAGTTTCGTTCATTCACAGTTTCAATTTGCACTGCTTGTCCTCTACAGTTTGAGAGGAACTTGCTTAGGGGTTAATTTCTCTATAAAACACAAGTCTTTACTCTAAGTGACTTGTTTAAACAGAACCCTATCGAGTGGCAGATTAACAGTTCAAGTACTTACTACCTATAGAGGGATCTATATATATTGTTCTGTACATTGCTCAACTGGTGTGTAATCTTAATAAGTCTGCACGCGATTAACAACTGATTGGGTTGTTAGGAAAACCAAGGAAAACTTTGAACCAGCTGCGAATCGTTTTATATGGTCAATCGAATACGCATAGTATACGTAATCCTTTTGTCACCTTTGGCCGTGTTGTTTGGCAAACAATAACTGTGGGACAAGGGTAACTCACTTGTGCGGAATCTCCTCAGGCGTAACTGGGATGAATACACGCGTAACACGAGGCCGATGAAAGACGGACACGACGACACGCGACGAGGATGTTTGAGGGCACTTGGATATGCGTGGGTGATGATGATATGCAAAAGTCGAAGAAGAATAAGAGGAGAATCGGAGGCAATCAAAGAAATTGCGCCTCGTGTACCGTTACTCGCCAAAGCTCGATTACGACTGTGCGCGCGACACTCTCAGGCCGACCGGGGCTGCCTCTGTGCGGCGTCTGTTGCGGACGCCGACGCGACTGCGGCTACGGCGTTTGTTGTTCTCTTGTTACTGTTGTCGTTGTTGTTGTTGTTGCTGATGAATGTACTATATGAGAATATGACTACAATGTGGCTCGAGAAGTGCTCAGCGTATCAGCATACGGGCGTCCGTGTATGTGTGTGGGTTAATTTGCGCTTTAGTTATTCCATATGATTGTCATTGAAATATGAATTAAAATGCATTAAAAGACGCGCCAGTGCATGCGCAACTGTAGCACAGCTTTGCAGAGCAGTTGAGATTTAGAGTTAATTACGAAAGTTGCACTGCTTATTTTGAGCTTGACATTGAAGTGCATATCTTGCGCTGCTCAAACTGTAAACAAAGCAGTGTGCAGGTAACGAGATTAGAGTTAATTACGAGAGTTGCACTGCTTACTTCGAGCTTGACATTGAAGTGAATACAAAACTGTAAGTGAGCTTACAACTAAGACTGACAGCATAGGCAGAGGCATAGAGGCAGGAAGTGGGCTCTAAAACTGTAAATCCGCCACTCGTTGCACATGCTTTTGTTGCTTTTTGTTTCGATTTTCAGCCAATCTGGAGCAATTTTTATAATTCTTTATCAACGGCATATTTATGTCAATTTGTATACACACTCAATCAACTCGATTCCAGACACTGTTTTGAGTGCATTTTGGATTTAAAAGGTATTGAAAAGTAAACAAATCATAAACACAGTACGCCGCTGATAGCGGATTGTCAGCGCCTTATCGACGAGGCTAATCGAAGTGATTAGTACTAAGAGAACGAGTGTACGATACACTTACACATTCAACCCATATGTAGCCCACTTTATATGCTGTGTGTGCGTGTGTGTTTGTACTGCGCGAATATTGAGCAGTAATTTTGCATATCGCCTGTCAATTTAGAAAAGCTGTCCACACAAACATACACTCACACACATACTTAGGAAAATTGTCACCACCCACGGCGCTGAAAATGAAAATGCTGCCCGGCTGAGGCAATAAAACAATCAAATGTCGTTGCATCGCGTACGTCAAATGGGGCTCCTTATTGGATTATGTCTGTGTGCGTGTCCGGCCCCGGAGACGTTGCGTGCTCCTATGGATTAGTAGGTATAGTACTTATTAGTGGTGGATGCGTCAAAGCCGCAGAAAGTGCTAGCGCGGTTGGATTATGTTGTTGTCTGGCAATTTCCCAAAGCAAAATGTATAATACAAATTGAAACTAGGAAATTAAACTAGGACAATTCCCAAACGGCATTTTTAAAAATTTTCCATCAGTTAATGGTCGTTTTTTCATTAAATAAATAAATAAAAAAAAAACAGCTGGGACCCTTAGTTTTATCCTTTTTCCAATCATTATCAGAATGGCTTTCGCATTTCTTGATATATTCAACCTTTTTTGGTTAGCGTATTTATTAAACAAAAGATTACAATATAATTAATTAAATAAATTAAAAAGAAGCATTGCATAAATTACAAATTCAAAGATATGCAATGTTAACGGCTCAGCGATGCCAGCTGTTGTGTTGGCAAGCAGTGCTGCAAAACACTGCTTGCAATGGTGCTGCCACACTTTACTTAATCTAGGAGAGAGTTGACAATGTGTTTTGTGAAGTTGGCAACGCAGTGTTCGTTCGAAACCACTAAGCACTGAACACATACAGACCTCAAACAGAGGGTAAATCTGTTATTGCTCGAAGCATTGCGAGTGGAGACGAACTAGCTATTGTGGTAATACGTAGTACGTGTAGTTATAATTAGTATGTAAGATTCTGTGTAATTGTAAGTATCGATTAGTTTGTCGATCATGGCTCAACGCCATGTATTGTAATTATTGTAAGCTAAACAGTTGTAGTTCACTAAGCACCCTCTGGCGAAAACAAGAGGAGTAGAGAGTGAAGAGAAGCGACGCACTTCACTTTTTAATAAAACGCAAATAGAACGGACGCGCATTGTGAAATTAAAATAATAACGACTAAAATAAAATCTTTAATTAATTGAACTATCCGATAACTCCGTCTACTAAAAGTTAGAAGTGGTCGTGAATCTACGTATATTTTTAGTCAAAGTTTTCTAAAACTAAAAACTAAAACGTCATAGATCGAAATAACCAAACTATAAGGAACATAGAAGAAATTAGACGAAATGCACAGATAAGGACACAAAAGGCTTAAGCATATAATAATACCTATGTAAATGCAAAACGCCAAAAACCTAGTCTTTGCGGTAGGCGATTATGTAGTAGTATATGCAGTTTTGACCGTTTCGTGGGAATGTTTATAAATGATCGGAGTAGGCTGACTTGTTATTGTCGCCGAATTGGGGAATACAAATTTTTATGTTTAAGCCAGCTAAGTACAATGGTCAAGTGTATGTATATGGAAATGTTCGTGGGTGTGTATCTGTAGACAAGTGGTGCACTATGGTACATATGCTACTATATATATATTATTCAACCAGCAAACCCTTGTTCATTGCAAAAATGTAATAAGAAAAGGCATACCAAAAACAAAATAAATAAATAACAAATACGAAAAAAGATTTTATTTGAATCCTAACAATTTAGAAGCATAGAAATTTAACTTGTCTACAAATGTAATGTTTTGAAATTTATGAGCTTTTCTTTTTTTACGGCCTTAGTTTTCCTCCTGGAAACATGTCGATTCTATCTTTTTCGGAAAGCATTGTCTGGCCTAGAGAGAGTGAGGAAGTGAAAGAGAGACATAGAAAGAGAGAGAGGGGAATGGTTATGACTTTTATATAAGTTAAAATTATTAAGATTTTCTACACACCATACATCGATATTGATCCCTTTTGCACTCTGGCAAACGGCACCAAGTCCGATCAGACTTTTCCACTACCTCTCCAGCTTTCATGCTGCAATGTTTTCTCCCATAATGACGTAGAAAGTTTAGATACCCATTATTGGCAGCTGGAGTTGGTAGTTGGCATATTTTATATTGTATTTTTGTTATAGAGCATTTCCAAATCAGGCATCAGATGAGATGGGTGTTAGGAATAGCATATTTGAATCAGGTCTAGTAGGCTGATGTGTCAATAGGTTATGAAACTTGAGCTCTTATTCCAGTAGTTATTATTACATTGTTACTTCAACAAGTGTTTATAACATACGTTTTTTTCCAAATTTTTATAAAATTTTTTTAAAATTAAATAGAATCTTTAATTATAGTGTAAGTGCCCAACATGATATTGGGACGCGGTTTACTTAGTTTCCTCTGTATATAAGGATAATTCTCAATGAATTATTTTCTGTCTCGTTTAACAGCAAATGGATGATAATTCATATGAAAAAAGCGCCTCGAGCGATGTAAATACAGTCCCGCAGAGGAAACCCAAAGAAAATGGTTATCTCACATTCTTGCGAGAATATAGCTTAAATAAATATGGTGTGGATCTGGTTGAAATGTCGATAGAAGGTCAAGAAGCTTGGAGCAAACTATCAAACGAAGAAAAAGAGAAATATCCAACTGCGTCAAGACATCTGAAAGCAGTACTATCTAAACTTTCTACGTCATTATGGGGGAATACATTGCAGCATAAAAGCTAGAGAGAGTTGGTGACGAAGGCTGCTCGGGCATGGTGACGTTTGCCAGAGTGCAAAATGCATCCATATTGACGTATGGTGTGTAGAGAATCTTAATAATTGTATCTTATATAAAACTCATAACCATTCCGCTCTCTCTATGTCTCTCTTTCACTTCCTCACTCTCTCTAGGCCAGACAATGCTTTCCGATAAAGATAGAATTGACATGTTTCCAGGAGAAAATCTAAGGCCATAAAAAAAAGAAAAGCTCATAAATTTTAAAACATTACATTTGTAGACAAGCTAAATTTCTATGCTTCTAAATTGTTAGGATTCAAATAAAATCTTTTTTCGTATTTGTTATTTATTTATACAGCTGGGGTACTTCGATGATTTACACAATCTTTAGCATACAAATTTCTCAAAAACTAAAAATCGGGTTGCGGTACAAATGTATCCTAAACATACAAATGTATCTTATGCATGCAAATTTCTCAATAACTAAAAATCGGGCTGCGGTACAAATGCATCTTAAAGATACAAATGTATCTTAAGCATGGAAATTTCTCAAAAACTAAAAATCGGGTTGCGGTACACATGTATCTTAAAGATACAAATGTATCTTAAGCATGCAATTTTCTTGAAAACTAAAAATCGGGTTGCGGCACAAATGTATCTTAATGATACAAATGTATCTTATGCATGAAAACTTCTCAAAAATTAAAAATCGGGTTGCGGTAGAAATGTATCTTAAAGATACAAATGTATCTTAAGCATACAAACTTCTCAAAAACTAAAAATCGGGTTGCGGTACAAATGTATCTTAAAGATACAAATGTATCTTATGCATGCAAACTTCTAAAAACTAAAAATCGGGTTGCGGTAGAAATGTATCTTAAAGATACAAATGTATCTTAAGCATACAAATATCTCAAAAACTAAAAATCGGGTTGCGGTACATAAGTATCTTAAAGATACAAATGTATCTTATGCATGAAAACTTCTCAAAAACTAAAAATCGTGTTGCGGTACAAATATATCTTAAAGATACAAATATATATTAAAGATAAAAATGTGTCTTAAAGATACAAATGTATCTTAAGCATGCAAATTTCTCAAAACTCAAAACCGGGTTGCGGTACAAATGTATCTTAAAGATACAAATGTATCTTTAGCATGCAAATTTTACAAAATTTAAAAATCGGGTTGCGGTACAAAAGTATCTTTAAGATACAAATGTATCTTAAGCATACAAACTTCTCAAAAACTAAAAATCGGGTTGCGGTACAAATGTATCTTAAAGATACAAATGTATCTTAAGCATACAAATATCTCAAAAACTAAAAATTTGGTTGCGGTACATAAGTATCTTAAAGATACAAATGTATCTTATGCATGCAAACTTCTCAAAAACTAAAAATCGTGTTGCGGTACAAATGTATCTTAAAGATACAAATATATCTTAAAGATAAAAATGTGTCTTAAAGATACAAATGTATCTTAAGTATGCAAATTTCTCAAAACTCGCGGTACAAATGTATCTTAAAGATACAAATGTATCTTTAGCATGCAAATTTTACAAAATTTAAAAATCGGGTTGCGGTACAAAAGTATCTTTAAGATACATTTGTATCGCAACCCGATTTTTAGCTTTTGAGAAATTTGTATGCTAAATATAGATTTGTATCTTCAAGATACTTTTGTACAGCAACCCGATTATTAGTTTTTGAGAAGTTTGGATGCATAAGATTGTGTAAAACATCGAAGTACCCCAGGTGACCGTGCAGCCGAAATCTCTACTCTCAATGCTTCGGGCTCTGGGGTACTTCTATCGAAAAACTAGCAATAAAAGATTTACCCCCTGTTTGAGGTCTCTATGTGTTCAGTGCTTAGTGTTTGAAACAATTTGTGTAATGCGTAGTCACAAAACAAAATGAAAAGAGGACAATAAATCATCACTGTACATTTGCATAGGGAAAATGACCCTATTGCTGAGCTTTCTCAAACAAACACATAAAATACAACTCTGGCGCCACTTGACAAACAACAATTGGTTTAATTGCTTAACAATTACAAAGGCTGCAATTTTATTTTACTACATATAATCAGTGATATTTCCAGCTCCTGTTTCCTCAATATGATGCGTGGAACGGAACTGTATAAGGATAATGAGATAGCAAGTGGCGGCGCCAGTGATCTGTATTGAAATGTGAATAAAAGGTCACTTTGAGGTCATTGAATAGGATAACTGTTTAATGCTAACCGTAAATATCAGCGTACGATCCAAACGGAATAGTCCTGCAGCCGTGAAACTAACTTTGCGATGCGACAATTGCAGGGACAGACGAAACAGACGATCTCGCAGGTCGGGTTCATCGGTGATGTTGAGAATCTTGTGGACAATCGCCGCACTGCAGCTGCTATGGCGGATGGTGCTGCTGCTAGCCTCGACAATCAGGAATATGATGACAATATACCATATCATTTGGATCAGAAAGAAGGCAAAGAACTCGTCGGCCTCAAAGTAATCCAATCTTTTCGGATTAATCAGTGCTTCCAGTATGTAAAAGTCATCGAAGAGTATGAAAAGGAACGAGATGGCGATGATTCCCAACAACGGATAGGTGAAGTACTCCTCGATTGTTTGACATATGTCACACAGCAGGTTGTGTATGTTGGATACCTGTTTGAGTGCATACTCCGGATTCTGGCGTATGATTGAGGTAACAGAGTATCGCTGCATCGGAGTGCTGATCAGGTTGCGCAAACGATGCGTATAACGCTGATGATTTACTATGGAATGCATCGGCGATAGCTCCAGGGCACTATTTTGCTCAATGTGCGCATCGAGAATGTCCTGCAGAATCTGTGGAAGAACATGTGACAAAATATTTATATGTACCAACAATACCAGTTAGATTTTCTCATTTCTCTTTCCACATTCTAGTGGTTTTGAATTCATTATCATAGCAACATTACTCTCAGACATCCAAATCTAAACAAATATATCTAAACGATATATATTTATATAAGCAGATATTATATTTCCTATAGTAATGCCACTGCAACACAACAACAGAGTAATGGCGTCTAGAAGTTTTGGAAGGACCCCAACGCTTGCTAATCCAAAGAACAAGTCGGTGCGTTTCCTGATAAATTGGATCAACAAGGAGATGGAACTGAGCTTAAAGACACTGGAGGAACTCCGCACCGGAGCCATTTATTGTCAAATGATGCATAAAATATTTCCACAAGAGATACGCCTATCAAAAGTCAACTTCTATTCAGAAATCGAGCGAACGAGCATAGCACATTTTTATTTACTGCAAAAATGTTTGGATAAACTTTTGGCTAGCAACGAGATTTCGAGGAGTAGAGATATTCCTGTTGCAGAATTAGTTTCGGGACGAGGACATCTTGAGTTTGCACGATGGTTTTATACGTTCTACCAGGATCATGTAAAGTTCATTGAAGTTTCTAAATACGATAAAACGGTCACACCGGCCGGGGAAAGGGCTAGAAAAAGCGACAACATTAATGTCCATATCAAAAGCTACTTGAAAACCGGATAAGCAAACGCAGGTAAACAAGGACCTTGTGTAACTATGTGTCAAGAACTAGGATTCATCACCTGCCATACTTACCTCATTAACCATGCTAAAGCGACTCAGAGCGAGGTGTGTGGTGCACAGAAATTTAAAAACCATCAGGCTGATGTTTATGTGAGGCAGTGCGAAGGCTGTGAAAGTAACAAACGAGGGGGATATCGTGGCACTGATAAGTAATCCATAGCTAACACACAGATAGATCACATTGAAGATAACCATGCCCAGCGAGATGAGGAAGCTGAAGAGTAGTATCCGTCGATAGTCTAATGTCATGCCGAGACGCACGAAGATCTCGTCAACAACAATATTACACTGTATAATGCTGACCAGTTTCTGTCGCTTGAACATGGCGAATCCAAAGATCGTTGACATGGCAATGATGCCCGTCAGTCGCAGCGTGCGATCACCCAATTTAGTTATATATGTCTGAAAGAAGTATCCGATAATGGAGTCACCCTCTCGCACAGACTTCACAAAACACATCACAAAGAATAGATAGTGCACAATGCCGGCGACAAACGAATAGGTCGATGTGTGCACCTCCTTGTCTGCGTTAAGATTAAGGCGAAACGGTGCCAGGCCCACCAAAGAGATGTACGTCAGCGGACGCAAAGATTGGAATATGTTATCCGCCTGTGAAATGCGCTCCCAGAGCTTCGAAGCCATTTTCAACTGTATATATATTTCAGATCCTTTAGAAAGGGTAGTGGACGTTTATTCGACTCGCTGGCTCAACTTCGACTGACTGCTGCAAAGACTATCCATCGCCATCATATATCGAAATCGTTAGCACACACCTGAGGCCCAGGTCGTTTGGACACCTGGACGTCGTAATAAGCTAATATCAAAAGGGGCAAATATTTAATTAAGCTTAAACGCATGGTAAGCCCTACGCAGGGGAAGTGAGAAGAGAAGGTTATTTTCACGGCTTTGTTTCTAGGTAATTTGCAATAAGTGAATGGCAACCTATGTCAACCCCTTGCCCATATTCCCATGTGGCAATCGACATAAGCGCAGTGGATAATACGAGTTTAAAGGCAGTTTAAATGGCAAGAAATTTTTTGATAAATTCGGGAATAAGGGAAGAATATTTAGAACAATTCTTTTCTTATCGGTTCATGCAGTTTGTATTTTGACAAATAACTCTATTTTCTACATTAAACTTTGCGTTACCAACATTTATTTGCAAACTAAAAATCAATAAATATTTAATATTCGAAACAATAATGTCAAATTGATTTCAAAAGTTAATCAATTGTTATGCTGCAATGTAACTTAATAAGTTACTACTATTTATACTTTCTTTATTTCCCCCACTTCACAAATGAATACTCTCACAATTAGCTAATTAATTTTATATCGACGATAATCAGTTTATTGCCAATAACGAATACATTAACATACAATAATATGGAATGCAAAAGCAACATCGGCTAAGGGAAACACTTAATAGTATAGGTATGCTGCACACAGTGGGACGTATTTCAATTTCACCAGCTCCAGAACTGCGAAACAGGAATAGTTAAACTAAACCGTATGATTCGTCATGTTATGCAAGGCCTCGCAACACTCAAAGGAGCTTCCATTCTCACCCGGGGGACTATTTGAAGTGAATTGCAGCAGGATAATGAGATAAGTGGTTAGTGCTCCGCTGATCTGTTAGGAACAAGAAATTAAAAGAGTGATAAGTATTTAAAATATTCAAACAGTAACACAAAGTTAAAAAAAAGAAAATACTTTCTAGAGACTCACCGTAAAGTAGAGCGTGCGATCGATATTGAACAGACCTGCCGCTGTGAAATTGATCTTCAGATGCATCAGTTGCATGGAGAACTGTTGCAACTTCTCACGCACTTCGACGCTCTTCGTCTTGTTGAGCAGCGAGTGCACAATGCCACCGGTTTTCTCGCTCTTCTTGATTGCCCGATTGCTACCCTCAACGATCGAAATGATCGCAATCAAATAGAGGATCATTTGACAAGAGAAGAAAGTGACAAATTCAACGGTTTTGAATTTGCTCTCTCGCTTCGATTTGCCCAGCAGAGTCTCCAACACGTAGTAGGCATCAAAGACAATGATCAGAAAGGCGATCGAGATGATCGTTAGCAGTTGATAGGTGAAGTATTTGTTGGCCGTGGCAGCCGCTTCGCAAATCAAATGATGTATCTCCATGGACTCCTGTATAATTTCAGCCGGATCTTTGGTAACAATCGTGTACATCGAGAAGGAGTCGAGACATTGCAGAGAACGCTGCTTCTGAACGGCCTTGAGGCTGCGAGTATCCCACTGATGGGCGAGATTCTTCAGCACCTAAAATAGAAATGGAAAATAGATTTGGATTAGCAGAATACTCCATAGAACTCTACCTCAACCTGACCTCATTCAGCGCACTTATGTAGATGCGCAGCTTCATAAAGAGTGCGCTTACAAGGATGCACACACCACAAACTATGACATTAGGCGAGAAATAGCTGATGATGGCCGAGTATGATGAGTATGTTTTGGGGAATGTGAAGATGCTATTGAAACTGTAGCCGATAAAGCAAAGTAAAGTGCTTAAAAGGAATGCAGCCAATCCGTTCAATTGCCAAGCAGTGTGAGCCTGCCTGAAGTTGACACCAACTCGTGGAAATGCCTCCCTCTCGAGGCTATCAAAGCAGATGAGCAACTGCACCAATTGTTCACGACGCAGTAGCGAAATGATGAGCACCAAAAGTATTCCCAATGTGCCATTAAACATCTCCAAATCAGCGGTTAGCTTTGATAAATTTGTCATCGATAAGCGAACCATCATGGAACGACGTTCCAAACTGACGTAGAAGCAATTCACTGTATATAGACACAGGCGCACGATAACGTTGATGCAACCAAAGATGGATATACGCAACCTGCCCACGGGCGTTGTTTCCACACTGTATGGTAGAATGCCGATAAACAATGCCAGAGCGAAGGTCACACGGTAGCAGCCGTATACGTTTTCCGGTCGCGCAAGCCTATGCAAATACTTCGAGAGCCCCATGGCGTATGAGCAATGCGCTCCAGTGTAGAGCGTAGCCAACCCTTTGTTGCTCAATACATTTCACAACCAATCTCCCGTTGACGATTGGGCAGTGCATTAATTATGCAAAGAGCTGGACCGATAGTGACGGACGGACTGGGACAGCAATTGAAGGATATTAAAATAGTGCGATAAGTTTTAAATACCACATGCACTTTGGGAATATAAAGTAGAGAAACTTTTTGTGTCGTATATAATGAATTGATATTGATTTTGCAGTATCTGTTGATAGTAATGCGTAAAAGAATATGAGGAAATATTACTTGAAACTTATCACTTTGTTCAATCGAACTTCCTTTCAATATTCGCAACTCTATTGCCGTAGCTTACCCTGTTGAGAGCATCGAAGTGTTGCCAACAACGATGCAGGATGGCTTCGAAGAGCAGCACGATGCTGAGCAAAAACACCTGCGGCACATAGAAGGCCACAGCAGCGGGATAAGTGGGCTGAACATCATTCCAAAACAGCATGCACATGGAGCTCACCAAGTAGGCCAACTGTACGCCCGAAATGAGGAACAGTTTCACATGTCTCACTTGCATAATGCGGCGATAGTGAAAAGAGACGCCCACATTAAGCAGACGATCATCGATGTGTGCAATCAGATCCCAGAGTCGTATGATAAGACGCACTCGCAGCATACTGCAGAGGAAAAGTGTGAACATTCCTGTCATTCCGATGAATTTCTGCAGCGAGTCTCCAATTTGTGATATTGGTGAATTGAAGAAGTAACCCACAATACTCTGCTGCTGGATGAGGGCGTAGAGAAAGCAATAGCCGAAGAAACTCAACTGCAGCAGACCATTCAAATACCCAAGGCGACTCAGCTCGAAATGACGTGCCTCTGCCTCGCCACGCAGTCGGAATGGTGTCAGTCCCAGCAGATACGTGAAGAGCAGCAGCGTCTGCTCGGCTCCATAAGCGTCTCGAGGACGTAACAACTGCCGCCAAATTGGCCACATGAGCAACGAAAGAAACAAGAACTGATTTCTCAAGTGCACCGTGAAGCAGTTTATATATACTTCTATAGTTGGCTATGATGATTAATTGATGGAGTTCAAAGCGCTGCTCAAGGTGCTGTCAGTCATCGTTCGTCTAATTGAAAACGTGTCAAGAAACAAGGAGAGAAACATAGACAGACAGACAGACTAGCTCAGTTTCAGTTTGATGGCACCTGCTGAAATTGTTCTTGTTATTGTTATGAAATTGTAAAGTGACCAACGTAGGGTTAAGTCGAGGGGGTGTGTGGAGAAGGCGTGGTTGGCAAAACGTTTACGGGTCGAGTTAATTAATTTAATTGAATTTAGACATGCGCTAATAATTGTCGCACTTTAAAGACGCCCTAAAGCATGCTACGATTCCGCGTTGTCAGAAATTATCCCAAAGGGAGTTGTAAACTATGTCCGAACTAGACAGTTACAAGAAAATTAGGTTGGTTTTTCATGTTGAATTGGGCTTATTTAGATTTCTATAGAATGTTTAATGTACTTACAGTTGGGAATGACTTAAATTTAATTTTCAAAAAGTTAAGAGAATTTCTCTATAATAAAATTATGGACAGTTTCATCAAACAGTTTTAATACAGAGTGCAAAAAATTAATCCCAATGAAAACTTGATGATTAATGAGCAACTTATGTGCATTATAATGCTCAAAATACTTCTCTATAGAGTCAATTTCAAAGTGAATGGTATAAGTCTGGGCAAAATGATGAATTTTTGAAAAATATCGAGACTATATAAGGAGCTCTAATCCCTGCAAAAGGTGTAATAGATTTACAAGATCGCAGTTCATTTTTCCCCAGCAAATAATAATAATAATAAGGAGCTAACTCCTCGCAATCGTTACCTTATTGACCATGACGAGTCGCATCTCCACCAGATACGTGAAACAGGAGAATGTCGTGACGGCAATCGCAATCACCGTGTGTTGAATGATAAAGGTGAAATGAAGTGCCCAGCTGGGCGACACATTGGAGTAGTAGAGCACAGCGAAAGTACCCCACGTGAAGCAGAAGTTCACAAAGAACATGGAGATCATGATGGCGTAGCTGAAACGCAGTACTTTGCTGTACATGATTTTGATGCCGACACTGTGCAGCTGTAGATCCATGGTGTGAAACTTCTGCAGGCACTGTTCCAATCGATGTTTGGGTATAATCGCGGCCAGATAGATGACAGTGACACCAATGAGACCACTGACAATCTGCATGAGATCACCAAAGTACGTGATTTGCGAACGAAAGAAGTAACTGGCAATGGACTCGCAATTGTTCAATATAGTCATGATATAGCAAACGCTATAGATACCGATGTGCACGATGCCATTTACGTAACCGAACCACGACTTCTTGATCTCTCGATGACCTGTTTTATCCCGACGACTGACATAGAACGATGTCAGGCCGTACAAGAAGGTAACATGGAAGAGCGGACGCAGACACTCGTACAGTTGTTTGGCTGACAACAGACGCCGCAGCCGACGCTGCAGGGGATTAAGCCTTTCAACTTCTACTTCCACATCGGTATCCTTTTCAACGTCCATTTTCGGGAGTCGTCTGCTCAGCTGGAGCTTAGTGTGGCAACTGAACGCAAAGAGCGCAAATAATTTGCATGTTGCCGGCGACGGCGACGACGACGTTGACGGTGACGGTGACGCCGACTGTTTGTCCGTCTCTCCGTCTGCCCCGGTCTGTCGCCTGTCTAATGAGTCGGGGCTTAAGCATTTCATATATTTCATTCATTCCTTTCTATCGCTATTGTTGTTGTTGTTGTTGTAGTTGTTCTTGTTGGCTTTAAGTAAATAATTCCAGTATTTTTATGCCGCTTGACAACGGAAACGACTGTGAGTACACTCACGTACGTGAGTGTGTGAATGTTTGCGTGTGAGTGCTAACCATCATTCGTCTATTAGCTTAAACTGTTGCATTTTAATTAATGCCCGCTTACAGGTGAACGCTACTGACTCTCCCCTCGGGGACCCATTTGCCCCGCGATACTAATTAGTTGTGCGATTTACCCACTTTCAATGGACGCCTCAATGTCTGTCTTTCTGCCAGGATGCCTGACCAGAAAATGGTGTATCATTTGCTTAATCCAATTATAAGCAGGCCAAACCAATTGCTGTTTAACCACTCAGTACTTAAGGGGGGCAAAAGTAATTCCTAATCCAGCTAAATGAACTCCCAAATTGAATGAAAGCGAGGAGAAGAGATTGGAGTACAGCTCAATTCAGTCCGACCCCCTTATCAGCCTTCTGAAAGAAATTAAGTTCATCTTCAATCATGCTAAACTTTTGTATTGCTTGGTAAACTTGATGAGGTTAGCTTTGTAGAGAGATCAACCTAGAGATGATGGTAGCTCTATGTATATGGAGTAAAAGTCTCCTCCAACTTTCCCTTTTAACTTAAGGTTTAAGGCTCCTCTTTCATCTTTCATCCATAACCAGAATAGGACACTCTCGCAGTAATTATTTCCAATAAATTCCCTTTTGTAATTACAATAACTCTTTGCTTTGCTGATTAAGTAGTAACTAACAGTCGTAAACTTCCCAGCAATACCCTTTGAATTACTTCACCTTGTAACAGCTGTAAGATATTGTACCCGTTGACCGTAAATATAATTGAATCTAATAATGTTTATGGTTTCCCGGAACGAACTTCGATATGTTCGCATGAATTTATGTTGGTTGTTCAACGGTAAATAAGTAAAAGCACTTTGTCAACCGCTGTAAAAGCGCAAAAAAGCCATATTCGATTTGGTCAGTTGTCTTTGCGAGCTTGTGAAGCTCAAAAGTGTGCTACTAAAACAGTAAGAGCAAGACCACGCAGAGTAAATTACCTCAATAAGTAGGCAACAGTTTTTGGAAATTCGGATAAACTTTTATGATTGTCGTAATGTTAATAAAACTTCATGAAGGTAAACAGAGAATGCATGAGGTGATACTGACGAAATGGAATTTAAGATATTTGGTATATATGATTATAAATTGTTGTGGATTGCAATTTATTTCTTTAACTTAATAATGGAGGTTTCAAAATGACTTTTAAGTTTCGGAGTGAGATTCACGTTGAAAATATGACGATGATATGAGCAGATTATATGATTTCGAATTTTATTTTATTTTTACAGAGTCTATAATCAAATCCCTCAAGATGATCTTTCTGTTTTAACACCCTTTAAGCTCGATCCGGCTGTTTAAACCATATGCAGCGAAGGTCGCAAAAAATACTTAACATATTAAGGGTTTTGAAAGTGTTCTTTAAAATACAATGCTTAACTCATAAATTTATACCAATTACAATTTAAACAGTTCTAATGTTCTAAAAGTATTTCGCACATTACTAAGCAATTAAACCTGTCTAGACGTAACCCAATCTCCAGCACACCCCAAAACTAAAACACGACCTTCTGAATTGAGCAAATATAAACGTAGCCCATGTGCATTGGTTTAACATAAATTAATAAATTAACCACCTCACTCCATATACGAGGCAGACATGCCAATAAACTCACCTGATTGACGATACTCAGCCGCCGTTCGAAGCTGAAGGCGATGACACAGAACAAACATATCGCAATGGAGACCACGGAATGCTGCAGAAAGAATGTCATGCAGACACAGAAAGAGGGCGTGACGCCCAGCGAGACGAGTAGCCGGAAGACGCCCACAAAGTAGACGCCCAGAATGAGCAATTTGAAGACGAGCAGAAGAATCGAGTAACGAAAGATTCGCGAGTACTTCACACGTACACCGATGTTCGAGAAGTTCGTATCGAGACTGTGTAGAATCGTAAGGGTGCCCAGCAACTTGCAGCGTTTCAAAATGGCCGACGTATAGATGACAGCACCAGCTATGAGCCCGTTGAAGATCTGCAGACGATCACCGATGGTAGAGATCTCAGTGCGAAAGAAATAACCCACAATCGATTCGCCCTGGCGCAGCGAGGAGATATAACAAAAACCGCACAGCACGATGTAAACAAAAATATTGAAAATGCCAAAGCACGACATCTTCAGATAGGATTCGCCCATCTTGCGTCGCACCACATGGAACGGCGTCAGGCCGTACAGGAATGTGAGGAAGAACAGGGGACGCAGTGCCTCGTAGACCTGCGAGGATATGAAATATTTGCGTACACGACGCAGTGCAGTGGACATTTTTCTGTTTCTCTGTTCGCTACTCTCCGACAAGGACGACGCACAACCGTTCGGCTCAAAGTGACAACGCGAACTGCACAGCCACAGAGGAAATAAAGCACAGCAGGATGAGAGCAGAACGAGCACAGGACGAGCAGAAAAACGAGCGACGAAAGCGTCGAGTAAACAAAAACATGGAAAACCATTCACCGGCAACGGAAGTGTGAACTGCTCATCCTTCCATCAGTTAGTCAGTCTGTCAGTTGTCCGTCCAGCAGGGGGGCGTGGCATACAGGCAGTTTGGATTACAGAGCCACGGAAGCAACAAGTGTGTGTGTGTGTGTCCTTGAGGCGGCGCAGCATAGTCAAGCAGACGCCGGCGTCGCCATTGGCATCCTCAATGGTGTCTGTGTTTCTTTCTATTGAGTTGTTAGCATAGCTCAGTTGACTCGTCTGACTTTTGCGGGTGATGCTGAGTAGGTTGGGGATAAGGATAGAAGTGGGTGGAGGGAAACAGGAAAAAGCGTGTCACAATGACAAATTGCGTATGGAAAACGCAAGCAAAAAGTTGATTAGATAGTAGCTAACGTTACCTGTTCACGTCGAGATAAGGTAATAATCTGGAACTGATGTTACGAGCTATTTGTGATACAGTATTATCTATGGACTGCATAATGGTATAATCTACTATAATTGAGTCGTTATGGGTAAATAATCTTGGGGGATTGGTGACAATATTTTATGCGAAGAGTTTAAGAAGATGTATATAACTTAATATTCTTCCTTTGTCGATAAATATTAACTATTCGTGAAGGTTTCTATTCTGACCTTTTGCATACAGTCAATAATCATTTTATATGTAATCTACAATCGCCATAATCCCTTTAGAAGCACCCTTTATATTGCCACTCGCTGTGTGACATTTATTATCTAGCACATTTATCTCTTATCTCCAATTTCATCTACACACTGACTCATCCCTCGTGGAGGCAGCTCCACTGGTTGGCAATTCATTATCAACACATATGCTTGACACTCTTCACTAGACACACACACACGCACCTCCATCGTTACACTCAGCTGTGCGTGGCTTACGAGGCGTATGCGCAACATTAGGCGATAGCTATGTGCTATCTACGCCATATGCTGATCAGTTTGTTGTAGTCGCAGTTGTTGCTGGGCACCCACTGCGCATGCATAATATATCGCAATTTATGGAGCGTGGCATGCAAAATAAGTGAGTAAATAGCGAAAGTTTTTTTTTTGTTTTGTTTTCGACATTGAGATGACACCCGAATGGCGTGAGATAAACAGCGTAAACAGCGAGAGAAAGTGTACAAAATGAGTACACAGCTCGCACTCAACTTAATTATGCCTAGCCTAAGTGTGAGTGTTTCTAATCGTTTGTCCCACCGTGTAAGGGCTATTGACCCATTTCGCGCAGTTGTAGGCGCTGCTCAGAGGGGAATTTGGCATAGCGATATACATATCTACGCCCAGTACACTTTACGTGCGCAATTATGTCTATTTTTTCTGACGGTGCGTAGACTACGCGTAGTCTTGAAAAACTCATGCTCGGTACCCCGGGAATTTAAATTCATGTTGCCTACTTTGAGGCGACTGCTGAAAGTCTATTTCGGTGAAAGTCAAATTAATGGTAATTTTCCGATAGCGATCTAAACATAAATATCATATACACGACAGGAAATATATTTTTTCAAAATACAGCAATTAATCTTTTAACCAATACAGCTGTAATATAAATACTTAAGTTTGTTTTTTTTTCTTTTAAGTACTTCTGTACAATCCCCCCCCAACTTACCGTGTGCAATCGCATAAGTCTCCTTCGCACCGACAGTGCCAGCAGGCAGAACATAAAGATAGTGATGGTTATTGTTATGAGTTCGTAGATCATCAGGAAGTAGAGCTGCCACGAGGCAGTTATCTGCAACTTGGCAAAGCACACCAGGTACACAGTAATGATGGTGCCATCGAGTGCTAAGATTTTAAATAGTGTCTTCACTGTCTCCAACTGAACACTCGCATAGCTGACAGGCGAACGCAGATCCGCGAGCCGACGATCGATACGCACCAAGATCTCAATGGAACGACGCAGATGTCGCCGCTGATAGAGGGGAGCGATAAAGATGACTACCGCTGCCAGAATGCCACCAACATCGTGGATGCGCGTACTCATCGCCGAAATGTGATTGTGCATGAAGTAACCAATTAGGGATTCACTGTGCAGATTCACATGCCAATAGCAGTAGGCGCACATCAGCCAGCGACTGATGGCGTTAGCGAATCCCCACCAGGACTCGCGCACTACCCGCTCGCCGTTGCCCCCGTAATCGCGTGTTATGTGATACGGCGTAATGCCCAGCAACAGTGCGAGGCCAATTAGCAGACGAATGCTGCTATAGAAATCGCGTGCGCGAAAGACACGATGCCAGGCGCTTTGCCAGGTAATCTTATCGGGCATCCTTGAACTTCTGGGCGGCATGTCGCGACTCCCGGTGCGGCTGAAGTGGCACTGCTGAGCGTATTGGACGTGCCGACTAATTGTGCCTCCATTGTCTACTGCTGCCCCTTATCTCTTATTGTAATCGCAATTGAAGTGCAGCTAAATCCTCTAATTCCATTTCCAATTCAGCCGTATAATGTATTAAATAAATTTTCCAGGTATCTGTTTTGCATCGTTATCAGCCATTGAGTACCCTTATTAATGACTAGCGACAGGTTCCATACCAATCGCTCATCATTGTCTCTTTCATTGAACAAATGCGAGTAAAATGAGGCGGACAATCGAATGGAGAGTTGAAAGAGACAGAGTTGAGAGGGAGCTCAGTTTCCTGGGTTCCCTGCGAACTGCGTGTTATTATTGTATGGAACGTACTCAAATAAATTATAGCCATGGATATTGTAGGAAGTTTAATCTCTTAAATGTTTACTAGGCTTTACTGAATTTTGTTTCATTGGGAATTTATACATTAAAGTAAGCCATTATACACTGCGAAAGCCAAGCGACTTTTATATGATGAAGAATTTATTTATATAATTTTTAAAGGGAACAACAGGAATTTGTTTTGAAAATTCTCTTTTCTTTAACTTAGCTGTGGAAATAATTACCAATAATTTACCAACATAAAGTACTTACAGTATAGTTAGAAGTCCATCACAAGGAGACTATTTTTGGCTGCAATTAGGTGGATCAGTTCAGCTAAGATTATGGACATCGTAAGAAAGTAAAAAAGAAAAGGAGCTCTATGTAAAGTCTGCAGGAGGTATTTTAGATCTACAAGGGCAGCTCTACCTTATAAAATCATAATAATATTATATCAAACATAGCTCAGTAGTTCCTCTTCAAAATTAGAAATGGACTCAAATTTATTCAAACTGTTTAGCTCTATACCAAGTACAGCCCAAAGTTATTTGAGTGCTCTTCAGGACATTATGATAGACAAAACGAGCACATTCTATGAATTATGGTACTCGTATCATGGTGCTCTTTAAACTGCAACCGAGTCATAATTCTGCATGTGAATACTTCATATTGTGGCAGTTCCGAGTACTCGAGTATACTCAATGTAATTATTGTACATACACACATGTCTAGTTGCCACAACGTCTCTGCATCTGGTTACATTTGCAACAATGCAAACGAGGCGAGAGATTGCATAATGAGAGCAGCTTAATGAGCTGACAGCGTCATCAGCTTCATCTGCGCCATCAGCTGCTTTGCTCCTCGCAACAAATCATGCGGCATGCATTGCATTTTGTTGCACAATGTGCCAAAGACTCGCAATGAATATAACACTTGCTTCAACAACAACACCCAACAGTCACAATAACAATAACAATAAACGATTGCAACCGCAGTGGCAAGTCTGTCCTGGCCCGATTCTCTCACAAGTCTGCTTTGCTTTGCTTAATCCCATCACAGTCTGGTCCAGTCATGCATGCCAAGACAATGGCGCCTTACGACAACAGACGAGACAGGTCCGGAATGTGGCAACTTAAACACTCTTGCATTCTGTTTATTTTTGCACACGTGCAACGCATCTTGGAATGGAAATGCTTGGTTGTTATTGTTATTCCTTTGCGTCTTCTTCTCATTTTCATATTCAAAAATAGGGGAAGAATGAAGATAGCTATACAATTTTAAATCGATTGGCATTTTATGGTCGGAAGAACGTGTGAAAATAAAAAAAACTTTTGGAAGTCTATGTCTTTAAATAATCAAGAGAATAAACTTATAAATAGTCAAGGGTTGCAAAGAATATATACAATAGATACATTGTTATTATATAGAAAAGTTAATATAATATATATGATACAATTAATTTATTTGGTAGGAGTTCGGAAAGATTTTGAAAGCGAACGATAGAAAACAAGAAGTAATAGATACTGATGGAAAGGTTTTATGTTGCTTAAAGTGAAATGTCCTATGAAGATATCTCATGATATATCAAGAAAACCATCGGTTGAAAACATTCATAGCTTCCCAGATAAAATTGACTGAAAGAAAGACACTTAAACAAGCTCATCAGTTGCTGTGCATAGAGCAAGCTTTATGTTTAATAGTCCAATAAAAACGCATAAGCCAAAATAAAACAAAATTTGCATGCGGCTGGAAAATTAGATTTTCCGCTAATTTGCACTGAGCACAAAACATATTGCGCAATCTTCTGCTTCAATGCATTTAATTTACACCAGGGTTAAGCGCCTGTGTTTTTGAGTGGGTAGAAGGGTAACAGAAAAATATTTTCCCGAAAATTAGGGACACTTTTAATTGCAGTCATGGCCTCTTAAAAGTAGAGGATTCCCAAACAGGTTTCCTTTTCATTTAAAACTTCAAAAAAACTACAGTTTTTTTATGAATTGTTTTTACCTTGTTGTTTTTTCTTATTATATGATTTTATCAAAAACAATTTGCACGTATTTTTATCAAACTCAAACAGACAGACAGCACTCTCCTCCTATCTCATTGGCAGCAGTGCTGCTGCAGTTATAACTGTGTCAGTGTGTTATGTTCGATAGGCAGCTGCAGTTGCACACTTGTTGCATGCGACACGTCTGCTCGCAAGTTCGTTTGTTGAGTCTTTTGTCGTATAAATGATTGCATAGTTATTAATAATGTCCCTACAAATCTCTTCTGGTTTTGCCTTCGGTTTTGATTTTAATTCTTGTTTGTTCTCCAGCCCAAAAAAATTTAAGTTTAGCAATAATTAATTATATTATATTATTACTCTTCTATTATTTATATTCATTATAAGCTGTCTCAGTGTTTTAAAAATGTTTAACATTACAAATTCTTCAACATATACATATGTTTATTTGAACTAATAGGAAATATTTACAAAACATGAATTTCAATAAGCTTAATGGTTTACTTTCAGATGCTTGAAAGATCATCTTGAAGCTGCTGTGACGGCAACTGGTAAAACCTTTTGCAGTCCAGTCGGTGTCGTTGTTGTAAGCGATGATATCAAAGACTTGTCATGCTTTACAATATCATCTTCTGTTTTGTCGTTAAAATACCAATGTTTTTTGTTTGCCAAAAATAATAACATCAGAACTGGTAGATGTATCAATGAAAATCTAAATAGTTTACGGGAGCTTCCACTGTCAGATTTAGAATTGAATTGGTACGCTACAAAGAAAAAATACAAAGTAAAAATGTAGTAAAAGTAATGAATATACTTGATTTAAACTAGAAGACTTACCCAGGTAACAGAAATATGCGTTCAGCGGGAGAGTTTCCAAAGCAAACCAATAATTAGTAACATCCAAAACTGGTGCCAGCGCTGAAAGTCCACATATCGCAAAGGAATATCTTAATGCAGTTCGACGACAAAGATCTGGATTCGTCACCGCCATCATACGATAGCCGGCTCGCGAATAATCCGGTCGTAGGTTCCATGATAGAGCATTAAAATGTGGAAATTGCCAGGCGTACAGTACTCCAGCAAGAATCCACGCACCTGCGTCCAAGGTACCTGCACAACCAGCCCACCCCATTAGCGGTGGTATTGCGCCCACAAATGAGCCAACCCATGTGTTGGCAATACTCATGCGCTTCATTGGCGTATATATCGAGGTGTATAGGAAGAGATTCCCAGCACCCAGTGCAGCGGTTAATCCATTGACACCAAAGTAAAGCATACACAGTCCCGATGTAGCTGAGACAACAGCAAAAGTAACAGCCTTGAGTGGAGTTATTTGACCTGTGACCAAGACGCGATTTTTTGTCCTGGACATTTGCGAATCGAAGGGAACTTCATGATATTGGTTTATCGCGTTCGCTGCTGCCGATACCAATCCTGTTCCCAATGTGCACATCGCGAATGTTGATAGGTCAAATGCAGCAGGTGCCATGGCGTAGCCTCCCATCGTTGTTATTACAACCAGTGCTGTAAAAATCTCTTGTTATTATCTTCCTTTACATTAGTCATATTTTCACTTACATGTCAAGCGAAACTTTGAAAGCTTCTTGTATTGACTTAATCCGCTTTTTACATGTTCGTGCGGGCTCGGCATCCATGGTAGGTACTCTATAGATACTTTTTGGTTTAGTGTTTCTTTCGGATCATTTATTAGGCGAGCAGCAGCTGGAACAGGCACCGCGAGTGCTTCAACAGAGGCAGCAGTATGTTGTGATGGACGGGGTTTTATGTTATGCGATGTCCTGGTGGCAGTACAAAACTATAATTGAAAAGATATTGTTATTCATTGAATTGTTGTTGCATAACTTATATATTTTCGATAGCACTCACTCTAATCGGAGTAATTTGAAAGTGAACTATTTGACTAGTTAAATAATCGCATAGAGCTATTTTGGACACCGACCGAAACATATTTCAATTATATATTTTGTTCAAAATCTCTCGCGAATATTTATATCATTTTTAAGTTTTTATTTCCCATCGAAATAGAGATGTGGGCAAGCCTCATGCGCAAATATTCACAGCTCACACGCGTTCATCGCAGTTCTGCATTTTTACCGGTACTCGTTCCGATAGTTGAGAATTGTTCAAAATTTGAAGAGTAATCGATTAGTTGCCATCCTATGCATATCATTTTGTTATATGTATTTCCCTTCAGTAAAGGTATTTAAATATAAGATATATGATCAAATAGGTGTTCCAATTTTTATATGATATTAGAACGATGTACAAACAAACCTTATCGATTTTTAGTATTTTATATTTAATTGATATATCGATAAAATACTTGTTCTTCATCGATAGCTTGGTAAAATATTTACAAACAAAATACATACATATGTACATAACTCTTGTACGAAATGAAGTCAGGCAAATTAAAACGGAATTTCTGGCTAACTGCCGAAATTGAGTGTATGCTTAACTTACTAAAAGAAAGTAAAAGTACGCAAGGCGCTTCACCCACGACGACAACGCATCATACGTTCACTCAAATAGCAAACAAAATGAAAAAGCGTGGATTCCCAAACAAATCACCCACACAAATACGTCGAAAATGGTTTCAAATGAAGTCTGCCTATCTTTGTTACAAAAAAGGCAACGTAGACCGTTTATTTCTTATTCCTGAGAAATTTCGTAACGTAATCGCTCAATTTGTTGAAAATGGTAATAAAATACGAAGAACTCCTAAAACAGAACCAACTTCACCGCCACCGCCCGCAATCAGCAACGAACGGAAACTAAAGAAAACAAGTAAATTAATAATAAGTTATATAAATTTATAGATTCTTAAATTGTTTCATATTTCTATTTCAAGTTCCAATCACCAATGCATCCAGTGTTCCAATGACTGTCTTAGATGCATTTCTGGCGGAAGTAAAGCAGAACAATAGTCTATTGAATGCAGAGTTTAACAAATTTGAAGAGTCCCTTTTGAATTACGAACATCGTTCGCAATCTATGCGAGACTATAACATTATTAAGTATTTAACCAATTAATTTTTAAGTAAGCCAATAAAATATATGTTCACAAAAATTTGCCCAAAAACCCAGATAACAGTAGATAGCAACACATTTAAAACATTTCAGCCTGTAAGACCCTAGGTATCAACTCTTGCAACAGTAATACTCTTCTGGTTCGTCAACAGGAAATGTATCCGAAGTAAGTTTTATTCAGATAGCTTACAAAATAGTATAACAAAAAAGATTTGAATCAAGTTTTAAGAAAAAGGTATATATTTTTTTTTTGTATGTTACACTTTAAACGTTACAAACTTTTGATGAAGCAGACGATGAATCCGATTGGTCAAAATCAATTTTCGCATATGAATTTCTACTTTCAAAGGATTCAACAGGCGGAGATTCACATGAAGCTTTCTTAAGACATTTGGATGTGATCTGTCCGCTACACTGTGGAAGATCTAAACTTGCATAATGCAGTTCATGATGATCGCATGGTGCTCCCGATGATGATGCTGTTGCTGTTGTTGTAGATGCGGATGAAGAAGTAGCGGCCTCATCCTTAACAACAGTATCTTTTGCTGTTTTTGCATCCTTATTATTGTTTGTTGACCCTTCTGACTTTTTTAAAGACAACCAAGTTTTAGTGTTCGCCAATTGGCTAGCAAGCAATTCATCATAATATTGATGTGGGCTTAAAGATTTCTTTTTTGAAATCAGGTAACTATCACTTTTGATCTGAAGTATCTGGTAGCCAACATCTTCACTTCCTCCCGCTACAGCGGCTGCATCTGCGGCTGCTGAATCTGTTTTTGATTTAGAAAAATATTTTGAATAGTCTTCGTTACTTAGCGAATGTATCAATTTTCTTCCGACTGTGTTGCTTATATCTAAGGCCATATTATTTATATCCGTATTGGTAGTATACTCATCAACTTTCAGTTGTTCCAAGCGATTCTTTTGCTGTTTGTTATCTGTGTTTTTTAAATGTATGTTGTTGTCTGTTACATTATTAGTTGCTTTCGATGTTGACTCTATGCTATTATCTGTAGATCTGTGATCCGCATTTGTATCCACACCTATTTTTTTGGGTGTCACATGGCTTAGAGCTTGGATTGGAAGTGGCTTGTTTGCAGCATCTTGTGGAATTTGTTGTTGCTGTTGTGGGTGTAGTTGTAAGCCTCCAACTGTACTCTGTACCTTTAGTGTTTTCATTTGATCTTCAAGGCTAGCTTGTTTGGAATTAGGATTTATGATGCCAACTGGTTTCATTTCTAAATATCCACTATCAGCCGAGTTCTCAAAACTTTGGACTGATTGTTGTTGCTGCTTTACAGGCGACGACTCATCTTTCTTGAGCATTTCACTTTGTTGTTTAATATTTCCATTTGAACAAAAATTGGGATTTGAAATATTTTTGTTTTGAGTTCGATTTGCAATTTCTAGATTATTGAAAATCTTTTGCTCTTGTGATGTAGATGTAGTACTGGAAGAATTTGTGGTGGCATTGGAAAAATCAATTTCCATTAAATCACTCATACGATCTGAGTTCATATAGTGTCTTAAATTTAACAATGGAGCGCTTGTTGATTTCATTTCCCGGGAATTATTGTATCCCATAGCATCATGACTTGCGTGCGTATCCATTGATACATTGCAATTGCTTCCTTTATGATTAAAACCCTTTTTGACTTTCGTAAATAGGACACCGCGCTGAATTTCGCATCGAGGTATCTTCGACTTTGATCCAACCGAATAGGCGCGGACACGCGGTGAGGAATTATTAACTTCGTTTATATTTCCCAGAATTTGGCTCATTTTGATGTGCTCAACTTTACTTCCGATTGAATATGCCCTCGTCGGACGTTCACTTCTAATAAAATAAAGGGTTATTTTTACGTATAACAATGAATATGAAAAGATTTCCACTTACTGATTATAGACATCGGGGTTTTTCGCAAGTTTCTCGGATGAGTGTTCAGGAAAATCGAAATTCAGTTCATCATCATCAGCAGTATTTGATCCTATGTTATCATTTAAGTGATTGGCATTCAAATTTTCATGGATCGAGTTGATTGGGGTCATAGAAATATAGTTTGCAAAGTTTTCTATGAATGAAATAAAATGAATTAAAAGCATTTCTTACGCGATATTACCTTGATATGGAACACTACCATTTATTTGTGAAAGCCTGCTGTTATCGGAAGCGAAATCATCCATATTCTCCTCAGGTATTATTCCTTCCGAAGTTCTTGAGCTGAAAAGAGAGTTTACAAATTGTTTTAATTATTTCATATACACATATATGTAAAATATATGGAAACAAACCCTATTCGATAGTTTTCAAACATGCCCTTATCATCAGCTTCGTCAATGCTTATTGAAGATTCTTCACTCTCGGAGCATTTCATTGGTGTATTTATTGGAGGGCTATCACTATGTTTTTGAGTTGTATATGGCCGCGAACCAGATATTGTATTACATCGTTGTCCATTTTTTAATGCACTATACGTTTGATTGCTGCATTCACTTAGGGTTCGATTTCTAGTTGGCAAGCTGTCGCACCTTTCTCGTCCATAACCTAGGAATAAATCAATTTAAAATTCGAATATTTTATATCATTTAACATCCTTCACTTACTATTGTATTGTGGTGAAAAACTATTTCTTATCTCAATGGGATTTTGGCGTTTTTGTAATACATTAATGGGCTTCGAAGCCTCAGTTGCCGATGATGAACGTTTTCGCATTGGTTCATTGTACAAATCTGGTTTCCCCTTGTAGACGTTTAATATGTTCATATTAGACTCCGTTTTGGCTGACATAGCACTAAAAGAAAGTGGAAATTATTTGTAAAACTTCAAGTTTTGTATTATTCTTCGTTGATTCCATACCCTAAGATTGTGTCGTGCATATTTTTGGCGATTGTAGCAGTTTCTGTTTCCATCCATAGCTCACCGGATCCCAATACACTTTGTCTGCCTAATTCCATATAGAAAATGCTTTGCGGAGAAGCATGTCCACACCTGAAACAAAGTGAAACAGTGATCAATTAATACAGATAATGCAGATTACTTTAATTCAAGAGGATTAGAAGTATATTAGACCACTGTATAACGTCAACTTCTTTTACTATGCTTACCTTCTTATTGTAGTTAAAAGTATTTCAACTCTTACAATACGATCTTCACCGTTTGCTGCCTTTTCGGGTCCGATACATATGAAAGTTAGTGATTTTGATGTTAGGCAGCAGTGATATTTTCCAGTGATTCCACCATTTTCAGATAATCCCTTCTTTTGGACAACAACTTGCCAAACGTATTCTAAAAGTGAAAAAAATATATAAAATTAATAAGTATTCCTTACGTTGCCTATTTTGAATTTACCGTAAGGATTGTAGTCTTGATCCAATCTGTTTGCATTATCGCGCTGTATGGACAAAAGACTATCTAACCATTTGCGTAATTCGACCTCTGAATTGAAGACTATCCCGAAACCACCTTCTCTGGATGACAAAGCTAATACAAAGTGATGTTTGGTATCGAACCGTCGGTTGATGTTAAAACAGCTCTTTAAATAGATAACACGTTTCGGTTCGGATCGAATAAGGAACTTCTTTTCCGTATCGTAATATTCCAAACGAGCTGCAGCATTAGTTGTCTCTCTATACAAGGCGAAATACTTTTTCTTCATCGTATTCAGTTTCTTTTGGTATCCACTTAGCACTAATCCGTTTTCCGACATGGAAGCCATCATGAATCCACTTGCTATATTATCTGTAATTGAAAATATATAATGTTATTATACAGAGAACAGATAGAAAATATAGATTTACATAGACCCTACACAATGTTGTAAATAGTATTGTTTTGTGTTGTACTATAATGGTGTAGGAACATAATTATGTTTTTTTTTCAGTTCATATAATGTTATGACTTTCTTAGTACAACTCTTCACAGGTACTTTTACTGTCGGATATTGCGTATCAGCTTTAAAATAGGACAATAAATACATATGATTCTACATACATACATTCATACATACATAACTTATATAAAGAAATGTGTGAAATGACAATACAAACTTGCAGCACAAAGGTTACAAATTAAACAAAACAAATATATACATGTTTTACAAAATCATTTAAAGTAATTTTCAAAACAATAACAACAAAAATTTACGAATGAACCCGTGGAAAAGAAAACTGCGTCAAATGTAAATTAAGCATTTTCAAATAACTTTTATAGTGAAATATTAAAAAGAAAATAGCTTAAGATGATAGATATACAAAATAAAACAAAACAAAATAAAAGTTATCAACACTTTTGCCAAAATATGAGTGTGTACTAATTTCTTTTGCGAAAATTTCGGAGTCTTCGAATGCTTTGCAGGATGCCTTAAATTATTTATAAATGAAATTAGATAAACATTAATAATTCATCTATGTAATTTAATCTTTTAGATTGTTTTTGCTATTACATTATTTATTTACATTTTTTGGGCATTGGTATTGGTAATTTTGCATAATATTATTGTCCGTAGATGGCGGAACAAAGTTAAAAATTTTCAACGCTGAGCATAACATTTTTTAATGGACAAAGATTAACACATTTCGGAATATGTTCATAAGAACTTACTACGTTGTTCCTATTTGGATATGTATGTATGTTCAATATAGACAATGTACTTATGTATGTATAGGTATTACAAACACATACATATGCTAGATTTTTACACATATCAAGTATGTTTTAGCATACTACACATGTAAACGTGTATATAAGTGTCTGTATGTATATTTCGCTATAAATAAATGCAGGATACATACTCCGAATTCAATTGGCATATATATCTACGTATGTATAAATTTATAATCTAATGATTTTTTAAAAATAGTGGTGGCACTTGCAAGAAATAAAACTTATCGTAGAACGCCCAAAGACATCACTATTGTTATAAGACTATTTATCGAATATTCATACAATCATGTGCAAACGATAACATTTTGTTCTCACTAGTTACTTATCGCATCTAAATTAATAAGACACACATTTCAGAAAAATACATGGAGTGTATTATCGATTTTTTGGTCAGAATTGGTTTTAACAAATGTTTCTATTTAAATTCAATGCTAAAAATTGAATACAAAAAAATAAATCAGTACTAAACATTATTAGTTTACAAATTGAAGAAAAGTTGATCACTTAAAAATGAATATATATTATATATACATGTATATTATAATACTAAGAATTTCGATTACTCATTTTTTCTTGTTTTTATTATTTCACAATTTTATTTTTTCTAAAATTTATATATAGCTTTGCATAAAGTTCTCGCCTTTTTTTTTCTATAACTTGTGTAATTTAATTTACTGGAAATTAAACATTCTTGTAAATTTTTTTCTTTGCTGTCAATTTGAAAATTAAATAAAATAAAACAAGTTAAAAATAAAAAACAATATGTTTGTATTTAAAAAAAAAAATCATTTATGTCATTTTCTTTAATTTGAGCCCAAATACATGTTTTTCAAACAATTGTAGATTTTTGCTGCACTTAGTGTCATACCAAACACGTGAATTATACTCTAGGTAATGTCGTACTGTCATTTAAGGTAAAAAGAACTAGTAGTTCACGATATTATCACGATTTAGATGAACCACTCAATTGGTATTATTTTCAGTGAACAGAATATGGATTGTAAAACAATGAAAAAGTGACAAATAAGTGTTTACATTTGTTTTCTAATTTGTTTTAAAGTTATAATTTTTAATATAACAAATAATCAAAGAGTGTGCAAATTTCATTGAAAGTGGAAATAAATATAAATAACAAATATAATTATGTATAATGTACCACATAAGTATCGCCAAGTTTGTCGATTGTGCCTCACTTTGGTTAATGAGTGCGATATCGCAGATTTACAAATTTATAATAGAGAGGCAGCAAGCTCAAATGAAACACCTAAAACATTACATAAAGTAAACATAAAGCAGTGCAATATCGATGAAAATCTATCCAAATGTGTCTGCAATGCTCTGGACCCAATTACATGTTGCTGCCAAGGTGTTGCTGCTGCTGCTACTGCTGATAACCCGTTATCAGTAATGCAAGTCAATAAGGAAATAAGCCCAGGCAATCGGAATCCTCAACAAAAAAACAACTACACGCCAAGTGTGCCTTCTTCTGCTGCTGCTATTAATGCCAACCCGCCATGCACGACCACTATTACTGCTGAAACTACCAATGTATATACTCGCATGTTTCCAAATCAGAATCAGAGGCAGCAGCAACAATATCTATCAACAAAATCAAATCAATTACAAGAGGATATTTGTGAATTAACAAATACAAAATGTCTGGAAGAGCAACAACAACAACAACAATTTTTACAAGATAATCCAAAATCGACTTCATCAAAAAATGTTCATCATGAAATCTGCGAAAATACGTCAACCAACGAAATTTACAATCAAGAGCATAAAGATGATTCATCGCCGCACATTACAATTCAGATATTCAACTGTCTCTCTATTAAGGTAAGGCAAAGTTGTTTTTAATTCAACACACACACACAAAAAAACCTACACATGTATGCGAAATGTGTGCCTGTATGTATGTTACGTGCATACGTGTGTGTCACGTTGTTTCACTGTATGTATGGCTTGTATGGTAGCACATTCATACATGTTTTGTTTGTGTGACTGTGTGTGTGTGTGTGTGCGTGTGAGCGTTTGCAATGGTTGTGATTACGCTACCATCGTACATACCTTCAAAATAAAAGAGAGATATCTAAGTTAAATCTTTTCTATGTCTGCTGCATGTTGGGTGTATAGATGGAAATGGTACAATTAACATAGAAATAGTACAATTTCAAAACTATCAAATCTCTAAGAAGTCTATAAACTTATGGCTAACTCTGTATGTATGTATGTACATATGGTTGACTTAGTTACATTTGTATGTATGGCTGTACATACATATAATAATTAGTCCACACACATACCTACACATGCGATAATACTTGCAAGTGAATGTACAAATATTCAATCCGTTTGTTGGCTTTCTTTAACAAAACATATCTAGTCTGTCGTTTTGATAAAAGCTGCTGAAGCACCTTGTCGAATGCTACATACATACACACATGTATCTATGCCCATATGAATGTAGATATATATGTATGCGTTATCACGCAGGCAATCAGTTGCCTCGGTAGCTCTGTCTTGCAATATGGAGAAACGATAATATTAAAAAATGTTTTTCAAGGCGCGAAGCTGCCGATAACACTTGTTTAAAATTACTGTCTATCAAAAATAGCCACTATAGTCGCAGTATTTACGTATTTAAAAGAAACCTCAACAAATATCAAATGTAATCGATTTCGATAAAAGCCCTTTGACAATTTCAATTGTAGACAAAACAAGCTCTACTGAATTGTTAAGCAGTTAGTGATGTCATATTGATATTAATGTGTCACTGCTATAGCTTCGTTATCAATATTTTATCGAACAAATGAAATGTCATAAATTACAAAAAGAAGCGGGTGTACAAAGATAGGTATTGTGTATTTAATGGAAATTGTTTTTAATTTCCCAATTAAAGTTTAGTTTTAATTGTGTTTTAATTTATTTCAGCCTTTGGAGAATGATGGATACCCTTCTGTTATCTGCCGTGAGTGCCGAAGCAAACTGGAATCGTTTTGGAAGTTTCGCAATATGGCACATCACTCTCATTATGTTTTAAAGGAGTTTCTAACAATATCACAATCTTTGAAATTGGTAAGTTATTTGATCACAAAGTTATAAACTGAGCCAATAATATTACTATATTAAAAACAAGTTATTTTTAAAATATTTTTGGTGATTACGTTTGTGCTCATATAGATTTAATAAAAAATTATATATTTTCAGAGTTCAAAAGATGTGGAAGATGAACTTGATGCAATTATAAAATCAACATCTGAAGCAATAGCTGCGAAAGCACTGACTGAATTGAGCAAATCTTCAAAAACAAGATATAGCCAACGGCATCCAACAGTTGGTGGCTCCATTTATTCTCGAAAGGATGAGGACCGCCAAATTGAAACTAACTTAAGAGATATAAAACCTCCTCTATTATATTCTAATTTATTTGATAAAGTCTTATCACAACCACAAACATCAAAAGCTTCTAGTGATGGGGAAGCTATGATAAACCAGGAGAATATTATGACACCGCCAACAGTTGCTAAGAAAACAGAAAAGATTATTGAATTAGATAACGGTACGGCGATGAAATCAAAAGATTCAGATGTTGAGCAGTACAAGAACTTGCAACAACAACTAGAGACTGCTGCAGTGCTTATGGACATAAGTAAAAAAATTGTCATTTCACCACCATGCTCGAATCCCCAATCTCCTTGTCTTTCTGCTAATGTAGATACAAGTATTAAAAGTTCTGTGATAAAATCAAAACGTCCATCAATTGATTCTGATGTGCAAGATGGTGTTGAAATTGACTTATCCGTAAAGAAAATTAAAAGTGAATATGGTGAACCGAATGTTACCCCAGCTCGAAGCTCGTATTGTCAACCACCAATACCTGATATCCATGCGAGTCCCACAAGAATTGAGGGAAACCCAAAAAACTATATTATAACTACTCCGAAAATTGTCTCGTCTTGTCAATGGACTGCGACAAAGAAACGGAATACCGAAAGTATTACTCCTTGTCTATCGGACTCTGAGGATAGCTCTGACTCGAATAAACTTGAAATGGATATTGCATCTGCCATGAATGATAGAAAGACTCCAGAGAGTGTTAACTCTGATCATACCACTGATGCTGCTACTACTCAACTGTGGCAAGCCTTGGCACGATCGGCTGGTAAGAATATAAATCAGAAATATCAATTTTATAATATTCATTATTTCTTTTCAATTTCAGCCAAGAGTAATGAGAATAGTCAAACATCACAAATTTTTAGAAATATGATGAGTCAAACTTTTGTATTTCCTGTTCCGTCAAACATTTCAATGGCAAAAGTACCTGAAGAACCATTACCACTTTTAAAGGTATAAGCACACATTATTTGATTTTTATAATATTCTTCTATGAAATCGACAATTATTTATACTTAAAGGATATGTCAGAAGCCCAATCAAGTGCTGTCAAGATATGTAGAAGAAAGCAAAGTTTCCCTACCAAAACAGATTGTATCGAGTCTCCAGAGATAAAGGTAACTGACGCTTGTGTTCGCTCAGAAAGCGGGTCAAGTGGATTGACTGAGGGAATCAAAGATAAAAAGGTAACACCCAAGCCACAATACACATATAAAATATATAATAAATAATAATAATATTATAATTACAGGGATTGAAATCTAATAGCAATACTGTTTTATCTACTTCACAAAAGGATATGTCATGTTCAAATTGTGGTACACTGACTACAACAATTTGGAGACGTAGCGTCAGAGGCGAAATGGTTTGTAACGCTTGTGGGCTCTACTTTAAGCTGCATGGCGTGAATAGACCCCATTCTATGCGACGCGATACTATTCATACCCGACGCAGGCGTCCAAAAGAATGTGAAAAATCTAAAAAGAGTAAGTTTTAATATAAAATGTATAATATATTATGGGTGTAAAAACAATTAACAAAGTCTGATTGCAAAGAAACGTCAGTCATGCTTCTTTTATATAATATTTAATATTGATAATTTCATTTTAAAAATAAATAGGAAACAGGCAATTACCCTGCAACTCGACGGTAGAATTCGAAACTCATAATATTCATAGCCCTATAGAATGCAAGAAACTGGATTTGGCGGCAAATCAGGAATCAGCGCTTAGTATTTCAGATATTGTATTTAATGTAAGTATTAATATCTAATAACTCGTTGTATATTTTGTCTTCAAAAAACTTTAGAATGCGAAAGTGTAAAAAATCGTTTCCACTCCTTATATTTCATTCTTTTCATTTTAAAAATAGTTTCTGATAAGAACTTTATTATGTTTGCTTATTGAATACAATTTTCTTTTTAGAAATACAAAACTGATATATCTGACACAGGAGTTGCGGGTACATCACTGAAAGATGTTATTTTAAAACGAAAAAAATCTCAATCTTTGCCTGAGTTTAATGATGCCCGCGAAGGCGAGGAACTGTCCGTACCTCTTAACCTTGTTTCCAGTGAAAATAATGCAAAGTTAACATACAACGCCAAATAAAATTTATGTAATCAAGCGCACACAATTTTATTTATGAACTCAAACAAAAAACAATGAAAAGAAAATGAATAATATATTTATTTATATATAAATATATATTATATAATGTAGTGTCACACAAAATATATACTTACATATGTATATACGACATATATACTCATATATTAATTTGTATTCTTAGAAACTAATACCAAAATACTAAAAAATATCGGTTCAAAGTTTTAATTTTTACGGTGAGAAATAAATTAACTTAAGCACGGACAGAATTACTTAATGCTTTTTATAGAAGAAACAACTAAAAATTTAAGCAATTAAAGATATATTGATATTTATTGAAATACATGCTTCAGTATTTTTAACATTAAATGACACTTAAGTAGCTTGGCATTAAAAACACCACACCTTCAAAACATAACAAACCAAACGTACTCATTTCAGCATATATTTAATTTTATAAAAAGAATGTAAGCGCATATGTTACTTTCAAACTACGAGATATCATGCGTAATAACATTAAAAATGTTTTATTTCAATCACAAATATGTCTTGTTTTAAATTAAGTTATGAAATTTAAGATGCTTTTTTAATTATACAAAATTATTCTGAATATGTTTTAAGTGGGGTGTCTCGTAGTTCGATTTTAATCTATGCATTTTATTTAACTTCTTTGTTTTTATATCAAAACTTAAATAACATAATTTAAGTATTCTTTTACATCATTTTATTGGATTTGATGAACACTTTTTTACACAAAAAAAATCATAAATAGGTGATAGTCTTTAATTGTCGTTGCCAGATAAATTGACCTGTTGGAAAGTATTTATAACCATTTAAGGCTTTTAAACCAACATGTATTTTTAATTCAACCACTCAAAAAAAATATCAGTTTTTGGTATTAAAATTCAATTGAATCCAATTCTGAGAAAAATTAAAGTATCACACAATGTGATATCTTATTTAACCAATATATAAAATTGGAGTTAAAACTACTTTTGGAACATTTTGAATTAAATATCTGTCTTTCTAAAAACTATTTAATAAGGCAGCATTTTGATAAAAATTATTATGTAGCCTATTTAAGAATTATTGCAGTATGTTTGGCAAAAAAAAAAAAAAAAAAAAAACATTTTTATCCAGACTATGTTTAAAACAAAAAAAAATATAATTTATTATTTAATCAACAGATTTATATAGCTAGAAAACATTTGTAAAATCTCTTGCCTGTAAATGAAAATAATGTGATAATAAAATAATCTCCACAATTTTTAAATAGTTAAACTATGCAATTTAAAGCAATATTCATAATACCATGCAACAAGTTTCAAGCAAATATTGAACAAATATTTATATTCAAATAAGAGATTCTTAATATCAAAAGCAAACACAGTTTTCGATCTTAATAATGTAATATTAATTAAATCATTAAGCTAAGATATAAAGTTACACATTTATTTTTTCGAATTTAATAATCTCAAAATCTTCTAACAGTTATAATAAATTAATTAATTAAATTAAAATTGAGTACTATTCTTTTTATATATGGAGTTGTCTTTGCAGCACTGTAAAAATTATGTTTTACGAAGAGCTCACCAAAACTGTAAACCCAGTCGAAATATCATTAATGGACAAAAATAACAAATATTTCTTTATATTCGTTTACAGTCTTAAAGCATATGTCACCACCCTCGACATTTATATTATTTCTCCCGAATTTTTAAAACAAATGTTTGTTTTAATACAATAAAAATAATTTTAAATGTCATAAATTATTAGAGAACGAGAACGTATGTTCTCTAATTGCGCGCACTATCGATAAGCAGATAGAGCTTTCGATACCTCATCGATGTAAACAGTGTTTTGTCATCTCTATTAGAACGTGGTTGTGTAAGTAATGTGAATGTAAACATTTTCGGTGTTTAGTTATTTAATAATATTTTGCTATTAGAGCCTTTGCATGTTTGAAGGGAGTTTTTATATATATTTTTAATATCCTGCCAAAGTGTGAGTTTTATAAAGAATTATTGTTTACAAACACTTATATATGTATGGTATTTTTAGGAAAACAAAATTAAAGTTTAAAATATCTAAAAGAAGTTACGAAATAAGTTGAATAATAACAAAACATTAATGACAAAACTTCTGGGTGGCCATCGGAATAACAACATTAGTGCCTTCGCTCCGTTAAACGGCAAAGAGACATTTAATTAACAAAATAATTATACCGGCTTTGTGCAAATATCTAATCCGAGTGTCATGTGATGACAAGGAGTGTAATACCCATCTGATATGAATTAAAATAAGCCTAAATCAGGTGCAGAAACAAATTAAATGCTCTAATACATAACATTTATTTCTTTATTCAGGACAATATGGCTTGGAGTGAACTTATTGCTAGTTTGTCAACCAATCCATATTTTAGTGCCGGTTTCGGTTTGTTTGGAGTCGGTGCTAGCGCAGCAATACTTCGAAAAGGTCTTCAAGGAGCCACTGTACTGTTTCGACGTCATTATATGATAACCTTAGAAGTACCATGTAGAAGATAAATCATATCAATGGCTATTAAAATGGATAACCATAAAAGGAGCTAGAAAAACACAACACTTAAGTGTCGAGACATCATTTTTACAAAATGACAACGGGCAGGTTAAGACGAGCTACGATTTTATACCCAGCATTGGAAAACATCTATTTCGGTATAAGAATAATTGGATTCAAGTTGAACGGACGAGGGAGCAGCAAACTTTAGATTTACACATGGGCGTTCCCTGGGAATCTGTTACGCTAACAGCGTTCGGTAACAATAAACAGATCTATTTCGATATTTTGGAAGAGGCACGGCATTTAGCATTGCAGGCGACGGAAGGAAAGACACTTATGTACACCGCAATGGGTTCGGAGTGGAGACCTTTTGGTCATCCTCGGAGACGAAGACCCACAGCTTCAGTGATCTTAGATCGTGGCATTACGGATAGAATAATAACGGATTGTAATGATTTCATCGGGAACTCCTTGTGGTATACAAAACGTGGTATTCCCTATCGCAGAGGTTATTTATTATATGGACCACCAGGATGTGGTAAATCCAGTTTTATCACAGCCTTAGCGGGAAAATTAGAATACGGTATCTGCTTGTTAAACCTGTCAGAAAGGGGCCTGACGGACGACAGATTAAATCATCTATTGAATGTAGCTCCCGAACAAACAATAATACTACTCGAGGATATTGATGCCGCATTCATTTCGCGAGAGTCAACGCTACAACAAAAGTCCGCTTTTGATGGCCTAAACCGAATAACCTTCAGTGGATTGCTAAACTGCCTGGATGGCGTTGCTTCTACGGAGGCTCGCATCGTCTTCATGACAACCAATTATATTGATCGATTAGACCCCGCGTTAATTCGGCCCGGCCGCATTGATGTCAAAGAGTATATCGGTTATTGTACTCAATATCAGCTAGAAGAAATGTTTAAACAATTTTTTGGAGAAACTGAAAGTTCCAGATCCAAGGAATTTGCACAAAAAGTGATCGAGTCGGGTCAAACGGTCAGTCCAGCGCAAATACAAGGCTTCTTTATGAAGCACAAGTCTTCCTCGCCTCAGCATGTAGTGGAAAGTTATCAAACTATTTGGGATAATTAAAATAATATCTTGTTTTATAATAAAATAAAGTTTATATTTATATTGTGAAAATATAAATTGTTATTAATGTAGACAAAAGAATCTTTTTCATTGTTCATTAAAATTGAACTATAGCTTATTTTGATCACCTTGCAATTGAGCTTATATTTATTTCTATTATGTATTATAAGTACATAGCAAAATTTACAATAAAAACCTAAAGTTTTTGTAAGTTTTACAAACAATGAAAAACAAATTATTTGGATTTCGGAATGTTCTTGTTTCCTTTGTCCTTAGGAACCATCTTAGCTTCTTCTTCAGTTAGTGAATTATGAATAGGCCGCAAAGCATTCCAAGGCTGTACTTCTGCGGTTCCGAAGAATTGATAAACGAGATAAGTAAGAATCGAAATAACACCAGCGAGTACGAAATATATTCGCCATGCGTCGATGGAAGTCTGTTGATTATAATTATTATTTGGTAAACTATTAAATCATCAGTTAAGTCACATAGTATACCTCTACTTTTACAATAATTCCAAAGGCCGTGGGTGAGAGGAATGATGCAGACATATGAATTGTCTGGCAGAAAGCCAATACGGATCCAGAGTGTCCATAGTTTGGCGCTATATCTATAATATTGGCCATTGCTCCAGCGTATGATGCCGTTATAAAACTGACTGCTATAAACCAGATTATCAGGAGTAAGGCTATATCATCTATATACCCTATACATAAAATAAGCAGTCCTGGAATTATTTGTGAGAGTGCTGTGAATAGTTTTCTAACTCGCGTAAGATTCAGGATATTATACAATAACATTTTATCTGCAATATAGCAAAATAGTACTGAAGAAACATACGAGCAAAGGAATGGCATTCCCGACAGTATACCATTCTTTCCAAAATCAAATTTCAAAATCTTGTTCATGAAAGTTGGTCCCGTTGCAATGAAAACATAATGTACAAATATTCTACCAAATGTCGTTATAGCAATGGCCCATACTGGCAAAGATTTGAATATATCCTTCCAAGGAACTGGCAATGAGACTGACATTAAGACATCTTCCCCTACATTACATTCAATATAGTTAAGTTCCTCTTTAGTTATGCGAGGATGCTCTTTGGGCGTATTAAAGGCTAGATAGTACCATGAAAGACACCACCCCACGCCCAATAGGCCGGTTGTATAGAAAACAAATGGCCACCCAAATGAGGTTATAATGAATCCACACAGTGGATATGTCAAACCAATCCCAATACTAAAGCCCTGAAAGCTTGACATAAATCGCGAACGCTCTGTCAGGGGTATCCAAAATCCCACCATAGCGTACATAGCAGGCCATGTAAGGCCAGAAGCAAATCCCTGAATCGAGCGTAAACCAATCACTACGCTATAATGAACTTCGGCCCCGATCGGTATAAGGAGACTGCATAATGCCGTCGCCAGTTGCGACCATCCGAAAACACTTTTAGTCCCGAAATATTGGGTGGCAATTCCACCAACAACTTGAGAGAGCACGTAACACCAATAGAATGAACTTATTATCACAGATTTAACTAAATTAATCTGGTCCTCAGAAGCATCACCCTAAAACGTAGGACGAAGCTTATATTACATTTCTGTATATAGTTTTAATATGAATATTACCATATTTAATGTGTAGGAATGGTTATTATTCTGTTTTTGCGTATCGTTGCCTGTCATAGCAACGATAGTAAAATTCATATCATTACGCATCATAAATGACACAAGAAAACCGGACCAGGAAAGAAAATATAATACCAATCTCGCCGGAATCTTATCTGTAAAGAGAATATTATTCAAAAAAAGAGCATATATGACATTACGCGATTTCAAATATTGTTTATATTATACATATGTTTATGTATTTTTAGGACAAATAAATGAAATAATTTTAGTTATCCATGATATATGGTATGATATGGGTTAAGACTCGGTTATCCTCGAATGGTTCCACAATCGTTTGTTGGACTTTTTTCTGCTGCCGTTGGAGATAGTTATTTAAATTTGATGTGACTCCGGTAGATGAAGTGATTTTTTATATGTATTCAGTCTTGTTTCCATAGCTGTCTTACCTAGCAGATTGGCACGGTACCAAACCGGTTTAGAGTTATGTCCTGGTATAGAATACATTATTTTTGAATTACGTTTGTCCGCCTCAAACATATTTAATTCTAAAAGAAAGATAAATATTATGAGAAGAAAAGTAAAGCTTATTATAAATAAATAATTTCTTTTATTTATTTTTTTTTTTTTGTATTTTATATGATATAGTAGAACGATTTTGATATAAATTTGATAGAGTCAATGTAAGATTTGGATCGTTTGAATACAATATCTTTAAATAAATTCAGCCGATATATCGGGCAACTGGCTCCACGTTTTTTTGCACATCCCTAACATGTATTCTCATTGTTTTGATTTCTAATTTATGGATGCTTTCATGATTCTGATTGGTAATATAAATACACACATAAGTGTCTATTTGTTTACTTCTTGGAAATGGTTGGAGTCATACCCTAGAGTTATGCCAACGAAAAGAAAATTAATTAAAATGTTTCTCAATGTTATCAACTATTTGGTGACATTGCAAATATTTAATTGGAGTTGTTTGCGTATGCATGAAGTGGCAAATTCTGAAGGTTCCGCCAATAACTATTGGCATACGTCAATAAATTATTTTATATGAATGTTTAAAACGGACATAAATGTGAATTTTTTTAAATAAAGAGAAAATGAGCATGTGAATGTGATAAATTATAGTTATGATGTATGTACACACGTTTACTTACATTAAGAATTACTTGTAGGTTGTGGGATTTCATTAATTACTTTGTTTGTCAGCCCTGTTTATGTATACAGATTTCCGGGTTGTTTATTTTCATTTGTACGTTTATTCATGTGTGCACAATCAATGTTATTCTGCACGTGCTGGCAGACAGTTTAACACTTATTTAATGAATGTCCAAACTTTGATATAAGTACTAAACCCATAGACGTATTTATGTGCAGCTGCACAAACTCATATCAATATGTAAATACATACATACATTCTGATGTATTTACAGAAAGAGCTTTTTAATTCATATCGATAAATTAATGACTCAATAGAACATTTATTGGAAAGTAAGCAAAGAGTCAAATAAACAAATGTGTGAATCTTTGATATATGGAAAATCATATTTGACTTTTAGTCATTTATCTAAAAGCTTTTTTTTAATAAATCTTGACCTACCGCATATACGTACATATATAAAAAAGTAAAAGTAATGGATACAACGCTTCCGTTTATTTTATTTTCTTTGGGTAATATTGTTTATTATTTATTATTAAAAAAAATTTATATTTTACAACCTGTAAAGTTTTTTCTATTTTAAACCATTAAAAAAATCTGCAATCCGTAAAATACTTTGTTTTGTTGACTTCTGTAAACAGTTAACAGAATTTGTTAACATTACTAGTAAAATGATTTGGAGGCATTTAAATAGATATGATAAAATGAGATAGATTTAAATTTCAATGTTTAGATTTTCTTATAGTATATTTAATATAATTTAATAAGGTTATTAGTAAAAATCATTTCAATAATGGTTCACTCTTATACGGAAGCTGAACGCGTTCATTATTGAGTTCATTGCCTCCCACTGATAACACCCCTAAATATTTCGGTTATCGATCACATTGCGGTCTGAGAAAGCGTGTTCTGGTCTAGTTCTCAACAAGTGTTCCCCTGTAGTAGACGTATTCAATTTTCATTAACAATGAGCTTTAAGAGTCAACCTAGTGGATTTTCTACCAAATCAATTCACGCTGGTCAGGACCCTGAGCAATGGAAGAGCGCCAGTGTTATTCCACCGATTTCATTGAGCACAACTTTCAAGCAGGATGCGCCCGGAGAACATCGCGTAAGATAAAAAATCCGATAAGATATGATTTAAAATCAAGATATAAGATATACAAGTAAAATATGAACACTTTTAAAAATGTACACTTATAAACATGTACATCTGATTGCGAGATATACATATTTATCGATATGTATTTATATGTATACATACTTAGATAAATTGATGTTGCTTTTGGTAATGTGTGGTTATTGTTATCAAAATTCTACAACAAATCATAGCTCAGGTTTAATATGTATGGGAATTTGATTTTAGCAAATCATTTTTATAGTAATTGTATGTGATGAGATTGCATATTTTTTGAGGCTTCAAAACAATGGACATCTGTTGATTATAATAATTATAAATATCATTGCTAAGAGAGACTAATCTCCCCAGGGGACCATGACAACTGTTATCTGCAAATGCTATATGAACTTTTAGCTAAATTAGGTGTGAACATATATTGAAAATATATATTTATATTTTGTTAAAGTATGATAAACATAATAATAATTGTAGTTTTTGGAATTCTTTCTAGGGTTATGAGTATTCCAGGAGTGGAAATCCCACTCGAAATGTCCTGGAAAACTGCTTAGCGGCGCTTGACAATGCGAAATACGGTCTTACCTTCTCCTCAGGTCTCGGTGCAACAACTGCTGTGCTCACGATGCTCAACAGCGGTGATCACATCATAATGGGAGATGATGTCTACGGTGGAACGAACCGACTTATTAGGTAAATTTTATAAGGATAATTATCGTTGACCAAAGATTTCTTGTAATTGTTTCTATTTTAGGCAAGTGGCATCTCGTTTAGGAATCACTGCAAGTTTTGTGGATGCCACCAACTTAGAAAAAGTTAAAGCCGCCTTTAAGCCGGAGACTAAAGTAAGTATGACCTCCCTTTCAATTTGTATTAAAAATGTTACTGATTTGTTTAAAAAAAAAAAAAATTAACAGCTCGTCTGGATTGAGACACCAACAAATCCTTTAATCAAAGTTGTTGACATTGAAGCTATTACCAAACTGTGTCACGAACTTGGAGACGTAATTGTTGCAGTCGACAACACCTTCCTAACTTCGTATTTCCAAAGGCCACTTGAACTAGGTGCTGATTTGGTTTGCTATTCTTTAACTAAATACATGAATGGTCATACTGATGTTGTAATGGGTGGAATAACGATGAACTCGGAAGATCTTTACAAGAGGTTGAAGTTTTTGCAAAATGGTTAGTTATTGATATATCAAATTTAAATTACTGGATAATGATTTATTGAATAACATTTACAGCTGTTGGTATAGTGCCATCGCCATTCGATTGTTATCAGGTGAACCGAAGTCTTAAGACTTTGTCACTGCGAATGGAACAACATCAAAAGAATGGAATCGCAGTAGCTAAATTCCTTGAATCCCATGAATTTGTTGAAAAGGTGTTGCATCCAGCATTGCCTTCGCATCCACAGCACGCCATAGCGTTAAAACAGACCTTTGGATACAGTGGAGTGTTTTCATTTTATATTAAAGGCGATCTGAAGCACTCAACAGCATTTTTGAAGGCTCTGAAATTGTTTACGCTTGCTGAAAGTTTGGGAGGATATGAGAGTTTAGCCGAATTACCGTAAGTTTAAATTTTAAAACATTTCGGTATCATTAGCAATTTAAATTAATGATATATATTTTATTACTGTTAATATTTTAGGTCTGTCATGACGCATGCTTCTGTTCCTGCTGAAGATAGAAAAACTTTGGGAATAAGTGATGCACTTATTCGTTTATCCGTCGGTCTTGAAGACGCTGAAGATTTGATAAATGATCTTAAAAATGCCTTGGCTGTTGCCAAGCAGGCATAAATGTTTTAAATCCGTCAAACGGGATAATTTTTATTTTAATTACGAGATACATCACTTTATTTATTATTTAATAATTAAAAATTGTTGATGTCATTGTAATAAATCAATAAATTCCTATCTTTGTCTACAATTCTAAAAAAAAAAATAAATATTTATGATAATCTATTATCTACGTATGTAGATAACGTGTAGAAATATAAATGACTCGTAATATTCAAAGTTATAACCAGTATATCGGCAATAAAGCGGCTATTGATGTAATGACGTGTTACCTTGCTATCGATAGTGTAAAATAATACACGGAAATATATCGATCGTTGCGGCGATATATAAACAAACACGACTATGGGCTCTATGGTTTTCTTGTTCACCCCTAAGTCAAGAATCATAATAAAATAAAACACATCATGAAGATGAAATCTGAATTAATAGCTATATCTTTCGCTGCAATAGCGTTAAGATCAATTATATCACTTAACTCATTCTCTGGGTATAATAAACCGCCGATGTTTGGTGATTATGAAGCTCAAAGGCACTGGCAAGAGGTCACAGTAAATTTAAAACCAAGCGAGTGGTATAATAATTCAACAGATAACGACTTGCAGTATTGGGGCTTAGATTATCCGCCTCTAACAGCATATCATAGTTTCCTTATGGGTCGCATAGGAAAGCAAATAAACTCTAGTTTTGTCGAACTGAATACAAGCAGAGGCATGGAAACAAGAGAACATAAGAGCTTCATGCGTCTCACAGTTTTGACAGCCGATATCTTACTTTATTTGCCGGTAATACTGGCTTTATGTTTCTGCATGGATCGCAGTTTCAAAGGCAATGTCAGGAATAATTTGTTTATACTTTTCGCTATTTATCCTGGTCAAGTTCTCATTGACAACGGACACTTTCAATATAACAACATATCACTTGGATTAGCAGCAGCAGCAATTGCAGCGATTTTAATAGATAAAAACTATCTTGCCGCTTTCTTCTTCACTTTGTCCCTGAACTACAAACAAATGGAACTTTATCATGCTCTGCCCTTTTTTGCATACTTACTGAGTGTGGTATTATCAAAAAGGAGGTACATATTATTAAAACTTACAAATTTCAATATTGCATATTTCTTTATAGCATAATGTCTTCAGTTTCAGATCTGCTGCAACTACTTTAATCATGTTATCCGGCATTGTGCTGTCGGTGTTCTCAATTCTTTGGCTACCTTGGTTGAATTCGTCAGACAATGCTTTACAAGTTGTGCGCCGTATTTTTCCAATCGGCCGAGGCGTTTTTGAAGATAAAGTCGCGAATTTCTGGTGCAGTTTTAATGTCATCTTTAAGTTAAAGTAAGTCTATAAGTCATATTGTGAAAAGTTGACACATTTTGCTTTCTTATCCAATTTAAAATCTAGGAAACATATTCTTAATCATCAGATGGCAATGATTTCTTTGATAGTTACATTGTTGACTGCAGTTCCAACAAATATTCAGCTATTTCGCCAGCGAAGTAAATATATGTTTCTTTTAACTCTATTCAACACTGCTGCTGCGTTTTTCCTATTTTCTTTTCAAGTGAGTTTGGAGGCTTCATATATCGCATTAAGTAAAATTTTTGATTTCTTTCAGGTACATGAAAAGTCAATTTTACTTATTTCACTTCCCGCGATGTCCTTGTTTTTCTGGTGGCCAAGCGAAATGCTTTGGTTTCTAGAAGTATCCGTTTTCAGTATGATTCCCCTCTTGGAAAGGGATAACTTAATAGCCCCTACTATAGGCACATTGATAATTTTTTATCTGACCTTTACCTGTAAATATTTTAAGCTTAAGGACCGGAGGATATATCAAACACTTTCAGAGGCTTTAATGACATTCATTGTAATAGGATTTTTAACTATAAAACCTCCCACTAACTTACCTGACATTTGGCCTCTGATTATATCAGTTGTAAGTTGTGCACATATTTCTGTATTTTTAGGATGGGGACTTTACCGACAGTTTTGCCAATATTTCAAAAATCACAATTAAGGATAAATAAACGTTTTTGACAACCCGTTCGTTCCTAGGACCCCTGACATTTTAATATTTTGCTTATTAAATTATTGATTTGTTTGAAAAATTCTTTAAATAAAACTTAAATAAAAACTGTATTTGTAATGGATGGAAGTACTAACATATTCTGTAAAACTATATAAATATAAGGGAGAGCGAGTTTAGCATACAATTTTCCAGTTATAATCTGGGACCAGGAAACAGTAATTCTGTCTAAAAATATGTATTTTAAAATCAGAGGAACAACAAAAAATCATATGGCGAAGGGGTGTACTTTCAAAAATGTATGTAATTTTAGAACATAAAATATTATTTCATCGGTCAGTAGACAAATTTACAAAATTAATTTTGTTCGCTTGAAAGTCGACGCTTATTTGACCAATCGATAACACTAGTGTCAACTAGCGATAAAAAGACGAACATTCTTTTGGAAACAGCTGAGCAGGTTTAGTTTACATAAGGTGCAAGTAGAATGAACGCGTTGAGGACAATTAGGAACAATTGGAAGAAGAGCCTATTCGCTGCAGGTTTGGTGGGCTATGGCGTCTCTACCTTAAAAACCAATTTAGAGTATGTACATTCATTTTGGAGTTGCAGCCACTGAGTATTAACCCAACTTTAATTGAAGGATTAGGAAATATATGGGTGAACTGTCTAATGAAGTTCTACGTTCTACTCAAAACAAGACCGGCACCCCTCAAAGCATTCTTGTGGTGTTGAATCCAATCGCAAACAATAAGAAAGCCGAAAACTTGGTATATTCATAAAATAATTTTTTTAAACTTATTTAATTCATAACTTTTCACCTTTAGTTTAAAAAGTATTGCGCGCCCATACTACACTTGGCCGGATATTCAGTGGAAGTGCTGCGTACTAACTATATCGGTCATGCTAAGTCATATATCGAGGAAAAGCAAACTCTGCCGGACGTTATTGTCGTTGCCGGTGGAGATGGCACAAAATCTGAGGTTATTACCGGCCTGTTGCGTCGCCAAGGAAATAATACGTGTCCGATTAGTTTTATACCTCTAGGACGGCAAGACAAACCGGAGGGCAAGTTCTTCTCGTTGAGTAAAAATCACGAGCTAGAATATGTGATTGCATTGTGCAACGCCTTAATGCCGTTGTTAAAGAATCAATATAAGTACGAGAGTGTTATTCAATACGATGTACTCAATACGGAAACTAAGGATGAAAAGGAAAGCAATTTGAAACCAACTTTTGGACTAAATGGTTTCTCGTGGGGCCTGCTGAAAGAAATTGACCAAAAAAAGGATAAATATTGGTATTTTGGACCACTAAAGCATCAGTTTGCTGCATTTCTAAGATCGTTTTCGGGAAATGAAAACTGGAATCTTGAAACTGATTACATCTATACGCCCCCGTGTAGTGGCTGTAGTAACTGTTATTCCCAGAAAGAAAACTCCTCACAACCTTCTGGGTTTTTTCTCAGCAGACTGGTTGCACCAAAAAACAACTCAGCAGTTTCCGCTCAGAAGACTATAAAGAATGATGAGTGCGATACCAATCTATATGGCTCCATTAAATCCAATCAGATTAATATTTCTCTCAAGCAAAACAAAGAAAACTTTGCCGAATTGGAGAGTACATTTATCAATTCCTTACAACCAGGATGGGATTTTATTAAAACAATTCCGAAAATAACTAGTAAAAGCGTCGAACCTAATGTGATAGTACAGAGTAGGACTATCAAACTAATTCCATCGGAAAGTACACCAAACATTTTCTATTCCATTGATGGAGAGGAATACGAGCCCCGGCCAATAAAAGTCTCTGTTGTCCCCAATGCTATTAAAGTATTTTGTTAAACAATTGTAAATTGGCATTTTATTTGTTAAACGATTTAGTATAGCATGACACATTCACAGCAAAAATTTACAGCAATCTCTTCCCAAATCCATAGTTGTGTATAATCATTGGCGTATTCATCGGAAGTGATAAAAATTAACTTTTCGCTCACATGTATGCATGATCCCGGTTTCCGTCGGAGAACTTTGATGGTGAAAGACTTGGGCTTACACTTGAAATGACCGTACCAACATTTCTTTGCAATGCACTCTATAGATCGGATATATCGTGGAAAGTAATTTAGTCCTAAGTCAATCCAGTTTATTATCGAAGAACATTCCCAAGGTCGGGTCTTAAAAATCTCTGGCTTTGCATGTCCTCCATTGGAATCACCAAAAACATTTCTTTTTTCTATGGATTTCTTTTTTAGCGATTCGTCTTCATTTTTTTCTTCATAATACGCAAAATGGTTAGTTTCCCATGCGGGCAAACTACCTAATGAAACAACATCATTGTCGGCATAGAATGGTATATCAAATGATGACCTTTTATTTCCATATTTGGTATTATCCTCCTTAGAACGACTTCCTCTGGGTGCTTCGATACTCATGTAGCGTGGGTTAAAGGCTTGGCCCAAGATCATGCTTAGGGATTTTTGCGATAGTTCCGTGCAATAATCCTGCTGCACTGTACACAATAGTCCCACTGTGCACCACAGCTCACAAATCCAAAACAAACTTAAATTCTTTTGCGACACAGATATACTCATATTGATCAACAATATTATCCCACATCTGAATCTAAAGAGAACACATAATTGTTTTTAACTAATAAGCTTTACTATTTAAACTCTAATTGAATTTTTTTATAAGAATAAGAATAAGTTTTTTAAACACGATATTTTCTTACATATTTTTAAGGAACTTAGATAAAATTTTAATCGAACAGGATTTAATCGGCAAGTTTTGTTTTGGTTAGAAATTAATGATCTAAGGCTGGTATGCACATCTCTAAGTCCAGCTTAAATGTATTTTTAGTTACTGACTATTTTCGTTACAATGACAAACTCAAAATGAAAGTCGATGTAATGATTTTTTTATTTAAATACCTATAGTCGAGCGACCAAGATAATAGAACACCTTTCAGAAATTTTCGAAAAACCCTATACTTCTCAACAACAAAAGTTCCTCTGTCACGTATACAGCCGAATGCGCTTAATTTTCAAAAACAGTTATAGCCATACTTTGCCTATTTCTTTCTCACTCTCACGAAAATATACCGCTACTTGTAAAAATTAGAGCAGGGTGGTTAAATATCTCGTCACACGAATAGCGTAAGCAAGTTCGTTCATTACGCGAGTGAGTAATGAGAGTGAAAAGCACTCGCGTGTTCGCCGGCCGTGCATAAATGAGATCAAACGAGAGAGTAACGACGCGGCAGTCAAGCGCGACTCAGTCGACGTTTAGACGTCACAGCACCAAGACTTTTACACGGAAGAGCATATGTTCCCTGTTGCTTGCCATTTGTTTTGTATAATAAAGTATAACTTCGGTTTCTCAAATTTTAGCTTTTATGCATTACTTGCTTGTAAATGTGACCTAAAAGTAAAAAATATGATTTCAAGTAATATTTAAGAAAACCAAAATCCACAAAATCTAATAGATTTAATTTTGTGTTCCATAATCATATTCCTTTTTAATGTATAGTACTTGTATGATGTCTAAATATACCAAATATTCACAATAGCATTTTCGATAAATTAGTTATCGAAAATACTCATTGGATCAAATTGAATTGTCATTGCCTAGCAAAAACCGACTCGTCAAGCTTTATACAGAAATGGTATGTGAAGTAAATAATGTTGATTGACAATACTCACAATATTCCTAATTTTGCAGTTTCGGAATCAATATGACAGTGATGTTACCGTGTGGAGCCCTCAGGGACGCCTGCATCAGGTGGAGTATGCCATGGCTGCTGTGAAGCTTGGCACCGCTACGGTTGGCCTAAAAAATAAAGACTATGCAGTTCTGGTTGCCCTTTGTAAGCCAGCTTCCGAGCTATCTGCATCTCAGCGCAAAATAATCCCTATTGATGATCACTTGGGCATTTCCATTGCTGGCATCACTGCGGACGCTCGCGTCCTGAGCAAGTACTTGAGGTCCGAGTGTTTGAGCTACAAGCATTCTTATGGGTCAACATATCCGGTATCGCGGTTGATTACCAATTTGGGCAACAAAATGCAGACCACAACTCAAAGATATGACCGTCGTCCATATGGAGTCGGTTTGCTGCTTGCTGGATATGATGAGAAGGGACCACACATCTATAAGGTCGAGCCTTCTGCCAATTATTTCAATTGCAAGGCAATGACAATCGGTTCACGATCGCAAAGTGCACGCACATACTTGGAACGCCACTTAAGCACATTTAATACGTGCTCTAAGGATGATCTTATTTGCCATGGAATTCATGCTATACGCAGCTCATTGCCGAACGACGAGCTTGTCAAAGATGACGGTGCTTCTCTATTGGTAATTCATTTTAACTTTTCATATAACGATTCCATTCTGAAAACTATCTTAATCTTTGTTAGAACATCACGGTGGCAATTGTTGGAAAGGATCAACCATTCAAGATACTGAATGATGAAGAAAACTTTAAATATCTGGAGCTGGCCAAGAAGCGAGGAACATCGATTGTCATTCCAAAGTCCTCTGGAGATGATGATGATGATGCACCACCACCTGAAGACCTCCAGGGTCCATCCAGTTCAAGCGATCCGCAAGTCGCAGTTGCCACAATGGAACGTCCTTAAGATGTTAATGTAAAATCAATGTTAAGAACATCGAGAACATTAAATAAAGAGGACTGGATTTCTTATTATTAATATTTTAAAAGGTTTTACTTCGAAATGATTTTATTTAATTGATAGTCACAACATGATTTGCCATTAAATATTGAAACGAGAAGCTGCTTAAGCAAATACAAAAAATATTTACACCTAAACTGATCCCAAGGTACTGTGCGATTGATAGAAAATTATTTATTTGCCTTATTTTATTGCCCAACTGGGCACCCGTAAACAAAATTGCGATGGGGACAATTAGGTTTGCAGTACTATTACCACCATACTGCAGATCTTTGTAATAAAAAATTTCGAATATTATACATAAGCCAACTGGGACGAAAAGGAAAGAATAAGCATATTGCGCTAGTATATATCCTAGAAGTGAAGCTATAAATATGTGGATTCTGTTTCTAACTAACACATTTTTCTGATCCGACACAACTGCCGAAGTATTTGTTGGTGAATAAAATGGATTTGTAAACGGGATATCTTGCAAAACTGCATTTTCCACCAGAATGTTGGGTTCCACTTCTGGATCAGAATATTCCAAAACTTCGGCTGGGGAGTTATCTGCAAGTAATATGTTTAACTTTGGTTATCAATTCAATGAAGTAAGTTTTTAAATTACAGGTGCGGCAAAAAAAAATTACGAATGCTTACCAGTATGATCTGCTTCGGCTTTTCCGTTCAGTTTTTCTAGACGCAATTTAGCTGTTTCTAATATTCTTTTACGGCGTAGCTCCCGCCGTAAATCTGTTGAGGATGGTTTAGAAATTTGTCCCATTTCCGAACTCATTGTATTATAAATAAAATTGCCTGATAGTTGTACTGAATATAGAGGTGATAATAAACACTGTAGGTAATATTGACAAAAAGAAATGTTATCTGCTATCGATAGCTTTATTCATCGATGACATTAAAAAAAAAGGAAAGTTATCGAACATTTTCCGTGATATCTATATCATGAAGTTGATATAAAGTATTTCTCTAACTATATAAAGTTTATTAAAGGCATGTACATTCTTGTATAGAGTTACCCATTAGTTTTGCATTACTTTTACCTTCAATTTTATATATTTTTAACTGAACTTTAATTATCAATAAGCTTTCATTATACTAGACATAATTGCTACATCAAGTTTCTCATCACGTAAAGCAAATGAATCTGTCAATTTATCTTACCAATAGAACAGGGACTGGTTGCAAAATTGGACCAATCATTGGCGCTACGAAAGAAATTTTTAGAGAGAGCATAATAAGTTATCCAATATAATTTCATTTATTTAATGATTATAACAAAACTAGTTATGTAATATTATAGTTCCAAATAATTAAATACATCGTCAAATAAATATTAACAAAATTAATATAGTTTTATGACAAATCACTAGATAATTAATTATGGAAGATTTTCCAAATACTGTTTAGCAGAGTTTTTATTTGATGTTTATTCAATAATTTATTTAATCGTTATCGAGTGTAGCTAGTGTAAACACAATCCTAATTAAATAAACTCATCCATATGATCTACTCAAGGAAGAACAAGTTCCACAAACAAAGACTGGCCACCCTAACAGAGAACTTTTGATGTACATACAAAATTCAAGCTAGGTTGCGGTGGAAAAAGTATTGATTGATTAATATCACAGATTCTACAGATATATTTATTTATTCAAAATGACTGATCAACGGGGGACTAGAGTTTACGTCGGTAATTTAACAGATAAAGTTAAAAAAGACGACCTGGAAGGTGAATTTACAAAGTATGGAAAATTGAATTCTGTGTGGATTGCATTTAATCCACCCGGATTTGCGTTTGTTGAATTTGAGCATAGAGATGATGCCGAAAAGGCTTGTGACGTATTAAATGGCTCCGAACTATTGGGTTCGCAATTACGAGTTGAAATTTCAAAGGGTCGACCACGGCAAGGCAGACGAGGTGCACCTGGAGACAGAGGACGCCGTGGAGATGTCGGTCGACACAGTATAACAAACAGTAGCGGTGGATTCAGACAACAACGCGGATCGAGTAGCTCCAGTGGACGCCACATGGAGCGGGCATACAGCTCTGGTCGGTCCAATGCTGGCTACGGTGGCAACAGCAGGGATGGTGGCAGCAATGGATTCAGTCGACGCGATATTTATAGTGGAGCTCGTGAGGGCAGCCGGTATGTTGGCGGAGCCAGTTCTGGTTATGGTCGCAGCGGAGGACAGGGTGGGGGACGTTTTAGATCTCGTTCTCCAGTTGGCAATCATCGTTTTTAATAAAAAACCAACAATACAGTTTCCGCAGCTAATAAAAATTAAAGTGCGATACAGATGCGATTTAACAAAGCTACAATAAGAAAACCGTTGCTTATATGTACATACATACATATATTAAAATATTATATATATATATATATCATTAAGGAAATATGATCTTTTAAAATGTATTTCTATGCTAGGACATCAGCTTTGATATGAAAAAAACTATTTATTTTACACAAATTGTATCAAATAAACCTATAATTTCAAACGGAGAATATTCAAATTTAAGGACTAAATTAGCCAACTATTAAAATTAATTAAGATACATATATTTAAAAAGAAACAAATATAAACCGACTTAGTTTTACCGAAAAAAAATAGAGTACATAATTCTAATAAAATGTCAAAATCATAATTTATCATTTTACATGTTAATATATTTGTCATATTGTTCGTATGTACGGACGTACCACTTTAAACAATTTTTTATTGTTCAAAATTGTGAGTTTTGGGGAAATATCGTCAAATAAACAAGGTAGTTATACTAATTAATTATTTTTACTAAGCAGACACATGAATTAAAGTCTTCTAAATTTTCTTAACAGAGTGTTATAACAGTAATATACATAACATGTTTATATTATTAAAGAAAATTGAAAGTCCCGTTGTGACAAAATCACTTATGAAGTAGACGACCCTATCTAGAACAGCCGTGACCGGCTAGTGTTTTTATATGTATTTGTACGAAAAGTCAAATGGATACTGATAGCATAGCTACATGTATAGGCCCAAAATTCCAAGTTCAAAGCAATAAAAGAAACATAATTAAATGAATTAAAAATACATTGATGTAAAGTTTCTTGAAATTAAAAAAAAAAAAAAAACAGGTAAGCAAATTTTTTGAAGTTTCTGTTATCATCTATTTATGAACATTACTTGAGGCAACTATGTTTCCTATTGGAAATTGATTATTAAATACTAATGGATATCGTGCATATTAGTTTTTTATTCCATCCAATAAAGAAGGCACTCCATTTAATATGTTCGATTTTCTTGTAGCAGTAACTATCGGACAATATTTATCATTGACAAAAATTATTTAAAAACAAATTTAATATCAATTTGTCAGAAAAACAGGCTTGATTTAATTTATGGTAGTTGTTTATAGTGAAACTGTTTCTACTGTTTTAATATTGTTCAAAAATATTTTGTGATATGTTGTAAAAACAGCTAAATGGTTATCACTTGAACAAAAAATGAATGTTCCGTAACGATAACTTATCGGATAACCTTTGTCATCGTTAGAAATGGCTTCAATCACCCTGTGTACTTCACGCTTACTGTTGGCAGATACACTAGAGAATAACTCTTAAAGTTAATGTTCTATTGTTTAGGTTTATTTTTCTTTTATTTAATAAGCACAAACCAACATAAAGAAATTGTATTTGTGCAAATGAACACCATTACTTGTGATTAAGTGATATATGTATGTTTCTCAAGAGATATAATGAGTTAACGTCAAATTTTAAACAAAAATGTTGAAGACAATATTTGAAGATCCAGTGTTTCTAATGGAATCCTCCTAAAAATAAACTTACAACATAAAAAGTTGGTGTTAAAACTTGCCAAGCGTTTAAGTGTCGTTGGAGTGTGTTACATGTATGTACATACATACATTTTTACAAATGTATAATGGGCCAGAAATCTTCTAATACATACAATATTCATTTCATTCTATTATTATTTATTGCGCACGTAATTTACATATGTGCGTACCGAGTTACAGCTTAATATTGATTACGTTCAGTTTTACATTAAATGTTTAAATTGGCCATAGCATTTTGGTTATTATTGTGATGACTACTGATACATATGTACATACATTTATGTACACATGCATACATAACATACAACTCGTTCCTTCATACATATTTACATGAAACTAGCTTATACAAATGTATGTATAAGTAACTAAAAAATATCGTGCTCTTTTGACTTGAAAATTAAAAAAGGATAACAAGCCCAGATATGTATATTCGTGAATACGTTCATTTCTTTCTAATGCATACATATACCTGAATTTGCACGTATGTATGTGGTACATAGATTTGTAAATAAGGACTGATTTAGCATATAAATGCATAATAATTCCAATCAATATTAAAAGTAATTTTGTTAGCGATAACACAAATGTGTGACATTCTCGGATGTGCATTTTATCCCCCAAAGTTTATTTTTTATTGCACAGAATTTAAAAAACCCCCATAAAATGCTGTGTTCGAAGTGGCTCAGTGAATAATTATGTCAAAAAGTGTTTTGTATCCTTGTTTTTTGGAGTATGTAAATTTTCAAATCTGAGTGAATTACTTTTCAAATGGGAAACTTTCACCTGTCTCTGTGAAAACAAGGAACTGAGTATGATCCCACTTGTAATTATTCCATACCCACGAATAGTATCTTCTTCAATTATTAGTACCATATTTAAATAAGTAGGTTAATATTTATAGATATTATAAAAATCACCCTTTAAAAGATACAACTTTTTCTTTTTCAGGTGCTAAAATATTAAATGTGAAAATCATTTCAGTTCATGATGGTTTTCTTAAGAACGTTCATAATAAAAATAATGATATGAAGGGACACATTAATTATGAAACCGAAATCAAAATAAATACTAATTATAAGATAATAAATATAATTAATAAAAGACAACCTACACCATATTTTGCGACTAATATGGCAAACACAATTTCCATTATGTCCAATGCCATACGTAACGCAGTGAGCAAAAAACGTATACGCTACAAGGAGAAAGGATATAACTTGGATCTTACTTGTAAGAATCACTTTTACTATATTTTCCTTTAGTATCTTTAACTACCAGAACTTTAAATAATCTTAATATAATTAATTTTATTTTTTACAGACATTAATAATAATATAATTGCGATGGGTTATCCCGCCCCGGATAAAATAGAGGGCATTTACAGAAACCGCCAAGACGATGTTTTGAAGTTTTTAGATGAAAATCATGGCGATCATTATAAAATTTACAATTTGTGTTCAGAACGCAGTTATGACATCAGTAAATTTCACGGGGTAAGTTAAATCTTTGCATAACTCCAACCGAGTCCTCTTACTTTTATTTATTTATTTTACAGAGAGTTGCAATTTATCCGTTTGAAGATCATAACCCTCCTACGATTGAATTGATTCAACGATTTTGTCATGATGTTGAGTCTTGGCTTAAAGCGGATGTCTCAAATGTCGTGGCCGTACATTGTAAAGCTGGAAAAGGAAGAACTGGTAAGTGGCAAACAAACATGAATTCTACAATTATTTATTAATAATTAGTTTTTGTAATTCAAGACTACACAGTAGATAAAAAAATCGATCAATTTTTCGGTCAACAACTTTTTAATTAATTAAGTAAGATTGCAATTAGATACATATTTTTAATTGATTACATTTTTAATACTTGCAGGGACCATGATATGCGCATACTTGGTCCATTGTAGATTCAAGAAAACAGCAGATGAAGCACTTGCTTGGTATGACGAAAAACGTACGAAAGATAGAAAGGGAGTTACAATTCCATCTCAACGTAGATATGTTCAGTATTATTCAAGCTTAATCCCAGATGGTCGTTATAAAATTATAAGTCTATACGTACGTATAAATGGATATAATGCTTATTGTTTAATAACATTCATTAACGTTTACGTTCAATTCGATTTTTAGGTCTGTGAAATACGATTTGCTGAGACAAGCTTCTTACAAAATCTTGGCACAGTGCAATGCTCGATTTCTAATATACAGGACTCGGCAACAGATAAAGCTAAGGCCCAAGTATGTGTAAATAGAGTTATCATTAAACATAATTTGAATGTATTTTTTTTTTAAGCGACTGAAAACTTGGACACTTGATGCGCAAAATTCGTTTATCTTGGACTTAAGTAGTTCGCCGCTAATAGTGTCTGGTGATATAAAAGTTGAGCTTACACAAAAGTCATCAAGGAAATTATTATGCCACTTCTGGATTAATACGTTCTTTGTGCAAAAAACTGCTGGTAGGTAGCATCATTTTATTGAGTTTTCGGCGTTGAAAATATTGTTAAAAACCTAATACTCATGTATTTTATTTTTTCTACTCTTAGTTAGCGAAAACGATGGATCTAATGTCAAGCTTATGTATACTTTAAATAAATCTGAAATTGACGGTGCACATAAAGATAAAGATCATAAAGCGTTTTCAGAAGACTTCAAGGTAATAAAATTCAGATCAAAATAATTTAAATTTTCTGTGTCTATATTGTATTTGGATATGTTAATAAGTATATATTGTTTGTAAAAAAATGCAATGGGAAGACAATGTTTTATAATTCGAATATATATATTGCAGATCTCTCTAATATTTGAAGAAGAAAAACGTTCTGAGCATGTGGATGCTGAAACATCAGTAAATAATCGATGGAGCAATAAAAGAAACTCAGATTATCCAGATGACAATGATAAAAATCTAAACAGTGAGGGATCTGAATTAAACTCTCCATCTTCAAGTCGTTTTTACGAACGTAATGGTTCATTTTATACAAATGATAAAACAAGTGCAACAAAATCTCATCAAATGGAGCTTGATGAAAAACTTGTAAGTCACACATAATCAAGTTTCCAAATTGATTATTTTTTCTGATTAAAATATGTTTGTATATTTTAGGATAAAAATCATTATGAAAAATCAACTATCTCAAAATTCTCTGCGATGCCATCTAAACGTAAACAGTCTTCATCAAGATCCATCTTATTAACCGTTAATAATACCTCATCAAGCAAAGAAATCAAAAAGCTGCATATTTTCAACCAACCGTCCATTACTCAATCCGGTTCAATAAAATGGCAAAATGATCCAAATTTATTGTATAAAAACAGCTATGATAGTCAACGTAAATTCGATCGTTGCAATATTCCTAAGCCTACTGGTGGATCTGATAAGATTTTCGATCAGGAATTATATATTAATTGTAATCAGTTGCTACCAGATTTCATCCTGGGCAGTGAAGAAGGCAACGAAGATTGGGAATCCGGTGAGTTAATTGTCAACCTCATATCAAGCTCAAACATAACTTTCCATATTCCATATACCCCTTGTTAAGAGTAGTAAGAGTATAAAAACTAAACTAAAGCAGATGTTTCTTGAAAATGTATTGTATTGTATGATTTATGATTTGCAGAACATATAAATATCAATAAACCTTAACATATAGATCTTATTTAAACTTAAAATATAATTTCTAAGTGCCATTATATCAAAAAATTACCTTAATAAGATCCTCTATTCGTTAATTTTATTCATTACAAACAAAACCGAATACTTTTTTGCAATGGGTGCATCAAACCTGTTACAACAAAAGTCAAAACCCTTTTAAAGAGTAAATAACAATATAAGGTTGCATTGGACTCAGATAATTACAACTAAGAGTTCTATTCATAATTTTTAATGTTTACGCTAAGATACCGAAAGGTTAGACGAACATTACATCACATTTAATCTATTGCTTAAATGTTGTATTGTCATGTCCACAAATTTTAAGTATATGTAGATAGATTTAGTAAAAGCTTAAGCCATTAAGAAATTATGTGAGTGTCAATCGACTTTAATATTATACATTGTAAAAGTTATATTTATATAAGTAAAGAATTTTTACTTATTTCACAGTATATTATTCGCGAGCAGCTTTTATGGTACAACGTGTAAAGGCCCGTCTGTCTATACATATTTCTTTTAATTACGAGTTGCTTGTTTTTGATTTGATGGAACTGACCTATTTTCGTGTTATTTTTTCTATCTATATTTTAAGGCTCTACTAAAACTTGGCATACAATGCGTTTGATCTAAATGATATAAATAAATTATAATAGAGAGTTTCTTTTTGCTTCGAAATATAATGACCTGAGATTAAAATTCAGGTGTTTGGCTTTATTTGGAACATCACCACCAACTCTCGTTTGTCTATATATATAACTTCGTCAGTTTTGTGATCGGGTTCTTACTAAAAAACTGTTAACACATTCTGATTACAATATTTTATATTAAATATTAAGTAACCGGAGAGTTGCCGAAAATAAATTTACTCTTCAGTCTTCGTACATTTACCACCATTTAGTTTTACGAGATATTCTATCTTATATTTGCCGATAAATGTGTGTAAAATTTTCATTGCCCAATATTTTCTGTTTCAAATAGAATATGACTTTTTTTACCTAAAAAAAGAAAATTAAAAACTGTGAAAAAAAGTTAATGTGTTGCCCGATATATCAAACTATTTTAGTATACTGCAGTGTGTGGAGTTAGACCAAATATTGTGAGTTCACCTAACAGTCGTTCGAAATTACTTTGATTTATTTCCTATTAAATTATCACCATTTTAGGTATCTAAGTCAGTCATTACTCATGGATATTGGCAGAATACTTTAACAATTCTTGTATAATAAATCGAATAATGGCTGCTGGAATAACTACGATCTATTAATACATGTGAGTCTATTGTGTGAAGACTCTACGTGTATGGCTATCTATCGCACAACGGAAATTATTAAACTTCTTTGGCTTTACCTACGCACTACTACACTGTAATAAAAGTCTTTCAATTAAATTTGAATTAATTTCAGATACACTTTATGGGTGACATCGGAAAGTTCAGCGATAACAAGATGACCCATCAACACTTATTGTGTTCCACGTTGTTAGTTTTAAGTCAGCATTTTAAATATAATAAATATTTATTTAATGTACAGAAATTGTAATTCTTAACTCCATGCAACGATTTGTGTGAACTTACAAAAGTTATGTCTTCCTTATATTCAAACTTTAAAGTATTATGTACTTTCACTAATAGGGCTTAAGCAATTGGGCTTATGAGAAATTTCTTGAGCTTAAAACCCAAGTGACCTAGTTAAAAATCAACGCTTTAGTAATTAATACAAAAAAAAACTGCTAACTCTTCGAGCCTTCCCTTTATACTGTGAAAAAAGGTAAAGGTTGTTCCTGATTCTTGAAGTTTTTCAAACCACCCATTGAATTCCTTGACAGGGATTGTAGCCAGGGCAACTAGTTGCTATTCAATTATAAAACAACTAATGCTATACAAGTTTGAAGTTCCTTGACCATAACATTGACACTGTGTATATGTCTGTTTATATGATAACTTGTCTTTCGGTTAACTGGATGAAACTTTGAACGGATCCTTCTTTTTGTTGCAGGCAGTTAACATGTCAGAAGCCGCCGGATCGGACCACCATAAAGGAACGATCGATTCAAAATTGATTTATTGTATGAAACATTTTTTTCCCTTCCAAGATAATTCACCTACTATTCCCACCAAATCGGGAAATAGGACCCACTGTATCATATAGCTGCCATAGGACCGATCGATTAAATGTTGAGTTTTTGTCTCTCATTCAAACTCAAATAGTATATAGATATACAAGGTATAGTAGTAAGGTTACACATACATAGATGAATTAATATGTCTATCCAAGATATCGAATAGCAATCATATACTTAGTTATATTTTGTCCTACCATATCCTTATCAAAAATAAAAAATATTTTTCTGTTTTTAGTTTAATAACTTATATTATGTATTTTTATATATATTTTCAGGTGAATCCACATACCTTTAGTTAAACGTATATTAAACCATCTATAATTGGAGATCTACGGAAAATTAAATTATATTCGCTCACATTTTACATAAATGTATTCGAATTTGTAAATACAAATTTTATAAAGCATAATTAAGTAGGTTTTTATATTATGAAATAGATTTCTATATGAATGTCTACTCTACGACCTAAACTTAAAAATAAAAATAACAGTAATTTGTTAAACATATTTGAAACAATTGGGATTGTAATTTTTTTTTAGTCTTTATAAATCGAATAAAGAATAGAGCTAAAAGCAAAGTCGGTATAGACCTTTCATTCTATGCGTGAAAGAAATATATGAAATATTTTTCTCTGGAGAGAAACTTGTGCACACGCCACCGCAAAATCATTGAAAATAGGCCTGCCACAAACTGGTTTTAAAGGGTTCGCTTTTATTTATTTTATCTTTATAAAATATAGGTAAAAGCAAGTCTCAATGTTCCCTTCTCAACATTCCAATTCAACGCTATCGTTCACACCTATCGCTTAGCGTGACGCATATCGCTATTAATCGATGAACAAAGGTTGCTTTGTTGTTCTTTTAAATGATATCTGCACTTCGTAAAAAATAAGTTGAGCACAAATAAAAATCATTAATAAAATGGTATGTTATGAAATCGCCCTTAAATTTTGTTAAAAAAATAAATTGTTTAATTTTAGCAGAAAGTACCACCTGCGCTTAAGGCAATATTGGAGGAAGATGTTAAACTTACGGATCGTTTTGTTTCTTACTTGCTCCAATTTGCTTCTTTTAAATCTCTGAGGATTCATTGTAAATTTCTTGAAGTATCTTGTGATGGAATCGCATGGCTTTGTACATGGATTGCTTTTATATGGCTATTCAATTCAAAGGATTTATATGCAATGCAAGTAAACATGCTAGTCGGATTGTTATTAGACATCGTTATTGTGTCACTTTTGAAAGCATATGTGCGGAGACGACGTCCAATGCCTGCGACAGATACTTTGGTTATTGGCCCGGATAAGTTCAGTTTTCCATCGGGACACGCAACTAGAGCCTTCTACGTACTTGTGTTTTTCACAAAGCTGTTTCCCCTTTCTATAATTTTCTGGATGCCAATTACTGCGTGGGCTGTCAGCGTTGTACTTTCTCGACTTATATTGAAAAGACATTATTTACTGGACGTCGTTGCTGGTTCAATAATTGGCATTCTAGAGGCTTTGTTTCTTGGATTGATATGGATTGGTGACGACTCGGCTGCATCAATTGTTGGGTTCTTATCTGAAGACAAAGTCTTTAGTGAACCCAATTAAGTAAATGTTAAAAATACAAATCATAAACGGATCCTACAGATACCACTGTCACCTATTAGTATTCTCTTAACTAATATCGTATTGTGTGGTTTTTTGACAAAGTGTTACGCATATTTTATTATTTATTACTCTGTGACTCAAGATGGTGACTAGCTCGTCAAAAGTGAAATATAATTATATCATGAGAGAATACCAAAACGTCTAAGCATAAATTATTTGAGTTAAATGCAGATAAGCATTTACTAGGATGTTTATTTTTAATTTTGTACCATCAGCATAACTTTTTCACATAATCATGTTTGATTACTGTTAAAAGTATGATTGTTAAAAGTTAATGTGTAAATAAACTTATTTTGTAGATTAATCCTATGCATGTTGTTCTTGTTTTAGAACACCAATCTCTTTCAGCAATTCATCAATATCATTGGGAGTGTTATTCTCATCTAAGCGTCTATCCCATTGCATGTACTAGAAATAAAAAAAATCTGTTAAATTCGATTTTCAAGGAACATTAAAATATATTAACCAACTCGATCCAGTTCAGCACGCAGCGCTATAACAGCCTTCTCACGATCTGCAACAAGTTCTTCAAGATATTGATAGCGAAGCTTCTTTCGAGCACGACATTCCCTTGCACTTTGTCTGCTACGTTCTACAAATTTAAAATAAAACAATTATAGTACCTTCAAGATTGTTCGCACTATTTCCTACCCAGTTTCGCCTTAATGTCTACTTTTTCTGATGATGTCTTTCTGCCAGGCTTACGACCCCTCCTTCCAGATTCCTTTCGTTCCTTGAAGAAAGAAAAAATGCGATTTAAGTACAATAAAATTGCTTTGGTGCGTAGTCAGCATTACGCTTATCTTTTGGGGTGTTTGTTTTGAAGGGTGAGAGAGAGAGAGTACACAATAGGAAAGAAACTTGCTTTGATTTGACACAAGGGTTGTAAAATAAATCTTGTAGCATTTTTAAGGGGACTGTGAATTATCAATAACTATGTTATACTTTATTTGGTGACCGAAAACCTTCATGCATCTTGTATTAATTCGATTCTTTGTTTACTCATTCGAATGTATGCATGTATGGATGTAAACCCATTCATTGATAAAAACTACAACGCAATAACTTAAAATCGTGGAAAAACATATACAAATAATAATTGAGTACATACTGTTAAGTTTGTCTCCTCAGTTATAGCCATTTGCATGCTGTCGCAGTCCATATTAAAGAATTTTAATAATGTAATATCAACAAAACAAATATATCTTAATCACTGTGGGGTAAAAACAACTTTAATATTTCAGTGATGTGTAAAACAATTAAAATAGAGATTCAATGTCATCGATATAAATCGAAATGCGATAGAAATACAGATACGTTTATAAAGACAACCATCCCTAAACGATAACTTTCGCTTAGAGCGCGTATATTGAAACTCACCAATTTAACATATCAAAATATCGAAAATTAGTGAAACAATTTGTATTATATCCGTTTTCAATTGAGTTTATTGAATATGTGGACAATGAGCTTGGAACCAGAAATTAAAACAAGAATATATCCTAACTCTTCTCCAAGCGCCTAGGCCCATATAAAAGCACATAAGCGCAATGCCAGTCGCCACCTCCTGAAAGTCGCAAAATCTCGTCAGTAGTTACAGATGTTACATCGTCATCATCGAATTTAAACCAAAGATCACCGCTGGAACGAACCCAGGCCACATAATGACCTGAAGAGCTTGAGCGTCCCTTATGGGTTAGCACGGCTTTCAGAGTATAAAACCCGGAATTGTTACTGCCCAAATCATCTTCAAACGAGAAATCCTCATATTTTGTATCGTCAATCTCTGCATCAGCATCTGGCGGAGTCTTTGCAGTTTTGTCTAACTGGGATTTAACATCCATTGTTTTGTCATCATGCTCTTTAAACTTGGCTCGCATCGGACATAGCTTGTTTTGCAACTCGGGTGTACACAATTCAAATGCATCAAAATCAATTGGGAATTTAATGTCCTTCAACACTTTAGCATTAATTCCTTCCTTTCCCTTATACTGAAATCTTACAAACTGAACCGTAAGATAAGCTGGAAGTCGACTAATTAAATACTGTTAAAGAAAATAAAATTATTTTTATCGTTGTTTACCTGTTATTATTTCATGGACTTACGTTTCTTGTATAATGTGCATCACGGCCAAGGGATTCCGAGTTCTTCACCAGTTGTTCTTTCATTTTCTACATTCCATAAACAAACGACGGGTATAATTAAAATCTGAATTCGCTCAAAAATGTATTTATAATATTATTACCGATTTTAGACCACTCTGCATATACTTCACTTCCATGGATATAAAACAACTAAGTTGCAAGAAATTCTCCTCTGTAATTGTGGCAGGTTCTTCGGGAACTTCATCTGCGGTCATTTTGACCTGGAAGGTTCCCCCGAAAAATTGTTCAATAAATGAGCTAAAAGAAAAAGACAAATATAATGATACAGTGTATATAGTGTATGTATGAGCGGATATGCTAGACCTAGTGGTTTTAAGCGTATAGATACAAATGTCATAATACAATATAATATAGAAGAGTGCTCCCCAATATGTATCGAGTAGTACTTAGACTATAACCAATCAACAATAAGATGATTCTTTTCTTATATTGCCAGTTTTATTCAATTATATATGTTCTTTTGTGTAACTTACTTGTGAGTCTTCTTTGCAACGGTCCCAGCCGATTCGGGTTTGATTGGTGAAAGTTTTTGTTGTAGCATCTTCAGTATCTCCGACCAGCATTCATTGGCATCCTGCTGCCTGTATGTGCCATTCTCGCCTGTTTGCGCGAACTGAGGCGATGCACGGTGTAGAGCTTGCAACAAAACAATGGGCGTAACGGTAGCGCCTTTCTCCATTTGTGAAAACACAATTTTCATAGCAGAAGAAATGGTAAATGCTGTTGATGTGGAATCAGAGCCATCGTGACGGAAACTGTCCAACGCCTTGCGAAGTTCCGGAACAGCCCTCAAGCATTGCACGGTGGCATTCATATAACATGTATTACCCAGATTGGTTAAGCCGGCGGGAATACGCATCTGTAGATAAAGAAAAAAACTAATTAGAACCATAAATAATATAAAATATTATTAAAAAGTATTACCGCGGTCATTGCTTCAGACTCGTTCATGTCTTCAATGAATTTTACTGGGGTTTGAGGCACCTCTGGTACTTTTTCCTTGGAGCCTAATAATAAAACCACGGCTCCCTGTTAAAGGAATATTATTATTGATGAACGTCGTCTCGGCAAAAATAAAGCTTACATCCTTCAATTGCAAATTCCATTCATCATCTTTAAGTATTCCACCTTTACACATAATTTTTTGACGTTCCGGTTGAACGCCAGTTAAGGCAAAAAGTTGAGCTTTAAATAAGATAGGTTCTTCATCGGTATTAACATCTATTTCTGGGTACACTTCGCGACCCCACTTTACTTTGACTAAAAAGAATAAGTTGGTTTTTATCATTATATATCTGTTTATTATAATTCATACCTTTGAAAGATGGCATTTCGGTAATAAAATATCTGAACTAATTCCTTAAGAATATCAAAGTCATTCTACAAGAGGAGAAAGTAGAGATGGTAGCTCAATTGTTCGCTTTGAATATATCGATATATCGATAAGAACATCATCTTTATGTAAGGTGGAGTGACACTTTGTTTTATGTTGTTTCATTCAGATCGTTTCTTATTTATAAGTTAATACTGTAAACATATAAGTTTTTCACCTTTAAGGAACTTCAGTTTAACAGATTCTTTCTACAAAATTATAAATTTAACACATATTGTATATCTGTTTTGTTATTGTTATCTGCTTAAAGTAATTTTAAAAATACTCCCACGGAATAAACAATAAACGTTGGGTACTATTTATATAATTTTTGTTTATTTGCAAAGAAATATAAATCATTGTAGTAAATTGAGTATATGCATATATTTGAAACTATAAAGAATATTCCCTTGTTTTTAATCGAATTAGGGAGTAAAATATTTAAAATCAATATTTTTCAAATGTAATTTTTGATCTATCCATGGCCTAAGGAATGAAACACTTGCGTACACTCCAGGTATGTTTTCTTCGCCACAACCGATTCCCCAAGCAACAATTCCGGCCGACTTATAACGATCAGGTTGGCCCTTTATTGGGCACACTAATGGAGAGCCACCATCGCCTTTGCAAGTGTCCTTATCCTTTTCGCCTCCAGCACATATAAAGCTGTCATGCAACACAAAGTATTTGCCAAGTCTTGTCTCACGTAAGTTGGCTTGGCACGTTGCTCTTCCTACTACAGGTAAATCAATTTTCTTGAGAATAACTTGATATTCTCCTTCTTTTCCAAACTTATTCTTTCCCCATCCAGTTGCATAGCACCGTTCGAAATCAAATTCTTCCCCTGAAGTTGGCAAACATATTGGCTGAATACTACTTTGAAGAGTAAATGGATTTTCTAAGAACAGCAAAGCTACGTCATTGTAAAGCGATCCCTTATTGAAATGTTCGTGGTATACAATATCCTTAACATATCGATCCTCATGTGGAATAACTTCATCCTTCGTTTGCGTATCCCATTCACCTGCCCTGACTGATTATTAAATAAAATAAATTTAATGTTATAGTTGAGTTCGAAAATGTTAAAATGAATACTACTTACCGACAAGAGATTTGGGATCTTTATTATGAACGCAATGCGCAGCCGTCAATATTACTTCGGGTGTTATTAGGGCACCTCCGCACTCATATAAATTTAGTTGGGACTCCTCTCGCAAGATAGCAACCATCCATGGAAACTCGCCAAACTCCGCTTCTTGATTGATGGCTCCGGTTATCTTGAAGCCAACTCCATTAGGATTTTTATATCCACAGCCTCGATTTGTGTCAACAGGTGGAAGTTTAATGTCCGATTTATCGCGCTTAAAAAACGATATCAAAAGAGATAATTATTGTCAACAGATCAATCAACTAAAAAATACCTTGTTTGGAATGTCACAACAGGTCGTCAAGTACTTGCATGGCGAGCCCGTGTCTATTCGAATATCGATTATGTTCTCTCCACTGGTATTGATTGTGTCATTAGAGCAAAGAAACCGTGGCACACACTCTTTCTGATCGCCACAGGATTCGTATTTGGTTGGATCCGGTGATGGTGTGTTTTTCGGCTGTGGTGGTGGTGGGTTTGTCGTTTTTGGTGGTGGAGTTGAGCTGAATGCAGAATCATCTTTTGTGAAAATATCGGCAATTAGATCGTCCAAGGATGTATCTTGTGCTTTGCATGTGTAAAGTGTTAGACACAAACACAATATAAAATATTGAAACGCCAGCATCTAAGTAACAAATTAAAATAAATTATACGAATCAGAATTTTTTAAATATTCAAAAAGCTTTCCTTTTATTTTATTATATTTTTGGGAGTTTTATTAAAAAAGACCTTAAACTCAACTTTTTGATAAGAAACAATTAATTTTAAACTGATGATTTCCATTGTTAACTCTAATAATAAGATAAGTGCAAAGTCATAGTCCACAAATGTAATATCAATGCACGGAAATAATCAATTAAATTTAGATTTAAGACTACTTGTTTTATTTGTCAAAATAAATGTACGAGGGTCTTGAAACGTGATTTTTGAATAAAATATATTTTTGTCAAAGAAGCGTTTTATTTCCAACAACTTTAGCCTATACATTTAGTCCAGCGTTTTCAATTTTTATTCCTTCCAAATAATAGGTTTCCAAGGCCTCAAAATAGTCTTTTTCTGTGATGCCCGAATCTACCGCCGAGCCACTTCATGTTTGGAAACAAAAAATCAGGGCAAAGGAGAATAGAGGGGAGCAGTCGTAGCCCAATTAGAAATTGCCATTACACACGAAATTCACCTTTTCGTTAAAATTCACGAGATCGTCTGCTTTCTAATTAAAAAAAAAACAAAAAAAAAACACTTTTCCAAAATTTTACAGTCAGCGTAATCGATAATCAGGACAGTGTGTGGCGCGGCAAATACAAAAAGTCACGGACTTATCAAACGACCCTCGTATGTATGCATAAGAAATCTGGGATTTTTTTTATACATACACACACGAATATATACATAGTATGTACACAGCTCACACTAAGTAAAACCTGTTATCTGTTTCTATAGAATTGCCTTGTGTATGCTGATGTACCTACATACACATGTATGTACACACATATGTATGTCGGATGATCGTGCATAGATTTTGTAGGCATACAATAAGTATTGCTTCACTGTGTCAATATATTTATTGATAATTGAATTTTGATCTCAGCCCAAAGTGGACAGTCAAGATAATATATTGGGGTTTTTACTCATCATTAATTACAATCATTGCATATGTGTTTGTTCACAAAAATGACGATAACAGTTACGTATGAAACACAGTGATGTAACTAAGTACTTTTTACGTTGCTTTACAAATATATATATGAATGTATGTATATACGCTTAAATGTAAGTGGGAATTTTGAGAGTTTTTGGAATTTTACTTTCGTAATTTTTAATGCATTTAATCTTTAAATAAATTAAGCGCAGCACGTACTTCTCTGCTAGGTCTCAAAAACTGTACTAAACGCTGCTTTGGGTTGACATTAAACTTGAGCTCTAGCACTTCGAACCAGCTATCAACTGAGATCAAGCTCGGAATCAAGTTTGCGCCATGGCCGGCATCGGTTACACTCAATATAGCAATGAAAAATCTTACTCACGCATACATACAACGAAGCTACCAGTATAAGATGGTTTTGCTCGTATTTGACTTGTGACTTACTGATTATTGTGTATTTTCTTCATTATGAAAAAAAAGTGAATCAGAGATAACTCAAAAATGTATTTGCATAAATATATACACATGCATATTATATGTACATACAACAAATAAAATTTGTGCTATGCCAAAGAGACTTGGGAATTTTTTTAACAATTTCCCTGCTGTCATTGACTTTGCTTCCCAGAACATGTTCTGAAACACGAAATCGCCCATTTTCGCTCATATCATCATGAAATAAAACAATGCAGAAATATGCTATAATGTAGGTGTAACTTAAAAAAATTTTAATTTTGCATATGTATACTATATTTCTTGATAATAGTCCACAGATGAATATTTTTGTGCTAAGTACTGTTGAAAGATGGATCTAGAATAGGTGGTTTGAACGGAACGGGGTGCAACTGAATAAATTCAAAAGGAATCGAGAAGGGAATGCTTTTGTCGTAGTTCTGTGTATTCAAATCGAATGCTGTATTGTTATCGGCAACAACAATGTTTAGGGGAGCATCTCTATTTAAAAATTGTACTGGCAAAAACTGACTTTCAGCCGCACTTTGTTCCATTTGGTTTCGTTTTGGATCTAAGTCCGTATTCAACTGATGATCAAGCGGCGGGGTAAAATTGTCAATGTCTAAATTGCTTGGAAAATCTGTGTGCCTTAATGGATTAAATCTATTTAAAGTAGGATTTTCAGGTAGATAGCTAGGATGGCGTGTCGTATCACTCTGTTGAATGTCCGATTGGGATTTTATAGGATCTCTTCCCCTAAAGTGTTTAGTATATGTTTCTTCATATTTGTATGGTTCTGGAAGATATACGGGAACTTTTCGCTCAACCTCCACTTTGAAGGGAACAGGAACTTTTTTTTCTACAGATACCGGTACTTTAATTTCAACTGGATATGGTACAGTCCGTACAACAGGATATGGTTTAGGTACATGCACTATTTTCTCCATTACCTTTTCAACTACGTAAGGCTTTGGTATGTGAACAGGTTTCGGAACTTGAACAATCTTTTCGATTATTTTTTCTACAGGCACGTGAACTATTTTTTCAATTGTAAAATTAACAATCTTGGGAACTTGTACAATCTTTTCGACAATTTTCTCAATCGGAACATGTACAATTTTCTGAATGGTATATGGTTTTGGCACGGTTTTAATAACTTCCTTAATATGGTTATGATGATGATGGTGATGATGATGCTTAACTTTGATTTTTATAGGGACATGTTCCTTTTCCTTTTCGTTATGCGCAGCTCCAGATGAATCTTCTTGACTTTCATACCTCTCAGAGGCTTGATACTGTCCATCTTGTTCTGCGGGCTCGTTGATGTGCTCGTGTATTTCTTCATAGGTTTCGTATGTCTTTACGTGATCTTTGTCCTTTTTACTAGGTCCTTTGATTTCTTCATGATAATGCCTATTATGATGTAAAGTCTTTCCATGGTGGTTTTGTGTCGGTCTTGACGAGTGAACGTGGTGGTGGTGTTTTTTTTTAGAACGTCTCTTCTGGATCTCGTAATGTTTGCGATTAGTGTGAAAGTTAGCATCTACTAACTGACTCGAGTCTTCAAAATCAGAGGGAACCGGTGCCGAATTATCAACATTCGTCCCAATGCGTTCATTTATCAAGATATCCGGACTATCCATAGGACTTGAATTCGATTGTGCTTTGGCCACAAGAATAAACAATGAAATGAATAAACTTGCAAATACACAATATACCTGAAAAGTTGTTTTAAACACAATTATATCAGTTCGCAATCTTTTTAAACACCACAAAATCGTATCCTTACCGACATGCTCTTAGATGATATTACAACTTAAAATGCTCGATGTTACCAATTCAACAACCTTCAACAGCAATGAAGATCTTGATCATTGAATTTGGTTTTTAAAGGCGAAATCGCACTTGCCTGCAATGTATATTATGTATTGTATACTCCCTGAACATCGTTTATGTTTTCTGCTTTTGATGAGACTTACAGCACCCAATATGATTTACCGACTGGGTTATTCCCTGTAGAGAATGCGTTTTCCCACTCGAACATAACCACCTCTTTAAGTAAGGTAAACATCTTAGAAAAATATTCATATAAAATGTTAGACTTTTTTGAAAGTATAACCTTATCTAAGTTGTTCAGATATATATAGATTTCAAATGTGACTGAATATATTTCAATAATGGAAAAGTAAGTAACAAGACCTTATACCGAAATCTTAAACAGGGTAACTAAATATATAGTACTTAATATGGATTAGTTAAAGTTACTTAAATTCAAGTTTACTGAAAAAACAAAATTTACACGCTCACAGCACACGATCGCGTGTCTTTTTAATAGTCAGCTAAAACCAGAGAAATACTCGTATAAACACATATCTACATATGTACCTACATATATCCGTAGTAAAATATACATAGTACATAGAAAATGTTTCTTTCATTACAAGCTTTTTCTTCTATAGCATGTTTGGAAAGTAGTTTGAACTTGTATGGGTCCATATAAAACGAGACGAACAGTCGAGCGGCACGCGACGGTTGGATACCCTTCGACCTATGTTCCTGTGTAGTTTTATCAATAAAACATATACATGTACATGCTTTCTATTTATTTTCGACAGATGACACCGCTTGCCTTTCTTTTTAACTAAAACTGATTCCCAAATTTTAAATAAACTTCACATCAAATTTGGCTCTCTAGCTTTCTTAATATCTGAGATCTGCGTGTTTATCCAGACAGACAGAGGGACAAACCGACAGACAGACAGGCACGGCATCCCAAGTCAGAATATATATACTTTTTGGGGCCTGCCATTCGTGCTTATTCCTGTTACATTTCCAGAAAGTTAATGTACCCCTTTTCGACCATTTTCCGAAGGGTATAGAAACTGCATTACGTGTGCATTACATGGCAATCATATACGGTTGGCTAAATGTGTTATTTCCTTTATATTGGGTATTTGGTAACGATACTTTAAAACATACTCCATTAATTTCCTAGGAAAAGAGAAAATCTTTAGTACATCCTCAATAATATGTTTGCCGTAGTACGTATATAAAATAAAACACCTCGATTGCTATTTTACCATTCAGCCTAATTGTGCAAGTTTATAAAACTGTTAGTCACATTTTCCTAAGTAATTTTTAGCTCTCTTTTGGAGATATCAACTAGTAAAAAAGCTATGAGAAAGCAATCTTTAATGCAATCTGCTGGTGATGCGTGTTTTCTATCCTTGCATTATGATTTTTAAAGATTTTAGCCAATCTTATTTCCCACACAATTATTATTATTCTATTTAGTTAGTAAATTGTATCGTTTCGGTATGGTTTTTATGGGACTTTAAACTTTGTCCCAGAATTTTGTTCTCAAAGAACACCGTCTAAGAAACCTAAAAAAATGTATCCTACATTATCTCTCTTGTCGGGAGAATATACAAATTTTATTTTATTTTTTATCTATTTTCTATCAGAAATCAATTATTATTATAAATAAGCAGAGAATAATAAAAAACAAGCTATTTTAGATTTGACACTTGGTATTTATTTGGTATTTTAAAGTACATAAGTTTATGAAAGTATTTAACTTTGCTCTGGAACTAATTCTGATGCCCAAACGTCTTGTGGCCATCCCGTCCGTCCTTTTGATGATATATAGGAAGAATTCTGAAAAAATAAATTCATTTCAAAGAATTTGAAAAGGTTTATGAAGTAAAAAAGTTTTTAAAACTTATGAATATACAGAAATTCAAAAAGCATATGAATTATAGGCAACGCATCAAGTGCTTATGCATTAGGGGATTAAAAAGCATTATCTTTAATGTTTTCAAAGGAAAACACTTATTTAATGGAGCATGATTGTTGTTGTTGCACTTGCAGCTTCGGTCACCCCTCTCGCACTTGTCTGAATCATTAAGATAAGTGTATAAGTATGTATACATGTTCAATAGCATGTAATTGGGCCATGTGAAAATGTTGTTGAACACCCGGTCCCGTTACGTTCGGGGGTGGGTTTCAAAGAGAAAGAGAAGAGACTGTAGATATTTTATATCATTGTAAAAATGTTGTGGTTATTGTAATTCTGTATATAGGCCCATTCGATAAGCTTGACAGTCTCAACACTCCAGATAAACTTCACAGTTTGATAAAATTGTTTTAAAACTGTTCTAATCGGTATACTGTTGAGCTGTCTGGTCTTACATAAAAACCCAATTAAAATAAGTTTAATACCTAGAATATAATCGATTTTAGGGAGGAAAGAGTATTTATGAATCGGTGCCTGGGGAATAGCGCTTGTTTGTTTGATTGTGTGACATCTTTTTTTTGGTAATTTGTGTGTTTTTAGAGGCGTAAATTTTAAAAATGTAAACAAGATTATACAAACCTCAATTCTTTGCTTTCTTTCAGTATAGACTTTACGATTGGAAACCTTTAGCTCGGCCTGAAAGCCAGTTTTGGGGTCCTGATCACCATCCAAAACGTCTACTAGGTAGTTTATGTATAAAATTGCCAATTTTAATGTTTTAATCTGTAACATTTAATTATTGACTTAATAGTTTAATAACATAGACTTTATGAAGATTGATAACTTAATATGGAAAATACAACCTTTAAAAGAATTATATTACACGATAATTACCTTTGATAACTTTGTGTCTGAAGGAACATTTGGTATTCTACCACGCAAGCTTGAAAATGCGGTATTTATGCTTTGGGTACGTCTGCGTTCTTTTTTATTTGCAGTATTTCTCTTCTTTATAGTTCGAACTGCTGGATTTTGATTATAGCCTATTTTGTTAATCGGTAAAAATAGTTCATCGGAAGTTTTGTTTTCGGGATCTGAAAAATAATTTTTTAAGATAAATGTAAAATGTTCTCAATATGGTATTTAGAGGAGCCGTCGGAGGACTCTAGTTGTGAGTTGCCCTTAAAAAAATTAAATCATACATATTGTTTATCAAACAGCACAACCATTATCAAAATAAAGCATTTTGCTTAAACAAAATAAAGTAAAATTAAACCAAAATACACGCTTACAATACAAGTTACAGGGCCTAAAAAGTATTTCACTAGTGCCCCTAAGACCGTCGCAACAATCCTGAAAGCGCCCACGAGATTGTTCTTCATGCCTGTATTTATTGATAAGTTAAAAGATATTCCTGAGTTGAATAGGAGTAACGATCTCAAAATTGTATTTTGCTGTTGCAGTTCTGATACCTATACATATTTTTTCTTTATTTATTAAAAAAAATAAATTCCAAAAACAATAAGATAGTGACTTAAAAACAGAAGCTTAGCATTAGTTTATTTAGTTGAATTGAATAAATTCCAAAAAAAAAGTTGTATACTACAGATAATATAAAAAAATAAAACTATGTATTATTTTGTACCGCAAGTGATGTTTTGAAAATTTCTTCTAAGTGATATAACTAATATAACTCTTTAGATTTGCTGATACATTTTTTAGAACTATTGAAAAAAATGAACACTCTGGAATGTTTTTCTGTTTTGAAGGTGCAATTTAACACTCCTAAATCATAAATATATTATAATATTACAGAACATTTTGAAATTCAAAGAGGCACAGGCGACATATCAAACTATCTTTTCACTCAGCGTTTTTATAAAACAGACGCAAAGGGTAATGATAATTGAAGGATATCAGATAGGCGAATATATCTGAAGATCTTCTTACTTTTTTCAAGTCTGTACATACAGTTTAGTGAGTTCATATCCGAAATTGGTGAGTTATTATAAACACTATTGTAATAAAATTCACTGCACACAGGATTTGTATACTCGGACATTGCACTTGTCGAATATTTGAACTTTATTTAAAATATATAAATATATCACTTCAGTCGCTTACATACTTAGTTGCATACGTATGTGTGTATGTATCTTTAATTTTTCATGCACTTAAGACCGAGCGATACCGAACGAATACTTTAACATATCTTTATTCTTGTGAATTTATCTCACTACTGGCTAAAATCTAACTAAAACTCAAAAAGGAATATTTTCGGGCAAACGCCCATTTGGATATGAACAAAAACCCACCACCACATTTAACACACCTCTCAATAGAGCACAGCCAATGGAAAATGTTTAGCTTGTGGTCAGGAATGAACCAATCACAGCCCATGGTGAAAACCATCCAATTCATAAATACAAATATTAATGGGTGGGGTAGATATCAAGCGTAATTGAATAATGCAGAACAAGAGAAGGTTTAACGCTTCCATAAGTGGATGAAAATACTGACTGGTCCAATACCGAATACAATTTTACTCTACTGAACATTTTGAAACAGATGATAAGCAATTTTCTCAATTCTTCTTAAAAAAATAAAATATTTGCATTGGTTAAGACTTAAGGAGAAGGTTTGTCACAATGTTCAATCTTTGTAGTTTTTTTATTAATTCTATTATATGTATTATAATAGCACTGCTTTGCTTTTAGAAACGAACTTGTTTTTCTCGAGCTATTTACTTGTTTGTGTTTATAGGTGAGTTTATTCGCTGGAAAGTCAAGTGTGTAGAATAAACACATTTATGTCCATGCAACACATACATACATTCATCTTAATATACACAAAAGTATCTAAATGAGATAGTCAAGTGCTTCTTTTGTTGCACGTGTTCGGTATTTATTTATAGAAATAAACAAACAAGTACAATTTTATACATATTTTACAAACATATGTACATACATATGTACTGTTGTAATGAGGTGCAAGCATGTGGAATTCTTAGGTAAAACAAAGTATTGTATACAATTGTATGGAATCATGTCAGTATGGAAATTAGGGTCATTTATGATTTATATTAAAATACTTGTTTTGTTTTGTACAATTGTAAAGCAAGGCCAGAAATCTCATAAGCCATTTTAAATCAAAGAATTTATTCGGGTCGTGTGAACATCAAACCCGGCAGGAAAATATCCTTAAGAACTCAAATATATAAGATATTCTAATTGGAATTGCATACGATTATGTTCTTGAGAGCTAAGATTCTGAAAAATCTAGGGTTAAAATCCTTTTAATCAAAATTTTGATTCGAACGAAAACAAAGTAATATAAAATAGTTTGTAAACTATCCTTCTTGTCCGGTTTAAAAAAATTTAAATCTGTTCGAAATAAAAGCGACTTTTGATAAACAGATCTGGATTAATTAAACATGATTTCAGGCTGTTGTTGTTATTAGTATTAATAATCAATAATTATTTTTCTTTTGAATCATCAATGTAAACATCACGGATTTTTCAAGAAGGGCGTTTTGCAAAACACAAAATGTATAATATGAAATCTTTGTTTCATATTTCACTGGTCCATCAGAAATACAGCAAAAAACTTAGCTGTCATCACCATTTTTAATAAAATATCGAATACCAGTGTCGATACTAGGAGTACGCACATAAATTTATCTGATTAAACTATCGGTAAAAGCATCGATTCTTTCTCAACTGTAGTCTAACTACATCGGTTATATTACATCCCTAGTTTAATATGCTTTTTCCGATGTCCAGGCAATAAAATTCTGATAAACAGAAGAGAAATTACGTATTTTAGTCATGGAGTCTTATCCCCACACTGAGAATCACGATGAATTAATCATAAAACAACAGCGTGAAATCGAAAAAGAAGTAAGCACAATCTTAATGCAATGTGCAATGTATAATTTGTTTGTTTTAGATCAATGAATCAACGCCTCTCGTTAGTGAGCAACTACCGCTATCTTGTTTGCGGACCGAATACAATGGCGACGACATATTTACAGCAAAGATAACTGAATTATCCAAAAAATACAAATTCATTCGACGCACTCGTCCCGACGGAAATTGTTTTTTTCGAGCGTTTGCATATTCATATTTAGAATATTTAATAACTAATCCCAGTTCTTACGAAGAGTTCAAAAAACTAGCCGAGGACTCTAAAATTAAACTTGTAGAACTTGGTTTTCCAACATTTACACTGGACGACTTTCATGAAACTGTAAGTAGCCTGCCAGATAGTTTATAATTTAACATAATATAGCTTTCATCTTTTAGTTTATGGAAGTCATAAAACGCGTTAATCCAAATAATTCCGAAGGAACCGAAAAGGTTCGAAATGAACTTCATACGATCTTCAACGAACAGGGATACTCCGATTATGTAGTTGTCTATTTGCGTTTAATAACATCAGGAAAGCTTCAGGAGGACGCCGACTTTTATCAGCATTTTATTGAAGGAGACTTTTCCATAGCTGAGTTCCGGCATCAGGAAGTCGAACCCATGTACAAGGAATCAGATCATATACACATAATCGCCTTATGTACAGCGCTTAAAGTTGGAGTGAGAGTTGAATACCTGGACAGGGGAGAAGGCTCCCAGGTTAAAGCACATGATTTCCCAGAAGGAACTGAACCAACTGTTTATCTGATTTATAGACCAGGACATTACGATATATTATATCCCAACTGAAAGGTTGAAAATGTATAATTATATTATAGTTTCAGATATTCTAATACACGCCGCATATGTAGTCAATAACTGCAATCATCAGAAATCTCCACAAAGTTATTATTAATTGGATAATTTTAGTATCGTACCCTACACTGTCAATTTGCTGATTTAATGATTTAGTTACTCACTAAGTTTGTTTTTAATTTCAAAGAGAGACACTAACTGAAGTAATGAAATGTGAATGTCATTAAAGCAGGTCATTCTAGGCCTTGAAAAATATGATATTGATATCAGCATTTCATTACCTTGTGAATATACTTTTTGATTTATTACAAAAAAAATCAGCATCAAAAGAAGATTCTAAATAAGGCCAAATTAAAGCTTTTGTATGAACTTTGAACCTTAAAATTATTAATCAAGCCGTATATACTTTTCTACTTTGTCAAAACAACATATATCCTATAGCTTACGTAGGAACAATCAGTCAGAAATTAAGATTTTTCTATTAAACTAAAACTATAAATTGATCTATAACTGGCAAAGATCAATCAGTGAAAACTATCCCAAGAAACTGCAAGGGTAAATAAATACCTATAATAAAAGGTGTTAAACCTTTTCTTCTGTTTTAATAACAATTTGTAATAACATTAAACAATACTGTCAAAATCATATTGTCAATCCATTTCGTGTAAATTAAACGAGCTCAGACAGATTGATTTGGCCATAACCTTATAATTAAGAAGTGAAAAAGATCTAGGATAAAATCTAAAAATAAACTCTCATCACTGTACAGACTGCGGAAAGGCACATATGGAATACTAAAGCAGTAAAAACAGTAATAAAAACCCGAAACAGAGTATCCAAAACGGCTAAAAAGCTGTTTTCTTTAGAAATCCATTTAATGTTATACTTGCCTGTTTCTATACATTATTGGAATCGTAAATAGAAGTGTCTAAATAAGAAATTTTATTATTTATAATATTTACAAAATTTTATTGCAATGTTTTACATGTTTTTTAAATGCATATCTAACACAATTAACACAAATCAAGTGTGGCTAATTCAAAGTCTACCTCAAAATGACGATTAAACCCTCTAAGCAGGCTTTATTTGCTTACAATTTTGAGTCCCGTTCGCCGGCTAGTCAATTCGAATCCAACACGGACAAAGCCTCATTCTTTTCCTCTTCCAATTCCTTGGCAGTCACACTCAACTTGGACTTGCCGAATTCAGTGATTGGCAAACCCTCAACAATTTGCCATTTCTTATTTTTAATCTCCACTGGGAACGAGAATACCACATTCTTAGGCGAACCATAGCTACCATCTGAGAATACACCCATGGAAACGAACTTTCCGGGTGCTGTGCCGTTCCACCAATCATGCATGTGGTCGCATGCGGCCTTGGCAGCCGACATAGCGGACGACATCTTGCGAGCTCCAATAACAGCTGCACCGCGCTTTTGCACAATCTCAATGAACTGTCCTTCCAAATAGGCATCGTTGTTGACTGCCTTGGCAATGGGGATCCACTCATTGTTGATCTTGATCTTGCCTTGAGAAGCATCTGGGAATTGTGTAGACGAATGGTTACCCCAGATAATAATGTTGGAGACATCCGAGATGCTAACGCCCAACTTAGCAGCGATTTGTGCAGCAGCACGGTTCTGATCGAGACGTGTCATGGCCGAAAAGTTCTCCCGTGGAATCGATGGAGCGTAGTTGGCACAAACCAAGGCATTGGTGTTAGCCGGGTTGCCAACGACAAGCACTTTCACATCCTTCTTCGCCACCTTGTCAAGGGCTTCACCCTGAACCTTGAATATCTTAACGTTAGCGGACAGCAAATCCTTGCGTTCCATTCCTTCTTTGCGGGGCATGGCGCCAACTAGGAAAGCGGCCGAAACATCTTTGAAACCAACCAGTGGGTCCGTTGTTGGGACAACTTCCTTCAGCAGGGGCAGAGCGCAATCAGCCAGTTCCATGACAACACCCTCGAGTACCCCAACCATGGGAGGAATATCCAGCAAGTGCAAAATGAGCTGCTGATCCTTGCCAAACACTTCTCCCCTTGCAATCATATACAGCAGGGAGTAAGCGATTTGGCCAGCAGCTCCGGTAACGACAACTCGAATAGGTTCAGCCTAAAAAACATGATATGTAGCAATTACTTTGAAATTCCACAGCATAGTTCAACAATGACAGTTGCATAGGCCAAGCAGCTAGTGTACACATGATACTTTATTTCATATGGTTGCTAGCTTGTGTAAGCTATAAGTGTCCACTACACTTGAATATACACTAATGAATACATATGGCTCAAAGTTCAGGCTGTTTTCTCTATTCTTATCTATATTATAATTGAAGAACATTCATACGTAGTATAGCGCCCGGGGAAGAGCACCTGATACGCCGACAGATTTTCTATGCGTATATAATTGCGAGTTGATGGTATGCATGTATTAATACGTATGTATGAATTTTTACATATTATGCATGGAATATTGCAGGTTTATTTGTATTCATATGCAAGCATGTATTGTATGTGTTTAAACGCGTATGCATTCAATTGCAGAGAAAATAATATAAAAGCGAATGTCAATCGACTTATCAAAGCCTATTCAAAATAAATGAAAATGTATATATGTACAAATGCATTTATCTTTAATTTATATACAATATATAAGATAATGCTGAGAATGACTTTAAAATGTGAAGGTTAAATCAATGTTATGAGATTCTTCCTTTCCAGTTAGTAAATTTTATATTTCCATAATAAATATGCCGACACTTTTTCTCGCATATAATATTAGAATAAATTTGATCATTTGTATTTATGTATATTTTATATTTAGATTAGCTCACCATTTTGACAAGTTGTTGCGTGAATCTGAATCAAAAGTTCTAAATAATAATTAATAAAGAAAAAGTGGTCGACCTATCGATTATTTTATTTGTGATATTTCCTGGAAAAGACCGATTATTTTATTATTTATTTATGGAGATCGATAAATCATCGCAGGGGATCTTCATTAACAGATAAACTACAAACCTTTTGGTCCGATGCTGTATATTTAAATATTTTCGATTGTTAGTAACTGCAAAGCTAACAACAATACTTTTGGTATACAAATCATTTTTTAACGCTCTTTTTAAATTCATAATTACAATCATCATTAGTTGTCTCTTTCTTACGAAATTACAATAATAATATTTTATATTGTACAAATATTGTATATAATCGATAAGTTTTTGTTCAGTCATCTAGTGGAAACGTTTCGACGCAATACGCCATTGTTCCACACTGACATATTTTCCAACACTTTATTCAGAATAGTAAATAAGACATTCAATAATAATAAAATTGAAAATAGTCGAATTCTAGTTGGAAAAAAACTGCTGATTGAACTCATACGGTGAGAGAACTAATTGTAGATTATTTATTTCGAAAAGTATAACATTAAATTTGTGTTGTTTGTTGTAGCATTGAACATAAGGTCACAAAGATGTCTACAGAGGAATTGCCAGATGACTTGGATAAACTAAAAATAACACCAAAACATGAATTGGTTAAATTGCGTGATAGAAATCCGTTTTACTCCAGTTCTTGTAATTCAGCTACTTATAAAGAGATAATTAAAAACAGAAAACAGATTGTTCATAGCAAAATGCGTCGAAAAGGTCGAAAGTGTATTAACAACTTTAAGGACTGCGATTCCAAGCAAATTGACTCTCTATTTTCTGAGGATAATTGTGATATTGTAAATCCTTTATGTTGTCTGTCTGGCGTGCAAAAATTGCAGGCTAAAAAAGGTAAATCAACCTTTTCGAAGTCGGGCTTGCTAAGAGAACCCAGATTGCGTATTGCAAACGACAATATATGTAAAAAATGTATTGTTAGAACTCGTATTAATCAATCGATTCCAGTAACTTCCGATGAAGAAATTTGCTCGAATACGCAGAAATCTCCAAGTAATATCAGCGATGAGACCAGTCTAAATAATAGTTGCAGTTTTCGTGACCTTGTTGATGAACTTAATATTCTACTTGATGAATCAAAATCCAAGAATACTTTAGACAATACCCTGCCCTTATCAAATACCAATTTTTCAAATTGGCAAAAAGATACGATGAAGAAGTCATCCAATAAACGAGAACACAAAGATGATGATCAGGGGCCAAGTTATCGCGATCGTGTTACCACTCCGCTCTCGTGCTCCCAGGAGGCAAGCAACACTTCGTCCAACTCTAGGAATTGCGACGACGTAACTATAGTCGAATTGGCCAGCTATTTTGACACAATGGTGCACATTCCCAAGAAAATGTCCTCGATGGCCGAGATGATGTATATCTAAGCTCTTTGTAGATACATATGTATGTAGATATGTACAATATATTAATCAATATGTGAACTTGTATGTAAAAATAAGATGGAAAGTAATTCATATTTTCAAAACGGAGAAATGCTATTTAATAAAACAAAATCTATATGTACTGTTATTTCAATAAATCTAAAATCGTTAATTTGTCGTCTATGACTGCATTAAAATAAGTTATTTTACTCGTACGATAGGTACAATGGTACGATATAGGGGGAACAAATCCGGATCAACTGAATCCCCTCTATATTTCTGATTCAGTTGGTTATCTTAATTTTGAACACAGTAATATTCAACATCAAAGGCAATTTATTAAAATACGTGTTATAAGTTTTACCACAAAATTATCGAAATAATTCTTTAAGAAATTGAAAATAATAAATTTATACGTAATGTACAATATTTCGGATAAGTTGAATTGTTATTTCTAATAGTATTTACATATTTAAAATTCTTTTCAATGCTCTAATTTTGATTAAAATTACAGGTTATATAATTTTTAATTTAAATGAAATCCTTTTTCTTTCGTTGCTGTTAATAACCGTTCCTTCATTATCTCCTCAGACGGATAGTCGGGAAGCTTTAAGTAATGAACACATGTATTCACTGACGGATAGCTTCCTTGTCCAGCGTCAACCTTCCTCACTATTGTTAGTCTAGGATGCAAATTGGCCAATCCTCCAGGTGGTAGGCTACTACATCCCGTTGTGAATTGCAAGAACGCCTTTCGCTCTGCACCGGAAAAGCTTAACAAAACGTTAACAAAACGTAAAAATCCAGGGCTGAAAGAAGAAACATAATAATAAGTAATATAGTAAATACCTTTGGATATGTTTAAGTTCTATTATAAGAGATAACGTACCTTTCTTTGGAATATCCTAATTTGGGTTCAGTGTACGCCATTAAATCTTCTCGATTCCACTGAGGATACTGTTCACCGCATATCATCATCCGTGCTTCAGAAGGATTAAATGCTGCAAGTTTATTCAATGGGAAAACTTCGCAGAAACCGTCATGGAACGCTTGCATTTGTTTAGCAATACCATCTTGTAACATAAAGTTGACAAGCAGTTCGCAATATTCTTCTAGGTTGTCGATGTTGACTTCAATGGCTGAGCCATTCGGCAAGAGGTCTGCATAAGTGTATCCATAGACAGATGAACTAGGTAGGTAAGTGAATGTAAGGGCTAATTCATCTAAAGAAACTTCTATATTATTCTTAGTGCGCAGCTTTAGATTTTCTATTTGTTGTTTCTTGTCGTCTTGGGACAGACTGCTGTCGGCGTCAATTGCCTGCTTGCGCGCCAACAAATCGTATAATTCGATTAAAAATTGATACCGCATTGGATCGATCTCTTTAAGATTTTCAATGCTAAGGATGCCGCTAAACCAATTAGATTGTGCATAGTCGTCGGCGCTTAAAAGCTGTTCGTTTCGTGATAACATTTTATGATGACAAAGCAATTGCAAAAACGATTTCGAAAGTGGCATATCAACAAGTCTCATATCCTGCAATACCTTGGCAATAAAAACTCCAAAGAACCAAAAGTATTTCGACACTTGTTCACAGACTTTCAGAGTTTTGTGGCAGGGGTGACGGAAAGAGTCCATGCTCACGTCTATTAACGTAATAGCCAATCGGCTTCGATGAGTTCGCATCAGTGTCATCATTAAGAGAAACAGACTCATCTATGGTCTCATTGTTCATCTCATCGTCACAGAGCCACATACATAAATCTGATCGTTGAATTTCTGCAGCAACTAAAGCGTAGAACTCAAGAGTGGGACCCAAACCGGTTCCTTCTTCATCTAAAAATTCAATCTCAAGAACAGATTTGCGATTACAGTGCGTTTTCATAACTTGAATTGCCCATTTGAGTAGATCCTTGTTGCGGGGCACCTTAACTCGCTCATGCTTCAATCGTCCTACCCGGAAGTCATGTTGATCGTCCCGACGTGGGCTCATGATTGGGATTCTTTGGCGTTCCGTTGTTATATCACGTTGCGATTGTAAGCATACAATGCTACGGGATGCTCCAAACGCGGTACAATTGAAATACAACTGCCTTGTCTCGAATGGAAATAAAAATGGACAAGATTGATTTAGGTCTTCACACCAGTTCGGTAGAGCATTGCTTGAAAGGACCAGGGGATCATGGATCTGCTGTTGTAGTTTATTTGTGATTTTCTTACTCATGAAAATCTCAGGTGGTAGGAAAGAACCTTCGGATAAGATTGCATTCTGATCCTTACTTTCAACTTCATATTGATTCAGTGCATTGATTTGAATTAGTAAATCAAGCACATCTTCTATAGAGCACAAGTTGTTATCGCTTGTGTTTAATCTACCATGAACTGGAGAGTTAGGAGACAGTGTAGATGCCCCACTTCTTGATGAAACTCCTGGAGTATTTTGACCCTCTTCTGATTCAATATAACTGGTGTCTTGAACTGTTGGAAATATTTCTCGATAAATAATTGTGTATGTTGGTTCCCACAACTTTCGGAATTTATCGTTTCTATTCAATTGACTGTTCTGCAGTATTTCTTGTACTGCTCGGAATATAGTCCAATCACTATTATCCAGATCGATTTCAACATCTGGAACACCACCCAAACCTGGTCCACGTAACTTCAATCCCAACATTGTTTGTTCCGCATTCACTTGTGCACTTGAATGAATAGTTTCCACATCTGCTTCCGGGGCGCAAATCTCCAAATCAGAAGTTTGATTTACATTAGTTCGGCCTGGCCTGGGATCAAAGGCAGGTATAAGTGCAGAAAATTGTCGTTTAAGCACAAATTCATCATCCCACGATTTGCGTTTGCTTACACCAGCCAATCTATTCTCTAGTGACTCATCATCCATGAAAGTCAGCAGATTGCGTGATACCATAACTTGTAAGAGTGTGTTGCCAACTTCTTCGTATTCATCCTCGTTTTCTTCTTCATCATTCTCCTCATCCATGTCGTCTTCATCTTCCATGTCACCCAACAATGTTGGTGCTCTGCAACTTTCCAAAAAGTCTTCTAAAGATACTTGTTCACTGTCGCTTGAAGTGGAAGTAAGACTCATTGTTAGGGTGGGGTTAATTGAAGGCGTGGGTTGTTGGCAAACTTTCATGTTTGCGGTATCGGATGTGGTATTTGCTCCATTGTTGGAGGAGAGACTGGGATAACTTTGTGCGGTGCTCAACAAGCCCGAATGAAAATTACTGGACAAAGCTAGTTTCACTAAACTTGTTACAGAGTTGGGTCCCCTTGGGAAGAATGAATTAGCTGCGACATTTTGGTTGCTATGTTCATTCTTGTTCACAATTGCGTTATTCGGTTGGTTTCCGTCGTTGTTTGTTTCGTGCGATGTTCGGCGACGAGCAATCGCTGCAAATGTCTCCAGGAGTCCGGTATGTACAGTAGCTTCTGATGTCGAAGATATTTCAGAGTTAGATGTAGTTGTTAGGTTCGGGACACTTATACTCATTTGATTAGAAACAGCCACATCATTAGATGCTTGAGGATTCATAATATTTTCCAAGTCTCCTTGGAAGGAAGAATTTGCGGGGTTCGCATCTGAGCCAGAAAGATTTGGAGCTGGTATTGAAGATTTTGTCGAATCATTGCTTACACCTGGTTGTATTATTACCGATACTTTTGCATTGACCTTAGCTTCGGTTGGAACATTAGAACGATGAACATGCAACTCATCGGCAGATAGAATATTATTTGTATTGTTACGTATCATATCAGCACCGTCACGCACCTTATCAATTATCTCATGAGTTTCTGCTGAAAACTGCGAAACACACTGAGAACTATCGGGATTAGCTTGCTTTAAATTGATCAACAATCCTTTTGCTACATTATTTGCAGAATTGCTAGCATTCATCTTATTGTTTTCTTCAATATGTGATACTCGTTTCTCATCATTTGATACGACTACATCGGCTTCCACTGGTTGAGATTCAGCAGCAGGCTTTTCAATATTACTTTCCTTTGAAATTTCAACAATGGAGAAGTTTTCAGAGATGGTAGCAAGGTCTGACACATTATTTGAGTTAATTGTAGACATTGAATTGTTAATTGTAGATAGATCGGCGATATGTTCTAATTCTCGAATCAAATGTGAAGGAACATTGGGTTTTGTGGTTGAGGCTTGGTCCGAACTGGATTCAATAAATCTAGCTTGACTTTCGCTAGATGATGCCGCCTTCGATTGGTTGCTAGCAATCTGAGTCTTAGCTGAATTGAATACACTTTCCGCGATGGTCTCCACAGTTTGTTTCCAAGCTAGATTATCAGCTGATACCGTTTGATTGGAAGCATCATCTGCGTTTTTATTGATTTCAGTAGCTTCTGGAAGCGAAGGGGTCGAACTGGATTTGCGTGATGTAAGCACGTTTGTCTTCTCACTCTTCTTCGATGACATTGGATTGACCCCTTCGAATGCCGAGACACTTTCCAAGTTTGCTAATTTAAGGTCATATTTACCTTCGGCTCCCATTCTATATGAATTTCTCACGCCATGGTCCCATTTAACATCGATCCATCCATTGTGTATTTCTCCAGTAATGGTACCTTCACAGGAACCATCTTGACCATCCCAACGCCAATCAACACCGCGTACAACTCGTGCACCGCAAGTTATATGCTTGAGTTGTGCGCGAATTTGACGTCGTTCGCGTCTTGTTTTAGCTTCTGCTTCTTTAATGGTCTTACCAATGTCGTCACAAACGCCAATTACGCGACCGTAAATTTCGAATCCACTTAGACTCAAGTAATGCGTTTGACCCGATGCATTACGACCATTTTGCTGGATTCTAATGTGTCTATATCCCTTTGTATCATCAGGTGGGCAAACGATAGGCCAAGTCGCGGTGCTTCCTGGTTCCGATAAGCTCTTATCATCCACATGAGTTATAAGAGTTGTCCAGGTCACTGCATCCCTCGATGCTTGAAGAAGCCAATTTCTTAATGCCGAACGACCATATCCACGAGCATGGCGGAGAGTATAGGCAGTCGGTACAATATAGACGCCAAGATCAATTGTAAACCAGGCTTTTTTGTTATCCTTGGTATGACAGTTAAGAGATATACTATCACGTGACAGTATATCTTCCAATTTTCCATAGGGCAATGTTTTTCCTTCTGAGCAAGTTACTTGAACAAGACCATATTGCGAGGGGTTTACCCATTCGCAAGTTTTTCCGTTGGATCCGATGTAATAGATTAATCCCTCTTCATCAAAGTCAAAGCTATGAGTTAATGTAATTCCTTGCTTACATTCACGCAGTTTCTTCAAATAGAAAAAGGTAGAACGATCAAGATCGTACCATTGTTTAGCTACCATTTTGAGCAAATATTTGGATAATTGTCCCACTGTAGCTAAGGGTTCTATTTTAAGAGTGCGACCTGTACGATCAAAGAGTGTACTTTCACAAGGTGAACGCTCCAGCCTGAAGCGTAGTCGTTTTTGAAGTATTTGTAGGCCATAACTTGTGCCTGGAGCATCATACAAGTAAACCGGAAGTTTTTCAGTACTTTCTAAGACTGAGACGAGCTTTTGTATTAATATGCTTGCTGTATTCTTTGCATTATTAGACTCTGTGCCTTCTCCGAAAATACATTTTTTGAATATTTCAATACGCTCCTTCAACATCTTGCTAGTTTTGCATCTTGGCAAATTGTTCTCCCAGTAGTTAACAGATAATACTGCAACTAATGCCTGGACAAGGCCTGAGGAATGCATTTCATAGGCACTCACCACACCATCTTCATGTATTAATTGAGAGAGATTTGTAAACGCCGTATAGAGCATGTTTGACCAATTGCTATTTGCACCCACACGTTGCTCCTCGATAGCTTGGTTGATTTTCTTTACGATACTGGTTAGTTTTGCCACAGCGCCACGTGGAATTATTTGAGCAGATTTAAAGTATTTATTATATATTTCCCGCGATAAGTTTCGCACTTGGATTTTTTGAACATCTGTCTTAGACTTGATGCGTTTCTTCTTCTCTGTTGCCCAACCGGAAGCAAAATCTGCACCTAGCAATGTTTCTGCTGTGAAAGAGTGCTTTGTTCCTCTATTACTTTCAAAGATAAAACCTTGCAGATCCTCTTGCAATATGGTCACCTGGTGACCTTCAGTATTATGTATTTGCAATTGATTTGGTTTATGAGACTGCAGTACCCAATTTCCAACAACTAATCTCAACACACAGACAGTGGGTAAAATAGGCTGCGATGGTGTTCCAGGAATTACACTCGACCTGGCACGTACAAGTTTTTCCAGAAACTCGCCACGGTTTTCTAAAAAAGTTTTGTTTTAAAGAAAACAAAATATATAATTAAATTTCCCGACAGAATTATAAATAAAATAAACGTCTTTATTTCTGTATTATGACTAAATATTTACCTGAACTATCGTTTCCGTTTTCTGGGCTTCCACTGGAATACATTGTGGCTAGTTTACCATCAAGAATAAATCTAAACCAACCGTTTGAACCATTGGAAAGCTCTAAAGCTGCAGAATCCGACCAAACATATAGACAATCCCGGCCACGGCAAATACTCCAATCGCGCCAGTGATATGGCTTTCCTGGCAATATTTCTTTAGCATCTTCCATTGAATCAACTAATAGATGAATTATAAATTAATTTAATGTTAAATTAAAGAAATGCTAAACTTGCCTGAAGTAGATCTAAGTGGAATACACAATGTTTGACTTCTTTGTGTAGAAGATAAATCTTGGGAACTTGTTTTAAACTGTTTTAAGCTATTTTCCTCACTGTTATCAGTTAGAGCTTGAACCTTTGAAAATACGCCCAATCTAGCGAAATTTTCGAGGAATTCCTCTTGTGTCTTACACATCAGCTCTTCAATAATATTCAAAATTATCAAATGCCCGTCTTCGTCATCCTATAAGGGATACATTTCTATAAATCAGTTCTTTTGAGTGTGAAAAAATAAGTCCCTTACCTCGCTATCCAATACACTAGCGATGACTTCGGTCAAGCAAGTTTCCAACATTTTGGGATGCCATTGATGTTGTGGCTTCATCGTATTTAGTGCAAATACTTTTAAGTACTGAAGGATGAGCGTACTGAACAATTTTTTTTATAAGTCCCAAACTTGCCCTTCGAACACTGCAAAGCATTGATCCTTGAAAAGTGCGACAAAGTATTGGTAGAAGTAATTTGAGATAAACGGGTGCCATTTCCGGATCACCCCGTGGTTCGATCAATGTGTATGTTTGACCTTCCTTGTATGTTAGCATTTGTCCGGAAGACATCCACTCTCCAGGTGATTGCAAAATCATAGCAACTTCACGATGACCATCATCTGATCTCTCGCGAGCCTTATCAAGAGGCGTTTTCCCATCTTCATCACGTAAGTCTGGATAGGCTCCATATTTAAGAAGAATCTTTGCGATTCCTGGGCGACCAAAGCAGGCTGCATAATGAAGAGAGGAACTCCGCTGCCCTTTGTTAACATCAGCTCCTTTTTCGCATAGATATTCAACCATCTCTAATGTACCAAATGCTGATGCCCAGTTCAATAGAGTCTGTCCCACATCATCCATACAATTAACATCGACACCGCAAGTTTCGATTGCCTCCTGCAGAGCCTCTGTATCTTTAGATCGAATACAATCAATTAATTGACGATGTGTGCGATCAGTGCTGGAGTCATTACGCTTTGGACGCGGAACTAATTGGCCTTGATTTGTGTTAACGTTTCCCCGATTAAGGGCTTGGCGCCCTTCAAACAAAAGGAGCAGCAAAAGATCTGCAAACCGCATGCAGTCAAGAACGCAACGTTCATCTCCCTTTAAGCCTCTTTCGATTGCTTCCGGTAGCTGAGATCTCAATATATCTCGCGTTATAGCAGGTGATCCACGACACAATGTGGACAATAGAGAAATAGTTGTTGAAATAGATTGCGGCGAACGTGATGATGAATCGCTTGCCTGCACTTTGCTGTTAGTGTTTGAACTAATGTTCGCAGCATTACTGGCTGCTGCAGCATTACTGGCAGCGGCATTACTGTCAACGGCATCACTGACAGCGACAGCGCCAGGAGTCAAATTATCATTTGCTTGATCAGTAACAGGGCTTTGTGCTTGATTTGTTTTGTATGGGGCTAATGCGTGGTTTGACCCACCAGCATTACCAAGACGTTTTAGCAGCTCTGAAACTAAGCCGTACTCGGCTAAAGGAGCTGGATCTATCCACTTGCGCGTAAAACGATCGGCTACCGAAGCAAAGCATTTTAGGGCTCCATCAGATACCATTGGATCTTCATGTTGTAACAAAGTGCTTAAGCTTTCTACGCAGTTATTTATGCATGGTGAATTGGGTTCCACTTTTGTGCAAAGTCGCGAAACTACAGCCATAGCCGAGTGTAAAGTGTCTTTATGTACTTGAGATCCGCTGTCTCGGATAAAAGACAAGACGCAGTTCAATCCACCGCCTTCAAACACTGCTCCAGCTTCTCTAGTGCAAATAAGTTCGAGCACTTTTATGCATTGCTCAGCTAGATCACGAGAGGTCCTTGACGATAGGTCAGCAACAACTAAACGGTTGCAAATGGCTTTTATTGCACCATCTATAGAAACAATTCTTCGTGTGCATTCCGCAGATACATCCAGGTAATACGTGATTGCTCGTGCGGTAACTTCAAGCACATTTTCAGGTGCGAGTTCGTCCAAAAATATTTTGCACAAGGCTGGCAAAAAAGTACGAGGAGGACAGCTACAATACAAATATAAAATCAAGTTTAGTTGATTTAATTTGAATTTTTTTTTGTTATAAATTGATCATTTTCACCATATGGACAGATTGATTTATGAAGATGAAAATTAAAGATAAACACATCTTACACATAAACTTACCTCTCGAAACAACGATCTACATTATCTGACATCAATAGAAGCATACATAATTGCTCTAAAGCAATCAATTGCATGTCCCTCTCATCTCCTTGTCCAATAGACAACCACTCCAGTAATGTTTCTGGATCTACGTCCCCCATCTGTAATATAGAATGTTTTTGTTTAATTATTATATTTGTACGAACTGGTTTTAAATCTTTAATCTGTACTTACATTGTCTTTTTAATCCAAAAATATACTATTTGGGGTTTTTTTTAACTCTGTAATTTATACAAAAAAAAAAACGTATTAGCACATTTTTATTGTCTGAAATCTAAAGAAAAGCTAATTGGAAAACATTTAAAGGAAGAGTTTTAAATAGGGACAGTGCAGGCTCATGTCTCACATTCCAATAATACCTAAATAACCGAAATATAACAAAACATTAGCAAAGTTGACTTTGAAATTAACAACTGAAATGATTTCGGATTCAGTCAATCACAAAGCATTGAAAACATTTTATTTATCCACGCTGCTTGATGAAACTGCGCATTATTTTCAACGAAGAAACAGCTTAATATAGAACTTGGTGAACTAACTTTTATCTATTATTATTTTAATAGTACAAACCAGCTGCATATAACGAATAAAACAATCTTTTCTTTGGGGTAACAGACTATCACAATTTTATTGGTCGATGGGATAGAAATGACTTGGTTAGATCGATTAAATTCGTCACTCAGTCATATGTTCGTACATACATATATGTATGTACATACACACACACATGAAGAAAAAGACACCCCTTTAAAGGTATCAATCTTTTAAAAAAAACATTTATATTTGTACGCGTGGTTCTAATATTATTTTCTAGTCATTTATGTATGAATGTATGTACAAAAATTAATTTAATGTATGTATGTAAACATTTTATATGTGTCAACATTTATACATTTATACGAGTTTGTTCAAGTTGATATTTGACAATGCGTACTTCAGAACTTGTTATGTAAAAGATTTATTGGAGTGTAAATAAACATAAAAAACATGCAATTAGTTGCATACATATGTGCTTTTAAATTGCATAGTTGCATGGCTAAAAATTTTCTTCATATTTATGTATGTCATGTGTGTTTAATAATTACCTCAAGCATTATATTTTCGCACTGAACATTTTCAACCAACATGTGTTGTTTAACCTTCTCTCATACGCACATTAATAAATTTTTCCACAAGATATTTTAGTTTAATTTTATAATTTATTATTGCCTAAACTTTAATGTCTATTGAAAACACATACATACATATGCAAAATTCACATTTATAGATAATTCAACCATAACTGTAACGTAGGGTTGCTTATTTGTGGATCGATACGTGGTGAATGTATAAGGGTACTCCTTTTTCGCTATTTTATGAAAACAATATATGTCAGCCAAATCTTTATGTAATGTTATAATAACAGCATAATGTTTTACTATTTACATGTTTCAATTATATAAAAAACAGACTTGTAAAATATTGGAGGATACAAAACTGCTTTTATATCACCTCTTACCTGCATGATTTCCTGTTTGGATATTAATCTTAAAAAAATTATTGTCAACTCTGTGGCTTTAATAGTGGCTGAAAATAGAACCGAAAATTTTTTGCAGGTTCAAATAAAAAGTCCTGTAAACAATTTTTTAAAGATCCGCTTTAAAAAATTTATATTTTTTATTTTTATGGTCTTTACATTAACACTTATCGACTTCGGATATCGCTTCTCTTTATACATTTCGATAACTTGCTAAATTAAAATATCGATATATTCAATAACATATTTGTATCCTCTCTCATTTGTATTTTATTAGTCAGCTTTATTTTGAATATTAAATTTTGTATGTTTGCAATTGTTTCTAATGGAATCTTCTTTTATCCATACAAAATATGCGCTGGTATCGCGACAAGTAGAGCTAATAACCAATTTAAATTCTGAAACTCCTTTAAACTTTGGTTACAGATTTAACGACACAAACACACACGTTAGCAAATATACAGCTGTTCCTGGAACATTAATTAAGATTATTGAAACTTTTGACACTTCTGACAGCAAAAACTGCATTGTTCAGATAGTAAATTTTCATAATGATAACAAACGTTGTTACATATGTAATACGAAAAACCTTTTACGAGTGCCCGAGGACATTTGGCCCTATGTGATTAGTATTCAGAACTTGGACCGCCGTTTGCGATTTGCGGCCAATAAAGAACAATGTCTGTGGTTACTTAGTTTAAAAGTAAATGACCTTATTGCGGTGCAAAGTGATTTGCCTGAAAAGAGTAATTTGAGCTTTGATTGTATTATACGTTACATAGGTCCAATACAGGAATTGAGCTCAGTTGGATATTATTTTGGGCTGGAAATACTGGTGAGGATATGACTTCCTTTATGCAGGTCAAATAACAATAATAATTCTTTGCATTTTCAGCACCTTAATAATGGGCACTCGCCACAAGCAGACGACATTCCATTTGCAATAAAATATATGCAATGTGACCCATCGCTATCAATATTTAGTACAGCAGATCGATTAGCTCCCATTTCGAGTGAGCTGAGTCATCGAGCTATTGCTAAAAAATTTATTAACGATGCAATTGAACGTGTCAATACAACCATCGTTCCAGCAGTATTAAACGTTTTCGAGCCACAAGGTGATAAAAAGTACAAGACGCAACAGGGCACAAGTCAGTTTTATGTTGCAAGTTCCATACCAACCTCGAAAACAATTGATTCTGAAACAGAAAACTGTGAAAAATCTATCAATAACATTCCGGTGACTACGGACCACAAAGCTACAAGCCATTTCATTGATACAAATACGGAACATTTACAAAACAAAATTCCACTTCTAGATACTAACAGGAATATATCTTCTACAATGAGTAATAAAGGCAAAGAAATCATTGTCATAAATAAGGGCGACATTGAGGAGTCTACAAAGAACGAGCATAATGTTGTCGTTGTTAATAATCCCCAGGAAAATGTTGACTTAGCAGATCTATTGGGAACAAATTGGCCAAAACATGCTGGAGGAGCCGCGTTAATGTTAAACGGGACACAGATTACTGTCAAGCCTAAAGACAATAAGTTCGAAAAATGGGAACCATCTGAAGGAGCGCATATTAAGGAAATCCCATCTACTGTTTGTAATCAAGGTATGAAATATGTTATATTGAACAGAAAAATATTAAAATGCAGGTTGGTAGACTTTTGGAGTGATAAATCAAATTATTAATCTATTATTTATTAAAGACATATGTCCATGTGTGTTTTGAGACAAACATAAAGATTCGCTAAAAATTTTTCTTACACGACAAAAGGAAGGAAAATATACTTAATTATATAAAACAAGTGCCTACACAAGAAAAGGAAGTGAATATTTAATTAAAAACAAAATCAAATACTAACAAACACATACACACGAGTACATGACATATTTACGTCGTTTATCGGTATACATTTGTACATACATATTCAGGGTGTTTTCAATTGCATTCGTAAACAAAATGCCAAGAACTATTTTTAAATGACACACACATGTACATATTTACGTATATATATGAAAGCATTGGTATGCTCGCGATAAAATTAAACATGTCGCGTTTTTTTACAAACTTACGGAAAAATTTTGTCTGCCGGTTTCTCTCAAAGTCTTTGGCATTTAAATAACAAAATAAATTTATATAATTAAAACTTTAAATAATATAAGAACTCTTCTAAACATCTTAATAGATATTTATATAATAATGTATAATATTCCGTTGAGTGTTTTAGAATTTAGTAAACTAGAATTGAATTATTTTGAAGGTACACATGACGAAGTATTTACTTTAAATAGATTTTTTATTTAATATGTTTTTTCTTAACTCTTACTAGATGGAAACGACTTTAATTACCGGGAGTTACATGAAATACCAGGAACAAAACTAACAATTGGTTCTATGGTCGAAGTTTCTGAATCGGAAATAAATTCTGATTTATATGGTGTGATTCGTTGGATTGGATATCCTCCAAATTCTTCAAATGTGATGGTTGGCATCGAAGTAGAAGATGATCAAAACTTGCGAGGCCTTTCGTTATCTGATGGAACATATAATGGAACTCGGTAAATTGCATATTCAATAGAAATTTGATCGTGAATGAGTGCAAAGTTTATGCAGTTTGTTTCAGTGTCGCGAAGGTGGAGCCATTTTCGTTCCTTCCAATAGGTGTGCAAATGACAAAAGGTTTGCTGACATAGAGGGAAATCATTCAGCAAGTGCGATATCATGTGATAAGAACGCTATAAAGTTTGGACATGTTAAGTGTCCATTGGTCTATGGAGCAGTGCCGCCCTTGAGTGAGTTATATAAGATTTGTGTGACTTGAAACAAACTTAAATGTCGTTTTAGGAATACACAATACAGATGAACTTGATGAAATATGCGGAAAATTTAAAGGTATTCAGGGTCACCACAACTCCTGCTATTTGGATGCAACATTGTTTTCGATGTTTACTTTTACAAGCGTATTCGACTCGATACTATATAGAAAGGCTGATTCGCAGGTAACGTGTTATTTATAAAATAATAAACTTGATTTGAAATTATTTTTTTTTAATGTTTTTCCTCAAGGATATTCCACAATACAGCGAAGTTCAAAATGTTTTACGAAATGAGATCGTGAATCCTTTGCGAAAGAACATGTTCGTTCGCGCCGATCGTGTTATGAAACTGCGTAAATTGCTGGATCAACTGAGTTCGGTTAGTGGTCTGACTAGTGAAGAGAAGGATCCTGAAGAGGTTCTCAACAGTTTGCTTTCTCAAATAATGCGAGTGGAACCGTTTTTAAAAGTACGCGGCCTTTATTAATGATTAATTTTTGTTACATTCCTTAAATAAGATTATTTTTTTAAATTGTAGCTGAGCTCTGGTCAAGATTCATATTTTTATCAACTGTTTGTGGAAAAAGACGAGCGACTGACATTTCCAACAGTGCAGCAACTTTTCGAACAAAGTTTTCATTCATCCGATATAAAACTTAAGGAAGTTCCATCCTGTCTGATTATTCAAATGCCCCGCTTTGGAAAAAGTTTCAAAATGTATCCACGAATTTTGCCATCTCAAGTTTTGGATGTGACGAATATAATTGAAGACTGTAAGTTGATTAAAGAAAGATTGTCCCATTGAGATCAAGACGTACATAATACTCCATGTTTATAATTTTTAGCACCTCGTCAATGTTCTGTTTGTGGAAAATTAGCCGAGTTCGAATGTCGTGAATGTTTTGGTAATTTGCAGGCAGGAACCGGATTGGATTGTACAGCGTTCTGTCAAGCATGTTTGAAGACTGTTCACATTCACCCAAAAAGGTATATACTACTCAGAATACTACGACAACAATATTCAATATATTTGTCATGTTTACAGAATCAATCATGTTTCAAAGCCGATATATGTTCCAAAGGATTTCAAAACAATTGCCGATCACATGACTTTACCTAGACTCTATATGGAGTTATTCGCTGTTGTCTGCATTGAAACATCACATTATGTTGCATTTGTAAAATCAGGTTCTGGACCGGATGCTCCATGGTGTTTTTTCGATTCCATGGCTGATCGTAAAGGTAATGTATTCATACCGATAAAATTTTGTTAAATTTAACAAGCATTATCCAATGATTTGCAGGTGAAAAGAATGGGTATAATATACCTGAAATGATATCTGTACCGGAGCTACCGCAGTGGTTATCGGATGATGGCTCTCGAGTTATTATTGAAAAATCCATTAAAGATAAAGTGTTACCTGAACATGCGAAGCGTCTGTTTTGCGATGCTTATATGTGCATGTACCAAAGCACGGATGTTATGATGTACCACTAACACTAAATTGTTGACATAATTTATAAAATAAAACGAATATGGACAACTGTCATTAACAACTGAAGTGTCTCAGCTTTGCTTATATGTAGCTTGCGTACGAACTATCATTTAATTCGTACAATTATGTCAATGGCACGGATCGTCAGTAAGATTTTTTATTTATTTTTGTGGCTTCCCTCCTTATAAATTTTAAATTATATTATTTCTTATCCCATAGACAACACAGATTATATAGTATTCATACAAACTTTAGTTTATTTGTAACAAATTCTGTTTTTTCTTCTTTATATTGTTTTTGAATAAAATACTTGATTAATAATATTACCTTTTTTAACGTACATTTGCTTTGCTAACTCTCAGAATCGTGTAAGTTTTGGAGAATAGTTGTATATATAAATTTTTGATCTGAATTAATAGCATATTCTAACATTAAATGAAGTGAAAATTTCTCTTAATTTTATGCATATGTACCATATATATGTAAGAGCATAGTGAAAATATGGTCGAAAGACTAAAACTATATTTAGTACAAATCTTCTTCCATAGAAAAATCAGATGTTTCCCCAGCATAAAGTGAGCTGCAAAAAAATGTAAACTTTACATTAAATATGATCGATTATTAATTTTGGGGAGACTATACTTTACGGCTCGGCTGGTGAAGAACACAATGCGTTTTAACCTTTTGTTGTAGAAAAAATAATTGAAAGACCACAAACAACCAGGTTCTCCAAAGGGATCGGAGCTTAAGTCCGGATTATAGCTGTATATGTCGCATTCCGATAAGTTAACTTCGTCGTCGACGGCAGACCATAATGGTTGTCGTAAGGCTTGATATTGTTCCCCAGCTAAGGCCGATAAGTTTGAATGAACTGAATTCATCACCCATTGTAAAGAAGGCTCCTTGCTAAACTCATGAGACTACACAATGGACATAATAATAATGATAATCATATAATACGAAACAATAGAATTCAGCGTCTCATACCTTTGCATCAGAGAAATCATAATCAGGCTCAAATGAAGCATTTAAAGTTGCAATTAAATAGAAAAGAGTTTTGCGAGAGATGGTATCGCACAGTATTACACCCTCATCCCCAGACTGACTGTTATTACGATGAAAATTGGGCGAAATATCCGACAAAGTTTGTGGAGGAGATAAGGCCTGAAGATCATGGCCATGAGTCTCGGCTGTAAAGCGTTTATATAACACCTTTTCGGCAGCGACCATTTTACTAAACAAAGAAAAAAGGTATATAAGTAAAAAAAAAAGATTAAATTTCCAGAAATATAACATACCAGGAGTAGCTTTCGATGCGTCCACAAATGGTAACGCCACTCGTCTGTATTGACAGAGCGTTATTGATGGCCTCGAAACGGGAGCTCTCGAGTAGCTTCATGTTTTGCTTTGTCACCTTGGCCCAAAAAAAATATATAACTCAAAGAGCACTATTGATTTAGTAATCAAATTGGACTGGACAATCAGAAATTGAACTTGCGCGACAAGTGAATAACTAGGAGTCTTCCAAATTTTTAAACGTCGCTTAAATTTGTTCAAAAAGGCCTTTTGTTTTAAGCGGTCAGTCTTATTGATATTGTTGGCGTCGTCTTGATGCTTCGCGTTTGAACTGAAACTGATCTTGTTCCTTGCATTGCCCAGAAAGGAATTGTATGAAGGAATCTAAAGTTCTTAAACATGGTACTCGGATGAACTGATATTCTCTTTCTTACTGCTTCTCTTTTGTCGATGGTGTTATATATTTGCTGTAGTCTGCACTGCTTCAATAACATTACACTTTCACGAAGAATTTTTGTGATATTATATAAATTTATCACTTGTGCTTATATTGGCGACGCACTGCAGCCGTTCTTTTTGTTTATTATGTATTTGTTATATAACTTGGTATCGTTATTTTATTTATTTGTACACATAGGCGTGTGTGTGTCGTTTTTAAATGTGTGTTTTGTATATTAATTTGTATAGATGTATTTATTGTATGTTTGACGGACCGTTCTTATTTATACGCACATAAATGCATATACATACATAACAGACGCAGCTGTGTTTGTGTATACGACGAGAGGAGAATAATAAAGTGCGTCCGTGTGTTTGCACAATGACTTTGTATCAAGGAATACGCAGAAAAATGGCGTCAAATATTCTGCGTATAGCGTCGTTTTGTTTTCTCCCAAAAACTGATTATGTGAATCAGTTATTTACAGCTCGTAACACACTTTTTACAAATGTTCAGAATAAATTAGTCGATACATTTTTATATATGTTGGCTTCACCGGATTCACATTGGGATCATAAATAAATATTTATTAAGCTGATTGTCGTTTATAGAATAACCGAATACTTTCGCAACTTTTATATTTTTCACGTTTCTTATTATATTTTATCTTTAAAATACACAATCTTGATCTATTGGCATAAATTCCACAAAAAGTTGTAACTACACTTGCTACTCTACCAATTCTCGATAGGTTTTTCGATATTTTCTTTTATGAGTCACAATAGCGCTTACATTTGCAAATGCTGGGTTAGAGCTGTAGTTGACATGAGTTTCTCGGCCTTTTCTATAAAATACCTTTTAGAATAGTATGATGACTAACATATTCTACATCATCCTAAAAAAATATAAAAACCATTTTAGGGATTTATTTTCAATAAGAATAATAGTGATATCTGTAATTGATCAGAAGAACATAGCTTTCATATATAACATATTTTTTTGTCAAACATATAACACCTCCAATCACTATTAAAGTAACTCGATTGTTCAAAAAAACATAAACTTTATTCACCCCGTATTTTAAATTATTTTATTTGCAAACATTCGATAATTTTTGGCAATCGCTTATGTTTGCTGAACCGATGAATTGCACATCCCTAATATATATGTACATATTAATGAATCGCAACTGTGTAGATGAATAAAATAAAAAATTGTCAAGCATATTAGGCTCGTTACAATTATTAGCGATTAGTGTGAATTCATGTGTTATATAGTGTTGAATTAATTTCATCTTTTAAGCCGCATCAAAAGTTCGTCAAAGTAGACAATCAATCAACGCTGCGGGTGTTTTCCCTTTATAGTATACATATACAATTTTTAATTTTTTTATTTAATGTAAATTCAAGTAACTGTCATACACTTTGTACACTATTTCTTATTAATTACTAAGTTTGACTGCGGTTACAAAGTAACAGTTTGATGTTTTAACATTTTAGAAAACTGTGTACATAGAATGGCGGAAGAAAATGCAGTTGGTGCTGAGGGTGCTGTCGGTGTAGATGTGGATGTAGATGCCCCACATCCTAATGCTGAAGTTATACGGGGACAAATATTTGAAGTCGGGCCAAGGTATAGGAAGTTGACATATATTGGGGAAGGCGCATATGGTATGGTGGTGTAAGTATATCTTCTAAATGCTATATTTCCTGTCATGTGAAGTATAAAGTAAATATCAAACTATTGAGATTACTTACTTATATGTATATATAGATGTACATATGTATGTACTAAGGAAGTGATAGATTGTTGAGTGGCTTTTAGGTAATTTTTGCCACCATTAGAATCAAAAATTAAATTAAATTACAATGTTCAACAAGATCAGATTCATAATAGAAATCCTTTTATTCTCTTTTAGATCTGCTGATGATACATTAACAAACCAAAGAGTTGCTATTAAAAAGATTTCTCCTTTTGAACACCAAACCTATTGTCAACGAACTTTAAGAGAAATAACTATTCTCACAAGATTTAAACACGAAAATGTAATTAAACTAATTAATTTTATTAAACCGTATTTTTAATGATATTTATTTTCCTGAAGATTATTGATATTCGAGACATCTTGCGAGTTGACAGCATAGAACAGATGAGGGATGTATATATTGTACAATGCTTAATGGAGACTGATCTTTATAAACTACTTAAAACGCAGGTATGAAAACTGAACTTACATTATATTGTTATTCAATTCAAACTATCTGCAATTGTTATAATTTTACATTTTCTATTTACAGAGGCTTAGTAATGATCATATCTGCTACTTTCTGTATCAGATATTGCGAGGTCTGAAGTATATTCATTCGGCAAACGTTTTGCACCGAGATCTTAAGCCGAGCAATCTGTTGCTGAATAAGACATGCGATTTAAAAGTAAGCTCAAAGTACTATACTCTTATATCATTTTTTACTTCAGTTTCTTCTATAAGTTCTCTTGTTATATAAGCTAGTTTCGTCCGCTAGATTCATAAGCGTAATATAAATTGTTACTTTTAGATTTGCGACTTCGGATTGGCAAGAATTGCCGATCCTGACCACGATCACACTGGTTTTCTCACCGAATATGTAGCAACAAGATGGTACAGAGCACCAGAAATAATGCTTAATTCGAAAGGCTACACTAAATCAATTGATATTTGGTCTGTTGGATGCATTTTGGCCGAAATGTTAAGCAACCGACCAATATTTCCTGGAAAACATTATTTGGATCAACTGAACCACATTCTTGGTGTGCTAGGATCACCATCACAAGAAGACCTGGAGTGTATTATTAATGAAAAGGTAACATGTTAACAACAAAAAATCAAGAGCTGATCAAGAATTAATATATAATAATTTTTAGGCACGGAACTACCTAGAATCCTTGCCTTTTAAGCCAAATGTGCCATGGTCAAGGCTTTTCCCAAATGCAGACGCTTTGGCCTTAGATTTGCTTGGTAAAATGTTGACGTTTAATCCTCACAAACGAATTCCGGTTGAAGAAGCACTTGCACATCCATATTTGGAGCAGTATTACGATCCTGGCGATGAGGTATAACTTAGTCATTCTTTATATTATTTCGTTAGTAATTTGGTCGTATTAAATTGGTGGAATTTCCTGTTTTTATAGCCTGTTGCTGAAGTACCATTTCGTATTAACATGGAAAATGATGATATATCTCGTGATGCTTTAAAGGCATTAATATTTGAAGAAACCTTAAAATTTAAAGAACGACAACCAGAATAGGCGCTTTAAATAATTAAAAAAAAAAAAAATAAAATAACTCACATTTTAAACTATTGGTTTTATTTTAAATTATTTGTATTATATTTTTCACTTTTTATTTTCACATACTTTATATCTGAAATATTTAATACACCATATATTTTTTTTTATTATAAACAATAATATATACACACGTATATATACATGCATAACATAACAAGACAATTGTCAGTTTTCATTGTTGGTAAATTAAATTAACCTATGCACTTGCATATATATATGTATGTATATTCTTATGACTGTATGTATTATATGTGTAATTTTCTGCAACAAAATGTACCTTGCGCATTTACTACATGTTCTCACATAAGAAAACTCTAGTTTTACTTTACACTAAACGTTTATTTTTTTCATTTTCAAATTTAAAGTTATGAAACCTCTTATGTAAAAACAATTCATTTACCGTGTTAAACAAAAAAATTTACATCCTAGATGTAAGATACCCGTTAGTCTGTATGGCAAAAAGAAATGTTAAACAATGTCTATGTTGGTGTTATTTATACATATGATTCATCAAAATTTACTAAATACGTACATACATATATACATATGGTTGTCAAGTGTTACGAGTGGCTCACAATACGCATCTATACGAACTTTCATTGTTTTACATTACATTTTACGAAATCATAAACATCACATATAAGAATGACTTTCCTCGGCATGTTTCGAAGATTATATATTATCCTTGCAGTTACCCACATGCAAATTCGAATTTCAGCAGACGTGGTAGTTATATTTTGGTAATGTGGTCCGATCTTTGCCAATTTCGGTAAACTAACTACTGCCCGCAAATAATCAAAAGTAATAAACCTTCGATACGAAGAGCGTTACACATTTATGATTATAAAATCAAAGCTCTGCAAGGATATATAAATACGAACATATAAAGGTTACACTTTTCTAACCATATTGGAGAATTTTATGAATTTAACAATTTTTATAGATGTATTTGTCGATTTAAAAATAGTTAAACTTAAATGGTGCGCAAAATACATTCTTACAATTAAATATATAAACAATTTAGGAGTGTGTTACAGTAAAGGCGCGTTCGCTGTAATATATTCTGTACTCGATCTCAGATCTCTGCACAGGCCTAAAAAAACGATGGTGAAAAATTTTTTTGAATAACTTGTACTATGTTTATTATCCGGTACTATACAATTGCAGAATGATATATTATTGTAAAAATATGCAAAGATACAACGTGTGGGATCATCAAATATGCAGGATCATGATTCCAAATTTATTTATATCTAATATAATGTATACTTATTTCATAAAACTTCCATACTCTATATTTGAGCATAAATATATGTAGGTTGAACTAGGATCTCCTTAGTATGAATTCATAAATGTCTTTTTAAAGTCTAATTGTATTGATAATTGTTCATTAAATATTGTTCAGGTGTTAATTTTTTCATAAACTAAATCTTGTTTAATCTTTACTAAGGCAATTTCTGTGTATAATAAATAACTACATATATGTATGTGCCAAATTATTTCAAATCAAAAAATTTACGGTCTAACAAGATATACGATTGGTATATCTATAGAGGATATCAAACGATACTATGTGCTTATTTTTAATTGTTAAACAAAATAAAGACGTATTCAGTACATATGTATTCAATTTATGCTTCTACATATGTCTGTGGCGAGTATATTTTAAAACCAATTTTACTAACTCATAAGTTTTTTTAAAGCCGATTACCAGATAACTAATACTGAAGGAGACATCGAAGACCTATCAAACGTTGTTTATTATCAGGGGCAATGTGCGTCCATCTATCTAGATCGGATAATAAATACAGAAGTTATTCAAAGAATAACAGAGGAAGTTCTGTCGATAGAGCTCGTATAAAGCTTTTTCTACTTGTAATATTTTTAATCTTCATGTTAAAAAAAACTTCCAAGGCAACTGTAGTGCGTGTTATCACTCCAATAAAATCCACATTGACTATGATTAATCGAATGAAGTGCATAAACGCAAAATTTATTTACTCTTTTAAAAAGTTAATAATTTTAGTAAAGAACGTTTTTTTATCTGGATAATCGTTTATAAGGGTCTGAATCACTGACATGAGAGACTCGTTCATTTCAATTTGATTGTCAAATTGTTGCTGGAGTGTAGATTCAGTCCGTACCTTCTTCTGCATTCCTTGTGTTTCGCTAAGCTTTCGGAATGCTTTCGCGCGATTCTGTTTAACAATGATCTGCTCTAAATTGTTATGTTTCAAGAGCATAGCATCAGCGATTTGCGTTCGAATTTTTTCGTCTTTGGCTTCAACTTCCTGCAAATCACATCGAACTCTTTTAAGGATGTAAATCATGCGCTCTATATTTTTTAACAGCTGTGGTATATTCGTTTCGGTTAGAAATACTATATCATTTTGTATAATCTTCGTCTTATTGCGTATTTCCTCGATTTTCATTTGGTCTTGTGATGAATTTTTATATTTTTTCTTCTTTGCATTAACATGTTCCTGGATTGTTGAATTTACAAAAATTTGTTCGCGATGCATCACGCAATGCTCCAAGTCCTGTACGAGCTTTTCCTGTGCACGTTTTAATTGATTGTAACGAATTGTCATACGATGAATTTCTATTTTCATAGCTCCGATCTCGCCGTTCAATGACTTCTCTGTCTTAGACCAATCAATTGTCTCTTCGATTAGTTTAGTTTTTGTCTCCCACGATAAGGCCTCTCTATGCTTATCTAGTACCAAATCTTTATGCAATTCTATTTCATTTTGCAAGTCACTTATATCTTTTTCCAATTTCAAAGTTTCCTGCTCTGAATCCTAAAATAGAATAAACTTGTAAAAATTAAAGAATCTAAATGAATACTATACCAGTACACCATACTTACCTTAAGTCTTTCGGTGAGTTCGGCCTGTTCGTGCTCATATTCACTCTCTTCAATAGTGTGGTTCTTTCGCTTCGTGTATATTTTTTCATTAAGCAGTTCCAGTTTTGATGTGTATTTTTGAATATCCAATTGAAGATCCCTTGTCTTGCTTTCAGATATCTCTAGCTGTTGATCGACCTTTAGGGATTTCTGCTTTATGATTGAAAGCTCTAGAAATATGGAAAAATATTTCATTTTTTATCTCCACAAATATATTCATAAATATAGAATGATAATGCTCACGTTTGCGAGTCACTTGGTTTTCAAGTAACTGATCACTTCTTTTGTGGGTCAGGTTGACATAATGATTTTGCAGCATAATCCAAAACTGTTGGTGTTCCCTGATTTGATGTTCACCATGTTGAATTTGCTTTTCAATTTGTTTTATCTGCAATCAATAAGGCGATAAATAATTTTCAAATTTACGAATTCATCATAGCTAAGAGAACTTTACCTTCATTTCAGTGGGATTACCGCCTTCCTCCCCAATGGTACTCACGATCTCTTCTACTTGGCTGTTAAGTTTCTCGAATCGTTGCATTTTCAATTCAATTTTGGAATGCATACGTTTTAATTCATCTTCTAAATTGGTTGACTTCGTTTCAGCTTCATCAACAGTTGCTTGAAGTTCGTTATTTTTAGTTTTAGTCTTAAATACTACACTCCGTAGTTTTTCTACATCAAGCATAGCCTGCGCCAATTGATTTTGAACTTTTGATAACGAACAATCGACATTACGTCGCTTCTCTTGTGCTTGATTCAATAGTTTCAAGCGATAAGCACTAGCCTTATCGCTAATGAGGTGATCCTGAGCTAGCCTTAAAATATCCTCTTCAATTTTGAATTTCCGTTCATAGGATTTAGCAAGATTATAATCAGTTGTTCGGATTTGTGATTGTAATTTTGATCCTTCACGCGATGCTTCTTGTAGATCGGCTTCAATTCGTGCCAAAAAGTCAGGGAATTCTTCAATTTTTGCTTGTAGCCCAGCGAGTGTTTTTTTTTCTCGTTCACCTAACAGAATTCGAATATTATAATACTAATTGTTATATCATAATAACGAGAACGAAAGCTACCTTCGGCATGCCAAAGCTTCTATACCCTTGCAGGTTCTTATTCCCTCCGATCCTTCCTTCCTTCTGACTTACATGTGCAGCAATAATAAGGATGTGTAACTATTTTCATCAAGATAGCTTTTAAACTGAGAAACAAATTTTCGTTGAAACAGACGGACACACGGAGCGACGGACAGGGCTTGTTCACTTCCTCTTTTGATACTGATACAGAATATATGTAATTCATGGGGTCAGACATGTCTACTAAGGTGCGTTGCAAGGGTATAATAATTACTCTCTAAATCTTACAATTTTGCTTAAGAACATTCATTTCATTTGCCATTCGCTGTCGAAATGATTCCAACTTTTTGTTAAGTTCCATTTCTCGTGCGATTTGTTTTTTTACTGCATCGATTCCATTCGAATTTAGTTTAATCTCCTCGCGTTGTTTACTAAAAAGTTTGTTACAGTTGTTAAAAAGTATAATTGGTTTTCTTAAAGTACCTACCGAATATTATCTTGAACTTGAAACATAATTTTATCTCTTGCCTGTATTGCGATAATAACTTCACTCCAGGCCTGCACTAGCCTCTTATGCTCATTTTGCAAAGCTTCTAAATCGGTGTTAGCGTCTGCAATACTCATGTTGAGAACATTTACAACCTCCGTGATTTGTTTTTCATCTTCGAGTATATTTTCAAGCTCGCTCTCTTTCTTTTTGACTTCCATTTCAAGTTTATAGAAAAGTATATCAGATTTTCTCTTCTCCTCGGACAATTGCTTTTGCAACTGTGCATCTCTGCTTACGATCCGTTTTGCATTCTTTACTTCATCTTCCACTTCGTAGGCCCACTGTTGGATGCTACTACGTAAGGTTTGCAGGTCTTCCAATTCCATCATGCGATTGTTATAAAGGGTTTTTTGCATTCTTGTTAGTTTTTCCTTTTCGTCAAACTCTTTCTTAAGCACTTCTACCACAGATTCCTCCTTTTGTCGTTTCTCAATTTGCTCATCGATTTTAGCTGATATATCTTTAATTTGACTCTCTTGATATTTTATTTTAGTTTGCATATCATATAATGCTAATCCCTGTTGTTCTCGCCGATCTTCTTTTTCTTGAACACGATATTTTATTTCAGTTATCTCATTTTCCAACTTATTTTTGGTACGTAAAAGATGCTCCCTCAAAGATAGTTGGAATCTACGTAAAAGCGGATGGTCTGGTGGAAGGATTCCCATTAGCTCGGGTTCCAATTCCAAGTCAGGAACCGGGTCCGCAATATTTGCGAAATTGCAAGACTCTAAATCCTCAATATCAACCATTTTGAATATAATCTTTTTTACGTAGATTACTTTCAAAATAAATTAGTATATATTTGTATATTATAGTGCTACTGACTGCTGTAATAGAGTTAAAGTGACTGGTTGAGTTTGACAAAAATAACAAAAGCATGCTCGGTTGTTATGCGTAATGGTTGCTTATTCTCATTCCCTTTTCTATACACAGTAATGTTACCATGCAAACATAATAGATACTTGACTAAGGTTTATATGAATTATTTTATTTATATTTTTATATTAGGTTATATTTATATATGTATCTATGCGCATATTAATTAAACAAAATAATTACAGATTTCGCTCTTATGGTGCGAAGGAACTTAAAACTAAGATCGATAAATAAATGGGAACAAGATCCGGAAGTAACGATGACTGAATTATCCAGCATCAAACGATTAATGTAAATGAAATTTAAAAGTATCGATGCTTAATAATTAAATTTTGTATCGAACCCGCGCATGCGCTTTTAAACTGTTCCTGGTATCAATGTGCGACAAATGCGTTCATAATCAAGCAGCTTTTATACAAATTTTGGCTAATAAAATAATTTAAATTTTATTGAAGTAATTTTCATTTTCATCTAATGAATATTTAATCTAAACTATATTCAGGTATGTAGTCAAAGGATATAAAATCGAATTTGCAATCTTCAGTGAATATAAATAGATACATATAGATATGAAATGGAACTTGCATATATGTACATATCTTATATCTATACATTGTGAAAAAAATACAATAAGCTATGTTTGACAATTTTAACATACAAATTAAGATACAAAAAAAGAAAAGTGGAGAATTTGATTAAAATATTCGCAAAAAACGAATAGAAAGAAAACCGATGACATTTCTTTGGAATTTTATTCATTCACACCCATTCACCCATACATATTCATGATGTGCAGCTGGCGTCTCTGCTTTCAATTTATTTTTTGATTGGCTTTATTTCTTATGATGGGGTTAATAACACAATGGGGACCGCGATAATAATAATGAATTAATAATATTTCATACTCTTTCATCACAGGAAACCCTTTAATTATGGATAACATGGGTATATCAACAGAGCCAAGTTTTCTCGAAGTTGAACTTCCGCAAACACTGCTTGAGTCTCCATCGGTATCTAACTTTTTGCCAGACGAGGAGGCTTCCATTTGTCCTCTACTCTCCAGCAACGGTGGCCCTGTCCTATTGTCTCATCCATTAAGCCAAAACATTGCAGCAAGCGACTTCAGCTCATCGAATATCAATAGCGAAGATTGCAAAGCGGAGACAAGCTCCTCCGATAGCAGTACAGGAATCGCAATAGATGCTCTAGAAGCAACTTCGACAAACCTTTTTAACAAAGTAAATTATCATCACTTGCAGAACAACAACATTGTGACAAATCAGGTTAATAAGAGTAATACGTTTAATACTTAAGATACACGTATTATAGCCCAACATTTATTTATTTACTCACAGGATGCCAACGGATGCTCAAGGTCGAATCGCAGAAAATCAAAGGAAACGCCCTTTTTTGTTTCGTGGAACTGGAATCTTATTCGAAAGTGCACATTTTTCCTTTTTGTATCAGGAGTTTTGGCAATGTGCTCGATAGTTGTCGCTCAAATACTGAGTATGCCTCAATATTGTAATCCAAAGTGAGTATTCTTCGTAATTTTGTTGTATATAGTAAAAAGTATCTGTGTTTATTTTATTATTCGTAGTACTGTTTGGTATCGTGGAAGTGTCTTCTACGAAATAAGTCCAGTTGACTTTAAAGATTCTGATAACAATGGAATAGCCGACATTCAGGGACTTACAAATGACATTCGGGAATTTGCGGATTTGGGTATCTCAGCAGTACGGCTGAATTCAATTTTCCCAACTGGAATCCATTATAATGCTGGGCAAACGAATTCTTCATCTATTAAAACTATCCGACCAGAACTAGGTAGTCTCAGTGATCTAAGTTTCCTTGCAAGTGGTTTGCATTCACACAACATAACTTTGCTATTGGATTTGCCTTTAGATCACATTATATTGGCAATTAATGAAAATGATATTCTTAGTCTGGTTGCCGATGCCTTGAATCATTGGATTGATCATGGTGTACATGGTTTTTATCTTAAAGGACTGTACACTATTCCGAAAAAGAAGCTGATCAGTTGCCTGGCTTCATGGAAACGCATTGTTGGCCCAAATAGAATTCTTATTGTTGAAGAAGCTGTACTTAAAATGCAAACTCAAGTGGAATTATCTCAAATGCTGGATCATATCGATTTTGTTGATGTAGTACTTCATATTGAAAACGATACTCAAAGAATGAAAAATCGCATGGATATGATCCTTAACCAGATGCCTCTGGGAGATGATAAGATTTCGGTGCATTGGTCCCTATCGGAAGGCAGCACAGAGTTTAATGAAAAAAAAGTTCTAGCAGCCACCATGATGCAGCTTACATTACCCGGGACTCCGAGCATTCGATATTCGCATGGAAGAGCCATAGCCCACCGCAAAGATCAGCTTTGGAGAGAAAATTCTGAAAATTCCACTGAACACTACACTGGACTTAAATCGACATATAACTTTGAAATGGTTAAGCAAATGATATCGCTGCGCAAAATATCTCCATCGATCTACAAGAATTTCATTTGCAAAGCAGGCAGTAACAAGGCAAATACTCAAATTATATCCTATAGCAAATCCCACCTTTTGTTAATCGTCAGGACTTATCCACGAAAGAATTCTTTTGTATCAGTCTCGAATTTCGGAAGCATTGATGTCAATTTGGACTTGTCATCAAATTTTTATAGTGGCAACTTAATGTTCATTAATGAATCCACCGATAAAATATTTTTTCAACATTTATTTATGAAATCGTTTGACACGATCATTGTTAAATTGGATAAATAATAAATGTTGTTGTGTATTGTATAATATTAACAGAAAATAAATATTATGATAATTATGTAAAAAAAAAATGAATTTTCCTACTAATACAAGTCGAACCTATTAGGATTACATTACTATGTATGTATTTACATACACATGTGTATATACTATGTGGCCCGACCCCCAAGTCTTTGCAGGAATGGAGAATACGAGGAATCAAAAGCTCATGACAATTTATGATAGTCAATGGATAAATCAATTGTTATTGATTAACTTTATTGAATCTGGAATCGAAAACTAAAAAACAACTAAATAATATATAATTGTATTATTAATAGTTTCCTAAAGTATCAAAATAGATAAAACATATAAAAATGAATCTAATGCATAAATGCAACAACATAAACAGTTACTTACATCTATCTGTTTTCGTTTCTTTTCTTGTGTATTACCAGGCAGAAATCATGTGAACCTTTAAAATGAAATTGATTTATTTTATTTGTTCAAAAAAATAAGGAAGAGTTAAAAAATGTTTTTTGTAATTATAATTACACCTGAGTATAATCTAGATGTAAAATTTCTAATCACCATGTACATATCTTAAAATATATATAAATAAACTAAGACGACGTCTTCGAAGTATCCGAAGTTCACACATTGTACAAAGTCGTATGTAAAATTTTGTATTTGATTTAATTCTCCAATATTTTCGATATATATTTATATATATATACACACACACACAAACATAAACACATTATTAATGGCGTGTAAATGGAATTTTCATACTATCAATCGAGGAAAATAAGATTATCTTATCTTGTTAACCTTGTATACATAAATTACTATAAAATTGTTTTTATTATTAGTAATAAACAACATAGCCTAACGATTGCGCTTATGGTATAATAGACTACAGTTTTGATTTGATGGAAATCAAAGAATGAACGAATAATGCACGACTGTCATCCGCAAACAGAAACTTACTACACCTTTGTATTATTTAGAACCGGGAACCGTTTAGATTAAAACATTTTTGATTAATTGTTGATGTGTTGGGAATATATATGAATAAATGACTGGCAGCATTAATATTGATCGACAAAAAAGGAAAAATAAACTTAAAACTGGCGGACACAGGATATAGTATACAAAACAATACATGTACAATTGCAGGCGATTTCATACGGATTACTATAAAGAACTCGATTATTTTCTTTGTTTGTATGCTTTTAAAATGGCTCAAGTATTTTCTTATTCCATTTATTAAGTGAGTTACTAGAATACTGGGATCTATACATTTGGAATAAAGTTAATGATGATAATGACAAATTGTCGATAGCATTTACATTGGCAGACTGTGCAGTTATTGTTACTCATAAGCTTATTCGAGATTCGATTTAAGTAGAACGTCATTAATTACTCATATATCTATATGTACGTATGGGTACCTTTAAATCATTTTGAACAGTAAAGTGAAAAATGTATTGCTGTTTCTATATAATTGATTACATTTTGAGAAATATAGTATTACATGTGTTACCCAGTTCTTATATTCTCGTACAAATTATAAAAATTATTTAACAAAGTTTTCGAACAGGACGTTGGTTATTTGATTGGGAGAAATTACTACTTCTAATTTTAATAACAAAAACAATATGCTGGACTATAATTATCACCACATTCATATACATATATTGTGTAATTGTAATTGCAAAAACATTTGAAATTTAAAAATGTCACAACGCTTGTTTTAGTGTAATCAATGTAAACTAATTTATAATATTTTCTTCTTGGAAGATTCAATAATGGAAGCAATGCGTATCCTCCCAAAAAGAACGAGGTTTAAGGAAGATTTACACGTATAATAGGAGAGACCTTTTCCATATTTTGTCTTTGCACAAATTTAGGTATACATACATACGATTACATTTATTTATCGCAACCATTTATAGCTAACCTCCCCAAAACAATACAAACAATGGAGTTGTCTTAAACAAAAAATACTCGTTTGTGTTACTTGTCATTAAATCTTGTGATTACATCATGATTAGCTTTAAAATTTCTGCTACTCAGCAGGTACCATATTTTGATCTAAATCGGGCTTAGTATCATCTGGATCCAAGCTTAAGCACTCAGCAAAGTAGTGCTCCATAGAAGAGTACACGTGCTCTAATACTCCATTGAGTTCATGACCTTCGTCAGCGTAGGTCTGTAAAAATATTTAACAAATAAATATTTAAGATAATCTAATGATCATATTAACGGTCATATCGATACAAAGTAACTGAATGAAAGTTTATGCGGATTCAATCGAAGAATCCGATCCGTAATATACCTACCTGATATCGAAATAATATATTTGCTTCGGTTAATGATTTAGCTAATTGAACACCGTGTACATATGGTGCCGTCGAGTCTGCTAGGCCGTGGATTAGAAAAAACGAATTTGATTTTATAAGACGTGCTCGTTGCGTTGCATCAGCTTCTACGTATCCTTTATAGTTCTCAGCAGGCAGACCTAGTATTCGCTCGGTAAAGGCAGAATCTAAAAATAAGACAACTTTGTAATATATAGTTTAAAATGTCTAACAGAATGTACTAACTATAATACAGCCAATCTGTGATTGGGGAGATTGATATTCCACACTTAAAGACTTCTTGTTGCGTCCCAAGAACCATTGAGGTGACATATCCGCCATAGCCCCAGCCCCAAATACCAACACGAGTTTCATCTAAAAAGCTAATAGTATCCAATAGATATCTGTGCAAGTAGTAAAATAATAATGAATCATATTTTGTCAATACTTCCAAAATAACACTAATACCTTAATACGGAGATTTGATCTTGAACCTCCACGCCTCCCAAATGTCGATATAGAGATTTTTTGCTTTGCCCCTTAGCACCTCTTACATCCAAGCGTACATAGATCACGTCATTTCTAGAGGACATATATGTACCCCAGTCTATTCGAAATTTTTCCGAAACAGATTCTGATCCGGGACGTCCGTTTCTATGTAAATCAGTAAGTGAAATTTCAATTCAATATTTATAATGAAAACTAATGGTACTTACACTTCGACTACAACTGGAAACGCTGCATCTCGAAGCTCTTCCCTCCAGCTTGGCGGTAGGAGTAATTGTACCTGAGCTCGACTTCCGTGCGGTAATGGTATCTCAAAGGATCTCTGAATGGGTAATGCCAATTTTTGCAGCCTTTCCGTATAAAATGGACGAGTATCGTATAGGATTTTCACAAGACTGTGGGTTTTTTGCATATGAACTCCTGATACAGGTAACCCAGGACCCTGACATTCTAAAATGTAGTATTCAATTCCATAATTCGCTGCAAGGCCAAATGGTGGTGTTATGTATGCGTCGAAATTTGAGCAGTTCACGTAATAATATCTGCTACTCCACAGAGCTTCACCCAAATCGCAAGTTATACACTGTGGTTCACTTCTGTCGATAGAACAACTTTGGATTACAACTATTGCAAGTCATGTACATACATATATATTCCGACAGACTTACTTTCTTGTGTCATCGTTAACAGGATCTTTAACGGAATACAAATGTCTTTGACCAGGCTTTTTATCTTGTGTAGCAAGATAATATACCATGTGATTAGCAGTATCCCAACATAAGATTTTTAAAACCTAATTAAAATGCATTTAGCAGAAAGAAATGGAAAATTGAAAATTACTTTTAAAATTTAAAATTGAATAGGACCTTACCTCATAACGGCCATGGGATATTACTGAAATTCGTTGATGTGTAATTGTTATGTGCTTGATGTGCGTGAAATGATCGTTTCCCGCCTCCTGAACACTTGCAAGCAGCAAAAAGCTGTTTCCATCTGGTGCAAAAACGGGATGTGGAAAGATATCGAGCCATTCATCTTCAGGAGCACGCTCAGAGTGAATCTGAAAGATATTCATAGATTCAACTTAAAACTTTCTCCATATGATAATTTCTCTTCACTTACCTCTATGCACATCCAGTTCTGTTCTTTTGAGCACGTAGCAATAATACTATAGTTTTGAGAACGCATCATAAAAACTACAGATACCTGATTATTGCTATTTGATATCCAACCTGCCGACGTTAGGTAATAGTCCCTATAGTAAATGATAAATTTTTAATAATATTTGTTATACAATGTCAGCGGTTTACTTACTGCCCATTTAAAGTAGGAGGCGGAGTTAATTCGTATTTAGATATTTCCATAAAATTTGTTATATCGACTACCCACAACTGAACTTCGGGATTGGCAGTGCCTGGTGTCGGGTACCGTACATTTTTCGTTTCAGGAAATGAACTTCCCGATGCCATGCCGCTACCGGCAATTATAGCTCCAGATGATAACCATGGATATGTCATCATTCCGACATGGGTATCATTAAATAAGGCAAACATGAAGTGGCTACCATCAGTTGATGACCAAATTGCTTCCGGAATATCGAAAATTTCCTCTAAAAAATAGTATAATTTAATATAATAAGAAAGCATACACAAAAAATAAGTTCTAAGAGATAAATCCAATTTAAAGTGTTAGGATAAATGGAAGTAAATCTATATATATCATTACCCTGATAGAGCCAATCTGGAATTCCGTTATATATATTATTATCATGCCCTGTTGTAGTAATCCTTATATCTTCTTCCATTGAAGGCGATTGTCGAACAAATATATCATTGTCAGCAACTATAATGATTGAAGTTGTATTTCCGAGCCAGGCTGCATATTGAAGACGAGTTCTTTGTACCTTGGAAGAGTCCTTTAGCTTCACAGGCATATGGTGATCATTATCTACATCATAGATTGTGTAAAACGCAGTAAACGATTTCTGAAAAATCTAAAAAAAAAAAAAACAAATTATCTGAATTCAAATAAATATAATAACTGTCGCATTGACTTACTTTTTTAACATTATGACTGAACAATACGTATTTAAGATCGTGTGAACATTGATATCCCCGAACATTTAGTTGGCGAATTGTGTGATTTGTGACTAAAATATTTATTGAGTTCAGCGATGTATCTAATATGGAAAGCCCTCCATCGTCTGATTGGAATACATATTTTTTCGTTGTTACCCAAGAAGGTTTTAATCTCGTTGGAGTCAATTCTCCTTGTAAATATTCATCAAGAATCATTCTACGACCCGACCAGTATAAAAGTTCGTCCACATATCTAAAAAAATCCAAAACGATAGTCAAATTTACGATAGAATAAAATTACCTTGTTATGATTTACGTACCCCAAAAGGTATATGGCTGTTATTATTCCAGCTATTACAAAACTAATAACTAGTAAAGAGAAAATAATACTGCGCCAGTTATGTCCGTCCTCTAGATCCAATTCTGTATCTTTTTGTTTGGGATCTTGAACTTGTAGAGTCTCGTCGGGTGGTAATCGCCATGATCCCCCACGATCAGAACTAATATTGGCATGCATTTTCTCAAAAACAAATCGGCACGATCTTTTCCAAGCCAAATCCTTGAAAATTTTAAGTTATGTCAAGTTCAAGAGTGCCTCGGACGGTTTTGGAAGTAAGAAGCTACGAATTAGAAGACTTTTAAATAAGTAGATCAAAAAATACTGTCAAAAAGGCACTTACATTGAATTAATCATTATGCCGATGCTGTATCTGTCATCGGTTTCTGTTGCTCAGTATTATTTGGTGTAAGCAATGTCCTACTAAACAATTGAATTGAATACCAAATTAATTCTTGTTTTATGTACAATATAAACCTTAATCTTACCGATATACATTGATTATAGTATAATTCAAGACTTTTCGGGGAACCCAAAGATAAAAATTGCAAAACGCAGATACATTTTCAACTTTTTTGTCTCCATAAAGCTTGAAATTGTAATCACAGATCTGCTTGATAGCCTAGCATAAAGTTTAATCTGTAAGTGTGTATGATCGGGTAATTATTCTTAATTCAAACTGTTTAACTTACATGAAATTCATATTGTTGCTTTAAACGGAGTCGCTGTTTGATGATCGTTGTAGTTTCTACTTTTTCACTCGTTATTATTTTTATGTTTTTAATTTTGTTGCCCTACCTAGAGACACAGCTAGAAAAACATTGTTACAAACAATATTAGCATGTTCATAAGTAAATAAAAACATATGTACACATGACTATGTAAGATAATCTAAGTTTAGCCACATCACCATTAATTTGATTCTTTGTATTGTTCTTGTCAGCACCGAGACCATCTTACCCCACCCCCGCTGTTTGCTGTTGAATCCCGTAAATTATGCCACACCTTTGTAAATGCGCCATATACATACATACATATATGTATGCATGTATTCATGTACATTGCGTGAGAAAATAACAAGACCCCCCGTGCAATAGGTAACAAGTAAGCGGAAAAACATCATTTGTTTAAAGAAAAGAAGGTAAGAAAATAAATGCAGGATAAAATCGACAATGACCTTTAGCGGACTTCCTTGGGTCTATAAGCCTGCAAATAAAACGAATTTCAATGTTTTGGCGGCCCCGTTGATACTTTTACAAATAAATATGTATATGTGTGTGCGTTTGTATGTCCATATATGTATGCATGGAAATAACGGTAATATTTACTTTCGCTCACTAACACAAATTTAGGTTCACGCTACTGTGATTCGCTATTGAAAGATATTGCACAACAAACACACATATTTATATGCATATATGCCCGTTACACGAATCTTAACTTGTGAACTATATTTTAGAATTTTTAGTTAATTATTATTATTTGTGATAATTATAACAAATTTTGGCAGCTAAACATGTTGGTTTAAGAGGAATCTCTGTTTTTGTCAAAATTTTGTCTATTACATAAATAGCCTCAGCATCACATGAAAAGTTGTATAAATATATTAAAAATTAAAAAATAGTTATTAAGGCACTTAAGAAATTTTAAACCTTATACACACACACATTTGTATTAGTTAAAATTATTACTAGGTATGCATAAGTACGGTTATTCACGAGTACTAGTTTTTATACATATTTATGATTGTTTATTAATAAAATTATTTATGAATCAAAATTATTTATATGCACACTTAATTAGGCATTGACATTCCGAGTATTTTTATATGTGCATGTTCACATTGAAACAGAGAGGTTTTTTTATTTTTGCTACATATTAAATACAACCTTCAGAATGTACATGGGCAAACTTTTGTGTACGTATGTATGTATGTGTACACGCATATAGTATAGTACTTTCTAACGACAGCAGTGGAAGAAGACCGAACTGACTGGTAGTATCTCAGTGGTATTTTAATGGAAGACCATTACCCAGCGACTGGCAACCCGGGACTAAAACCTGCCTTCGCCTGGTGCGACAAGAATTGCGAAACAATTTTGCAGAGAGGATATTTTTGCCGCGTGTGATTATGCTACTGTAAATACACGTACAAATTCAAAGTGGGACCAAAATTTGAAAGCCTCCAGAGACATTTTTTCTCTTAAATTGATAATTTTAAATAAATAATTTAATTTATAAAATTTACAGCTCATTATTTTCATAGCTTTAATTTTAGTTTTTTATATTAAAAGTCAATTTATTTTGTGGGTAAATATACATTCGTTATGAACTATTTATTCTCTCGGTGTATAGATATATACCGTTAAGCAACAAAATCTAGGGGTGGGAAGTATGTATGTTGTCAGTGAAATACGTTATTATCCCACTAAAATGAAATGTAAAGAACATTTTTGAACTTTACCTAGCTTAATTATAAATCAAAGTCTTCATTTTAGTTGCACAAGTCGGCTCTTGGGAATTTTTCTCTTAAGTCAAGAGCTACACTCTCTTATATCAATGGGGTTTTTTGGGGGTTGTTATTTACAATCGAATGTTCTACTTGTTAAGCATCTGAGGCTTTCTTACATATAAAATAAAAGTTACAGCAAGTGTTATGTATTCCTTGACTTCAATTCCATAATTGAGAGCGATTATACTAGTATATTTGAAATAGTAGTCGTACTAATCGAGATACATCGGACCTGTTGAACTAGTTCATACATCGATAACAGTCGATGAATCAGTTCTTTGAACTGCCATCACTAATGTGTCTGCCTCAACTCTTGTTTGCTATTTTGCATTTGCCGTCGTAGCTTTGATAATTCAAAACAATTTTACTTATACCACGTTATAATTATATTTAAACAACAAATCAATTCAGTATTCTTCTTTGATTTTGTGCAGTTTGCTACGATGCGCACAACCCGTCCTAAAAAACCCGAAAAAGTTAGTCGGAAGAAACCTCTAAATTTCCCACCGCGCCAAATTCCAAAACATGTTCTTGCGAGAACACTGGAAATTGTGAACAATCCAAATGATGAGTTCTGGTTAAACAAAAGCTCCTCATGTAGGGTACCAATTAACCATGAATCAAATGACTTAAGGCAATCAGATTCTGTTAAGAAGCTGAATATTGCTCGAAGGTGCTTGTTGACAAGAGATTGGAAAAACTTGGCCAAATTGTTAACATCGAACTTGATTGGAGACAGTCCCATTCAAAAAAGTTCATTTCACATTTTGTCTGAAGTAAATAAACTTAATTATCCTTTAAAAATGAAATTAATAATGTGTTATCTTTCATTTCAGTATGCTTCCGTTTTGCTTACGCTAGAAAATCCAACGCTTCTTGAGAAATTGCAACAAACGATGACACCAAATCCTAATCATGCTTCTAACAAGGGTAAACTTAAAAAGGAGGCAGTTGGAGAAAATCCCATACTAAAAAAATAAGCTTAAATTAATTAGTTTTTCTACTTCAAATATTTGTTTACTTCTGATTATTAAATAAACAAAAACAGAGTAAATTAAAATCAGCTGTTTTTAGAAATAGGGGTTTCGGCAACCCTAACTAGATTCATTTATCGGAACATAAATTTAAAAGTGATCCACTATCGATAAAAAAATTAAACATATTTTATGTGAACATCGCTCATCTCTATTTCTAATCGTTGCGTTTTCTGTTGCTAATAGCGTTTGAGTTTATAGTATATTTTTTGTTGTTTTATCTCTTGAGGATAGGGATACAAATTACATATTGGAATTCAAACCGGATGCTTGTTGTAAAGGAAGATCAAAAATATATTTATTTATACTATGGATAATATATTCAACCATTATTGGACCGGTCCCGATGGTTTCTATTGTTTGCAGTTGTAAAGTATAAATAAAGGCAAGTTTTGTTAAAATTCTTATTTTAATGAATAACATAACATTTAATTTGCAGAAATTAAAATAGATTCGCCGAACATATCATCAGGCACGAATATGGCTAACGAAAATTGTAACTTGACTTCGAGTTCAGAAATGGCTCTGGACCACTGTATAAAAAGCGAAATAACTTTCGAAGAAGAAAGAATAACAGACACAAAGTTCTTAGATTTACCGACGGAAATGGTATATCAAGTTGAAGTTGGCTGCCTACAGGTTGATACATCTTCTCCAATAAACAATATTGGAGAAATGTGTGAGCTCCAAAGGAATCCGGAAGAACAAACTGCAGAGCTAAATGAGTCGGTAATGTCAGATGCATTAAATGACCACAATTACACATCCCAAGAAATTGTGATTAGTCAACCAAAACTAGACAATGTTAAGGACGTACTGTTAAGTCATATATTTTCAAACGGTCAATCTTTGGAAAATCTCCCAGTAAGTGTGTCAAACTTCATAGATAACACTATAAGCAAAATAAGAATACTGCAGTTAGAGTGTATAAATAAAAGTACAGAAGAACCTTTGCCAACCGAATGTTCATCAAAAAATGATGACGACACTAATCTTCCAACGACTTGTTCTGAGCCACTTGAAATTGAGCCCTATGATGAATATTTTGAAAATCTCTATAATAACATAAATGAAGATAAAACAACGCTTAACACATTTCTCTCTGAAACAAAAGATTGTGCAAAAGAAATTTATAATGAATGCAGTTTGCAACAAACAGAAGAGGAATTCAAATCTTTTATACTAGAGAAAATTGGAAAGTTAAAAAAAATAGTTAATGTTATAAATACCAATGATCAATCTGTACAGACCATTTCAACAAACCACTTTATGAAGAAACACCGGCTAAATTATAATGCAAAAAGAAGTCTTCAAGATACATCGGAATCCTCGGATATGAAAAGTGATCGGTCTGTCAGTGACGCTGAATCAAAAAGCGATTCAATTAGTAATCGTAACTCTTGTCAACGTTTAACTAAGAAAAAAGATCTCAAAAAGGAAATCGCATATGATGATGGTATTGATCTTTCGAAATTTATAAAATTCGAAATTACCAATAGAAAACTCCGACACATATCTTCTGAATTAAAATCTGAGGCATCAACCTATTCATCAGACGATAATACTGATAAGGAAATTGAAAGGTTTGTTTGATTATATTACGTTGCTTAAGATATATGAAATGATGTAATGGTTCTTTTTCGAACAGGTTAACGAATTTGAGTGGCTTAAAAAAACGGCATGTAATCAATGGAACACCGAAACTCACGAACAGAAGCAAGCCAAAGAAGTTGCAGGTGAAAGAAGTAAATTTCCTGAATGAATCGGACGTGGATTCGGAATCAAATGATGCCGAAAGTTATAAGCCAGTAAGTACCAGAAAATTTGACATTGTCAGGAATTTAAAATAAACATTTTTTTTCAGCAGAGCGACACCGAAGTCATAACGGAGCATCAATATCTATCACGCTTTAATGAGCAAGTAAAAAATGAATTATTAAATGAATCAAACAGTGACTCTGGGCTCTCAGATCAAAGTGAATACAACCTTTCTAAGGAATCGTCTTCGACAGAAAATGAAGAAAAAAGAACATGTGTCGTGGATAAATTTTTAGAAGTCTTTCAGCCTGAAGATGATGATGATGATGAAGATGATCATGACGGCGACGAAGATGATATTAAAGATGAAGGAAACAATGAAAACAAATCAGAAGTTGAGCAGTTGAAAGAATCTGACAGTTTTGATGTTAGTGATGAATTATGGAATGATAATTGTAATCAAAAGAAGAAATCTAAGAAATCATTGGAAAAGTTAAGGGCTGAAGCAGAAAAACGTAATCATGATGAAGAAATTGTTCTTAGTTCAGAGAGCGAATTTTCGGAAGTGGAACCCGAACCCCAACAGGAGAAGAATAGACTGATCAAACCAATGCTGCGTCTTGATCAATTGGCAAGTGAGACAAGAGTTGCTCAGAAGTCCGAAACTGAGAGAATACGAAGGCTTGAAAAAAAACATACAATACTATCAAAGGCCATTAAAAACACCCCAAATTCGGTTAGTAAAAACAGCTTAATACTCGACTATATCGAAAAAACGAAAACATTTATCAAAGTCGACGAAGAAATTCTTAAACATTTAAAACCTCATCAAATCGATGGCGTCAAGTTTATGTACGATTCATGTTACGGCGGAATTGATCATACTAAGAAAAGCTCTGGGTCCGGGTGCATTTTGGCTCATTGCATGGGTCTTGGAAAAACCCTACAGGTAATATATTGTTATAAAATGCTGCTTTAGTAACTAACAATATTTCTTAATTTTACATATAGCTTATTGCTTTGTTACACACTGTCGTTTCATATAAAGAGCTGAATACAACTAAGGTTCTTGTGCTTTGCCCGAAGAGCACGGTTATGAATTGGGCAGATGAAATGCACCGCTGGTTGGGTCCACTCAAGCGTAAAACTCATATGAAAGTTTTCGTATTTCCGGATGCATCGTAAGTTTTTTTTAATTTTACTTACTAAAGTATTTTTGATAATGCTTTATTTTTTAGAGATATATCTGATAAATTACGTATATTAGAGGAATGGTCAGCTTGGTCGCTTAACAAAGCGGGGTGCCTATTGGTTGGCTATGAAGCTTTTCGGACGCTTGTTTTTTATCACTCCTACAAAAACAGAGGGAATTTAAGTTCCGCTAAATTGGAGATCATTCGTGATAAAGTTAATAAATATTTGCTCCAACCTGGTAAATACAAAAACAACAATAAAAAATAAATTGAAAATACTACATTTTAATCAACATTAACTGCTTGTTTTCAGGTGCTGATCTCGTTGTTTGTGATGAAGGTCATGTTATAAAAAATAGCAAGTCTGCGATTAGCCTCGCTGTTGCTAAAATTGTAACACCGAAACGTATTATGCTAACCGGTACTCCGATTCAGAACCATTTAAAAGAATGTGAGTATTTAATTTCTGTAATAGAAATATATTCATCAATTTTTCATTACAGATTACAGTATGGTTAACTTTATAAAGCCACTGTATCTTGGTACTGAAAAGGAATTTGCCAATTTATATTGCAATCCCATTAAGAATGGTCAGCATAAGGATTCAAGTAAGAAGGATATTACTGTGATGAAGCAAAGATCTTTTGTTCTGCACAAAAAGTTATCGAAATTTGTTCAAGTATGTATCTGAGTCTGCATTCTTAATTGAGAATAATATTCATAAATCAACGTATTTTATATTTTAGAGAAAGGAAGCCGAGTTGTTAAAGACATTTTTACCACAAAAGTTTGAGTATGTTCTATTCATTCCGATGACTTCAGTACAGGTAACAATATAAAGACTCGTACAACTATAATTATCTATGTAACAACTTTCTTCTATCCTTTTTGCAGAACACTCTATATGAATATATCTTGGAGGCTATAGCAAGCCGTGGAGATAGTCGGGGCAAAAGTCTTATAACAGATTATACTGTCTTAAGAAAGGTAACAATTTGGAAAATGTAAAAAAAGAATTAATTTAATTAAATAATAATTATATGTAGATATGGACACATCCGAAAGTTTTGGAAGATGCCTGGAAAAACGCTAATATGGTAAGCACACCAGCTTAATAATTTATATACCCGCATACGACTTTATTTTAATTTTAGCAAAAGAATAAAAAAGATATTAAGAAACCAGGATGTCCAAACTCCGATGATGATCAACCCGATGACATTTATGATAGTCAAACTGGTCTCATTTCTGTAAATAATGATTGGTGGCGAAAATACCTTTCGAAAAAGGACTTGGAAACAATAATGCCAAGTAATAAGCTCCGAACAGTATTTTCGATTCTAAGAATGTGTGAAGAGAAAGGCGAAAAATGGTAGGTTAAAAACATTTTTTACTGTGAACATATTTTGATAATTTAATTTTCTTTTTTTTAGTCTGATTTTTTCCGCATTTGTTGCTGTGTTAAATGTGGTTGAATACTTTTTTAAGAAAATTACTCAAAATGATCCTGAAATATTACAACACCTTTGTAAGTAATGATATAGTATTAATATTTATTATACCACACATTTAATTACAAATACAACCTCAATTTGTTTAATTTATTTAGATGTACCTTCGAACATTAAACCTGCAAGTACTTGGATCAGTGGTCAAGATTACTATCGACTGGATGGTAAAACCCCAAAAAATATTAGGCATGAAATGATAAAGAGGTTCAACAGTGAAGCGAACAGACGAGCGCGCGTATTTCTTATCTCTGCTAAGGCTGGCGGTCAGGGAATTAACCTGATTGGAGCCAATAGAGTCATAATATTGGACACATCGTGGAATCCATCAAACGATCAGCAAAATATCTTTCGTATTTTCCGTCTGGGACAGAAAAAGAATTGCTATATTTATCGGTTGATTGCAATGGCAAGTTTTATATCGTAATCTAATCGAATTATTAAAACTATATATAATTTCTGTGCAGGGAACCATGGAGGAAAAAGTGTACTCTCGCTCTGTTACAAAGCAAGCTATGAGCTTCCGAGTGGTTGATGAGCAACAAATTGATAGGCACTACAATATGGCTGAATTGGCAGAACTCTATACGTAAATGCATGGATACTATATATTTGAAGCATTCATTTTATTTCAGATTATTTTTAATACGTTTTCAAATTTTAGGTTAACTTATCCCAAACAAAGCGAAAGACCTTATCCTTTACTTCCTAAAGACACTATATTAGCTCACTTATTGCGGCAATCTGAGTTGGTTTATAAGTACCATGAACATGACAGTCTACTGGAAAATAAAGTGGAGCAAGAATTAAGTGAGCAAGAGAAAGCTGATGCATGGGACACATATGAAAGGGAATTACAAATGAATTTAGGTACTAAATTTCCAAAACAAATTACACAGAGAATTACAATATTAATATGCTATTCATTATATTCCAGCACAACAAGAAGGATCAAATGCAGAAAAGTAAGTTAAATTTTCTCAATAAAAGTTGTAATAAAATATCATTTTTTTTTGTTTTTTCAGAAATCCTAACTCTGTTTTACCTTCAAAACTCAATTCATATTTCGGAGCGGTTCCTCCGGGTCTTGATGTGAGTAATTATTGTAAATTTTGAAAAAAAAAATACTAATTTTATTATATGGATTTACAGATGCAAGCCTTGCTGAATTATAGCCTCCAATCGTCCTCCCTTATGCAGCCGTACAATTATGGTTTAAATCAAAATTATATAGATTATTTAAACTTGTATCAAAAGTGTTCATCACTCCGTTATCCGGAAATGAACGCCTGTCTAAATGACACTAGTCTAGCTGCCTCTCTGTTTGGAGTTGGTACTTCCCCAAACCTTAATCACATGCAATCGCCTGCATCAATTCTGTCAAGCATGCAAAGCCTTTCTGGCTCAAAGACACATCCAAAGGACTTCAATATGTTTGATGCTCAAAAGAACCGAACCAACCCTTTAGCCCACCCTGCACTACACCCGACAACTTCTACAGAATCAACTGCGAATCTAAGTAATATTGTTACGAGCTTAGGTCAATATAAACAGTTACTTGAAAACCCCTTAGGAAATTTATTAAATTACTCGAACCAATCGTATTCCACGCCAGGCCAAGCAGAAAGCTTGCTTGCAAATATGAAAGCATCCCTTCCCAGCGATCTTTATCCTGAAAAGATATTAGAAACCGGTGTTACCAAGGAAAAACCAGGGAGACCCAAATCGTCCGGCGATCAAGGTATTATTAATAAGGGTTCAATATCACAGGATCTGAGAGCCACAACAACAGTCGATCTCACACCGACATCCACACCGAGTTTGGCTGCTATCACACCGTTTGATAGAAACATGCAAGCTTTAAGAAAACAAAATCCACTTTCCACAACTTCCGTTGATCTTACAAGCAACCCTTCCGTGAAAAATCCATTACCCCCAAAGAAAACTCCACCGCTGCCACCAGTACAACGACAAATAAACTTGGTAAATGATGATGATAGAAATCACAAGAACCCAAATACTGGAAGCTCAAACTTCCCATCGGGTTTCCCTGTTGATAAAGGGTCGTCCCTATTATCGAAAACTTTTCCTAAAACTGACATGCAAATTATTCCAACGAATAGCCCACCTGGAACGATTAGCATTACGAAGCAACTTAATGAAATGTCTCCCAGTATTTCCCTAACTGCAGTTAACCCACCCAATGAAAAATCTAGATCACAAAGTCAATTAATTGATAAAATGGATAAATTGATAAATAACGGGACAACAGTTTCAAGTGTAAGTAATAGGCAGGCAACGGCAAATGTTTTCAAGCCAAGAAAACCCTCGAATCCGAATTTATTTCCTTTGCCAAAGGCCTCAACACTTACCAATTCCCAAAAGGTTCTTACAGGCAAAGATAAATCAGTACCAATTTTAGTATCCCAAACAAAGAAAATGATGAAAGAATATTCATCCATGTTAAGGACAGAAATTGGTAAAAGTCCTGTCACAAAAGCCCTCTCTAAGCCTGAAACTTCATCACCCAGTATAATTGGTAGTATAGACTCCAAGACCTTAAACCAAAAGAGCAGTACAGAAACGGGATTAAGTATTACTAAAACATCCTTGCCATCTCAAATATCGAATACAAATACGCCAGCAAATATATATACTAATGTGAAGTCAGCCACTGGAACAAGTTATAGTAGTACCCCCCCAATGACAAATATACGCACAACAAAAGCAATATCTGCTGAAAGTGGATTCCCTTCCAACGAACATAGAAATCCTAATATAGTCAATTTAGCAGGGTAAGAATCATGAAATTATTTTAAATAATCCCAACTTAAATATATTTTTTTACAATTTTAGAGATAACCAACACAATTTAGCCAAAAAGAGGCCAACTGAAAGTGCGGGGAATCTTAGTATAAAGCGAACTAAAATGTAAATAATAGTATAATATGTAAATAAAATGTCCTTTAAGATAATGTTTTATTTATTACAAATATTCATCATGTTTGTTTTCATCAAATATAAATCTATCAGTGTATCGTAAAATACCTACTATACGATGAAGTGAAAACTTTTGACAAGGCTTTACTTTATCCCAGTTTAGATCCTATTTAATGTTATAAATTTTAACGTTTTAAACTTATTACCTATTTTAAAAAAAAATTTATTTTTATTTGTTTAAGCTGTATACATTAATTAATTTTATTTAATTATATATTGTTTCAGTGTACTGCCAGTAATTGACATTAAATATTAAAATATTACTAATGGACAAACATCTAGATATAATCTTCGAAGCAGAGACTGAAATTATTACTGATAACTGATTTAAAGAACAACTCTCTTACGGCAGCCGCAAGTCGAGCTTTTGTTATAAGAGCTTTTCACTCCGCAGCTGTTATACACTCTGCTAGTGCAGATTGCAGCATCTGCGCAGAGGATACGGTGCACATGGTACTTCCTCGGAGCGTTCTCTCTGGGGATGCGCACCATGAAAACGCAGCTTTTGAACTTGGCAGTCATCATAAACTGGTCCGAAGAGTTGGACGTTCGCGCAAGTAGTAAAAATCGCAACGCGGGTCGAAAAAACAACGCGAATTTAATACAAATTTTATGCCAATGGATTGAAAAGCCCTATACCTGCAAAAGCAAGAAAAGCAAGTTTGCCATATACACAATTTTTTGTAGTTTTCCACTTTTTGCGCGTTGTTCCGTTAAGTGTTTATTGACTTTTACAATTATTAATAAAACGATATACACCGGTAACGGGACACTATATTGCCTTATAATTTGATTATCTTTAACAGATACTCAAAGTGAAAATCCTCGAAATCTCCAGAAAAGTTTGTATAACATTTGATAGAGTGCAAAATGGTTGGTAAACAAGTGATAAGAATTATGATAACAGCGTTTTGATTATCGCGTGTTGTCACATGCGAGGCATAACTAATTATTATAACGGTTAATAGATAAATATTTCTCTCTCTTTATGCCTGCCTTTACCTATTTAAAGGCGCTCTTTGCTAAGAGCACCACTCCTGTGTGTGTATGTATGTGTGCGCGTCAAGAACTGCAATGCTCATTAAATGTGATAAGAGAAAATATGACATTGTGTTTATGAAATTAAAATCATCTGTCGGGTATTATTATTATTAGAGTTCCAAGTAAATAAAGAAATAAACGTTCAGCTTTTGGATACAAATAAATAATTATTTTTTTATATTTGACGATTAATCAGTTTATATTTGCGACTTAAATATTTTAAAAATAAAACTAATAAAACTAATACCAAAAATATTTGAGCGGTTTGCAACTTTACTTGTTATAAAACTTTTGGAAAGTGGTTCTGCGCGTACTGTTCAAAAATTAATAATATATTATATGATTTAATAATATTATTTTCATGTCTTTATAAATTTGTTTTGACTGCTCTTAATAAAGGAGCATAACTTTGTCTGCAATATTGACATCGGACAAACAGCTGTTTTATGAATTAAATAGTCAACGGACCTGCGCAATTCGCAGAATTCTCAACTTATTTTACTCATAAATACACACCCACACCAACAGGCATACGCTGCAGGCAGAGCAAAGTATTTATAAAAATCGCGTTCTCTTGCCGTGCTAAGAGTTAAGTGCATTTTGATAGCTTCTTATGACCAATATTTGGCTTGTGGGAGTCGTCAGCTTTTAATGTGGAGTCTCAAGTTTGAGTCTACAAGTGCTTGATGTAGTTTCACCATTATGAACTTCGGCTTTTACGTACACTTTATCTTCTCTAATTTACTTTAAAGAAGGCTATCACAATATTTGGGCGGTAATTGGTTATCTCTCACTAAGTGGTCCAGATAGAAAAATTTTTGGATAAAGGCCGTTGAGTTTGATTGATTCAATTCCGTTCTAAAAATACTTTCGTGCTCTAATTATTTGATTTGTTTTTTTTTTTTTTAACTTTTATCAATTTATACTATTATCTATTTAATTCCTAAACCGGACACAATTCTTTAAAACCTTTATTAAAGCCTTTCAAAATATGTTACATCGTCTACAATTAAAAATTATTTACTTTATTACTCTAAATTCTCCTAGAAAAAATACATTTCCTTTATACATTTCCAGATTAATACCACAACCGCTACGATTTTATAATATATGAAGTTAATATTTCATAGGCTCTACTTTATCAGCTATAAAAATGATTCGGTTTTGCGATGAGATGTGGGCGCCGTTATTCTTCATTAGCCTTACATTTACATTTTGCTACACTGCAGGAACGACAGGTAAGCACTGTGATGAGACATGTTTTATATAATGATTTTCAAATATAAATGGGATGAATATCATTCTTTACTCACAACAATATTTCGATTGTCTTTCACGTTTCACCAAAAAAGATCTTTCGAACTATATTGATACTCAAGGGCCGAGTTTTTCCCTTGAACCGCCTAGTAGAATTGAGTTTATGAACACAGCTGGAAGCACAGCGAATTGTATAGCTCTCGGAAATCCACCGCCCACTGTTCAATGGCTTGATAAGGAAAATAATCCAATTACTTCCATTTCGAAGGTAATGCCAAAAGTTTTTTATAGATTACTAATGATCTTTGGATAGATCCATGTTAGCTTCATTTGCCTCTGTATACCTTTCAGATCCGACACATTTTGGCGAATAATTCATTACATTTTCCGCCATTTTCGGCTGAAGAATTTCGACAGGATGCGCACTGGTCAGTATATCGCTGTACAGCATCAAATAGCGTGGGTACAATAGTATCGAGAGACATTGTTGTTAAAGCAGGTAAGCACTAATAAATCAAATTACATGCTGAGTATAAGTCAATCAACACTCGAAATTTATTTTCACTTCAGTGGTTTACCAACATTACGAACCGGAGGTTCAAAATCCAGGTGGATTTATTGGAAGTAATGTTTTGATAAAATGCAACATCCCCTCTTTTGTAAAGGAGTATGTAACTGTAACTTCGTGGTTACAAGAACCGAATTTCAATATTTATCCATCATTGGAGGGTGGTAAGTTTATATAAAGTTATTTTATTCTATTCTATTCTCTTATTTATTTAACACGTTTCGTATTTGTATTATAGATGGCAAAAATCACATGTTGCCCACTGGGGAACTCTTAATCTACAATATAACAAAGAATGATTCGCAAAAAGTTTACCGTTGCCGAACACATCACAAATTGACGCAGGACTCGGTAGTCAGTAGCAACGCGGGCAAAATACAACTAACAGGTGAGTTCGGTTAGATGAATTTTGAAAGCTGAGAGAGTAATTATATATTGGAAACAAATCTACTTATATATTATCTTTGCAATCCTTTGAATATTTCAGAAATACGTGAACTTGTTCCACCGATAATCAACGAGAAACGAGTTTCGTTAGTCGCTCGAGTTGGAGACCCTTTAGTACTAGCATGCATAGCATACGCAAATCCGAAGCCAACTTGCAGGTAAGATCAACTCACAATAAATTATGATAGCTATAATGTCATAAGGATTAAGATAATCTTACTTCAATGTTACTTGAAATTTTAAACGATTTAAAGTCATTAATATATGATGTACCCCGCAACTCCGAGCTCTAGATATACCGGGACTGTACAAATTACTTTTATTTCCCTGCCATTAACTTGAAGAACAATAACCATGACCTTAAGTGAGTACTTCCTTTATCAATGCCCGTACTCGAGCTTAATGGACGCGATGCGGTGGTGGATCCAGACTTGAGTACTTAAAAAAAGGGTGCTGTGAGCAGTGGTTTGATTCTTGCTCCTAAATAGAGGCATACATAATAAGAATTTTTTCTACACATGCATATCGAGTACATACACATACATACGTACATTCACAAATGCATACAGCTGTATATATTTTCAGCAGCAGGGCAATGCTCTCAAGCAAGTTATCTGAATTTGCTCCATTCCTTGATTCCTTCATACAAATATGCATGTATGTAATTCATTTATGCATACATATGAATGTGTGTGTGTGTGTGTTCTTAGACTTTCATCTGCATGTAACAGTACTCACCAATTTGTTGCACACATGCATACTAACAAACGTATGCATGGTTGGTCTAGGTCGCATCCGTTTAGGCAATTTCTCCGAGTCCGATAGGTTAACTCCCCCTCTCCAATCCGGCAACTTCACTTTAATGATGTGCCGGTCTCGACTTGGTATGTGCATACATGCGTATGCATGTAAATGCATGTGTGTTTGCATGTGTTTACCATGCACAGTGGCTCACAGCATTATTTTCTGTTTAGAAAAGAGTAACAGTTTAAGCGTCAAGGTTTAAAATTAAATATTTAATCTAAAGAAGTAAAAGTGCGATACTCAATACCAAGATGCCCCTATCCCTAACGCAAACACTCACACACTCCCATGTGAAAATATCCGCTACAACATGTATGCGAAATAAACTGTGAGCCACTGTGTGTTTGGAACAAGTGTATAAAAAGTATGCACACATACTCACATGTACAGCATACATGTGCAAGCAAACAAGCATCCATCCATATAAACATACATACATACATACCCTTGTGCAAGTTTAGTCGGGACTGGCGCACAGTGGGAATCCTGGTCAAAAAGCGTTTTAAAAGAGACGCCCCCACTGCGTTTGTTTTAATGCACACACAGCCGCACACACACTTACAGAGAAAATCACACGTAATGGAGTCTTTTAAAGATACCCTGTTTCCCCATGTACTTACATATGCGCGTACATACGTGTGTGTGTGTGTGTGTTTGCACGTGGCTATACAATTCACGACAGTCGCCTCTTGTTTGTTCACATTTTTTATCTTTAGTAAAATGAAATTTCTTTTAGCAATTTTAGAATTACGTTTATCAGAGAATCTTTTACGCTTTCATATGCATACGGACCGATTGCGCTGCATTTCAAGCGCACATAAATATTCTAATTACATTTTTTGATCCAAAAGAGAGTTAGGAAGCCCTCTGTGCGACAATAGAGTTTTATTTGCCTTGTTTGCGATGCTCTCCTCTTGCATTTTTTTTGGTGTGATGATTTTCTTTGGTTTGTGACTTGTGTGGAGTTGTGAGTATACATGTACAAGCATACATACATATGTATGTACAAGCCTGAGCGCGTATGTGCATTTTTGCACATATGTACCACATACGTACGTATGTACGTACGTCCATACTTACAATGATACTCGTATGTATGTTTCCAACCAAATTGGGCACTGGGCACTATACTACAATGTTATAGTGCTGACTAGGCGCCCAGGCCACTGACTTCGTTGCTAGCGAAGCGAAATTGTACATACTCACACACATGCACATGTACTATGTATGTTTGCTAGTAAATATGTAAGTAAAAAAAAAATAACAACGTGCGGTGCGGAGCTTTCAATATCCAAAATGTTGCTAAAATTTTGTTACGGTACAAGCAAAACAAGTAAAGACAAAATGGAAAATTTGCATAAACGAGATATGAGCGAAAAAGGTAACAGCCTTTTATATACCCTGCTCCTATTGGAACAAGGTATACAAAATTCAACACCTGAAGAGATTCCAGGGGATGTGGCAGCACATATAAATTGAATAGTGATGGTCTGATGGATATTAAGTTTCTAATAGTGATAGGAATTTCATTGAATGGTGTAGTATTGTCTGAATTGTTTTATGGGGAGCACAGCTGACCTGGCAACACTGGCGAGAGAAGAGAATGTCATTAAATAGTGATGTACTCTTGATAACTTAGAGATGTGAGTTTGTCAATGATCGTTATTAATAGCCGAGATAAGTTTGCAATATTCCGTTTTGATATATAAGTGATGTGCATCTGTCACACAAACTTGTTTCACTTACTACAGATGGCACACAACACGACAGAGTAATGAGGAATCTATGCAGCATATGCTTGCTACTGGGCGTGCAAAAATCAAAGATGGCACTCTGATTCTCTCAGCCGTTGCAAAAACTGATAATGGTGCATTCTACTGCACCGTTTCGAATTCCGAGGGTAGTGAGACGTTGGAGGTGAATCTCTCAGTGTCATCTGCTTTGGCAGCAAGCTTGCAGCCCAACATACAAACTGTTAATCTTGGCCAAACTGCTGATTTAGTGAGTAAAGTGACCTTAATACAACGTTTGCATGTATGGCAGAAATCTTATCGGGGATTTGTAGATTTGCAGCACTTCCGGATTCCCGAAACAACAAGTTTCATGGTTTAAAGATGGCAAAACACTGCGTTCGGGATCTCGAGTGCGTCTTTTATCAAAAGAACACATACGCATTACGTCCATCGTCAAGGAAGATAAGGGAATGTATCAGTGTTTGATTAAAAATGATTTTGAGTCGGCTCAAAGCTCAGCGGAATTAAGACTAGGCGGTATGTAGTACTACCATTGTATATTGAGGTGCTTGCCTATTAAAATAATGTATATTTAAACTCTATAGAAGTCGCGCCTCAGCTGTTATATAAGTTTATAGAACAAACTATGCAGCCAGGACCAACGGTTTCCTTAAAATGTAGTGCCAGTGGGAATCCTACACCGAAAATTGTATGGCTATTGGACGGTTTTCCGCTTCCTAACGTAAGTAAATTGAACAAAGCGTTTATATCCTATATTCCTATGGAAACCCAATTTTGCACTGATATGTATCAAATGCATTTTTATAACATTTATAAATGCTCCTCTTATAGATGGATCGTCTTATGATTGGTCAATATGTAACGGCATTTGGTGATGTCATAAGCCATGTCAATATATCAGCAGTAAAATCAGAGGATGGAGGCGATTACGAATGCAAGGCAATATCCCGAGCTGGTGAAGTTGCCCACTCTGCCCGGCTTAATATTTATGGTAGGGGTATTATTTTTAATATATTCATAGACTAGTAACAACGTGTAAACATATAGGGATGCCCTATATACGACATATGCCTAAGTTATCTGCAGTCGCGGGAAAAATGTTCGCATTAAAATGCCCAATTGCTGGATATCCCATCGAAAGTGTTTACATCGAGAAAGGTATGTGCCATTTTTGTTTATTGGGTTAAAGATATTGATCGTTGTTAACATTTGTAGACGGTCTGAGATTGCCCATTAACATGTGACAACGTGTTCAAAACGCAACTCTCATTATCGACAATGTGCAACGATCTGCCGATCAGGGCACATACACATGTATTGCCCGAAATAAGCATAACTACACATCGCAACGCTCCGTTGAAGTTAAAGTATTGGGTATGTATCTGTGTACTTCATATATGTCAATTTAAACATTAATAATATAATACATGCTACGAGACGATTAAATATATTTTTCTTTTACAAATAAGTCTCACTTCTTATAAGCTGATAGACCTGACTTTATGACGGGCTTGCAGTTTCTCACAATATTTTATAAGTTAATTCAAAAAACATTATCTTTTTTGCCTACATATGGTGACAAGCATATGAAACTGTATAAAATGCATATAGAATTGACAACAATATGGCCCTACCATTACATTTATAATAAAAAAAGCACGTGCAAAAAGGGTCTATATGATTTCTTACGCAAAAATATGATACGATAAGCAATGCACGAATGAGATCAAAGCATATTTGCATTTTCACGCACGCAGCACGTTTCTCCTTCCAGATCTATTATCAGATTTAATAATTTTCATCCTAAATGGGGGCATACTTTCGGGTTCTCTACAGAAGAATTAAAAGAAGCTTGAATGGAGTCTAGTGAAACTATATAATTTATATTTATTTATTTATTTTACCTTTAATGAATAAGTACTCCGACTAAATTTAGAAGAAAATCATATAACTGAAACTGAGGGTATCGCACTATAAGCTTTAAAGTCTTGCAAGGCTACTTTTCTTAATATTAAGAATGTTATCTGTCGTATGTCTTGCCCACAAAAGCACTCAACTTTTTATATAGTTTTGTAGACACATTTTATTTTGGAAACTTTTTTATCTCAGCACAGCTCGATCATTTACACTACTGCACTACTGTAAATTGCACTCGCATTTGCATTTGGTATATTCACATTCGCACCTGCACTTTTTTGGCATCCGCGGAATTCATTTCAGAGTTTCTGTCGCCACAGTTGTGAGTTGTAACAGCTCTCTATCTTTATAACTGACTTGTCTTCAAGCTGTTAGCCAAAAGTGCTATTAAGCGTCAATTTGGCGTTTTGATTTGGGTCAGTTGATAATTCTTTGTTGATGTATTTATCAGTAGTTTTTTTTTTACATTCGTATGCGGATGCATATAAACAATATAAAAAACTTTCGCTTCGGAAAGACCTGTCTAAATTTTATATCATCGAAAATGTCGATTTTCTAGCTGTAGTACTTACGGCGTGAAACACACGTTTTATGTTGAGTATTGAGTTGAATGAATTAAAAAAAACTACGCTTAGCCCAAGCAAACTAACTGACCATGTGAAAATGAATAGATCCGTTTTTATCACCACTATATTTGTTTAACTCTTATAATTTTCAATAATAGCATCTCTGCGGAGAGATTCCCGTGATTAATAATATGAAAATGTTGTTGCTAAAGCGCTTTCAACCAACAAATTTACTTACTTCTTTCTCATCTATCCGTCCTTTCAATATCGGTTTCTTTTAACTATAAGGGTATTTCTATGTCTCAACTGTTAAATGAAATATTTTGCTGATTCGCATAATTAGGCATTTTTGTTTAAAATAGTTTGTAAATTTTGGTAAGCTCAGCTTCGATCCTTTACACAACGTGGTCTCTTGAATTTATAGAGACTTCATGATTATCGTTCAAGAAAATTAAATAATTTTGAATACGAAAACATACTCTTGTTTACTATTGATAAACACAGTTCCCCAAACAAATATTCAAGCAGCATAATTTTAGTCAAGAAAATTGAGTGTTTTATATTTCTGAAATTGTTCTACTTTAATATTTATTTAACATCAACATTCAGTTCCACCTAAGATTACACCATTCTCATTCGCACGCGATCTGAATGTGGGTGACCGCACAAGTATTCAGTGCGTTATTGGCACCGGGGACCTACCGCTTTCATTTACTTGGCTAAAGGATGGAAAACCTCTGCTACCGGCAGCCTCGGCCGACAGTGTCAGCGGTGGGCTTAAAGGTACCGGTGGCGTTGCTGCATTGGGTTTCGGCACCGGATCAATATCGCAGTTTTCATCATCACACATGTCACCGATGGCCTCGGCGATAACCTTCACAAATCCAAAAGAAAACTTTGCTTCGAATGACAATGGTCGTAATAGTGGTGAAAGTAGCGACCAAGTGACAATTCGCCAAAATGATGATTTCACCAGCGCCCTCAGCATTACAAGTGTGTCGAGGGACCAAAGTGGCACTTACACGTGTCGCGTTCAAAATGATGCCGCTACTGTAACGCACTCTGCACAGCTCAAAGTTAATGGTACTTGCAATGGCTTGATTTCCCCTATAGTATTGTAGTGTATGAACTATGGATGTAGTGTTAGAATGCTATATTTCGATTTAGATTACCTTAACCTGTCGAACATTGTATATAAATTCATATCCTGTTTGCATTTTATTGTGTTTTAAATTTGATTTGAGATTTGTGTTTTTAAATGAAAATAATAAAATAAAAAGTATTTATTTGCATGATTTAGAAAAAGTATTTACAGTATTTAGTTCAACCCTTGATATTATGTAAATAATTATTTAATGGGTTTGTCGTTGTATATTAATGTACATTTGTTAAGGTTTTAAATAATTATCCTATGTGTCTATATATTCCCGTGTACATTTTCCAATATTTATGGCTCTCTCAAATTAGAGAACCAAATCAATCGAACTTACTTAAACATATAAAACGAATTATTGAATGCCATATATCTATTTATATATTATTATATGTTTTATCATTTAAGTCTCTAAACATCACAACAATAAAACGGTTAAACATTTTGAACCATTTAAACACGAATCTTTTTAGAGAATTTGGGAAATGAAGTAAACTATAGGAGTCAGAGATCATTTATATGTGTTCGTGCTGCTCGTCTTTTACTTCAGATCAATCTATATTATTGTATATGAACCTTCGAGAATATAAAACAGTGGTGCCCACAGTAGCATAGTATAGCACAGCGCATAGGCATTGCCTCTGCCCAAGCTCTGCCGAGACACGTAAGAGTGTAAACACATTCGTGTGACTTCGGCTGTGCTGTTCAGGGTGTGCTTTATGTTTTGTAAATGTAACTGTATGGGTGGTCACCACTGGTACAAAACCTTCGGCTTGTCGAAGGTAGCTTTTCTTTCTAGTTTTATAAATTTATGGACATCATATAATAAACCAGTTAAATGTTTTGTTTTGTTTTGCTTGCAACTATTTAGTTCCTCCGCGTATTTCCCCTTTTGCGTTTGAAGATGAGATTACTGAAGGTATGCGGACACAGATAATGTGTTCCAGTAGCCAAGGAGATCAACCGTTCAACATAACGTGGCACAGAAACAATGTACTTATTTTAAGTAACACACCCATTGACAATAGCAATACAGCTGTCATCAAGTATTTGAGCCCGACCTCAAAGCAAGGCGAAGAGTTTTTACCACCGGATCCGTCGTTAACAATCAATCAGTATACCCCATTTTCAAGTATATTGTCCATACATAACGTCTCTTCATCGCATAATGGTAACTACACATGTCGTGTAGCCAACCACGCTGGCACTGTCGAGTACACTGCTCCTCTTTCGGTCTCGGGTAAATCAAGAGTAACTATAGCTTTATAGCGCAGACTAATATCTACTAAATTCAAACGTACCTTGCACCAGAACACAACTCTCACAGTAAAAATTGTATGTAGAAAATGCACCAGCAAGAAGGGATATCTAATTCGATTTTCAGCGTGTGCATGGCCATCACAATCTGTTGGTTTTAATTAATTTATATGTACACACATGCGTATCAAGAAAAAAAAACGCAAGTAACAAAATCCTGAAGCTTGAAAATCAATAACAATTTAGGTAAAATAAATTTTAACTTGATTAAAGTATATACCAAGGTACACATTGTACACACCATGTGTACACGGTACACTCAAAATGTGCAAATCCATTCTTACGAGCAAATAATCGATTGTTCATCAAAGAGGTGGCAATTGGCTCCCCAAAACTATAAATATCGATCAACATTACGGAACAACTCTAACGTTAGTTGAGCTTAGTATAGCATATTAAGTATTAATACGTGTTTGAAAAGATATTTAATGTGATCAATCGTAACTACGTACCCAAGCGGAAAATCTGAATGTTGGTTTTTAGGTACACACGGTATTTTCGGGACTAAAGTTATTATATCAACTTGTTTAAGGTGTACCTTAGCGACGTCACTTTTTGTAACAGGTAAGCACACGAGGGTTTTGCTAAACAGTTATTATAATGGCAGCAGAATTTTACAATAAACTCGGCAAGTTCTACAAACGCGTATTTTTAAAGAAAGTGTATACTATAATGATAATTTCCATGTGTAACTTACCCGTACACACAAGCAGGATAAAAGCTAGCGCACAATGCACCAGCACTTTTGCACCTACACCCTGTATACCTGAGAGGTAATAGCTAACGCGAATGAACGACTAGCATGTACGTGTACAATTTTAGCATGTCCTAATGCATGTCTACTAAACTGAAATTCGAAGAGGTTTGTGTCTTAGCTAAGGGTCTCAACCAATGTGTACAAGATGATAGGAAATTGTTTTCATTTTTTGTGTGTTTTGCATAAATATCCACATCCATGTTTCTTTTAAAAGGTTAACGATATCTTAGTAGCACGTTTTTCGTCTATAGTTAATATATTAGCTTATTATAGGGCTGAACTATACAAAATGGACACAATTGTATAATAGATAGCAGTACAATCATATAATTTATATATTTTATTGATGGCTGTCAGCTTTCTAGTGGATTTACAAAATCATTCCGTCGGTCTGTCTTGTGTGTTTTTATTAGAACAAAGCTAAATACATATATCTTCATATGTTACTTATGTGTCGCCATAAACCAGACTCGTGTCTGTATATAAATCATCTGTATATAATGATTCATGTTAACCTATATATTATTACCTAACTGTTTCACATATATGTATAGTATGATATCAAATTGTAGTGAATATGGCATGTTTATCTATCTAATTGTATATATATCGCATGCTAGTCTTGCATTCTCAACAATTCTTTTAACATATTATTTCTACAAACACTAAATAAAATTTTGAAAAAGTACCACCACGCTGGATTATAAAACCCACCGATCAAGATGCTATCTTAGGAAACTCGGTAATGGTATCGTGTAAAGCCGATGGATTTCCCGTACCAGTAATTCAATGGAAACAGTCAATAGGTAGACGAAGTTTTATTTTATTTCTATATACTTTTAGCTAAAAAATTATCTATTTAGGAGACTCTGGTGAATATCGCGACCTCAGTATTGCAACGGACAACGGAAACTCACATTCTGTTGCTGTGGCCACTTCAAATGGTTCACTTATTATATCCAAGGTTAATCGGGAACATGAAGGGAGCTACCTATGCCAGGCTACCAACGGTATTGGTGCGGGCTTGAGTACCCTGATAAAACTCACCGTTCATGGAAAGTATAAAATTAATAAATTTCCATAATTTTGAGTTATATTATAATCGATTATGATCTCTTTCAACAGTGGGTCCTTCGGTGACGGTTACCAAAAAACAACTATCAATTCGACGGGGCGAGCGCGTTACACTTCGTTGCGAAGCCAATGGAGATCAACCCTTGGAAATATCATGGAGATCGAAAGCAAGTCGCATTGATCCGTCCTATGACATACGTTACCATATAAAAAATTCGCCACTCGCACGTGGAGTTTCATCTGAGTTGACCATTTTACAAACTGTGTTGACAGACAGAGGAGAATATACGTGCATTGCAAATAATGCCTATGGGCGTGATAGAAGTGTTATCCATGTTCAAGTGCAGGAACCACCAAACTTTCCAGTTAACTTACATGTTCGTGATCTCGGAAGCCGCTCAGTAACGTTGGCTTGGTCTCCTAATGATCAGGATTCAGTTATATTGGGTGGAGGCGGCGGAAATAATCGAGACTCGCAACCAATATCAAATTACATATTACAGTATAAGAAAGCTGGAGGTAATTATAATATTAGTCCATTCAACAAACATCTAACCTCTCTTCTTCTTTTTCTTAGATGTTTGGCATGAGCACAACAACCAAAAGCTTCTACCTGGCGATAGAACAACTGCACAATTGGGGTCCTTACGTCCTGCAACTGTCTATCATATCCGGCTGTTTGCCGAAAATCATTTAGGAACCAGTGCGCCAAGCGATGTGTTGTTTGTACAAACAGATTCAGAAGTTCCATCTGCGCCACCCCAGGATGTGACTTCGGAACCTTTAGGACCGCAGCAAGTTAGTCAATATAATATAAACATACATATCACTACTATATATTTTATTCACTCTTGATTATTTAGCTACTAATAACATGGCGCGCGCCTGTTCGTGAATCATGGAATGGAGAGTTGTTGGGATATACGATATCATACCAGAAGCAAAGTAGTTCACATAGTGTACAGAACCACACAAAGGTTGGAACCCTTATTACAGAGGGCCTTAATGACTTTCGGTTGACAGGATTAGAGAAATATACACAGTACGGAATAACTGTCTCAGCGTTCAATATAAAAGGGGACGGTCCCCCAAGTGAAGTAGTTCTGGGACACACTCTGGAGGATGTTCCCTCGGCTTCACCTCGTTCAGTTACATGCATTGCGCTCACTGCTCAAAACATTCAAATATCCTGGCAATCTCCACCTAAGGAATTGAGTCATGGCATCATTCAGGGATACAAAATACTCTATGAGCCAGTATTACTCGAAAATGAATATAGTGGCAGGGAAACAAAGATTACATCAGCTCTAAGCACAGTTCTCCATGGTCTTCAACCTTACACAAACTATAGTGTTCAAGTACTTGCATTTACACGCGCTGGCGAGGGAGTTTCCAGCCCTCCCGTCGCATGCATAACTGAGGAAGCCGTACCAGACGCACCCGAACTCGTAAAGTCTGCCGTTAGCACTGAATCTTCTGTTATTATCAGTTGGCTACCGCCCAGAAGACTAAATGGCATCATTTCTAAGTATAATGTCTATATACGTATACTTGAGAAGGGCCAGGAATTGAAAATACTAAAGGAAGTTTTGCCTGCACATAATCGTCAATTTGAAGCAAAGGATTTGAATTTCCGAGAGACGTACGAGGCATGGGTCACAGCGTCTACAAGAGTAGGGCAGGGTCCAAGCACGCCAGTCATCAAACTGGTGCCTAGCACATCGATTCCCGCTGCCATTATATCGTTTAGTCAAACCTTGTACATCAATTGGCGGTCCGATATAAAGTTAACGTGCATTTTTGTCGGTACACCAAAACCAAGTGCTGAATGGAAAATACTTAATACACGTTCGAAAAAGCAATTTCCACTTGAAGTCAGTAATGATAACACACTAAGTCTACGTAATATTCAACGATCCCATGAGGGAAACTATTCGTGCGTCGTCAGAAATCCAATGGGCTCAGATCATATTGTATACCAGCTGTATGTTCAAGGTAAGCTAAGAAGTTATATCAAAAAATCAATAGATTTAAAATTTATTGTTTCTTTAGTGCCACCGTCTGCTCCTATTGTCACGGTAAATTCGGTCCAAAAGAACTCGGTTTCAATTCAATGGAGAGTTGAAGATATTGGAGGCGCACCCATAAAAGGTTTCACGTTGACTTATAGACGTGATTCAGCTGAATGGGAGGAGATTCAGATAGATCGCCGTGTTACCTCGTATATGTTGGAAAATCTACAATGTGGAACGAAATATAAATTCACCATGAATACCTTTAACAAAATAGGTACAAGCATCTCAAGTGAAACAGCCACAGCACAAACCAAAGGTGAGTTCCAAGTGCTACTTTTAATTAAGTAAAAAATACTAACAAGATTTGTTTTTTAATTTTTTAGGAAATAAACCTTTTGCACCGCAGAAGCACAGCTTTCTCCGTTCGAATACAACTTCAGTTATATTGGATTTGTCTTCCTGGCAAGATGGGGGATGTCCCATACTTCACTTTAGTATCGAGTTCAAACATTACAAGTCATCTGGGGACTGGATTATAGTCTCAAATAAGATTGAAACCAATGTCAGTTAAATTTGCTTAAGATAACATGAGCATGAGTTATAATATATTTGTTTGTTTTTGATTCCAGAGCCGTTATAGTATTGGAGACTTGGAACCCGGAACTGCGTATAATTTACGCGTCACTGCCACCAATAATGCTGGCTCAACTACAAAGGAGTATTTATTTGAGACACTGAATTTGGTAGGATTCTCTAGTGGATTGGACACAGAGGAATTACCTGATGAGCAAGTCGTGTTGAGTGATGCCCACCTCATCGCCATGATTATAACATCCATTTTTGGAACTATTCTAGCCCTAATTGGAGCTTTTATATGCTTTAAGAATTGTAAGTAGTACTAATGCATATAGTGCGAATATCTACTAAAACTTTGAACCTTTATTTTCATAGATCCTCGTACTATGTTCTCAAATAACCTTGATTCGCTAAGGCCACAAAATGGTCCAGATGGAAAGGATATACAGAACCGTGAACACTTTTATGGTACAGTACGAAAATCTTGCCAGCAATCTCCACCAGAATCGGTTGCTGGTCTTGAGCGCATACCTGAATACTCAGAAGACATATATCCTTACGCTACCTTCCATTTACCAGAACATGAAAACCAAGCGGGAAATATTCCTTTGAGCTACACAGGAAGCTCATCGAAGCACGACTCCCGCTGTGGCGATGATAATACACTGTGTAGCTCGGGCATGAAGGGAAAGCGTTCCACCTCAACAAGTGCAAATGGAAGGAGCTCAAGTACGAATCTGACAAACGTTATAGTCGGCTCACCAGATAAGAATAATCATTTGAATACCGAGAAGCGCCATAAACGTCGTTCGAAAATAATAAAATCCGAATCAGAAGAGTACGACAGCTTGAATAGTGACAGCGAAATAAGTGGAGAGCGCATTAGGGATGACAATCGTAGTGGACGGGAGACATCTTCTTTTATTGAGGACGAGGGACTTACAGGTATATTTTCGCACATTATTATTACCATGGGATATATTGTACTTAGCTCTTAAATATATGTATTTTCAGTTCATACCAAGAAAATAAGAAGTGGTGGAGGAAATAGTGCCGATATGACCACGGTATTTAGTAGACCTCAGCTCCATAGTAAGTTAGTACCTATTCATATCTTACCTTACCAAACTATTGTAGTTATTGAAACATGTTGTTAATAAGGTATTTGTATATGTTTATATCCTTAGCATCTTGGACCCCGTTTCCATCGAATACAGGTTCTTTGAGCCGGCCCCCAAGCAACAACGGAAATCAACACTGCATTGTGATTCCCAGCGGAAAGCTCTCTCAATTGCATCTGCCAAAGATACAGCCACATGTGCAGATATGTCCCGAGGTGGTCTATCCAGTTGTGAGCGATTCAAAAGTTCCATTAATAATACCAACAACAGCGCCATTGGTTGCGATTACGGGGAAAAAACGAGCGTCCCCCGACCAATTGCCCCAACGCCCAAACATATTGAAAAACTAAAACCAGAGCAGAAAGATCAATTCGCTCATACGTCGACGTCACGTAACGGAACACTATCGATGAAAACAAATGATGATCAACTTGAATTTATACGTCATCATGGCCACATTTACAGTATCGAGCCACATCACTTTGTAGACGTATCTAAGGAATCAAATAAATCACCCAATTACAATACCATGGAAACACTAAGTAACGTTGAAACACTAGCCATAGGTTCTACAATGATTGATCACAAATTTCAAATGGGAAATAGTTCACAAAATATATCTCCAGACTGCAATAATATCCTACGAAAAAACCACAATAGTGAGCAATCAAAAAACATTCACAGCAAAAATCGTGTTAGTCCTCCTTCGGCATTTATCGATAGGGTAGGACAAGTTTAAAAATAGCATAAATGTACAAGACAATTATTTAATCTTTAATTGTAACCAGTAAAAGTGAAAACAATTAGGGTATATCGACGTTTATTTTATTGTTTTGAAATATTTAAGTACCCTTTATAAAGTTTGTGTACTGTATTTATATCTACAAATGTCTAATTATCTTAGTCTAAATCTATAACCAATTTGATATTTTGCCAACAATAGCATTTATCAAATCAAATTATTAAGAAGGAGTCGCAGAATAAGGTAAAAACCTAATTTTTAGTAATATCTAGGATGATTCAATTAATATACCATTATCCAAGTGACTTACGACTTTAAAATAAATAGTTACATGAAAGAATATGATTGAGAACTTCTGGTTGCCGAAGCATACAACCTGAGTATTAATGTATCGGTTAATGTACTATATATAATTTCAAGTATATTGAATATATGGAAATGATAACTTGAGATATCTGCAATATGCAATTGCATAATTTATTATTTATAATTTGTCAATTAATTGTTATAGTCAATTAATCTGAAGTTGACAAACTCTTAAACCATTACAATTTTTATATATTTAAGTACAGTAAATAATTATATGAAATAATTTATACAACGAAGAGAGCTCGATATGAAATTAATGATGCAAGACATAATACGAATACAAATCTATTTACGCGCTCAGAACTGTGTGCATGCATTTATTGTCAATAAATCTATAAGTATATCTATATAGTTATACAAACATACATATATAGATAAAGAAAAATTATAAAAAACTAAAAAGGCTAACTTCGGGAAGCCGAAGCTTATAGACCCTTGCAGATCGGTTGTAGAGCTGCTTGAATAAGATTTTCGCAATATCGTTTCCATGAGAGCTTCATCATTTAGTAATCCGATCCTAGGCTATCATGCTAGTACTACCCAGATCATCCTGATTAATTCATTTGTATAATCTTCCTTTATAACAATTATACCCTCTGCAAGGGTGAAAAATATATGTATTAAAAAAAAAAACAAACCGTTTTTTGGAAGAAACAAATCATGTATTATATAATATCAACAGTGAGGCAGGTACTTGGATCAATGTCATTAGTATAATTAGACTGAAGCGTCTTGCTATCGAGAATATTTGAAAAAACATATATGTATGAAACATTGAGATTAATCAGAAACCCTTTTTAGCATTAACAAAGCAAATAACGCTCGTAGTTCGTTCGTAATCTTTAAGCATAAAATAGTTTTGTACTGTTGCAAACAGACTTTAATAAGCAAAGAGAAGACAACAGTAATATTAATATTATGATATATGTATCATCACAGCAACATTAAAGTGTTAAAAAAAAGTAGACCACTTCATGTACTATTTGATATAATTGACATGTAATCCACATGGATTCGAATTAAGTAATTTTGAAACTCAAAATCAATTTGTACTGTCAATTAAAAATGATGAAATAAAAGTTGACTTTCTTGTGTAGTTTTTAAAGTTACTCTAATGTATTTTATTCTCCGTATTCTCAGCATTATGTACATATACTAAAATGTATTTAAGGCAAATGAAAAGAGATATCCCTGTTCAACACAACAAACCAGATACGAGGCAAAAGGTTAATTTGAAGTTGGTACTTAGATCCCAGCGGAAGATGAATTTCCGCCCGCTATATAAGGTTACAATCTAATGTGTTTGTTTAGTTTCGCAGCACGGTAAACACATTCGATGCGAAACACAAGTACGCCCTAATATAAAACGATTTGTCATGTGTATCGGGCGAGTCATTTTCTTCATCATTGAGGAAATTCAAGGAATCGGTTTGTGTGAGAGAGAGAGTTTTTAAATTTGTCCTAAGCAAAGACTTTTTTTTGTGATTTTTATGGAGTTTACTGTTCGCTTTGACAGACAAAATAAGTATGATAAATGATAAAAATGATATCTCACTATATTGACTGCAGCAGCGGCGCACTACGCACTACGTGTTTTGCGAATTTACCAACTAATTTTAAATATGTTATGAGAACAAAAGGAATTCTTGCGTGAAGTGAATTTTGAAAACATTGAAAAGCAGGCACGCAAACCGTAATAAGCTCTGTCAGCGTGACCAGCGGCGAAATCCCCTATTCTCCACACCCCCTCGCTCCGACCATCCTCACGTCCCCCGTATGGCTATGAGGGTGCATAAAGTTTACAAGCCTTTCGTGAATATTTTCAATATTACAACATGCACATATACATAAATACATAGATATTCCGGTACATATAGACAAGACGCGCGCGCGTGGTTGTGCTCTTACCTGAAGCACACTAGATAGCTCAGGTCGGGCAAGGAAAGGCAAGGCAAGGCAAGGTGAGCAGCCTTCAGCAATGTGTGCACGACAAATATTTGAAGCAGAAAATGCCACCAAAAGAATTCGTATAAGGGACTACATATTTTATTTTACTGTTGTTTCACATTACTCGGCATTTTGCTCCAAGTAGCAGTAGCCCAGGAGCTAAGAGCAAAACGCCACGAGCGCGCTGACACATAACTTAGACAAACGAAAAAAAAAACACACACAAAAAGCATCCATCACTTCACATCGCAGTAGCTTAACCCTTTTCATTATATTCCAGTCTCTGACCGACTGACATAAATTTGTGTTTATTGAGAAGGTTCTAAGGATTCGTTGTACAAAATATGCTAAACAAAACCATTATTTGATTTTCTAATATCAAATTTCAAATATTTAAATACGATAAAAGGATCTTAGTTGGGTTACCTACCATAAAATTAATTTATAGCTGCCTTTTAGTGAGGTTCCACACCAACAATAAAATAGTTATCGATATCAATAGTTACTTGAGCGATAGTGGGATTCTGCATTTAAAAAAATATTTTATAAAAATTCGATAGTTATATGTGACATAATCGAAATCACTCACCAAGCTAAGTCAACCTTTTTCTGGAGAGTAGTTTCTCGTTATTTTATAGTTTCAAATATTTTGCAAAAATGACAAGGCATTTCCATGACATAGTTTGCTGCAGTTGCAAACCTCAGTGCCCTGCAGCCGTAAGGAAAAGTCAAACCAAAGCGCTTGGAAACTTATTTGGTTTGTGGAAATGTCAACAAAAATTTTGTCTTGAGTTTGTCACTCACTGATCATGCATACAACACATATAAACATACATATTTCATATTACAAAAATATCAAATGCAAAAGTAACCAAATAGTTGTCGGCCTGTTCAAATATCCTTTCATTGTTATGGAATATAGAACCACGCCACGTTTCACATGCTAAGGCTGCGCATCCCCAACTTCCCCCCGCTCTGCTCATCTACTCATCACTGTGGCAAATAGTTTCTTGCAGAAGTTTTGTGTTTATTATCCGGATTTCAAAAAACAATGCAAAATCTAAGTACTTGGCCAAGTAATGCATAAGAGGGGGATGGTGGAATATTTCTCAAAATACATAAGCCAAAGTAGAATTAATTTTGGAAGCCTGCTTGACTTGACTGTTAGACACCCTACACCCTATCCGTTTTTCAAGTTTGCTAATGAAACTGATTGAGAATAATCAACTTTGCCAAACCTAAACGTACTTATAAAGTGCCCAGAATAAATTGCACCGATTCCAGAAATTTCAAAAATGTTCCACAACCCCCACATCACCACGTGAAATTTGGTGTACTGCGGGTACTTCGTCAATTTAATTCTTAACGCTCGATTTGATGCAGATACGCTAAACGAAAAGTCGATAGCCTGACAAATTCCCATACACGTTCATATGTACGTGTGTAAAAATGTGTAGAGCGTACGCTTACGTTGTGTGGATGTGCAATAAAACCTAATTCATTTATTTCATCCAATTTTGCGGGAACTGCTTTGGACACATCATAACTAATGTTGCGGCATGATTAATAATACAATTAAAGAGCCAACAATTTGTGCAGGTTAACTTAAGTTTTGAAACAGCATATGTGTACTTGCATTAACATTCAGACTGCGTTTCTTAAGTTAACTTAAATCTTAAAATTAAAATCAATACTTTCTTGAAAAAAAAAAAAACACAATCCTAGGCGACAATCGCAGCTTGCTCGCACACACAGCCGGTTCGGGTTCAAAAGTCTACGATAATAAGCATAAAATTTTATGCCACTTTGAATGGAGTTGAGGGAGTAACTTACTCCCGCCCCCATTAACATTGACTTACAATTAAAAAGGAATGTAAACTCATTTCGGTAAATAAAGTTTGAAAATTTCCAAAAAACAGTCGTAACTCAACAAAGTGCCGAAGTTACGGCACTAATTAAAAACGAAAGTCGCAAGCAATTTGATTATAATTTGCCAAAAATTGCGGCATATACAATATTGACGGCCAACATATGTAAATAACTAAATATATTTAAGTAAATAAACATATATATATGAGATCAAGATTAATTTCCTTTTTTTTAGAACGGATTCGGTTAATTATATTAGTTTGTTTTTAGAAGATCCTGTTGTCCAACGAAAAGGAAATAAAAAGTTTGCAGGGTTTGTAGTCGATATAATAGATTACTTAGCAGCCTTATTACGAGGTAAACTCCTTCTGAAAATGTCTGTAATATTTTCTATAGTAATCTGACTACATATTAGTTTAGTTTTTTCCTAAGAACGGGAATTATGGAGACGAAAACTTACACTCGATAAGTCTGCTGCTCAAACACACAGAGAACACTGCAAATGCATTAGAAACTGCGTTGAAGCATGTTTTCCACAGTTCAAACATTTTTTTCATCAAACTGACAACCGTCTTAGGATTTCATGTTGACAGCGGAGCGAGGTAAGCGGCATATCTACAGATAAGTAACACACGTATGAGTGTGTGAGTGTGAACGGGTGGGTGGGTGAGTGTGAAGTGAGTGGGAGCAAGTGCCAAAACTGTGGGGGTTGCTGCCAAAGCGCAAAGCCCGTATTAAGTAATAGCGTCAAGCATGCCAGCCAGCCCAGGAATAACATACTAAAATGCGCTGGAGCTGACACATGCGGCTCACAATGAAGCTTCTTGTGGTCGAATACTCGTTTCGTTCGTTTCGTTTATAAGGATGCCACATAACGACAGCGCACTATATACGGTTTTCTCTTCCTATTTCTCGACGTGTTTTTTTTGCGCTGTCAAAATGCTGTCAATTTTCTACAAACATTTTAACACTAAATTATTGAGTGTGCCAACTGTCGGAAATATCGAAATTAAACAGAGCCAGCCATGCATATGGATGGATATATGCATGTGTATAAAATACAGTGTACACAGTATGCAAAATGTCTTCGTTCCTTTGTGGCGCCGACTCATAAAAACCAATTTACTGAAGACCAAATAAACCTGATAGAGACAGTACTTTAAATAAACCAGTTTCGGTATTTTAAATCGATCAGTATTTATAATTAAATTCATCGAAACTGTAATTAATATCAGATTAATCGTCATAATGATCGATAACTTTATGCGTTTAGTAATGACTCAATTACTTATTGAAAGCAATGAAAGAAATGTAGATTGAGTATATTTGGTGAACTACTTCTGTTAAAGACTTTGTGAAGAATCCTAGTACATAAAAAAGTTTTAAGTTCCGCGAATATTTTGTCTGGTAAGTTTCAAAGTCACGTCTAAGGTAAATTTCAGTGGACTTTTTTATCGACATCGCGTCGCGCCGCCAATAATAACTTAATGCTTAAAAAGTAGAAGAGAAAATCCACTTTGCTCGGACATCAGAAGTAACTCGCCAAGTTTACTAAAAACTTAAAAAGACCAGTCTTTTATATGCATAAAAAAAATATTGTTAGATAGACATACATCTCGTATATGGGCTTGCTTCCTTTCTTTATCTCCGCTAGTTGCACAGAGTTTGTGCAAAGATACAGGTACTCCTTTCATGGGAAAATCAGTCTTAAAACTGCACTTTCTATGGTTTCATTCATTCTTCTTTTTTTGTGTACGAGTTTTTTTCTGGGTACTTACATTTGGCAAGTCACATCACGACAATTCAAAAGTGCATAATGTCAGGCTATTAAAAGTTTCAAAGACCTTGCAAATAGGGGTGACGAATACAAAGCCAGTGGAAAAGGGCTGAGTAAAAGAGTTAGATACCCAGTAAAAATAAGAAAAACTGTTGGTAATGTATAAAACTCTGCTATACCAAATTTTTTTAAGCATAAGCCTTAAATGTGTGATTGAATATAAATTTTGAATTAATAAACAATTCAATTTTTAAACTATGAATTAACTTCTTAGTTAGGAATTCGGGTAAGTTACATGTACTATGATGAACTATGTGCTATGTTCATATGTAGACTCGGAAATGTAACTTAAAATGTTATTTGAAATTTCGCAGAGCAGTTGAAAACTTCATTCCTTTATTCCGCTTTGCTATTTTTGGTGCGTTCATGCAGAAGGAGTGACAGCCGGACATGACCTAGTCGACTGCTGTTGATTTCCGAAAAAGAATAAATACGTATTTCTCCCACCATTTAATATATGGCTATATGGTTATGGTGTGTGCATATAATAATCATGTGTGTATTTATTTATTTACGAGAATCGGATCCGCCTGCGTCAGCCTGTTACAAGCACAAAACTTTCAGCCGCATTTTCAATTTGCTTTCATATTGTGCCATATATGAGTATTCATACGGAGTGCCGGCTGCGCTGCGCTGCCTAGAGATCATCACGTGCCACCACAATTTATATATATGATGGTATATTAAAATATCCCTAGTATCGGCACGGCCAAATTCAATTTAAAGCAATCAAATCATCGAGAGTAGATATAACTGAATTGTGTGTGCGTTTTTCGTGAATAAAGAGAATGATTTCTGCCACAAATTGACACCAAATAAAACATAAATTTCTCTCTTCTAACAAAGTTAGCAGTCAAAGTTAGCTTTGCAGCCAAACAAAAACGATTTAGCTCGGGATTTTTGAAAATCCCATCACGTCGCCGTATAGCGAGCGCACCCACAGCCAGTCGGGTGTGTGTTGACTGGTTGGTTGGTGTGTTGTCGCGTTTGCTTCTAGTTCAGCGAAAGAGAGAGAGTCAGTCGTCAGCGATGGAGCTGGAGATGATGATGGCTGGGTCGGGAGCCCGAGGGGGGGCTCTGGGGTCGGGGCAGTAGTTGCCCGCCAGCTACAATTCATGTGCGAGATGAAAACTCATCCGAGCGTATGATTTATCATCAATGGTCTGCGATTGCAATTTTAATTTATGACATCAATAGCCAAGTTGTTCGGCCCGGCAGCGGCAGCGTGTTAATGGACACTATTGTTGCTCTGTGTGTGCGTGTCCCTATGTGTACATTTGTATGTGTGCCCGCGTGTGTGTGCGTGCGTACTCGTACGTTTCTCTTTTCGCAAACTCTACGATTTTACTTTGTCAATAAGCATACTGCATTGGCTTTATTTATTATTTACTCAGGCCCATTGATCGTTGACCTCAGCTGTCGCGGAAATCTGAAATGAGTTAATAACATGAGAGATGAATTCAAGGACGTAAACTGTGGCCACGCCCCCTTTTGTACGCTTTAAGCGGCAGTTCACGGTTGCTTCATTGTTGGTCAAGCATAGTTAAGAATGTGATTGAATGGAAATTAATGGATATCCACAGGTTCAGTGGACTCCATTTTTCGACTTTTGGTCTATTCATCTGTATTAGAAATAGGTCAAAGAACGTCAAAGGGCTTGCACCTGACAAATTTAGGAGAAAACAATCAAATTTGATTCGAATTTTGGTGTTTATTGGAAAGTTCAATACCGCATAACTTCGAATGATTGAAAGAAAGAAATTGTAGAAGATTGTAATAAAGACCAATGGAATAGTATCGAAATGAAAACTAATAAAGGTAAAAATAAAATGTCTAAAAGTACAACAGATTATTAGAGTACTAAATGGGGTTGCCAGCAATATTACAAACTAAATTAAAACTACAATTTCATAATGCAGTTTCAAGTGAATTATATTTGTACAATATCTGTTTCTATTCTGAGCTATTCAAGTGATTTACCCTTTCGTCAGGGGAAATCCCTGCACAATGAATTCAAGAACAATTCCTAAACTGAACTGAGCAACTGAGATTTTATTGTGCTTGCATAATCACTTTTAGGCAGGGCGCTCAACACCCAGGACCATTGAATTGAGGAGGCAACGGCAACGGCAACGGCGACGACGAAGTCAAGAAGCAAACGCAACATTAATGGCAGCACGCAACAATAACTTTTAATCACTTTAAATAATAAAATCCAAAAAACTCTTTCGGATTTACTGAGTTTCTTGTTGGGGGGATTAGCTCAGTGAATCCCCGGCGGCTTAGTGCGAATGCCTCAGCGCACTAGACTCTATCGTGACTCTGCCGCGCTGCTCTTGCGCCAAAGACCACTTGGCATTCAATCGTATATGTAAGTATGTACTCGAAGAGAATGTGGGTTTTCGCCGAGAGTTCCTCATCCTTTTGTCGTTGCTGCTTTAAGGGGGGAGACTGACAACGGAGAGACAAGGCGACTTTGCCGGCTCTCGAATAAAATTCAACTTAGATGCTCGACTGATGCCGGGGCTGCGATGTGTATGTAGATAGCGTCGTGCGACGTCTTCAGCGTCTTGAAAACACACAGCAAACTGTTATTACTAGATGCTTTGATAAATGCGACTCTGTCACAATGATGATAATCGCAACTAATGAGGAATTAAAATTGGATTACAGAACTCGCTCTAATTAAAAGGATTTTGTGAATGCGAACGCAACACAGAGACAACACCCACTCACACACACACACGCACAGAGCACACACAACGCACAACGCATTGAGGATATTACAGACTATAATATATTAATCAAACTTAGCCCTGGTATAATTAAAAGTTTTCAGTGTTGTAGAGTATACGCTGTTCTTGAACTTGAAGTTCACTGGATAAGGCTTCAGACTTCCTTAGATCATTTCGGGGTGTGCAGGGAGGCGGACCTTAGAACCTTGAGTGGGACAAGAAGTGACACTCATCGCCCTTTTTGAAGCTTTTGCAGTTATTCAGCTGCGGCTAATTGTGTTCTATGCGAGGCAAGTAAACACACAGGAGTAGAAATAGCAGGAATCATTGTAATCGCCACCATTAAAACACTGTCAATCGCTTAACAAAGCAACCCTCTTTGAGCAGTTGGACGTACTACCACGCACAACGTACTGCCAAACCAAAAGTAGAGGCAACAACAATAGCAACAATGAAAGGTTCTCATCGGCATGCCGAAGGTTGTATACGCTTACAGTCAAATTGCAATATTTGGAAAAAACAAAAGAAGTATTCCGATAGATTATATTTTAGATAAACGTTGTAGCTTCTTGTTTGTTGCGAACCAGAGCTGCAAACTATCCATAAAGAGGACAGAGGCGAAAAAGATAAAGACCAAGACCAGGTCAGGAGAAAATATGTAAATAAAATAGGTTTTTGGTTAAAAAAGGATAAAATTTCAAAAGCCTATAGATTTGTCTGAATTCTAATGCTGTTTCCATACATTAATACAATAGTAAAATTATTCTTCAATTATTTTTTACTTGATACTATTTTGTATGTAAATATTTTAATAAATTTCTTACTACGATTTTTTAAAACCAAATTTATTTAACGTTTTTTTAAGATAATAAAAGCAAGAAAGATTTCCGGCTAGACGAATATATAAATATAAAAGAACTGATCAGTCTGGAAAAAGGTTGACTAGGCAGCTCTCGATAAACAGTGTTTAAATTCGCGTAGCATACTTATTGGGGTCTCATTGTGTATGTTGCTAAATTTGGGGCAAAATAAATATACCTGACGGCGAGGGTATAATTACATTCGCAGCACCGAATGGCGAATGGCGAATGTCGACGAAACAACAGAGATTATTGTCAGTCAGTCAAGTGGCATGCTGATGCTTTTCAAAAAAGACTTTGAACAATAAATGATGTGAAATCTCCTGAAACAGTGTGCTTATTGTGAATGTGCGAGTGAGCGACCGGGTGAGTGGGTGAGCTGTATGAGTTGTGTGAGTGAGTTGCCTGCAATTCGCGAACGGTGTACGACGACGCGCATTGCCATTCGCAAGCAGGTTGCCTGCTTCTTGGCGCCGTCTCCGGCTCCTGTTGCCTGGCACTTCTTCTTGGTTTTTTTTTTTTTTTTTGCGCCATCTCTCCATCAAAGCCGTAGCTGTTGTCGTTTCTTATGCATGGGTGCTTGGCTGTTTGGCTGTCTGGGCCTGTTTGCCTGCAACAACATCCGTTTGTTTTTCGGCACCGTGTGCGCAGCTTGGTAAGCGTAAGCCAGGCTCCTCTTCTTAGGTTTTTCGTTGAAAACCAAAGAGCAAACTTTTTCTCCCTGAGACACTTGACTTGTACAAAGTAAATCGGCTTTCGATTGTATTTGAAGTGGGGAGTACACACACTCACACGCAAGCAAGGTATAGTACTTATGCTTATATAACTCATACGTACTCGAATCGAAGCATCGTTAATGTGTCTGGCTGCCTGTTTGCCTGCCGTAACAGAGATATGGCCACCATCGACGAACTCAAATCGAACAATGGAAACGGACTGGGGCAAATAAGTAATTGACACTGTTCACGACTACTTGTGATTTTTCTATAGGTTACAAGTTGGTACTTAGTTTCGACATGAACTTATACACAGCATTGGCACTTACTCATTGGGCAAGTTCTGATCTGAAGATCTCCGATTTCAATCAAATCCAATCACGTCGATAACTAGTAACTTCCTTTTCTAACGAATACTAAACTCATTTAATCCTTATGCACTGGCATTGTTTACATGCAATTAGTAGCTCACTAAACTTGATATTCCTAAACAACACTTTCGATTGCAGCCACTTGTGCTGTGAAATGTTTCAAAATTCCTTTTTTTATAAGTGAAACATGCAATCTGTAGTTAGAAATTCAGATTTCTAGGTTACTCTGCTTGGTTTGTGCCATGACGAATCAGCTGGGCAAAGGAAAGGGTTATATATGTTTACAGACATACTTGTCAGTCGACTGACCGCAAATGCCACAAGCACAAACACACGCACACTCACAGTTAGGCTGAAAAAGCAGTGGCAGATTCATTGCTTCCTCTCTCTCTCTGTAATAAATAAACCAAAAGAGGACCTTGAAAATGTTGAATGAAATAATTTCGGAGACTATTCGGAAAAGAATTTCAAAAATTTAAAACAAATATGCATTTCAGTTAACTTTTTGGACATATTTTTGTTTGTTTCATGTTATTTATACAAATAATTCTTGCGGTGGAAAATTTAAATTCATGTTCCCTTGTTTGCTGAATAGCATTATCAGATGTAAATTGTACTGTGAACAATTGTTAGCGATTCTAAGCCCTGGTAAATTGTATTACAATTGTATTCAATACATAGGGTTGGTATAATAAAAAGCTAAAAATGCTTAGTCAGTTAGTCTATTGTTTTCGATTCGTTATAGCAATACATTTAAATGTAGATTCAACTCGACATATCTGCGTTGGTTTTAACAGTACCCAAAGAAACTATCAGCGCTTATTCACTTCGCGTCGGTAAAATCACCGAATATTTATTTTAATTATTATTATAAAATAAATTATATAAAATTATTAAGGGTAGTTGACTCTTTATTTTGATAAAATTAATTTAAGATTAGGCAAATGAATAATTGAAAAAATTAGAAAACAAATCAACTTAAGGATGAGTAGAATAAATTAAACTAAACAAACGAATTGTATTTTGGATTTAAATAACTTTAATTTATAGCTGTACCTAGTTCAATAATTGCTTAGCGTAATTCCAACAATGCAACTGAGAACTTGGATTAATTGAGCCGTGTTTCTGCATATACTTAAAGTATATGTAGTGTTGTTAGAATGTGGAAGATGTTCCTCTACGCAGATTTAACACTCTTAAAGTAAACGGCTAACTTATTAATAGACAACAATAGTAATTATTTATACTGAGTATTTTAATTATCTTCCTAACAAAGTTAAGCTACATTTAAACTCTAACGTATTTGCAAATAAACCCAAAATACCCCTGCACACGCACAGCACTAGAGTACAATGGCAAGAAATACGTTCCACAGAGGCACGTGGTGGAATCCATTGCATCTATCTCTGTTACTCCAGCAGGCAGCAGGACCACATTCGGTACAGTTTCTCCACCCCCGGTCGCTGGGCTGCCAATAAGTAAGCAGCATACACACTCTCCGCCCCATTGAAGGGGCGAGATGGTACATCGGGTACCCGAACGTGCTCGCACGAAGTGTAACTAACGAACGCTGTGCAGCACTGACATTATATCAGTAACAGCTTAAGCTTCAGTTCCAATCAGAGTTTGTCGCGCGACGGTCGAGTGTAAGTTGGACGAAATTAAATGAATAATAATAATAAAAGCCAAGCGAAACAATTTCTTAGCTCGTACCAAAAGCGTGAAGTTCCGTCGTTTGTGTTGATAATTAGCTTAATCTCATACGAATATCCTAAATATCACTAATCGAGAATGCGGGTTTGTGTTAAGAAATAATAAAGCTTAGATTCATTTAACAGAATCGTACATACATAATACTAATTATTCGATATTCATCGAGAAAAGATCATTAAAAGGTTTTCAATGATTCATTCGTTTTTGATAGGCAACGCGAAAAGTAGACAAATAACCGTAACTGATAATGGGATAATGGTCTCATAAGGAAACGACAATAAATTTTGTTCATAGTTCATAGTGGTCCAAAACTCAAGAAGCGAAACACATCGATAGGACCATTGCGAATAGTTGCACTTACGCCATGGAAACAAATTGTATGCACGCAAATAACGTGACAATAAATACCGTTATTTTATGCGAGTTTTGAAAGTAAGCTAATTTATTTACATTTCTTGTAGTTTAAGATATAAGAAAATAATATCTTCTGCCAAACTGACTTGAGCTTTTTCAATTTAGTTTAACTTCCAAATTTAAAGCTGATGCGAAGTAGCTGTCTTGCCTGTCAGACACCCTGTATGCATTCCTACTCAATCGAATGTCATTCTCGTCAGCGCTTACGCATATTGCATTTATACAGCCAAACACTCACACGCACACAATGAAAGGCATTCGAAATCCGACCGTTACAGCTTGCCGGCGCTTCTGCACAAAATGTACGATACGGTTTTTTAAAAAGCGATGCGTTTATTATTTGATCTCATTGCGAAATCTATTTAGGTTTTATTTTACATGAGAATATACATATTGATTGTTTATTAGCTCCGTTTCATATCCCCATTACATTATATCTTCACTATATGAGGATCGCCATTAATTATAATATTACAAAAAAATCGCAGTGTATTTTAAGCCAGATAAAACATTTAAAATAAGTTATTCCAAGTTACTTGACTTATCTAGTTTGTGCAAAACAAAAACAGGATGTGATATTTTCTGAAATTGCGACAGACTTTTTGGAATATAATTGTAGATAAAGACAAGCGGGATAAAGAAATTTAACGATCATATTATATTTAGGATGCGGACAAAAATCTCATAAATTTCTTTGTAACAAACCGATTGTTTGCTTCTTCTAAAGATCACCTCAGAAATTTAAAAAATGAATAAATTGCAATATTGACAATTTTATTTATTATAGATTTATTGTTTATTCTATTCATTTCCCAAAATTATCAAAAATAAAACATGAAAAATCGTAGAAAGGTTACAGTCACTAGTGGAGTTTGAATAAGTTTATTTAATATAGATCAGTTATTATGCCATGAAACTGCAGATTTGAGGACTAATCGGTATTGCTTTCTGAGGTTTTGCGCGTTAATCCGACACAAGAAAGGTTTGAAACCTTTAGCCGAATTAGAAAAAAACTATTTTATCACAGCAATCATGTGATCTGGGAGACATCTTTAATGCATTCTTATTGCACTGCTTACTCAACCGAATTATCGAATCGAACAATGTAAATTTGATCATAACCTTTCATCCCATAAAAATTTTTGCACTGTATGAACAAACAAATCAATTAGTTTTAGCCTGCCTACTTAACAAGTAATTTCATATTTAGGAGTTCGTGCAAACTTATAATATAAATACATTTAAGACATTTTATACAAAATGCATTCTAATTTGAATCACCTAGGCATAAACAAGCTAAATGGTTAAAATTCGGCGCAGTCGACTGTAATATACCCAGTAACTCCCATTACGCAGACACTAGAGTAGAAAAACGTTTCATTTTTGAACTTGTCCGAAGCAGGCAAAGCAAATCGAAGAGGACGTCGATGGATATTAAGAGCGTAAAATGCAAATCACTGAATGCGTTTGCAGACGCAATCTCCCAACAGGCAAGTCAACCTTGCATATACGTAAATATGTATGTGTGCGTTTGTGTTCACTTCTAATGCAGAAGGACGTTGACGCGTCAGCTCTGATAAATTATTTGTTTTTCATTTGTGCAGGTTGGATGCAATCATCATAAGTAACAAAGAAAACGCAAAGATTTTCATAAAGCTTAACGTGCTATGATTATGCAGCAACAGATTTTTTGAGTAGATAAATTGCAGATTAAATTAAAAAAAAGCCTAGTGTAGTTCCAATAAAATTAAATTGGAGAAATATATTTGTTTTTGGTTCATTTTGTTCAACTTTGAAAAATGTCGGAGATAACGAAGATGATTTGGCAACACTGCTGATAATTATCGATAGGAATATTTTACCAGACAACATGCACGATCGTTCCATCTCTAATAAGCGCATTGATGTAGAGAACAATTTTCTGGGGAAATGGAATCAAAAAGTATTGTTTCAAGTTAAATGCAATAGTCTCAGATCGGATTCATTTGTACAAAGGTATCTACCCTGTGTCTCTACTGAAGTATCTACTGAGTATTATAATTACTTTAATTCACACAACATGAAAATTATTGTTTTCGAAGTATTGATTTGCGCACTCTGAAATTGGTCAGCTGGAATAAACGCACATAGAGACATGCAGACAGACATTCAAAATTGGTACAATTGTACAAATTGGAATGCCTTTAGGGAACATTTGTTAAAAGCATTAAACAATTGACCTTCCCAACCGCTTTTAATTCGTTTCGTTTGAGGATTTTTATTGTTGTCGAGAATTGTGAGAGCAACATTTGACCCAGTGTTGGGGGTAGCATCTAAGTCGGGTTGAGAAATATGTAAATTAAAATGCCGCTGGCTATTAAGTGCTTTAATTCCTCGAGAAGGAGAATGCTCCCAAAGTAGTGCGCTCAGCTGTCATCCGACCGCAGAATCTATGTCTCGCCTATCGCACAGTTCCCATGCAAAAAAAGCAAAACCAACAACTTATAAAACGTTCTTCGGCGAGTTCCTCCTTCTCATAGATATCAAACCCCAGTCCCGGCCCCGTCCTTGTATTTGTTCGTCGTATCTAATGTAATTGAATTAAGTGGCGACTTGTTGATAAGGAGCAAAGTCAACAGACACGGCACGCTTCACAACTCAATTGGGCACGGGGCACACGGGGCATGGTGCATGGGGCACGGCGCACAGAAAGCGACGTGACGGGGTGCAGAATTAGTTTATGAAAAGCGTAACGGCTTGAGGACTGCCAGGAAAATAAGCATGTATGAATGAATGTATGTATGTATGTGAATGCTTGACTGTTATACAGACAGACACGCACAAATACATTTATCTATATGTGCGTGTGTGTGTCTGAATGTTGGCAAATGAGCTTTTGAATGAGCGGCTCCTTTTATAGATACTACATATACATATGTATGTATGTGCATACATAGTATCTACATGCTGACATATGTAAACATGTTGTATGTATGTGCCATATTGTATACATGTATTCATAATAGTGGTCTATCTTGAAATCTATATGCGAACATGCGTCCTATTGTCAGGCCCATAATTGGGAATTTCAACGAGCAAATGCAGGTCTCCAGCGTAATTATAGAAAATGCATCGCGTATGCCAGGGCAGGCATATCTGATTTAAAGGCGATCCCGAGTAAATTTTACACTTTACAAATTAGGCACATTAAAGGTTTTCCCATTTCCGATTTATTCTTTTTTTTTATCGATAGCTAGCTCTAATGAACAAAGAAGCGATTTACAGTACAACCTTTTTATCCATTTGTTGTGCACGATAACTGTTTCCGGGGCGCCAAAGCCTTTGCCATTAAAACTTTTAGAGCTCAGATAAGACGAAAATGGATACCCATTCCAAATAAAACCTTTTCGCGTATATCCTATTCGGGTTTCGGTAGCTACAAATTTATAATACCCTTCAGTGCTATAGGTATCGGGTATAAAAACTATCTTCTGCTCTGCGTGGTAGACACAAAAAATCTAAATCAAAACTGCAATCTTGCCCAAGTATTCGCTAACGCCCTTCTGTCTGGGGCAACAGCTGATCCTGCACGCGTTGTCGTATTTCCATTTCCGTTCCCAGTCGCGTACTGTGCTCAGCTGCCAATTGAGTTGGCCTAACGCAGGTCGCTGTCTGGTTGCGAGTGCCGCATGTCGAACTGTCATGACCGACGCGACGTTGAATGACATCTTATATTCGGCCTCACACATTCGACTGAACTGTGGGCGATAAATCCGCCCATTAGTACTATAAATTTGCCCATGTCCTGTACGATTTTAATTTTCACTTTCTGATATGTTAATTTATCTTACTATTATTATGTCTATTATGAACTAAATCGGTGACTCACAATTAATGATGTTTGGGACAAATAAGTATTTTCAAGCATTTTTGATTACAGCTGGGTACGCAGCTTTTTTTCTTATCGACTACAATCGATTAGTATCGGCTCATAAATAACGGATTTCTAGACAAATTAGTGAGAGACAACAACAGCATCAACAAGGGGCGCCTGTTAGTATGCAGCATAAATGGCACAAGCAAGCTCTCTTTTTCTCTCTCTCTCTCTTTTGTTCGTGTGCAGCCAAATGCATGTGTCTAGTGATGGGGCATCACACAGCTGACAGACGATAACAGACGCACCCGACTATAACATTCCGTACTTTACATAGGATATAACGCCTTGTGGTTATGGGGCAATTTTAAGCAGAGCGGAATCATCAGTCAAAAATAGACAAGCTTGATGGTTGAAGAATAATATTTTGGTTTTTAAGTATCGAGCGATGAAGCCGATAGCTTATAGGCTTCTAATATGGAGCACGATTTGCCAGGCCGATTTTTTGCATAGCCGCCTGCCCAGAAATGACAGCGACAGCAGCGAAAACAGCAGCTGCAATAAAAACAAGAGAAACAAACAATAAGAAAAACCACAAACAATTTAAATGGATTATGTGTTTACACTCAAAGCGGGAGGCTTGGAGGACCGTACAGTGTGGGCGACTGGGTAGTTGATGGGTGGAGGGGAAACAAGGCAGGCAGGCAGGCAGGCCAGGCCAGCAGCAGTCCAGGCAGTGCGGGAGTTAAGCGGTGGCAGTGGCAGTGTTGCAAATTGATGGTAGCTCTTCGTCATCAAATGGACAAACAGGCGGGCGCACTACGCAAGCTGCTCCTCCTCGCCTACTCCTGCTCCTGCTCCTGCTCCTGCTGCCCGCCTCCCAAGCATCAGTTGGATGAACGAACTGACAAGTTCAAGGCAGTGGCTACTGCACTGCGGTGGCGAGGACTGAGAGGGGACTGGGATAAGGGAAGGCTTGGAATGGGAGGCATCTGGGGCGCTGGTATTGGTAGTAGCAATAACAACTGTAGGGATTACGCTTTAACACAAGCATTGTGCTCATTGCCAATGCGTGTGGATGGATATGTCCATGTTTGCGTGCATTTGCCTGCTCCGTTGTCCGTCGCTTCGTTCCGTTTGTTTTTGTATGTTTTTACAAACGGAATTGTTTTTAATGAGATTTCAGACGCAAATCTTTTTATTTGAATTTTTATTTTAGGCCGCTCGGAAATGCCGTCGACCACACCAGTTACTTCTGATTAAAATTGTGGTGCATGGAATTTCGTATTACCCCGACAGCACAATTTCGAAATTCCGCATCCGTATCCGACTGGATGTACGTACGTATCCGAGTCAGTCTGTCTGTATGAATGTACATACATATCCCTGCCCTCTCTCCGTCTCTCGCTCCCGCGTGCAATGTCCGACTGTAGCCCCAAGTGTAAGCACGGAAAGCTTCGCCTGGTCAGTAACTGTTGAACTAAAGCCTGAAGCTGGCCAAAACTTAACCCAGCAGCAACGTTTCCATGTTATTTCTAGCCCGAAACTGCATATGAATAAACGGATCAACGGAGCAGCGGAGCAGCAGAGCAGCAGACTCTTCTCTTTATGGTGATGGAAGTAATGTCACGAAAGTAACTGAGTTTGGTTTGTTGCGGTCGAAAGACAGGCAGCCAGCCAGCTAGCGTTGGCGTTTGCCAGTCCAGAGTACGAGAGCAAACATGAAATGTGGTTAAAGCATTTTATGCAATTGCAATCGCATTGCCTGCCGCCTCTGCTTTACCAACATAACAAGCAGGACCGACACGCAGATGCAGATGGGTTCGCTCGCGTTGGTCATTTGTAAAATCCTTTGATTGCAATCGCTGAGAATTAAAAATTCCAACAGAATATTTTCTTTATTTAAACGCGTACTGCAACTGCGGCGATTAATTGTTAATGGATGACTATTACGCCGATGTACTACATATGTATGTACATATGCACGCCACATGTGTACATTTGTATGTGCATCCATACATATATACATACATATGTACATACGTTTGTGTTTATCTGCCTTTGCAGTGGATTCGCTGCGAAGCGTAATTAATGACAGTGATTTTTATGTGCGGTATTTTGCATACGCATTGTCAGAAATACTTATTGGAATTTTAAGAATAGCAAAGCTCTACAGTCATTATTGTCTACTTAGTGACTCCACCTGACCACATTAATTAATTCGATAACGAAAAACGTATAGCAATAACGATTACATTACATTTCGATATCTCGTGTGCACGATACACTGCGAACTTTGTTTCCACTACAGTGATCACAGTACATTCCATTTTAAGTTGTTTCCATGTTTTGGTATTTTTTTTACCACCTCGAGAAAATATTTTTAGAAAACTTTAAATTCGGTAAATTATTTGGCAACATGAAATGCGCGACGAATTCCGCATTCCAACGAAATTCTGTGTCTTCTTTGCTTGCCCTTTCGTTTTATGGCCTTTCTTGTACTAAATTTCTTTCCAAATAAAGATAATAATTACTTACACAGCATAGCATTAATGTTCTACCCCTTGTATGTGTTAATTGTACTCTGTACCCTTGAAAAAGGTCAAGCGCGACTCTTAATCTGCATATATTTTCATTTTTTCAGATATAGTTTGACGAAGTTTTTGAAGAATATTTTGTGATGACTTGTTAACACATGACAATATACTGGAGGTCGGAAATGTTGAAATCGAATAAATAGCATAATTTCGCCTAATCAAGGGATCACCTCGAATAGCGAGATTTTTATTGAATTTAACTAAGATAGTAATTTTGGAAGTACCTGAAGATCCGACGATCAGAAGCCTATAGATTAAAATGAAGACTGCCCTAATAACTCAAATCATTTGTTGGGTAAGGACTCTAGCCACCATCACATTTTTGTTACTCTCTGGGGCATTATGCACAAATGCAAGTCACTTGCTACAAAATACACAAGGTAAGAAAAAACTATAATTTTTTTTTTTTAATTTTTAATGTCTGCATCAAAAATGAAAAGAACTTGAGTCTGGCATAACGACACGGAATGAGTGAAACGTTATTCCAAAGTGCACTTGTGCAGCATCTGCTTTTTCGTATCGTTTTTCCGAATGGAATTTTAGCTGTCGCTTTTTTGTTTGCATTCCTTTTTCGCAAATTCTGCGGTAAGACACACCTGTGTTCACGTATTTTTCTAATTATTTTTTTATATGCAACTGAACTTTAGGTCACAGCGAAACTGATGAAGTGGGACCGCAGTTTCTGGCACAACTTACGAATATTACTGTATCGCAAGGACGAGATGTTTCATTCACTTGCGTCGTGGACAACCTGGGACAATATCGGGTAGGTGTTGCGAGAAGGTCCCCACAGCATATATTATAATAAGATTACAATGCATTATGAATTTATCTAATATAATCGTGTGGTATCACATAATGAATAAGAGACTATATTAGCTGTGTATAACTTTGAACGAGAGATTGACCGAAGTGGATAACTCAACAAGTCAAATTTGTTTACCTGTTAACGCCTAAATATCAAAAACTTACTAGCCATAATTTAACTTTGAAAAACATTCTAAACAGTTAATAATGGACACAAGGACAATCTTAATGAAAAGGAAATAAATGTAGCTTTCACACAAAGTAATGACATACAACTTAAGAAAGTTAGTAAATCATTAAGGTCCTTTGGGATGGGATACATTGCCTGCATACACATACACATAATGCATGAGGAGACTCACAGACACATAATCTTCACAGTAAACAAACTCGAGAGACTCAGCAATCCCTCTATGCTTTTTCAATTTCAGGTGGCATGGATTAAATCAGATTCAAAAGCAATACTTGGTATACATACACATATGGTCTCCCTAAATCCAAGATTATCAGTGACACACAATGGACACAACACCTGGAAGCTTCACATATCCCACGTGCAGTTAAACGATTCTGGCAGTTACATGTGCCAGGTGAACACAGATCCCATGAAGAGTCTGGTAAGTCAGCCAAGCTACCTACCTACCTACCTACCTAACAACCTAACTTCCCACCTCCACCTACCCCTACCCCTGCCCGATACCATTGACCGCTGGCCGTGCAGCAATCCCATTTGCGAATGACAGAAGTGGTTTGTTTAGGTATCTGGCTGAGACAGTAATCTTTACGCCATATGCGTCTGAGTCCAAGCTTACCGAGCCAGTAACGTGTACACACATTCGTTTGTGTGTATGTGTGCCTGGGATTAACTAAGGCGAACTTTCTTATGAAAGGCATTATCGTACATTGCTCTGTTGCGCCCAAGAAGCAAATTTCATCCAACAATATTAAATTATTCCCTGAGTAATAAGCCTCTGCACAAACCTTGAAACTTTTTTATAAAGATTATTAATTCTCTCATGTTCCTCAAGCCTCCAGCACTTCATTAACTATTTCTGTAAATATCTCTCAACGTAGCCGTTGCACTCTCACTTACGGTTTGCAAAAGGCTTGTGAGAATTGCGAGTTGTTTGACGGCGTCCAAGACACTTTTTTTTTGTGTTAAGACTCTTTTATGTTTTATATTATTTCTTCAAATATGAGACTAGGACTTTAAACCTTATAAGATGGTATGGGGTTATTTCTAGTAAATTTAAATGGGTTTTTTAAATGTGCATTTCTTGTTCTATTAATTATACACTTTCTGTCCTAGTAACTTAACTTATTTGACTGCAGAAGACTGGTTTAAATTAATTATTAATAAGTTTATCTACATCTACATCTACTTAACACATTAATATCCTTTTATATATTTTCAGTCTGGCTTTCTCGATGTTGTTGTGCCACCGGACATTTTAAATCATCCCGATCAAAATGTCGACGAAGGTGTCAGTACCGAAGGAGGAACCATTTCCCTGCTTTGCAGTGCCACAGGTATTCAATGTGAATTTGTGAACTTTTGCAGATCTAAAAACCACAAGAAATCGGTTTGCAATTGGGAATCCATTTTTGCCGTGCCTGAGGTCAAGTTCATTCTCAAAATTTGAGCTTAACTAAGAAAGTTTTGAAGATAAAACAATCTTTTTGGCATAAGCATAGTTTTCCTGGCTCAACCTAATAACAATATGATAATAAACAGAGAAGTTATTTAAGAAATTATTTTCCATAGTTTCCAGCAGCGGCGGCTCCGCGTGGCTTAAGCGCTTAGTGTGTTCGTATGTGTGTGTGTGTGTGTGTGAGTGTGCGCGCGGGCGTGAGTGCATAATCATTATGAGTGAGCATGAATGAGTATACATTGGTTTTTTAGGCTTAGGGTCGAGTGCACTCATCTGTACTTTTGCGTACTTGTTTTATTTCCTTCTACGAGCTATGCCAACAAAGTTTTCTACTCCACACCCATTTAAAGTGGTTAAAACGAAGAATACGAATGCTTGACCAAAACCGTTAATAAAAAGATTTGTTATACTCTTGAACCCACTCAAACAGGTGTTCCAGAGCCGATGGTACAGTGGCGACGTGAGGGAGGCAAGGACATTGTGCTCAGAGCGGAAAGCAGAGATAAACAAGGTGAATAGCTTATAAGGAAAATGTATTGTATATACAGTATAATTCGCTTAGCTGCATCGATAGTTAGCTGCATCGGCAAGATATCTGCATTATTTTTCCATTTTTTTGTGTGAATAGAAAATAGAAAATTTTTTTTAGCTGCATTTTTAAGTTACCTGCATCGAGGCATTGTGCAAAGTACTCGAGGCAGCTAAGCGAATTATACTGTATAAGTAAATATCTTAATCAAATGCACAATTAATACACCCATTTCTAACCTACCACTCGTTTATTTTATAATTTAAGCTGTCAAAACTGTGGAAGGAGATCGTCTTGTTTTAACCAATGTACAACGCACCGATATGGGGGGCTACCTCTGCATAGCCTCAAATGGAATCCCACCTTCAGTCAGCAAGCGATTTGATGTGCATGTAAACTGTAAGTATCAGATAAATAGTGTAATATACGAGGGTCGTTTGATAAGTCCGTGACTTTTTGAATAAAATATATTTTTTTCGTCAAAGAAGCGTTTTATTTCTCAACATAATCTCCTTTTAGCTCTATACATTTAGTCCAGCGTTTTTCCAATTTTTTTATTCCTTCCAAATAATAGGTTTTCTCAAGGCCCTCAAAATAGTCGTTTGTTTCTGTGATGACCCGAATCTCTTACCGCCGAGCCATTTCTTCATGTTTGGAAACAAAAAATAGTCACAGGGGGCTAAATCTGGAGAATATGCTGGATGGGGTAGCAGTTCGTAGCCCAATTTATGAAATTTTGCCATGCTGACACGAAATTCACTTTTTTCCATTTTCGTTAAAATTCACGAGATCGTCTGCTTTCAATGCCTATAAAACGCAAACCAAAAAACGCAGCTTTCTCAAAATTTTACAGTCAGCTGTTAATCGATAACTGCTGACAGGAGCAGTGTTGTATTTAGAGCAGGTGCGCGGCAAATACAAAAAGTCACGGACTTATCAAACGACCCTCGTATATGCTACATCTGCAATGGACTGCGATTTATGTGAAGCAACTTATGTATGGTCACTCTAATAATTAACTGTCCTTGATGGGAACCAGTTAAAGCCTTCTGCTGCGAATGAAACGAGCGAGACGCAGCTAACTGTGAAAATTGCAGCATGCAGAGCGGCAGAGCCTCCTGTTTCTGGTGCTGCTTGAACATGCCGTTGGTGTGGCACAAGACACAAATCAACACCATGAGATTGTCAAGTCAAATTCAGAGAGACCAGTTGTGAAAAGTTGCGATAGTCGCACTTCGAGCATCGGGCATTGGGGCTGCACAAGCAGAGCATATCGAGTGAGTGTACATGCAATTGTGTGTACGAGTATGTGCTATTGTAATAACCACTCGTAACTAGCATAGCAGGAGCAGGAGCTCGACGAGAGCGCAGTAACAGTACGGGCTGTGGAGCTGGCAGGCGGCACACACATTGACCTATTGTCATGAGCTGTTGCCTGTATTATTCTGTTTACTTCCTACACTATGTACGGCTGCAAGTGCTATAAGTATGTGTGGGGTTTGAGAATGTATTTAAAATGTTGTATGTACGAGCGAGTTCTCGGAACCATCTAACATTTTACCATGCATAGCCCCCTCTCTACTCTTCTCCTTGCCGACAAAACGGAGCGATACATGCGCAAAACATTGGCTAACTGCGACTCTGTGTGTGCGTAGTAAACATTTGAAAGGCACAAGGCAGTCATTGTCTGTGACTGAGCTACTATTCGCCACTGCCGATGAAAGTCATCCAAAACAAATACAAGAGTAACATTTTTGGCAATGCGTCTACGTCAAAATCAGCAAACGCAAATTCAAATTTCTACCAAACTACCAAAATGTCCAGAACTCACACTGGAAATGTGTCTAGCTGCTGGGATTAATTGTTGGGTTTAAGGACGCTTGCTGAAGAGCTTCCTTCACAATAGGATTTCATTTAAGTTAGACTGTCATCGCTAACGAAAGTTGAATATGCAACATGGATTTATCTATCTCTATTTTTAATATTACTATTACTCATTAAAGCTGGATATATGTAGGGTACCCCATTATGCAATCTCACACATGCATATGTACATTGTATATATATCGTATTATATACTCATATGTTAGTCACAGTAAGAAAACTCCACGCAAACTGCATGTCATCTGTCATCTGTGTGGGGTGTACAGGAAGCTGTGTTCCAAACTTTGTGCCTCCACTTTAGTTTCTAAGATCTAACTATTAATGTATGTGTAGAAACACAATACACAAGTATATAATATTTTGCATACAATAATGCTATTCTTAATGTGTATGGTTTTTTGAAAATACTTGACTTGACTTTGGTTGCACTAATTCCTAACTTATTTTAAATTTGCTGCTGTATTTCTTAAAAAATGCCACACAATTCTTTAACATGTAACTAAGTTCTTGACAAGATTTGTAGCAAGTCACGTAATTTGTTTGGGGATACAAACAACAATATAAAATAGAAAATAAATCCAGTACATAAGGGTCCATCATTGATTTCGCTGAAAGCTTTAATAATGTTCCTGTTCCGGTTCCTTCGTGGGGGGTGGGGGGAAGTAACAGTGGATGAAATCTATTTTGATGAGCGGATCGTTGAGCTTTAATCCATTTTATTTATGGCTTAAAATTATCCTTTAGCAACAACGGCAAACAGTGCCATGGCGCAACAACACCCAGAGCCCACAGAGGGGATAGAAAGAGAGGAAAAATAGCATGAGCCTTTCCTGCATTGAAACAGAGTATTACAGTCGTCATTCGCACACACATCTTCTCAAACATAGACTCTCCCACCATAAGCATCCACATTCGCACACCCCCGGCTCCCGTCTACCCATGCAACTAGCATAAAATAAATCTATGAAAGCACCACCTCATCACATCCCACGAGCTTAGCCTGCGACTCACCCATCCACTTGCTGTGTTCTCTCGCGCTTAGAGGACTCCCTCTAGACAGTGTAATCTGCTGGGAAAAATACACACACTAAACTGGAAAATAATATCATTAAATATAGCGACGCAGAAATACGCTCATTTCTTGAAAAATATCTCAAAAAAGGGTAATCCTTAAGGCAGGACATGCAAATAAAATATAAATATTTATGCAATTGTTAACTAGTAAAGAGTAAAGTAATGAAAAAGTATGTAAAACTATTGCAAAGTCTTGACAAAAGTTACCACAGGTTTCAGTAAACAAAAAATTCCTCTCTCTCTTTTTAATTCATTCTCCCTTTTCAATTCTTGCCACTGGAAACTAAGCTGGCAGCGAAACAATCTTCGTTTTAATGAAGTAGAAGAATTTATATTGACAAATTCTACAAAGAAACTGTACATTAAGCAAGTCGCTTTTTAAGCGAAGCTCTGGAATAAGTACCTTGACCTCCATTAAAAATGAATAATGATTCATTTTACAGTATCAGGTTAGGAACTAAAAATCAGAATTATAACAGCACAAACTTTAATCATGAATCACAACTCTATCAGTAGGCTTTCTCTGTTAACTCTTTACCCTTCATAACTTTCTTAATGAAAAGAAAACATGTACAAAAAGTGCTTATGACATTAAATACCCTACAAAAACAAAATCAACCTCTCTTTTTAATCAAATCGTCCTTTGTTCATCTGAACTATATTTTTTCTTGAAATTTATCGATTGTTGACAATTAAAAGTCGATCAAGCTCATTACTAACGTTACTAGACACTCACGCAAACATATCGAGTATACAACGACCAAGTTCACTGATGTGGCAGACATCGATAGACTGGTGAGGGGGGTGGGGAGCAGACGACTGGACAGACTTAGCTTGTTTGTCTTGGTCAAGAATATGTATTATGTCTGATGTGTGACAAATCACATAATAGATGAACATCGTTATTAACTACCTTACTTGAGAAATCGATTGTAATGTGTATCAGGCTTGCAGCGAATACAAAAGTCGCTGAGGTCTGCTCCAATGGCTAAATGTCACGATGCTTGGGAAAAAGCGTAAATAGGGTGGCCACACTTCCCCATTGAATTAAAGCTGCGTGTAGTGTTGTGTCTGTGTGTCTGTGCGCAAAATACGAAAAGTTTGACTTTGAAATGAATGCAGTGGAGTCATTTACCGAAGTTACACAGCACTGCGTCTGTGGCGACTGATAAAGGGAGTGAAATATAAGTGAAAATGAAAGAAGAAGCACAAACTACTGATGGAGCATCAAAAGATGTGCTTTCTAAAAATTGAAATGTAAGCTAATTAATACACATGCATTACTAATTAAGTTCAACTGAATTTAATTAAAGAAGGCATTAGAACTGGCGACTATGCGATGCAATGAGAGTATTTTTTTAATCAATCATATTTCTCTCGCTTTTTGCAGTTCCCCCGACTATCAAAGCCGTTAATCAGTTGGTGGGCGCACCTGTGGAGAGAGAAGTAACGCTGGAATGTATTGTCGAAGTATATCCCAAGCCACTTAACGGCTGGTACCGTAACGAAGGTACTATTGAACAAATACTTAACCTAATTAAAGCTTTTTTGATGATTTTAATTTATATTATTATTTTATTATTACTTTTCTATTTCTTTGCAGGCAACGTGAAGCTGCACAACGGCAACAAGTACAACATCTCCGAGGCGATGATTAACTTGTACATGTGGCACCTTAATTTAACGATACGACACCTGACTAAGGCAGACTTCGGCGCATACAGCTGTTCCAGTGTCAATGCCCTTGGAAAAAGTGAAACGAGAATACGACTTCAAGGTAATGAAACTCGATAAATTAATTTCTGCTTCAATGCAAGGAAACACACACATTTATTTTCGCACAGTGGGAGACATGAGACAGTCGGCCGAGTAGACTAAACGAAATAGTTCTTAAAATTCGGAACATTAAATTCTCTTGACAATGAATAGATAGTGGAGTGGGAAGGGGAAAGGGGGGGAAGAAGAGAGTTGGTGAGGGGGGTGGGGCACGCGTATGTGTCTGCGTCGCATGTGTAATTCGTTCAGTTTCAGTTTCCATGCAATAAATTACCTAGGATTTCCGTCAGTCTATTATTTTTATCGATCTCATTTAAAGGCGACCGAAGAAGCTTTTATCTATCTTTCATCTGTGAGCCCTTATCCCCAACCCCATACCCCATACCCCATCGCATCGCATCGCATTGCCATCGCCCAATGGCAACCGAAAATAGAGTTGGAAGCGCAGAAACTAAGCATGAATTATTGCACAATCAGCGAAAAACTTTCTCTCTGCTCGCATCCACACTGCTTGCTGGGCTGGAGAAGCTGCAGCAAGTTCGTGGTCGCGATTTTGACTTTCATTCGCGACAGTCGTCGTCTGGGCAGAGAAGAAACCAAGAATAAACTTAAAGGTTTCAAGATCTATTAAGCTTATTACATTTAATTATTTCTTGTACCCTACTCCCAAGAAAGTGAGCATATTCGTTAGATGAATATGTGTGACAGACATAAAGTGTGGGCAGGAAAACAATTTTAAATATGCATTCGCTGCAATCAACCCACTTCACTGTGCATGCATCACTCACATCACTATTACGAACTATCGATAACGTTAACGAAACTAATTAAATGGATAGGCAAGTTTAACATGAAATGGCGCTGTTATTTTGATTAATTTATTAATTTAAATTTTTATTAAAATTACTACGAACTATCGATAACGTTAACGAGACTAATTAAGTGAATAGGCAAGTTTAACATTAAATGGCGCTGTTATTTTGATAAATTTATTAATTTAATATTTATTAAAAATATGCGTTTCTTTCATATGAGTTGTTATTGATTTATGTATGTATTCGCCTTAAGCAATGCGGTCTCTTATCGCTAATTGCGAATATCGGTCGCGAAACTATCGTTTGCTTAAGAATACGGCGGGTTGCCAGATCGGGCTGAGGTTGCCACAGCCTCATTCAATTTGAACCCTTATAAAATGTATAAAAATATATAAGGGAGTGCACTTGAGAGCGAAGCAAACATAAAGATCAGTTGCAGCTAAGGGTCTGAAAAGTAACGAGCAAAACGGAAACGGAAACGGGCAATGTCACAAGAGATTTTGTATTTAGGTTTGTTATTGTTTTACTGTTCATGTTTTATGTGCTTGCCTTTACCAACCCATTTGCTTTGTTTCGCTCGCAAGCTCTCGCTGGCCAGCCATGCAAAGAAGCATTCGGCCTTTCATAATTGGTGCAATTTCTTGCAGAATTACGATTACCGCCCAAGTCAACAACGACGCCAACACCTCACGTGCACACTACGACCAAATCGCGTCGGAAGCAGCAGCCCGGCCACAACAAGGGACTGAACGAAGTGGTGCGTGCCAAGGAAACCCATTTCTCAAATCAAATGCAGCAAGAGAACGATGTATTCGGCGGAGGGATTGGTATGCCCCAAAGCACCAACGGCGGCGGCAACGGTGGTGGTGCTGCTGCTGCTGGCGGTGGTATTGTGGCAAGTGGGAACGTCAACGGCATGATAAACGGAGCGGAAGGTAAGTTACGATTTAGAAAATTCCACAAGTACATGCAGCAAGCACAAGCATAGAATGAAGTCAGGCATGAGCGGCAGTTACAAACACACACACACACACACGAACACACACATACAGACATTCGCAGACACATACACTCGCATTCGCACACTCATGCACGCTTACATCCACATCCTAGTGGCACAGTCGTGATACTCTGCCCGGCATCTATGGGAAAGCTGCTTGCCCCTTTGCCTTGGGAATTTGTCTTGGGCCACATATAATGTCGCTACTCTAGTGCTGCCAGCTCTTATAAGAAACTCTTGGTGGTTTGCCTTCTTGGCGTCTTGGCGTTTTGGCTCGTGTCTACGATCTAGCGCCAAAAATGTTCAACATTCGCTATATACCATCTCGCTATTGCCATCTCGCTCTCTTGCAGGCTTGCCTAGGACTCCTCCTGGACTTAGCACTCGTGCAGCTGTCGGGCGCACTGATTTATCAGTGAAGCCGTATTTTGCTAACACTTGTTACTCTCCAAATCCCTTTTGAAGTTAATTTTCCAACCAGTCAGTTTCAATTTTAAGTGTGCATTTTTGTCGCTCTTCTCTTCAAGTCGCATCTGCGTTCAGAAGCCGTTCATGGAGCACACACAGAGCAGCCAGCAGCAGCCTGGCCAGAATACGCTTATGCCGAAAATGAAATTTATTGGGTCGGTTACTTGAGTATTAGAGACAGAACCAATAATGAAGATGAATTGTGCCTGTATGCAAAGAATATAATTAATCGCGTTAGCATTTCAACACTGCAAAGTTTTCTAGCATAACTTCTATATTCTCTTAGTTTTATATCTGCATTGAATGTAACCTAATCAGGCACATTTCTCCACTAGTGCTACTCACGGGGTATTCGACAGTCAAGTACGCTCACCTCTAGGTTTTTGTTTACTTGTTTTTTGTGTAATCCTCAGGGGTTGGCGGGAAAATGTCTTAACTATATGTCCGTGCGCGTACATGTGCGGGGCGAGCTAGAAAGCTGAAATGTTTACACTAGCTCCCAATTGGGATAAAAGTGCATACTAAAAAGGGATTTCGAACAAAGAACCACCCTCACACTTTGTGTGTGTTTGCAGTGTAAAACGTACCTCATATGAGCGCCGGAATGTATGCTATATATTTAAAACAGAGTTTTTTTTTAATCGTAGGAACACGATCACTCACAGATGTCCCTCATTTGATAAACCTTAAATTATTACAACAATTTGCTGAAGCTTTATTAACAATTATATGTCACCCCTTAACGCGTATTTTCAGTGCAAACGCAACTTCCCAACCGGAATGGATATGAGAAAACATTCAAGTCCCCCAATGGTGGCGTGGTGCCATCGCCGCGTTCACCCTGGACTTTCGCAAATGCGGGGTCGCAGCTGCTTACTAAAACTACGATAAAGACAAACGCCCTGATGGCTTTTTTCTGCATACTGTCTGTGCACTTTTCGCTTAAGCTCATTTAAAATTATGATACAAACAACAGGAACATCCACACAGGGTGCAGCATTGGTTGGGTCTACTCTATATGCTTGCCTATGTCTTAAACTATATATACATCGAACAGCTTCAACCTTTTACTGTTATTAATATTATTTTTAGCTAGGTCCTCCAGAGAAATGTAAAGAGATATAATCGATTTACTGTTCAATTACTGCTTAATTTTGCTAAAATTTTTAATCGTTATTTTTCGGATACATTTTAAATGATTTCCAGGTTTTACAAAATGTATTTCATGTATGGATAATTTAAACTTGAGGCAAAAGATTTACGATCCCAATCTATTGTTTACTCATTTATATTTTTAGTCAACTCCAAAGAAAAACAAAGAGTTCAAATGCCAATGAAATTAATAACAATGAATTATACATACACAGTGTGTATTAAACACACACAATACATACATATACTAACATACATATAACCTATGCTTGTACGAAAACAATAATTATACACAGATGGAAATGAATGTTAACGAAACTTCTTGTATTTAAATCATATTATACTGAGCTTATTTGCTCATCATATCTTAAGAGGCAACAACTTATAGACAACCGATTAAGTAATCAAAAGTTATTTAATAATAAATTATGCAATACAGAAATGTCTTCCGATAAGAATGATAAACGATGATTATATATGGTGTTTAAATGATGAAAAACTTATATAATAATACTTATAAAGAGATTAAGAATAATTTATACATCATTTATTTGTCATAAAATGAATATATCAATTGATTAAACAATTTGCATGCCAATTTACATACTACATAAGTATGTATTTGTATATGATAAATAATGATAGTTTTAACGCAGATATACATACATATGTAACAAGTATTATAAGAAACCTTGAATTGAAATATGAACAAACGCGTTGATAACCACACTTCATTGTTCTCATGTATTCTGAATCGTCGGTTCATTTCTTGAATATGTAAATGGAAATCGTTGTTATTTTCAGACTGGAGCAGGTTGAGATTTGCAAAAAATCGTTGTGTCTACTTGGCAGAATGTTAGAAATAACTTAATAATAATAATCATAATCTTATCATCGACCTGTTCAATTTTAAATTCTATGTTTAATTGTTCAATGTTCTAAAATATCAAAAACTAAACATTCAGTGATCGTTCTTCATTTTTGTTCGTAATTGCACATCTCTAATTGAAACATTGCTCAAGAATCGATAATCTTAACTATCGATATCTAATGTCAAGTTCAGTTTGCAATTTCTTGAGTTGTTTCAACATTTTTGCTCAGTGTATTATTACTTGCATTATGTACGAGTATGTAATGCACTTATACTTGCCCGATTATGTATTCCCATTAGCATATACATAGCTTTGTACATACATACGCATGTGTGTGTGCGTGTGTGTACATAAGTACAGACATACATATGTAGCTATTCGGAGATGCACTTGGATATTGAATTTGCATAAATGCATGCGATTGAAAATGCCAAAGTGGCTACTCCTGCTACTGCTGTTGCATTGCAAACGCAACTGCAACTGCAGTTACCAGAATCAAAATCAGAACCGGAACCAGGACCCAGACCCAGGGACATTAACAAAACGCGACAGCTTCGGATTGCCGCAATCTTGGTGTCCATGCCGAGAGTCGAGGGTGTCTGTCCAATTTTGGGGTCTGAACAATGCGGGGGTTCATGCGCTTTCGACTGCCTAATAAAAGCGGTCGGTCTGGGTGCGCTGGATATGCTGGATGCGCTTTTGTGCAACGGACGGCGGATGCGGCTAGCCGCTGCCGCTACCGCCCTCGCCACCCTCTCTCGAGCTTTGCCCTTGTTGTTTATCGAGTCTGCGTGGACAGCGGACGATAAGAATAAAACCTTCAAGTGTGCTTAATGCAGTCGCGATAACCCGAGCGCTAGCGAGACAGTGAGAGGGAGAGCGAAAAACAATTATATCCAGCATGTACGCATGCATTAATGAACTTGCATGGCATTTACCGTTGCGTTCTCGCAGTCATTGTCACTAATTTAGGCGGCTGCAGCGGGACAATTGGGGGGGCGGGAAGGAGGCAAACAACAGCTCCAGCTTAAATTTACGCGCGCACTTGGCCGCGGAGCAGCTCACCCACACTTACGCACCCACTTGCATATACCCGTCTTTCCATTTAAAAAGCCCCAAAAATGGGCTGATTCGGCAATTGTCCGATGTCTCCACGCACACATTCATATACATACATACATATGTGTGTGTGTATATATGTATGTATGTAAACGCATTCGCAGAGGGAAAGTACACACGTTTGTTGCCGAATCCACACTTGAGTCAATGCCGAACCTGGGCCTGATAATGTTTTCGACATTAAATTCCCATTAAATTCTGTTATATTGCACTTGAAGCTGCATGCATAATTTACTCGCATCCTGCCACGCGACGTCGACACTGAACGGACGAACTGCCATTGCAGACCCTTCCACCACACATTTTCATTCATTCATTCGTCTGTACATCAGACAAACCTATAGAATACTATATACATATGCTTGGGGATTCTGACTTTCACTTTTTCCAAGAGTTTTCGGAAGTGAGCTAAAGTGCAAATTGGCACAATTTTCAACGAATTCGATATTAATCGAATGCGAAAATAATTTAGACAGCAGCCGTTAGTTCAGAGTGACCAAAGATGCAATCATCGATAGTCACAAAGATAAGTCGATCACCATCACTGTTTTCGAAGAGGATTCAACGTTCATATTAAGGGTTTCTCCCTTCGTAAAGTAACAGTTAATAAAACTTGATCTTACTCTAGCTTACATACATCATTTACATACACATAAACAATTCAAAAGTATTGTCATCATATAATTTAACCGTAAAGCATATCTCATTTATATCAATTATATTAAGGTTTGTAATCATATACGATAATCTATTTATATGAATCAATAATGTATGTTACATTCAGATATATGAGCAACTGTTAAGTGTATAAAAAAGTATATCAGGGAACATCTGCATAATTAAGCCGTTAACAACGTACATGTTATTACAATAATATCCAAAATAAAACATATATAAAAGACTGCGATCATTTGATCTAACCCTTTTTTCAATAACAAAATCACGTTTTAAAAAATTAAACGAGGGTAGCTATAGATAAGTCAAAAAAAAGTGTTTAAGTATGTACGCAACCACACACACACACACTTGCCATACACACTATACGACTACGTGTGTGACTGCAAGTGTGTGAGTTGTGGTTAAACGTTTCGAAAATGGGAGAGTCCCACAGTCGCGCGTGCTCTCGAACTTCTCTGACATGTTCTCTTTCACCAGCATACGTATAAATCAGATATCGAGCTGATTACTTAAAAATATACATATACATACTATATAGTTCTTTAAGGCGTTTCAAATTATGTGACAAAACAATAAAATCTTAACGGGTATGAAAATTTAACTATGGGGCTTTGACCAAACGGTAGATGCCTTCGAAAACTTTCTCGATGTCTGCTGTTTGACATAAGGTTTTTTTAAAGATTGTTCATTTTCGGTGTTTCGAGTTTTGATTTTGACTTTAAATTCAACGTTATTCAAAACTCCAAAGGTCTTTTTCGTCATTTGGTTTCTCAAACGTGTGAGAAAAATGCGTCGCAGCCTTAACCCAACAAAATGTAATTTATAGAAAATTGACTAAAACAATTTGAAAACGAATAAAGTTAAAACTAAAAAAAATGTGTTAAAATAACGTTGGGTTTGTCAACAATAATAAATCAAATAAATTGACAATATATTAAAACATATATTAACAGACAAAACTAAAACATAACTAATAATCAGATATTAAATCTATATTATAAGTTTGCCTAATCAAACAAAAACAACCCGTAGGTTACAAGTACTTATACATACATAAACATATATATATAAATATATACATATTTAACTGTTAATTAACAAGTGAAATACTCAGAAATGAATTACAGGACAATAAAAAATACATATTGACTACTCTACAAATTTGTTGTAAGTTAATAAAAAGAAAGATTAAATAACAGCGGAACCAAATTGTTTTCTTTCGAAATATAGAAAGGACATTCATAAAAACATAGCATAAAAAATATGAAAATTATCTTGATGGTTTAATTCTGCACCCAGTATCTTTGCTGTCCTTAGAAATTACAAAGGGACTACACCAGGCTGTCCTTCATAGCGAGAGAGAGAAAGAGAGGGAGAGAGAGAGTGAAAGATTGCCCGCCGGAATAGACTCGTACATATTTTAATGCAGTTGTAATAAATTTGTAGCTGCTGTAATTGTAGTCTGCATGCCACAAAACAATACACCTGCAATACCCACTCCCAACACACAAACATCCAACACAGTAGCCGCCATTTGTTATGGTACACCTGCATTTAAATAACACAGGTCATCTCTGTACGTATTATTGCTTCACAAACAAAAATACTTCGTAATAATTATAGTCGACACTCCGTTAAATTGCAAAATACGGAGTGCATTAGCTTTTGCGGGCAGGAAGCGTGACAGCAAATTAAGTCTGTTTTTCAAAGTATAGTTGTGTGTAGATAATTAACTATAGATCGAAAGATTTGCTTGGGTTTGTTAAACATTTTGCCACGCCTATTTCTGCCTTAAATATATGCAAAGCTTATTACGACATTACTAAGGAATAAATGCATTAAAGTCAAACATGTTCATCTATTTTAAACCATTTGCTACATTAGCAGTCCTCTAAACAAATCGTTATTACTTCATTTGTGGCACCACCGTGTTGGTCTGTGTGTGCATGCCTCACAAATGAGAATACAGAATGTATTTCCAAATTGGGTGCATGGTTCCTTGCCCTGCCCGAAACTATAGGAAATAGTTTCAGCAGTATTTTGAACTCTGCTGAGTCATTTTCGATACAGTGCACAGCGTACTCGACTGTAAGATAGTATGCAGCTCAGCACGAAAGTGGATTATGATCCTTTCTAACTAATGCACTTGCATGTAAATACTCTCAAGCACAATCGATAACTTCGGTCAGTGCAGAAATGGTATGCTGTACCCTGACTTGGTGTTGCAAAATACTAATTTGCATTGAAGCGTATTTTACGCCTGTCATGAATATGTTGAATATTTCCACAGATTTTATCTTATTTGTTTTCAGAAATTTTTTATATGATACTAAAATTCCAATCGAACTAAAGTGACATTAATAAATACGAGGAGTCAAAGCCAGAAAAAAATTAGTGCAGAGTAACCAATTTTTGTTTTCAGTGAGGCGAATGTTGGTATATCACTTTCCAATTGTCGCCATGTGCTATCGTCAAGCCAATTGGAAAAAGAATGAAAGTCGCCGCACAAAAGCAGAACAAACAGGAAAAGGAAAAATCAATCCAGACAGCGTAAAAACGTGAAAATGGGAAGAGGGAAGAGGCAACAGAAAACCCAACCGGCTGCACGCTGTGTGCACTGTTAAGCGATTAGAATGTCCGTGGTCCCTTTGTGGCCCGGCAAAAACACTTTTGGCTCGATAGGATTATGAAATGTGACGCGCTCTGTATTGTTCTAGTGTCTTGGGGCTAAAGCAGCAGCTAACGTAAAATCTGGAGAAGGGCAGATAGCACGTTGCGTATTAATATTCGCATGTGTCTTCAAACAGTGAAACTTGCCTAAGTCGAATTCCATTTGCAACCTCTAAATGCACTGACCTGTCGATCTGAGGAGTGTTCTAAGTAGAATTCCTTGAAGTTTTTTGAGGTTATGCATAAATTTAACCGTGACTTTAGTAGATTACCGTTCTCTCGATCAATTGCTTTAAATCGTGCTTCATTAAGTTGAATTTCTCTTTATTTTTTGTGCAACTTATTTAATACGGCACAATTATAACGACGACTTTATGGCATAATGATTTCTGTTCCTTTTCACGTCGCCTAGGCATGCTTGCAATAATTGTATTGTTGCCTTTTGCCCATTCAGGCTGTGCAGCAATTAGCGCTTTTCAGCTTAACTTAGCGCTCTATGTTATTTTTTTTAGCACTTTTCGACGCCCACAATCTTTGCTAGCGTTGGCGGCGACCGGATGAGCTTTTGACTTCTCTTGCTCTTTCCCTCGTTGCTGTCTCCTTTTCGCTGTGCCCAATTATAATTATAATTGCAGCGTTTTAATTGCATTTTGTAAACTATTTTGCAAGTCATTTCCCGCACCTAATACGATAAATACAATTTTTACTTCAAAATGTTACCAAGTGCTGCAGCCTAATGCGTTCGGGGAGTGTGTTACATTAAAAAAAAAAAACAACAAGGAGTTTATTAAATTAGACGCACATGGTGTATTTATGGAAAAGTTTTGTAATTTGATTAAATTTGAGCCTCTTGTGCATTTAAAAAAATGTGATCCTACAAAATTAAATAATTGTATTGAATAATTGTAATGAGGCACTTACAGTGGGTGATCACTCGGAAAGGATTGCCCAACACTTTTTGTGTTTTGTTACCGTTATTAAGCAGGCTAAGTATGCAACGTACAGTGGGTTAGATTGCAGGCTCCCTGTTTCGCATTCGTGTAAATAAATTAACATAACAATCGATAATAATGTTTTTCAAGCCACTCAAAGCATAGAAATAAATAAATGAATACAAGTGTGTATATTTAAATAATTTAAAAGCTGTCCAAGAAATGATATGTTTATATTTATTTATATATTTTTTTAGTGCGAATAAATAAATGATACTTATATGCACAAACAGATACAGATACACATGTGGTCATACATACATACATATATGCATACTTATACGTATGCATGTGTTTTAACACGAGAATTTGCGACGCCTCGCACATGTGCTTTTTTATGAATCCCATTTTCACAATTTTCTCGCCCAACATTCAGCCGGCATGCGTCACCCTTCGATATCGTTTTCCTGAAACGACCACTGCACGACGTTCACTATATTTACTGGCGCTGACCAGTTGTGTCCGGAATATTTGCAGCGTCAGGAAAAACATACAAAAAGTCTGTTTACATACATATGTATGTAAATATGTGCATATATCTGGATATCTGTAAGTACGTAAGAATATGTATGTATGTATATGCGTATCCTCCTGCATTTACATACATATGTACAAATACATATACGTATACTCAGCTTCATATGAATATTCACCATGGACAATGGTTCAATTGCACCGATTATTGAAAAGCCAAATCCAGTTCAATGTCAAATTGCATATTTGAGGGTATTTAAGTGTGACTACATCGTGCTCTCCTACATTTGTCTTGTTTTATTCCTAAGTCCTAGCAGAACTGAGATCGAGATTATTGTTTTTGAAGAGACGTATCATATATGAATTTTGAGAAATGTAATTTAGCACAAAATCTATGTAAAAGTCCCATGGTAAAATGTCCAAATACGAATTGTCCTGTTAACAGTCTTTGGCCTTCTTGCCAAGCAGCAGTTGTGAGGTCACAAATCGTAATCGTGGCGGCTGCAATAGTCGCGGTTACACACACATATGTGTGAATGGGAACCCTCGTCTAGTCTAGTAGCTGTTGGTAAAGGCGAACGCTGGGTAACGTTAAGGATATCAAAATTGTACCATCAAAGAACAATTTTCCTTTAACTGAAGTGGTCGCATCTGACAAGAAAATTATCCACAACTTTTAATCAAATTGTTATTCTGCATGTGCCCCTTTCAAAGATGCATGAAATTGCAGAGTTTTTGCATCATTAATAAAGTTCCTTTTTTTGTTGTAGCCTATTTACCTGCGTACCAGCCTTTTGATAACAATCTCGATAACTGTCGCTTGATAATCGTCTCGATAACAGACTCTCGACAGCGCTCTTTTAATTGGTTCTCTGAGTTTATCGGTTATTTGGCTCGCAAGCTATATTCTTTTGATTTTTGACAATCAAATACAAACACATATGCATATGCACACATGGCAAGTGATATTTTGTTTAATTTGCTATTAAAGCACACATATTCCTTTGCTACATACGATGTCTGCATGTGTTAACAATCAAAATGGCCCATTTGCCAAGTGTGTATGTGTGTCTGTTTGCATTTATGCGTGTATGTACATCCATGTGTGTCCTTATCTTCATCTATGTATGTATGTTTATATGTACGTTTAAGCATTTGTATGTATGGTTATGTATTTATGTGTAACAAATATTTTTATTTCGAGTCAACGCTCAGCTCCCGCATTTATTTACTTATCCATTGTTTTGGTTTCATATAGAATTTTAATTGTGTAACATGAAACAATTTCATCCGCTTGGTTTCGAATTGCATCTGACAGACAATTTCACTGTGGAGGCTGCTGCAGTTGCAGCTGCTGCCGATACTGCTGTTGCTGTTGCTGCTGCTGCTACCGCGATAACACCCCATTTTCGCCAACCCCCGAACCCCCGAGCGCCGGTGCATTAGCACAACTAATGATGACTGTGGAATTGCATCCAACGCGTTTGTCGCTTTCCACTAGGACCCATTGCTTTATGCGCCGCACTCCCTCACTCCCCACTCTTCTTTCTCTCCCCCCCTTCTCTTTGCATCCCCCTTTATCTGCTTGCTGTGGACGCCTCTGTTAAGGCTGCTGATAGACCATTGCATTAGCGCGGCAGAGCGCAACATAATGTCGTTGTGCACTTTCCATAACAGTTGCTGCGGCAGCCATGAAGCCAACGGAGACTGCGACAAAGCAGTGCAGTGTGGTGGGAGGGAAGGGGGAGGTACGTGGGCGTGGGTGTGGGTGTGTTGGAAACGCAGCTTACGGACGAAGCGTCGCCTCAGTTAGGCGCTGGCATTCCTCAACCCAGCCATGGGAATTTCATAATTACGTGCGCAGAGTGCGATTATTATGATTGTTTCTTAATTCACATATTTACAATATGTGGGTGAATGTGTGCAAGTGTGTGTCTGTGTGTGTGGGTGTGTATGTGTGCATAAGTAGTGCATGTATGTACCTACATACATACATACATATATCCCTGTATGTACGGCTTAACGTCATCTGCACACACCGCAAGAGTCTGGAAGAGTCGCTGCATTTCGCATTCATCTCTTTGCCATTCATGTGACTCCTCACGCTATGCGATTATAAAATCATTTTAAATACCGCAATGCTGCGAGAGTTACATTTGAAATTATTCAATTACACTTGTGTATGTATGTATGCACACAGACTTGCTGCGATATCCTCCGGCTGGAGTTATCGAATATGCTATGCTACTTCACAGTTAATCATCAACTCAACAGCACATGAGTTACCCTGTGGCTCATAAGATGCACTTGCGACACACGTTAACACGTTTGTGTCCTGTGGCAAAGAATATCACACGAGTAACCCTGTGGAAAACAAGCACTGTCTCATCTGGCATGCGACCCAGTGGAAAATCAGCTCATGCACAACAGATATTTTTCGAGTTTATTAAAATATGGAGTAAGTCAAGTAACTCTTTACACATATGTGCATATGTACATGTTATTGTGATGTACATGCATGTGTAAGGAGTTACTTGACAGCCTGTATGTAAATATATGTATATATGCATATTTACAAATCCGTTAGAAAACATTGAACTTAAATGCAAGTTGCAGGACAATCGCAATAAATGGTATACGATATATATTTGTAAAAAACACTTCAAAAATATAAAATAGTATTTCTCTTATCAGGCTACAATTCTTAAACCAAAACTATTGATATTTATTAATTTGTATGTATTTGTTTTTCTTATTGTTTAGGTACTTCACTTTTTGGTTGAATTTGAAATCGCATTCACTTGGTGCATAAGGAGAGGCGACATAATGCTATAACCATCTGGGGTAATGGGGGAAAAGGAACTATTGCTGTCTGAACCAAATTCGGAATTGGGCACAAGCTTTGAGTACCCATTCTCGATGATTTCGGACTTTTGTGTTTTGTTTGCACTGTTTATTGATGTTGATAAAATGCTTAAGGAGTCTTCTTGGGTTAGGGAGAGAGATCGATATTCCTTGGGGAAGAGTTCCATCTCATCGATGTCTGTCTCTGGCATTTCCACAGCGGTCTCGGGACAATCCAGCGATGGAGTCAGTAGTCGTGGGTAATTCGAAATATAATCGATAACTTCCGATGCAGTCGGGCGTTTGCTGGCATCCGAATTCCAGCAAGCTTTCAAAAGACCCTCCAATTGGGGTTTAACACCGCTCGGAATTCGCAGAGTATTGCCGCTCTTCACATAGTCAATAACCTGATTGTTGCTTAATCCCTGATAAGGATACGATCCGAATGTAATTACTTCGAATAGCACAACTCCAAATGCCCAAATGTCGGACGCTGGCGTGTATAGCCCCAACGATAGAGTTTCAGGTGGTACCCAACGCACAGGGAATAGCTTACGTGCCCCCTTTCGATTGAAGCAATAATAATCGCTCTCGAATGTCGGCCGAGCCATGCCAAAATCTCCAATTTTGACTACACGCTGCGAGCTGACCAGGCAATTCCTACATGCGATATCCCGATGAACATATTTCTGTTCTGCGAGGTAGGCCAAGCCCCGCGCCACATCCATCGCGTACATGGTAAGGCGCTTCGATGATATATCGGATTCATCAGTTATCTTTTCGTTAACCATATTTCTTCTCGCCAGTAGGAAAGTTTTCAAGTCCCCGTAGAGCATGAACTCCATTATCGTGTATATTGGCTCCTTTTGCAGGCAAACCCCTAAGAGCTTTATGATATTCTTGTGATTGAACTTCTTCATGGCCTCCGCCTCGGCCAAGAAGTCTATGCGATCCTCTGTTGATGCACCTGACTTCAAGGTTTTTACAGCCACCGCCGTCCAATCTTTGGCAGCTAACTTTGCCTCACCGCCATAAACCGTACCAAAGGCGCCTTCACCCAATTTGCGGTTTATCACTACATTCTCCTTTGATATTTCCCATTTGTCCAAGGTATTTAGCTTATTTCGCGATGGTGAAATAAGATCGATACCGAACATCTTCATTATCTCTGCAGATCTTCGGACTTTGCGATCATAACGTTGTCGCCAGAAATAGAATGATAGAATGGACATGCATATAATCACTAGCAGGCAGATCAAGATACTAAATGTCATGGCAGCCAGATCACAATTGATGTGAAACAAACGTGCTATGCCAGAGAACTTGCAGTCGTACCGTCCATCTTCGGGTATTTTGCCGTTGAATGCATCCAAGGCATTGAAGATGAATGTGGAGGTGTTTCGATTTAAAAGCTCCGACTTTTACAAACGAACTGTTTCGCCATTGCAAAATATCTAGATCAATTATTCGCGAACCTTCTGCGTTGAAACTAACGTTGCCAGAAAGACCCTGAAAGTTTGTGCCGCTAATGATTTCAGCGAACCGATGTGCCGTTCTTTCGTTTCTCAAACTGCTTATCGGATACGATTCAGTTGCCAGCAATCTGTCCGCTGCTAACGCATATACCCAAACTGCATCGTAAACAAATCCCACATTGCTTGAGAATTCCGGATATTCCGTTCTATAAGAGCCTAACCAGGACTCTACGGTACTCCCATCCTGCAGTGTTTCCCCGGGTCTTCCAAAGGGTGTGTGTCGTATGCTCAAATGACCTTCCATTGCCTGAAAACAAAGGTAGAACTTGAGCATAGTTAAGAGATATACATATGTTTAGTGGACTTACTTTACGTATCTCCTGGGCAGTACATCGGCTATACACTTTTTGCTCCCATATCTCAAAGTCTTTTGGTAGCCAAGCAGGAAAGAACCAAATAAATCCTTCATCTCTTGTTATCTGTAATCCAACTTGTTTTATATTTATAATTGTAATTGTCATAGCTCCACCCACCTTCAGTTTGATAGCTTCACAAATGGCAACAGCTGCATTATCTAAGTGAAGCTCTGCTATAATGATCCTCGACTGCGCCTCTTTCAAAGTGCTTAAATGCTAAAGAAAAATAAAGGCGTTACTTAGTATATAACTTATTAGTTGATCGCATACTTACCTCTCCCATATCGACAGCTGTCACATTGCTCTGAAACTTTCGACTAAAAGCCAAGGTAAAGTTGTGCAGCTTTAGTTTGTTCTCCATTTCCGATATGTACTGCGTGGATGGCTGATCATCTTCTGTTAGCACTGAAACTCGATTCCAGCCAAGAGCTTGCATGATTTTCACATATAAACTCAGAAAGTCGCTATTCGATCCAATGGTACGAAAGAAATATGGATATGAGCTGCGATCAACAAAGGAACCTCCGTCCGCCGAATAGGACATTATCATCATATTCAAATGTTTCGATATGCCCGCTATGGGCTCAACAGTTTCGCTGCATGCAGGTCCCAAGACTCCCAACATATTTGGTGTAGTATAGTAATATATAAAGGACTTCATTACAATGTCGGACTTGCATTTTCCATCACTTATCAAAACCTTTAATTGATGATTTGGTAATATTGATTTATGTTCGTTAATTGCATTCTCCGCTCTTCTTGCTGCTTCGATGATATTCAGATGGCCGCGATCGGTTATATTAATCGGAAAAATGCCGCCAATCGATAAAGTCTCCTTCTCCATCGGTGTGGGTGACATCCACTGTTTGTAGGTTGTTTCATTATTCTGCAACCATTTGCAGGCAACTTTGTTGTATACGAGTTCGGAATTATATCCCTTACTCCTCTGGATTGCCAATTCTTTTTGAATGTAATTTAGATCATAATTGTTCATAAAGAACGATTTGAGCGCATGCGTTAGCATTTTATCTCTTTCTAAACTTTTTGCATAGTATTTTAGAATAGGAGTTAGCTCATATCTGCAATTGGTTCCCTGTAAAACCCTAGAGTCTTCACATCTGGGCAATGTTATTTGAGTGAACTTAATTTCCGCATCGATAATATCCGATGGTATCCAGTGTAGAACAATAAATCTCTTGCGTCCATTCGGATAATTAGTCCTGTAGATTTCATCTAGTTCACTTATAGTGTCACGGAAAGAAGATCCCAACCAGAAGACATTAAGATAGCTCTCCCTCAACTCATGTTCAATGAAATAGGAATCGTTGCGAAACTCTGCCAGAAGCGTAGCACACTTTCGATTTGTGCAATTCGCATTTAAATATTGTGCAACGCTTAAAGAAAGAGACAATATAAGTAAGTAAGATACCTGCTGGGGACAAAAGAAATTCGGCTTACCTTCTGTTTTTTAAAAGTTGCATTATACTATCCTCCATAACATATAGTTCATAATAGGTATTATTTAACTCTCTGAAGACCTTGTAGTCCAGACTGCAGGAGCTGGAATCAGCGGAAATTTGTGTACTTGGCACAAACCAACTAAATCGACCCGGAGATATCGAGGCACCAGCACTATCTATGTACTCCATCGGTGACTTGAATAACCTATAGGTCATCCATACCTCCAAATTGATCATGCTAATATTTGGAAGATCATCATATGATCTGCAATGCATTGAATATTTTAGTTATTGATCAACAAAAAGACATTCATATGCATATTTACCTTACGTATTGGAGAGTTTGCAGACCATTGCGAGGATCTGTTCCATTTTTGAAATGTATTGGAATTAATTGAACGTCTTTGTAATCAAGAACCTCCGTTAAGAACATTAAGAATATGCGACTCATCACCTGATGTGTCGATCGGTTTGTAACTTGAATTCCGAGCCCACGTTGTTTTTCTTGGGTGCCGAAAACCGACACCTTGTCTAAAACAACAAACATTCAATTTTATGGAAAATCTATATACATACATATTCATATTACTTCTCACCATGTTGTTTTAAACATCGAAATGATGCGCAATTTCCAGTCAGGAAGAACAACAACAAGACAACCATAAGTTGTACGGAAGATAAATATTTTTGATTGAACATTTTGTTACGCTTCATGGCGAGTAGAACATTTTCAGAGTCTATGAGAAAATATTATATGAAATAAAAATATATATTATCAAACTTTAAGAAAAACACAACATATTAACGAATAATTGTTATAATAGTTTTGCAGGGTATTTCAAGCCGGTGTGTCAATTACAGATATTCTTATCTGTTTTATGCATATTTGGATATGCATTCGATTGTTCGTATAAGTTCATATTTACACACGTGTTGTAATTTTTTTCCGCATCTCAAAATAATTTCATGCTACACAAAAATACTGCACCCATTAACATTTTTCCACACATACACACATAGCAAAATATGCAAATGAAACACAAATCAACCGACAACACTTTTGTTTACCGTTTAACGTGTTTTGTTTCATCGTTTTTGGTCAACCAGTCAAGTTCGTTAGCCTACAGTTTTCTAAATTTCCGTCGGACTTCCCCGTAGAGTGAATATAGTTTATTGTCCAGCGATGATCAGTACTTAAATGTATTTATTATTATAGCGTATTTTTTATTGTTTATAATCATTCTTTATCATTTATAGTAACTTGCAGTTCATTTAATAGTTTATACTGACTGTACTCTTTGTAGGTTTCGTTTTTATCGTGTATCATTATATGGTTGAAAATTATTATTTACTTTTTTATTGATGATATAAAAATGCAAGCATTTGAAAAAAAAACGTGTTACTCCGTTCGAGGCTATAGTCAGTTGCTGTTTTCATTCTGTGTTGCTCTATTTTGCGAGATCTTAACTTGTTATGTCTTATTTGACGCCGCGCTTTTTTATCAGTCTGTGAATAACTAGTCCATTGTTTGATTTGCTAGCCAAAATGATTGAATTTTTAATTTTTGACTTGTGTCTGATATATCCATATTATTTTGCGTATTTGATGAAGGCTTTGAAAGGTTTTCACATAAATTAAATACTGTTATAGTCGCACTATGAATTACCAATTTAAACTATTTTTAGGTTTTATTTTTACACAATAACTGTTGCCCGTCTTTGGGCTGCTAGACAAAAATCGTAAGAAATATCAAGAAATATTCGATGGCGAAACAAAATTCCGCTGTCTGGCATAACGTCACCGTTAACCGCCGAATCAAAACTGGCAGCGGACGCGACACTCTTCGCGTATCAGATCAACACTTTTAGCGAAACAATGCCGCCAAAGAGAATATTGTCGCTCTTAAAAATACCAAAAAAAAAAAAAAAACTGAATATGTATGAAATGTAAAACAAGCATATTTATGGCGAATTCAGCAAATTTCAGCAAAAAGTGAATTTCCATATTTCCAAATGAGCTAGGCATGCACATACATATGCGCAAGTGTATATCTTTCCCGTTATGATCTTGCATCATATCGTATTTTGAGTTTCGAGCTAATTACTAAATAATAGCAACAACGTGTGCAACATAAATGACGCGTTTGCTAGTTCTCTCTGTGTATGTGTGTGTGTGTTAGTGTTTATGAATTCATTATAGATTTTTATCGTCTGTTGGGGCTATTTCAGAGTCAAGTGCACTCTTTATTATAATAGACTTGCATAGGGTATGTATTTAAATTTAAGAAGCAGCTAACCGGTTCAAAAGACATTTTGTCTTTTATAAACCATTGATGATTTCAAGGTATAATCTATTTATAACTCGCAAACAAACTTACCAATTTTGCATTTTAATCAAAACAATCAAAACAGTCTCTGCGAGATGCTTTAAAGCCGATCCAGCCCAAGTATATACTAGTTTCGGAGTGTCGTTATGTTTTGTTTGTGTTCGTATTAAATATGTTAATTTTGGAGAACAACGCTCATTTTGATTTTATATGAACAAACATTTATTTGCACATATTGTTTTTTATGCGTGTGTAAGTTTTGACCAAAATAACTTTATTATAAATTTACATAGACCATACAAAAAATGCATATAAATGTCGTAGTATGTTTCGGCTTCGGGCGATAAACGCCCACACGACTGAGGTCCCAAAATAATAATGCTTGGCGAAACTCTTATAATATTTGTTTTTCGCTTTTTTATATCCGAATAATAAATACAAACACGTATGTATATTAACTTAAACCAAATAAATGCGATCGTCAACGCGAACTTATAAACTCATCTGTAAGATTTACAACTTTCACGCTTAAACTTAATGAGGAACTGTTTTTCGTTTTTTTTACTACTTGCAGTCTGTACGGTATCACTAGCGACTGGATCGTGACACTGTTTTGTTAAACTAAAGAGTTTGATTTTGGTTTGGTTATCATAGAGAAACGTTTTTCATTTGATTTTCAGTCATATGATTTTGATATTTATTTTAATACACAAAAAAGTTTATTTATAATTCACAGAGCAAGATATTCTTTGGGTAGCATATAAACGAACTGTTAGAGTATGTAAGCTTCGGCACGCGCTATATCTTTTTATCATCGTATATATTTGTATAATATGAATTCTATACATATGTATTACCTATTTTTTAATCTGTGACAAAAATATTGCACGCCTTAAAATTTGCACACGTTATATGAACGACTTTTGTTTACCTATTTACGTCTTTTCTATTGCGGTGATTTTAATATATTTCATTTTCTGAATATGCGGTCGTTTCTCTAAGAACACAATAAATTGCATACATCATTCATTCCCCTAATTTACCATTTCAACAAAATAAAGAAATTAAATATATTATTCGAAGCATATACACCCTTGCACATAATTTTAAAAGCGTGTTTCAGTATTATTATACTCTCATTATATTATGAGAACTTTTGTAATTTAATCACTTAATCGCAGACTTAACTTATCAACCATAAGAAAAGTTAACATATTCACATTACATACTTTTTATGATTTGTAAGAGTATAAGCCAGTCGTTGACAACCGCTTGGGTAATTAATATTCTTCACGTATGACAAGATAAACACTTTCTACGTAATTATTAATATTCTTGTAGGGACATTCCAAAGAATCCCACAAAAGAAAGCGAAATTTTAAAACGTCACTATTAACCGTCCCATTCACACTGACGGATACAATGGCACTGTACACTCTTCGTTTTCCCGATCAGCACTAACGGCGAAAACAGTTTCGAATTCACTCGACGCCAATAAGAGACTAATGAGACTCTTAAAAATACAGAACGATCAGACAAGCCTGCTAAATATCTACATACATAATGCATTTAGGAATGCATAACGTGAAAAAGCATATTTAATTGCAAAATCAGCAAATTTTGTAGAGAGCAACATATCAAGTTCGTTTCTATGTACACAATATGTATTAGTAAAAAACAACAAATGGTTATTACAGCGAGCCGAGGCTTAAATGCTCTTTCTTGGTTTTTTGTTCCTTTCTGAAACGATAATTAAGCTACAAATGAAGTGCTAACTCATTAAGATTACCTCAATCAGTTTTAGGCTTTGACTATACGAAGAACATAACAATAAATTTTTTTATTCAGTTAAGTTCATGAATTTAAAATATTTTGTGAAATATATTTAAAATAAAGTAAATATTAAAAATATTTAGCTTCATCAATAAAAAGATTAAAAAATCTAACTGTCCAAAAATATTTATTGAGTAGATTTAAATTTTTCATCAACTCGTTTAAATACTGATAAAACATTCAAACAAATTTTGCTCAAGTCATTTTTCTCAGCATACTGTCTTTTTCGATTCGATTACTTGACTATCGATATTCGGTATTTTAGTATTTTTTCTTAACAGGAGCCAAAAATGCGTCGGCATTTTTATGTTAACAGTGACACTTTTATTTACAAATTGAAAGCGGGCAGCTTGTTGCTGTAAAATGAAATTTGGAAAAAAAATTATTTTGTAAACGAAAAAAATATATATTTTCATATAAATGTTGTGTTGTAGTCAATATTATATTATTGAACCGCATTTTAAGACAGAAACACGAGCCAACAGTGAATGTAGTGCAAGATGGATAACACTTTGCCAGATGATGCCTGGAAAGACTCATTTGATAAACTACTTGACGCCAGACCGTAAGCGAAATAATAATATTACTTATAAGTTTACCATTCTAAATGTATTTTATACTAAAGGACACTTCGGGAACTTAACATAATCAAGGAGAATGTGCGCGCTTCCTTCAATATTGATTCCAGCGTGGATAACAGCAATATAAATATGGATAGCATAGGCGAGTGTTCCAGTCAAAATCTCTTAACAATAGGTCTAGGATTAGGGCCCATTAAGAAGGGCAATGCGATCTCAACTCCATGCGTAAAGCGACTGAACCGATTTCAGTGCGCACTTTCACCGATAACTGGCATGAAATTGGACGGATTGCAAATGGATGCTAAACGAGCAGTGTCGGAAAATGGTAAACTATATACGATACTATATTGAATATCTTGATACATTGTTTATTTAACAGGCCCGGTACAGCCGCGGAAACATGTTTGCTTTGAGCATAGAATTTCGGATACTATTGAAAATCAACCAAAACGTTCGCGGAAAGCATCGAATGAAGTTCTTTGGAGAGGATCTTCCCTAGTCCTTCAACCGGGTAAATGGCGCAAATCCTTAAGCACCTGGCGGCGTACAAACTTGGACGACGCGGCAGCTCGTAATTCAAATCCAAAAACTTCTCTGCCGCGAGTGCCGTCTCTAGTCTCAAGAGGTTCACAATTATCACAACGGAAATCAATCTATGTTTTGGGAACTGATACGGAAATGATAGATCCTGAACAGGAAGTACTCAGGTACTGTGGTCAAAAGAAAGCACTTCGTTTCCATGCAACCTATACAAGTTCCAAGATGAAGGGTGCCTGCAAGATCGGAGAAGGAGTCTACGGCGAGGTATTCAAGTATATACCGAAAAATTGCTCTAACACCAATGTTGTTGTCAAATGTATACCCATCGAGGGTGATATAACAGTTAATGGCGAGACACAAAAGACCTACGAACAAATATTGCCGGAAATAATCATTTCGCAGGAGATGAGCAATCTGCGTGATCATCCTACCAATTCCACATCCGGATTCGTTCATATTCACAAGGTAAGATTATATTTTTTATATTCCTGTCATTTCTATAATTCATTTTTTAACATTTAGGTGTCCCTGGTCAAGGGAAAGTATCCGCAACATTTGATCAAACTTTGGGATGACTTTAATGCTCAAAAAGCATCTGAAAATGAACGTCCAGAAATATTTTCGGACTCTCAACTATTTGTAGTCCTGGAGTTGAAATTTGCCGGTACAGATATGTGTGATTTTCAATTCTTAAACGCCGAACAATCCTTTTACGCACTGCAACAGGTAAGAATAAGCGCTAAGTTATAATGAATGCTCGATTGTAATGGGATATTCGTCTGTGAATTCCATAGATCATCCTTACACTAGCAGTTGGAGAAGAAGCATTTCAATTTGAGCATAGAGATTTACACATGGGAAACATTCTGCTCGAAGAAACCAATAACGAGTTGATCACTTATAAACTAAATGGAAAAGACATATCGGTGCCGTCAAAGGGGGTTAGAATAACCATTATTGACTATACGTTATCTAGAATAACTGTTGGGAAATGTTGTCACTATAACGATCTCTCCACTGATGAGGAATTATTCGATGCTACAGGCGACTACCAATACGATATATACCGCTTGATGCGAACTGAACTCAAGTTAGTAAAAAACTCTTCTCTTTCTTAACTTCTTTCGTTCAGAAATATATTAACTTGTATCTCTTACAGCAACGATTGGTCGAAATATGCCCCGAAAACCAATGTACTATGGATATCATACATAGTTTCCAAGTTAATCGATGGCGTCCACTATATAAGTCCCAAGAGCAGAGCTCATAATAAATTTATAGGGAAGCTTGAAGCTTTTAATAAGATTTTGCTTGAATTTGACAATGCATTTTCGTGTGCCGCTTATATACTAACCCAAATTTAGCGATGTATATTTATGAATTTTGACAATATTTTTATTTTTAAATGTGTTCTTTATTTTTTAATTTTTGTCATAAATAAAATTATATTTCGTAGTTCTTTTAAATGAGAAAATCATCTTCATTCAAAAACAAAAGCTTTCGCGCAACTGAAGAGCGCTTTGTGGAAAAGCTCTGTGGGAGCTTTCTTGCATGGACGAATTTCAAAGGACTTCAGTTTTCATTCGTGGCTTGTTTTCAACGACGGTAGTTCCGACGAGAGTGCTGAATTTTCAATGTTTTAATTTCGATTTCCCCCTGGTGAATTACAGCTTAGGCCTGCATTAAATATCAAACGAAGAATTCTAACAAAATTGGTTTCCTTGACGCTTTTCTAAATCTTTACAAAGAAGTGAAAGTATTTTTGGTGTAAATTAATGAAACGAGTTGGGCAAATAAAGTGCAGACAGAAACTAAAAATCGATACTGAATCATAATTCACCAAGCTGGATATGCCAAACAAAACAAACTAAAAAAAAGATTAATGCGTATGTGCATATAAAATGTGTACAGATGTGCGTACTTGAATATTCAAAGGCATACAAGTACATACATATGTATATGTGTGTACACAAAATACTAACTGGAGTAGTATTTATGTAAATGTACTTACATACATATACGTATATGTATTTGTGAGTATTCCATAGACATATGTATGTACATGCGTGTTGATTGCATTCCATTTTCATTGAAATAGTGCTAAAAATGAATTAAATATCAATCGAAAAATACATATAAAATGTATGTGCATTTTGTAAATATGAACAATTAAGCGATAAGTCGGGCATCTCTATTCGTTAACCCATATACAAGGTTAGTTGCAATGAGAACACTGAGCAACACACACACACACACAAAAATACATACATACGAACGTGAACACCCAAAATGCATGCATGCACATGGGTAGAAATCACGTCAGTGTGTACATCATTTCTTGTATGTATGTACATACATACATAATATGCGCTGTTAAAAATGATTAAAACTATTTTTCTTATTAAATTATTTTATAGAAAAGGGGTAGGTGAAGTCACCGATTTAAAATGCATAAATATGTATATTAAACGTTCATACATCTAGTAATGATACATACATATGTATGTGTACATGCATACATGCATACATATCTATGAATGTATAATCGAGTAATGCAAGAACAGCCGACCAGCACCCCGTTATCATTCACTCATTCTCGAAAAAGGTACAAATTAAGTTCACCGATACATACTTAAAAATATACATTTTACATACCATGACAGAGCTTTTTCTAATAACAAAAAAAAAATAATTATATGAAACGTATTATTAATGTATGAACTCATACGTCCGCCAGTCACTTAAGGAAGCAGCAAACTTAAAACACCCCCGTGTCATGAATAATCAATGATTGCCGGCTATAAGGACCTGTTGAAGTAGGGACCATGGTATTTCCCAAATAACAAACATGAATACACACAAACACAAACACACACACACACACACGCTAAACTCATACAAATGTTTTCGCGTACATTTATTAGTATACAAACCGTCGATTTTCGTTACTTTAAGTCGTGCGTACTTAAATCAAAAATTTGTTTTAGGTCTTAAATTATTTATTGCAAAAAGGGACTGCAACAATGTCGCGTGCTTACGATGGTTTTCCCTCCGTTGTGTGTGTGTGTTTTTTTAAAGCGAGTATACTAGATGGAAACGTATTGTGGGTTCGTGCAAATTGAAAATAAATGTACTGTTATTCCCAGCGGTATTTTATAAGGAGGTTCAGGGTATGCAGGGTCTTTCTTTAAATGTTTTTATTAGTTTGGTGAGTTTCTGTTTCTCCCATCCCTTTGCTGATGACTTGGTCCGTGGTGAAATGTATTTGAACCACTCTATTGAAACAAATGTGCCCAGTGATTATAATATACATATGTGTGCAATTGAAGGACATAATGGTGCGTGACATAAGCGTCGGGCGACCTGCAATAACCTGCTGTTGCCCAGACTGCAATTCCACTGGGTATTTTGCAGTATTTTTAAATACTAACACAGGCATGCGGGCTTGGTACTTCGAGTGCACGTAGCAAGCATAAACTGCAATGCCCCTTACTATAAATGTTATTATCCGTGGAGTAATATATTTTCGAGCTTATGGTTATCATAATTCAACGCTTTCAGACACTATTTTGCGGAATTGAGGATTAACTTTCCGCAATAAATATGAGATAATGCCTTTAAACTTCTCCCATTTATCCTATACGCAGGTTCAATCATGCATTCAGTGGGCATACATTCCGCTATGGCGATCAAACGCCAGCGAAAGCGACGCGATGAACAGAAAAGGGCCAGAGAGAGACGTTACAGCACGCAGAGCTCCGAGAGTGGAGAGACCTTCCACTCACCAAGTGGGTCTGTAAGGCGAAAATATCATCATCCACATCATGCAGTCAAACAACCAGGCATGCTAGATAGTCAGGTACATCGAAGTGAATATCAAATAATTATATAGCATAATAAAGGTTATTTCTTGCTGTGTAGGTCGTGACCAGCATCGGAATGTTGCATATTGGCATTGTATTCATAGTTTTTGGAGTTTTTCTATGTGGAGCTGGGATAATTCCAGATGAAACCATGTCTTGGAATGTATTCAGTAAGTTTAGTACTATGTTAAAATCCAGAATTACTCAATAAGTCTGATTAGGTTCCAGTTCAGCTTGGTGGAATGAAGTGACATGCACTGGTCTCTTTTCGTTTGGACTAGGATTATTTTTACTAGTTTTGAACTGTTTAATCAGCCGCAAAGAGGAGGAGGATCTCGAAGATTATGTGCAACGTCAGCTGACAAGATCGCGATCAGGTAAGTTCCAATACACTGGTACAACCTGCAACGTATAGTGATGATTGTTTTTATCAGGACATCGTCTCGAAAGAGATGTTGAAACTGGAGTATTAACGACACGACATGCTCGAAAAGCTGTGGCTTTACAAAAAAACGGTCGCAACGGAACACCTTCAACAACCGATGTTGCCGTTGTGCATTGTGGATCGGCAGAAAATATATCGAATGGACAGGTAGTTAGCCGTAATGGTAAGCCATATGCCTAGACAAAGCTTTTCCACATAATCCGTTTTTATTTGCATTTCAGGACTAAATAACTCTGGTGATATACTTCTCGAGAAAATCGTTGAAGAGGACACCCCATATTTAAATGACCACAGTGCGGGAATATCGCCAATCGAAATCGAAAATGATACAAAACAACTTCTGAGAAGGGAATCAATAACAGATGCAATCAACATAACACGCATATAATATTTAGGTTTTTACAATCGCTATATTTCAAGATTTAGGTACTACTTACTGATGCTATATTTTTTATTCAAAATAGATGTTAAAATTTGAACAATCCAAAAGAAAAACCAAAAATTCCAATAATTTTATAACGATAGTAAGAAGTCTACATAAAATACTTTTTTAAATATCTTTTAAAATATTTTACAATATAAAACATTACTTATAACTATTAATTTAAGTAAATATACATATAATGTATTTATTTACACATAATGACTACTGACATTTATTAAGAAAAAATACTTATGATCAAATATATATATATATATCTATATATATTATTTATTTATCCAAGCAAATACTTAAGGACTATAGAAAAATTTACAATTTACTCTAATGTACATAAGAACGTGTGTATAAATTTGACTTACTGTTTTTATACCTATATATCAAGATAATATAACGTAAGCTATCTATAATGGCCACAAGAACACAACTTTCTTAATTTAGAATTATTAGCATTAAGATAACTACTTATATTGTATGCAGTGATTTACTGAATTCAGACTAACCCACAATTAATGCTTACATTAATATAACACTTCGCAACAGCCAAAAATTAAAAAACAATTTTTCTGATGCATTGGGGATTCCAAATAATGATACAAATATAAAACTGTCTTTTATTTCATTTATATGTCAACATATTGAGACCTTAGTATTTCTGCAGCAGTAAATAACAACACAATCATTTCGCTAATAACAAAACAAGAAACTTTAAATCACTAAGCATCGAACAGCGGATTTTGCGTTCGATGCTTAGTGGTTAAATTATGCAGGTTCATTGAATTAGCGCTGATTTTCTTATCGATATGCAACGATATGTGCCATTGCGATTAATACTGCAAGTGGAAACCGGCCGTCTGAATATTCGATAAGTATATTTCGATACGTGATTGTCTCATCGATAGCAGCGAGTCATACCTGGTTTATTTTGTTCGCGAGTCGACGAATAATAGCAATAATTATGTTGGTGATTAAACACAATAGTAAAGCAAACATCTAAATTAAATGTTTTAACACAATCTGCAAGAAAGTTATTCGCAACTGCAGACCACAGATAAGATAACTGCAACCAATATTGTTCACAATGAGCAATATTGACGGACTAAAAATCGATCTTCCCCCTCTCTCTTTTGAAAAATGTAAGCACAATAAATACAACAAGTCATAGTACAATTGTATTTATTAAATAATAATATAATTAAAATACATTCAACAACAGGTCCAGAAACAGAGGAGGAACGGAACAAACGAATTAAAATAGAGGAATTATTAGCACAAAGTCCAGATAACCTGATACCCCTCAATGAGCTGCGTAAATTGGCTCTGAGTAACTTAGGTCTGGTGAACGATGAATTACGACGAATTTTGTGGCCGCAGCTGGCAGGTGTGGATGTGGCCAATCTAGAGCGTGTGCCCACACTCGAGGAACTACAAAGCCATCCCGAGTACCATCAAGTGGTGCTCGATGTGAATCGGTCGTTGAAGCGCTTCCCTCCTGGTATTCCATACGAGCAGCGTATTGCTCTGCAGGACCAGCTAACAGTTCTCATTCTGCGCGTGATAAATAACTATCCAAATTTGCGATACTATCAGGGGTATCACGATGTTGCAGTCACATTTCTCTTGGTTGCTGGCGAAGAAGTTGCTTATTCCATCATGGAGCATCTGTCCACAACGCATTTCTCCGAATGTATGCAGGAAACAATGGAGGCAACATCGCGACGTCTCATGTTCATTTGGCCTGTCGTGCTCTTCGAGAACCCTGACCTGTTCAACTTTCTGCAGCGCTCATCTGTGGGCACCTTGTTCGCGTTGCCATGGTACTTGACCTGGTTCGGGCACAGCTTGAATTCCTACAAGGCAGTGGTGCGATTGTATGACTATTTCCTTGCCTCACCCATTTATACACCTATTTTTGTGACTGCCGCGATAATATTGCACAGAGGGGATGAAATACTGAAAGAGGACTGTGATATGGCTTCGGTGCATTGTTTTCTATCAAAGGTGAGTCTACTATAGTCAACAGAAGCAAAACAACTCTAATATAATTTTAAACATTTTCAGTTGCCCGATGACTTACCGTTTGAGGACCTATTGGCTTTTTCGAGTGAACTCTATGGCAAGTACAGCATGACGGTAATAGAAAAGAAAGTAGAGGAGCTCATTGCGAAAGAGTATGTACAAATTATTATAAATAATTCAATTATAATTCACGCGTCCTTATTTATTAATCTTAATATTATAACAACAGAAAAGAACAACAGAAACTGGAGGAAAAACGCAAACGGTATCCACGGCCGGTACCATCGAAGTCTGCAAATAGTTTAAGTAAATGGATTTTCAAAGTTTTAACGCCCAAGTCGGTTATGATGACAACTGCTGTTTCGATCGTGGTAGGCGTATGTGCATATTACTACAAGAATCAGTATTTGGCTGCCGGCATTAGCTGAGTCACTGAACACCTTCATCCAACGTTATACTATGTATTCCGTTCTCCACCAATTCAGCCAAAATTTGGTTGCATGGTCGAAGTTTGCCTTTATTAATTATCTTACGCGCTTTTAAAGAGACGCATGTACACAACATATTTATGTATATACCCAAAATTTAAGTATATTGCAGAGATTAACTAGAAAGTTGGGAAATATCTTTAACAAGGTGTGCTGCTGTAAAGATTTATGTAATTTTAATTGAATGAATAATTGAATGTAAAGCTGCAAGTTATTTAAATAATAATAATAATAGTGAAATTAAGTGTTCGAAACAGTTGTTCATTTCATTTAATGGGTAACAGTTTGGGCATAATTTTAGCTGAATATAATGAAGTGGACTTTGATTTGGGCGTATACTTTCCTGTGAATGAGTATTGAACAATTTGCATGATATTTATATTTCAATACATGGACTTCTCTTGATTTACAAGCATACATTTATCTTACCTGGATCTTTATTCACACTTTGTACCTCTATAAACGAGTTCTTTGTATACAAATGCCCCTCCACAATTCCACAGTACCATTTATCTGAGACCTCATATGTAAAACAAGGTCTTGAAAGTATCCTTTTATAATCATGTATATTCTAATTTCAATATAACGTAATTATTTATTTCTTAAATACTTGATCTTTTTTCAGAGAATTTTCTAGCACTTCAATGAATGCATTTAATTTGTTAAGGTCCATTTCGAAATACAGAGTTTCGTTTTTCAAATTGGACCGACAGTGTAGATTTATTGTGGCCACTTGACGCACATTACTTCGTATACTGCTTTCACCCAGTATCAATCGCGTGTCCCACGAAAATGACTCAACACACTTAATGCTATTCGTTAGATACTCCCACCTGCTCAGGGCATACTCGACGGCATCCAGCCTGGCTGCAAGCACAACTGGAACAAGTTGTCTCAACTCTTGATTGAGAAAAGAGAATTTGTCAATAAGTTCTGTGTCGCCCCCGTCTGAACAGGAATTCTTATAATATTTTGATATTGTGCGCGTGACAAGCAGAAAATCCTCTGGGTTTTGGAAGCCATATTTATGGGATAATCGTAGAGCCTGTTGATCATTAATATTTCCAATCAAAAAATCTATTGATAAATGGAGAACCTACAAAAGCATTGTATTAGTAAATCACTTAGTTGTTATGCCATTATGAGTTGTTGTAGTACCTCCATAAATATTTCCTTATTATGAATACTCTTTAACAACTCCATTTTAGTTCTCCAGAACTTAAAAAGACGTAAACAATAATAATAATATACACATTTGTGTTTACGAAGGAAATTTTACGATGTTTAAATGCATTTATTTGGAGATGTAAGGTCTGTATATCGATATTCACTTAAACAACAATATTTATACATATATCGATATTGACCTTAGCAACCGTTGTCTTTTTTATATTTCACCACAAATGCGTTACGCCACTTAGCATCGAACACAATGAGTACTCAAACAGCAGTTGCAACTCAACAGTTTGGTTAGTGGTTTGACTGTTTAAACTTGTATATTGATGAATTCAGATCAAAAATACAAAAATAAATTTATAAGATGAATTTATTTATATAATAATAATAATCATGTATAGATATGTTTTATTTAATAGATATTACACGGCTAAAATATTTTCGCAGAGAATGTTACATTATGGTCCTCACTTTCATTTGCGGGATAAGGTAAATTTGATACACAGCCCTCAGGGTCTCCTCGACAAAATAATTTGTCATTTGTGTTATCATGATTAATATTTGTGAATTTATCAAGCACTGGAGCTATTGGCAAGCTATGATACTGCTGGTTATGTTCATTGTCAGCGCTGAAATGAAGCCGCAATTGTTGCTGCAAGCTCTCCTTTTCATAAGCACGATTCCGTTGGAAGTCTTCCTCTACCCTATGAAATGAAAGTGGATTAATCCAAGGATCAAGCTTCATTTAATGCATACTTCTTAAGAGCTTCCAACTCCTCTTCGAGAGACATTTTCATTTTATTATCCTTGGCAGATTTATCGGCATGTAGCTTCTTTTCCAAGAGCCGAACAGGATTGGTGAAAGAAAAACGTTGATGGAATGGCCTATCATCATCCAATTTTAGACTGGGTTCATTTAAGGACTGAAAGATTGAAATCAATTAAAGTTTTCTTGGGATTTCCACCTTTCGTTATACCGTTATTGCAAAAATTGGCGTCTTATCTTGTAAGCTTTGTGGAATATGTCGCTGTCTGTTCTTGAAGTGCCGAGCTTTATTTCTTGTTTGAACATCGGCTTTAGGTTCTGGGCTCGCCACATGAGGTTTCTCGTTGCATCCTGGCAGATACATGACATGTTTACCGCCAGTCAAAAATGTTATAGACTGCGGTTCTATCGAAGCCATTCTTTGTCTACTCTTTTCATACTCAAGACTTTTGGTATGAAGCTCCACGCTGCTAACGTTCTTATGAAGCATCCAATTATTGCCCTCAAGTTTGTTAAACCCAAAATTATCGGGCTTTGAAGTCCTATCATAATTTGCTTTGGGCTTCTGGAGACTTTTGTAAATGCAAACCTTTAAGGGAAAGAAAAGAGATTAAGTATCTAAAACGAGTTGCTAGGATCAGGCTATTTTGACATACATCATCTGCATTGACAGCGTCCATTCCCCGAGAATGTTGAAGATGCACATCCCTCGGAAGCGATAGGCTAAATGTGTGAACAGGCATAACGTTCTCCCGGTTCGAGGTTTTTGTTTTACTGCCGTAGAATAACAAACCATCTGTTCCATTTGTCTTAGACCAATACTCATCGGAGCTGGAGTCGTCTTCGCTATCCAGCTCTTTTGCTCTGTCATCGTTATCATCGCCAAGATCTTGTTCTGGAGTCCATGTTGCCAACTTTACATTAGTTGATCTGTTGGCCCTTTGAACTTGTAACATTTGATTTGGTTCTATGGGTCTTTCATTAGTTGGATTCTCCTTCCAAAAGCTGCGATTCTTCACATTTCTATTCTCTATCAAATCCAATTCTTCCAAGAGCGAACGCCAAGCTAATGTTGGACTGAAGAAGGGCGTTTCCACCTGACGACGGGGCAGAGTGGGGCGTATGTGCACCAGTAATCCATTGTCATTCACACTTTCTCGTGGGCCAGAAGTGTTTTTGTATTCAATATCATCAGCTGGAATACTTTGAAAAGATTCCGACGCGTCTTCATCAGCTAAAATGAATTAAAGATAATATTGTTGGGAAATTGTATATGTAACTCATATATAACTCACCTGATTTCAAAGGAGGAGCAGGCTCTGTAGGTTCCACCATTTGCATTCCGAAATAAAAAGTTCGCTGAGTTTTATTCGCTTGATCGGATGCTATTGGTTTCTCCCCCAGTGAAATCCCCGACGATCTTTTAAGCTGCATTTCGCTCTTCTGCTGATGATTTTTATCATCGTCTTTTCTTGCAGATACTTCGATCTTCTCAGGTTTCCGGCTTCGCAATATAATGGCATCAGAGCTCTTCTCTCGACGATAGGTCGTCTTTGGGAGTTTCATTCGAACTTTTCTGCTGGGAGGGATTGCCATTGACAGAGCTACGTACTATGTTAGCCCTATGAAACGTGCAACTTTGGTTCTGCTCCGCAATCGGTTTCGGCTTACCAAGCTTACTTGATCGATCCGAGTTCTTAGCAAAGTGCGAAGTGGGCTTCGCATGATCCGTCGTACTAATCTGAGTATTATTTGGAAGACTATGCCTTGTTATGTTTGCAGTCGCAGATGGAATCGATGCTGATGGTGGTATCTCTGGAGCCCTTCGCTTCTTCAGATACTTGTTGCGATTACTACTAAGCCTTGAGGGGGGCAAATCCTTGGTTACTGCGGGTTTTTGTTGAGGACTATTTACAAGCTCAGGTTCTGAATACGTATGTCTTTGCATACGTGATAGATTTGAGTCCGAATTTTTGGTCTTAACTTTGATGTTAAGTAAGGTTTGTGATCGAGTGAATTCGCTTGGAATATGTTGCTTTTCGTTCAGAGCATCGCCTGAATTTCGTATTGGGATGCATTGTGTTTGTGGCTCATTCAGTTTCCTTCCACTAATCGTACCTCCTGAATTGAGTATAGCACCATTTGTAGTTGCCTTCAAGTGTAGCCTTCTGTCCAATTCGGGCAGGACTTTGAAAGGAGTTTTTGTTTGAAATTTGAAGTCTTTACTGTCATGTGGGAGATGAGTAGGAGCGCCTACAATCGGATGTCTGAAGAGTACGCGGGGCATTCAGAGGATTTGATCCACATCGACTCAACTGATTCTGAGGATAAATTTGACTCGTCGGTCGCTTGAAATTTGTGTGAAAATACGAATTTGGAGCGAGGCCCGATCTTTCGTAATTTATGTTATGCGTACTACCCGAATTTCCCATTTCAAGACACCTGCAGAGATATGGGAAAGACATGAAGTGAACAATTAATAAGATAAATGAGAGTAGAAAAACATATTATCAGTTCATTATTGTGGGACATTACTTGAACTAGATCTTAGAATAGAAACCACTTGGAAACGTGACATTTGCAAATTCCAGTTTTAAATGGTATCAGGGCCATTCATATTTTCACAGCTGTGGATGCCGCCGATTAAGAACATGTGTGTGCACACATTACTGGGTCAGAGATGCCTCCGGCAACCTGTTGCGAGCGCGTATTTTCCCGATCCCCTTGACGAACACAAACATAATGAAACCCGATTTCAGCAACAACAACAATTACATACAGATACCTACATATCATATGTACCCTGAATATGCGCAGATAGATAAAAAATAAAACAATATCAAGGTAAATATTGTATATTTAACATTTGTGCTTTGTTTATTTGGGAACAAGCAATGTAAAATCCAACATAATCACAGGCAAGTTTTTTTTAGGCAAGTAACTTTCTTTTTCACATCAAATTATCATTATTTTCATTCACTTGGCCAAAGAATGCCAAACTGCACATCTCTAAACAAATGCAAACACACACACACACATGCATACGTACGTTTGCAGTTGTCATTTGTGATCGAAGCTAGTCGATTGTTGCATTTATTGTAACACAAAACACAATATATTTGTTGTTAATACACTTTTTTTTGCCAAATAGTTTGCTGGCTTTCTGTAGCTTTCCGTTTTCTTTTACTATACTAGACCCGCAAGACACGCAGACGACGGCAAACAGAGGCGCACAACGCGCTTTCACAACAACATCTTGAAGCTCGTCTCGTCTCGACTTGACTTGTTGCGGTGAGAGTGAGAGAGCGGAGAGTGGCACAAGAGCCAAAAAGCTCTCTCGCTCTTAAAACCAAATATTTGCTGTGATTTGTGTGAGTGTGCGTGTGTTTGTGTGTGAGCATGAGAATTTTACCAGTTCTTTTTCATTCATAATAATCAATTCACTTTAACAAGAGACTAGCATACAATTTGTGTGTGTGTGTGTGTGTGTATGTGCGTGTGTAATAAGTGCAAGCCATGTTGCATAGTGTAATTAGTGCAAGGTGTTTGTTGTGCGGCTTTTACGATTCTTTTCGTGTGTTAAAGCAAGTCCAATAATGTCTTTGAATTAACCTGAACATTCCTAGGTTCAAATAATTATTCAAACCAGTTTCAGTCAATGTTTTTATTTTGGCCATAAATCACATGCAACTTTCGGTATCGTTTTGTCAAACAACAACAAAGTTTTAATTTATTATACCCGCTGCCTATAGAGAAGAAGGGTATTATAGCTTTGTCATTGCCAAAATGTAGCCCCCAAAGTATACAATGTACAATGCATACATTCATAGTATATATTCTTGATCAGGGAAGAGTTTAAGTCTACTTCTTCTGCGTATAAATGGAAAAATAGTATATGCACCCATTCAAATTACAGTGGGACACTAAACATGGAAGTCACTTAGTTACCTGTTGCTTTTTACTCTTGAGAATTTGCTGTTGAGAATTATAGGGTTTCCCAAACTGGGTGAAGGGTACTTTACTGCATAGTGCAGTCGAATGTAGCTTTCCATACTTGTCTTTTTTTATGTACTACTCGTAATTTTTACATAACTTTCTGTTATTATTCATAAAAATTCGTCTTGGAGCTGTGCGACTCCAACAGCATGTTAAATAGCCTGTGGAAGGTAAGGCCCGACTTGAAGAGAAAGCCTGATTGGAAGTGGAGTTAAGCTTTATACCGACTTTGGTGAGCATCACCATTAAAATATTTATATTTTATGCGGAATTTCTATGTTTATAAATATTCATACCCCTCTCTTTTTGAATGATCAATTGAAAAGACATCATAATTTACACACACACATGCATACATATACTGCATTTCCGTTGAGTAGATTTCTTTTATTTTTATTAAAAATAAAAATATATAACGTTACAATTTTCAACATTTAAAAAATTCTACAATTTTATCAAATTTATTTTTTACCCACTTTGAACTTAAGTAATTGCATTCAAAAACTCATACTCCCATGAATGTTTCATCATGTGGTTCTTGTCATAGCAACCGTTTCCGATTCCGCTTCCTGTTGAAGACTGCTGCAATTGACGTTGATACTGTCAGTCAGAATCGTTAATAGCTTTTTTTCTCTTCTTTGCCGGCTGCGTGACTTTGTGTTTGGACCAATCCTCCTGAAATGGAATACAATTTATAATATATATTGTATATATAATAATAATCGACTTCGAAACCTACCTCACTAGAGTTTTCATCAGAAGAGTATATTGTTTTAACTATATCCGAGTTTTTCTTATTTCCTGCACTATGATTATTGGGATCCTTTTTACCAATTGGTTGTTTACGTCCTCGACCGCTGCCGCCGCGACGACCCACTGCAGTTGTCTCATCTTCAGCCGCCAAGGCGAAAAGATCACTAAATTGTTTCTACGCGAGCAAAATATAGAAAGATTAGTATCTTAATTGATAATTTATACTGTGATCGACTCTACCTTTGTGCATTCATTGCTGTGTGAATAAGCTGATTGTAGAGCCCGCTGCATCATATCGTGTACATAAAGCCCTGTACCAGTTCCATGCCTGCAGCTTCTTCTATAGTGCTCCAGATGATTTAAAACCTAATACAGAAACAAGACAATTAAGTTGATATGTGATAAGATAACATATGACATGAGACTTACGTGATCAGCTGAGGGAGCACTGCTTGCAGCGGAGCTACCTTTCGATGGTCGCTTTCGCTTATTGGGTGATGAACTGGGGTACTTGGAAGTGAGCAGAGATGCTATGATTTCTGAGAGTTTCTCCTCACATCGTTGACACCAAAACCTATAAATACAGAGATTATTATAACATAATAAATATAAAACGAATCAATAGGGCCGCACCTTAGGGCAGACGTGACAAATGGATCTCCTCTGGATTTAGCTTCCCTGCTGAGCAATAGCCTTATTATTTCGTTTGTTGGTTCTTCATTCTTCAATAGCAACAGCAAATGGCTTAGTGCTTCAGGATGATTTGCGGCTTCCAGTTCGGGAAGTAAATCCTTTGAAATTTAAAGAATACAGTTTAATAATACAATTAATATTATAATAGTTTAGTATATCAACCCACCTGTATACACTTCAGAGGCACATCGTGTGCCTGGATCAACTGCCACAGACAGAACTGTTCATATGTCTCATACTCCAAGCTCTCGCGAATACAGTCTAAGAGTCCGTCTTGCTTGAATATAGTCAGCTTTCCCTGAGCAATTGAATAAATAATGTCACGTACGTTCTTAGCATCAATGCAACGTAGCGTGATTCGCAATAGATCTGTGTTGTTTATAGCTATACTCTTGAACTCCCTATATATGTCCGGTAACAGCCATAGATATATCGTTGTGTTCTCTTTCTCGAGTAGATCCAAATCACGTACAAGACAAACGCCAATCTTTTCATCTGTTGCTTCACAAATTTGTCTATAGACTGTTGTCTTAAACTGATACGATTGCTGCGTGTTCTTTCGCGTCTGCAACTTACAGTGAACCTTCATGAAATACAATAGTAAATACCCCGTTTCAGTCAAACGTTCACAGATCTCAGACAGCAGAGTTTGGAAGGGTTTTTTACTCTTGTCTTCGTTCTCGTATAGAAACCGAAATAGACCGTACAACGGATAGCTGATACTCTTGGCGAGAAACTTCTCTTCGGTCTTACTCTCCGAGAAAACATTCTGTTGTGGCAACGTTTCGCGGAGTATTAGAACCGTATTTGAGATCACATAATTCAGCTGGGCTTCATCTAAAGCCGAGGCGGGCAGTGTACGAAAGTCCTTGAGGAAGGCCTCCCACGTAAAGGAGTTGCGCTTTGTGACGAATGTCTCGAAGGAGTCGGCTATCGCTTCAGGTAACTCTACTTTCTCTGGCACTGGTTTCTCCTTAAGCCGAACCTAGGAAGAAAGAATATATCAGTACAAGTTGAAAAACGGATAACGATCTTTAAATACTAACTTTTGACAGCGGTAAGTCGTCATCGTCATCGGTGTTTTCTTCATTTTTACTGGCTTTGCCTGGATTCTCAGCATCTTCATCGCTGAACATAGCTTCATTCTCATGCTCTTCACTTCCCTCTACCGGCACCGTGGCAACCTTGTTGTCCTCGTCAACTAACGATACGGCGGCACTGATAGCCGCAAATGCTCCGCCCACGTCCATGTTTTCTAGGTTACATTAATATTATAATCGGCTCATAATCTATAGTTTATATTGTAATACATACCACCCTGCATCATTCGTTGGTCGGCTTCCTTTTTAAATATAGGTGCCTGTATAGAATATGTGGCTGGGTACATGGATTGGGAGATATTCGAGACAGGAGTCACAAATTCTCTAAAGTTCTCACGTATTAGATTACGTAATTCTCTGTCAAGTTTAGGCGATTCGAAGAGCGGATGTAAGTTTGGAATGACCTACAAAATATAAGGATTGTATATTAGATAAAGAAGATGTTTTACTGTTAAAAATCTTACTTGTTTATCAAGTATCAACTTCAATGAATTGTATACGCCCAACCTTATTTTGTCCTCGTGTTTAACATAGAAGTTCTTTGTTATCCGGCACAGAAAATCAAGCAAGGTGCTGCTTACAAACGGATGATTGCGTATAGAATGATACATCACAAGAATTCCGGGCTCAATGTTCATAATGTTATCCTTCAAGGGATCAAAGAAGAGCCAGTCGTAGAACAGCGACAGCTTGGCATTGGCCGAGGCAATGGGGTTTGTGCATGATGATATGAGCCAGCCGATTATTGCCCAGCGCGGAATAATGTCCGAGCATAGCATATCGTTTGTAGGATGTATTACGTTGATAATGAAACGTATAAGGTCAGACCTTAAGCTATGGGATTCGGGTGTGGCAAAGTACTTGTCCTGAAACCAATCCTGATAACGTTTCTGATTGCCAAACTTGACAGATGATGCTAAAAAATGTAATTTCCGTTCCATTTCTGGTAGCAATCGACACTGGAGAAATCGACGGCTGGTTCGTATCTGTAGTAAATGCCAAATGCCGTTGAACGTTGGATGAAGACTTTTTGGATTATAGAGAATATCTCGCCACAAGAGTTCGAATTCCGGAATGCGTGCAACATTTTGCAATAGCCTAGAAAGTAACATATTAATTATTATTGGCTTAATTTGCATATTCTCGGACATCTACTTACCGTACAAAATCTCTTCCCAATGGTATAATGTCATGGAAACGATCTCGTATTAGCGAAATTGTAAATTTAACTTCTTTTTGGCGCAGGGGCATCAAGGCAGGGTTGGCATGGTCCTCTATGAGACGTACGAAACTATAAACGGTAGATTGCACAAGGAACGGATTGGTCTCCAGCCACGCCCGATACTCGATGAATATATCCAACAAACTCTCGACAAGAAAGAGATTCTTGTGCGATACATCACCACCTCCCGCTTGACGTAGGCAATTCCAGATAACGTTCTCCACACTTAGAACCTGATGCTTTACGAATTCTCGGAGAACCCAGATCAGTTGCCTGCGCGCTGTCTCCGTTAGTTTCGTATACTTTTCAGCCACCAAAAGCGTTAAATTTGCAACGATTACATTCATGCCATCCCGTGATACAAGTGTTATGTCCCGATATGTTTTTGGAGCCAATGCTGGATCAGTCAGTATTATGTACAGAAACCCAATGGAAATCTCCTCGTGCTGCTTCTCCTTGCATACGAACTGCGAGAGCATGTCGTGCATTTCCTTATCACTAAGGCCTGCAATTTGTTGCTGCAGGTTCGTATAGGACCGTTCGAATTTCTAAAACCAATAAACTTTGTTAGTCATATGAATTAAAGTTGCGGATTAATGAATATAAAAACCTCTTCGATCTCATCTTTACAGTCGACAGCAGTGCAGACAAACAATTTAGAGACGTGAGCTGCGCTTTTTTGTTGCTGTTGCTCCATTTGCATGTGTGTTATCTTTGTCGGTGTTATGTGTGAGTATTTGCCTTAATCACTTGATTCGCTTTCAATTCAATTTCATAATCATACAGATACAACAATTTATAGAATAATAAAAGACTAATTTTGTGCAGCAACATTTAACCCATTACTTTGACGCGTTTTCTGTTTTTGTTGGTAGACAGAAAAAATATGGTTGCCTCAAACAGGGTTGTCATTCTTCAATTCAATTTGTCAGTGCTGCCAGATCAACCAACTATTTAATCATATAAATATTTTAATTAAAATTTTGAAATAAATATGAAGAACTGTAATTGAAATATAAGATAATTTACATTATTTAAGATTCTATATTTATTTTACTGATGTGTTTAATCTCTACGCAATTTATTGTTCCATCGATATGAAACGATATTCCAATAAGATTACCTATCGATATTTGGCGACAGCTAACAGAGCTTGAACAGCACTAAACCTGCAGTGTATAGAGGCCCATATATAATTCATAACATTTCCCCCAGCAAATATCGGTAATATAATTACATTTCTCATCACTGTTTTTTCATGCACAAAGTGATATGTTATTGTTGTAACAAAAGCCAAAGACATTTGTAAATAAGCGCATACAATTTATTGTGAAATTCAGAAAAAAATGGAGGAACTTTTAAACGAAATTGTGCCACAAGAGGATTTGGAGGTGAGTAGAGAAAATTGCAAAGCCGCTGTTCATGTAAAGAAAATTTGTTTTCGTTTCAGAGGTTTGAGAGGAAATACCACCAAGAACTTGAACTCGATGGAGAGGTCACAACAGAGACAAAATTTGAGTACGTCATAACTAACCAGTGTACACGAAATCATTTTACTTAAGAAACTTTTGTTTATTTTTAATGCGGTAGATATGCATTCTGTCTGGTGCGTAGTCAATATACCAACGACGTAAGAAAGGTGAGTCAGTTAAACACACACATACACATAATGATACAATTAACTTACTCACACATGCACACACATGTTTCGTAGGGTATTATGATTTTAGAGGAACTTGCACGTTTGCATCCGGACGGACGAAGGGATTATATCTATTATCTTGCCTTTGGAAACGCACGTATTAAGAGCTATAGCGAGGGCCTAAAGTACTGCAGAGCTTTCCTGGAAATCGAATCCAACGACCAAGTGCGATCCTTAGAGGTAAGTTTAATGACGAGTCTGATTCAACAGATATTTGTATATGGAACATGTGCCTCGCTCTTTCAGGAATACATTAAGAAACAGAGTGACAAAGAGGTTGCCAAAGGGATGGCTGTCGCTGGCGGAGCTGCCCTCGTGCTGGGCGGAATTTTGGGGCTTGGAATCGCCATGGCCAGAAAGTAAATTATTAATATAAATTGATAAAATCTCCCCCATCTCCCATTTTATTGTATTTTGTTTATGTACATATCTTCCTAATACGCATACATACTAAATTTTATTAAATTATTGTTTAGTTGTAGCCCAAATTAAATTAAACGTATGAACTGTCGTTAATTTAATTCCACCTTTTATCTTTTATTGTAGTAAACATAAACGAGAAAAGCAGTGAGAAAAACTAGTCTCGATATAAAAGCGTTTTTAATGGAACTCAATTCTCTCCCATAATGTATACACACGTACATATATATTCTAATATTGTACATATATTGATATATATCACACGAGGTGGACGTGGCTTTAGCACCTTACGTCGATTACGACCGTTTCCATTATATTTACAAATATTTACGAACTCGTTTGATTGATCTTTTCTTGTAATTAATATAATAGAGTTAAGAAGAAATTGTTAGCGTCAAAACTATTGTATTTTTATGCGGTAATACGCCCTGTTTATCACCTACATTGTTAGTCCAATAAATCGTCAAACTGTTATGCTCTCTAGTATCTAAAAATACTATGTTCATATTCTCTTGCAGATCAACTTATTTAAAACCTCATTTCGCCACGATTTCCACAATCCCGATCTTTCCTTTGAGTTCCCTAATCAAATGATAATTCAAAATTGCATATTTAAAATTTTTATTGCTGCTGATTCTAGAAGAATCTAGAACAAATCACATGGCTCGATTCTTGGTCAAGTATCTTAGATAGTTAATAAATGCATCCGTTCCGTAGAGAGTTCTCTAAATTGCTGAATTAATAGTTTACGATGTCCTTAACAGCCGCCAGGCAGCGATGCTTGTCGGGCAGATAGAAAGGCTCAAAGACATGGGGGAATGGAGTGTCCCAGCCCGTGACTCGCTTGACGGGCGCTTCCAGGCGCAAGAAGCATTTCTCCTGGATATAAGCTGCCAGTTCGGAGCCAAATCCTTGCGTGAATGGCGCCTCGTGGGCAACTATTACACGGCCAGTTTTGCTAGCGGACTAAAAAGAAATATACTATTAAATTGAATATCAAGAGATTCTCTTGAGGATCTTACGTTGCAGACTGTCTGCGTATCCCAGGGCAAAACGGAGACTAGATCGATGACTTCGCAGTCAACATTCAATTGTTTTGCTGCCAGCTCGGCAACCTAGAGGAATATATAAGATTAATACGTAGTTTTATTGTGTATTTTTGCACATTGTTCACCTCCAAGAGCACATGAACCTGAGTTCCCCAACCGATTAGAGTAACATCTTTGCCATTGCGTAGTATCTCTGCTTTACCCAATTCGTCTCTATACGATGCAGTGGGTACTTCTTCCACTGCTGCACGGTACAACGTTTTCGGTTCAAATATAATGCAAGGATTGGGATCTTTCACACAGGCTAAGAGAAGGCCCTTAGCCTTAATAGGACCACGGGGAATCTATAAAAAGTGAACGATTAATATGTGTATATGTTGTGCAGTGTAGTATATTGTATTATTTACCACCACACGTAGACCAGGTGTATGAGCGAAATATGCCTCGGGACTCTGCGAATGATACAGCGCACCATGTCCCACGGCGCCACAGGGGACTCGGAAGGTCAAAGAGCCACAGTCGAAGAGACCACCGCTTCGGTAGCGGTATTTGGCAGCCTCATTAACGATCTGATCGAAACTGGGAAATATATAGTCGGCAAACTGGATCTCAGCTATGGCAGTGGCGCCAGTATTAGCCACGCCTATCGCGAAACTAAAGCAAAGAAATTAAAAATAAATAAATAACTGATCTTGAGATAAATTCTTCCATACTGACCCAGCGATTCCTTGCTCGCACAACGGAGTGTTAAAAACCCGATCTTTTCCATACTTATCCCGCAGATTAATGGAGCATCTAGTGGAATGAATAAATTGAATAATAATTTAAAATTACAAAAATATAATAAACTTGGGTAAACAAATAAATGTAATATACCGAAAGACTCCACCGAAACCAACATCTTCGCCGAATAACAATGCCGACGAGTCTTCTCCGAGGGCCAAGTCCATCGCATTATTAATGGCTTGGAACATGTTCATTTTCTGAACATCCCCGGTGCCATTTGTGGGTTTTGTCGGGTAATAGGTGAAATGAGAACGGGTCGTCGAGCCCACGTTCAATTTTAAAGCATTGAACAAACCGCGAGCAAGAGATTTCATGGTAATTGTTTATTGACTAAATTTAAGAAACAAACTAAAGAATTCAACAACAGCTCTTATCGCTATTGCGCAACTAAGCTTTATAAACGGGCATGCATGATACAAACACATGTGTGGCATGAGAATGTATTTGTACGATCAGATGGTACGTTGGTTATCATACCTGATATTTTCCGAAATACATTTTTTTATTAAGGGCATTCCCTTTTCGTGCAATATAATAACTATCGATAATTGGTGGTTGATACAAATATCATTTATAATCACTGTTACAAACGTATATATACGAGGGTCGTTTGATAAGTCCGTGACTTTTTGAATAAAATATATTTTTTTCGTCAAAGAAGCGTTTTATTTCTCAACATAATCTCCTTTTAGCCATACATTTAGTCCAGCGTTTTCCAATTTTTTATTCCTTCCAAATAATAGGTTTTCAAGGCCCTCAAAATAGTCGTTTGTTTCTGTGATGACCCGAATCTCTTACCGCCGAGCCATTTCTTCATGTTTGGAAACAAAAATAGTCACAGGGGCTAAATCTGGAGAATATGCTGGATGGGGTAGCAGTTCGTAGCCCAATTTAGAAATTTTGCCATTACACACGAAATTCACTTTTTCCATTTTCGTTAAAATTCACGAGATCGTCTGCTTTCAATGCCTATAAAACGCAAACCAAAAACGCAGCTTTCTAAAATTTTACAGTCAGCGTTAATCGATAACTGCGACAGGAGCAGTGTTGTATTAGAGCAGGTGCGGGCAAATTCAAACGACCCTCGTATGTTGCGTTTATGTGGTGTCAAAATTTGATAATTTATCTTATTTAAGTCAATGTTTTTTACTTGCTTAGTTTAAGAGATTAGTCCGATAAGTATCATTTTACATACAGTAATAAATGTGACCATGTTAAGAAAAGAATGATCTCCCGTATTATGACTGTGGTCTCAGTGTTTGTTAGTTGTGTTTGTCAGTTAACACACAGTACACAATGAGTGTGGGTGTGATAGGGGCTACATGATTTAAAATCTTACTAAACCGTCTAAACATAATCAACTTTTAAATCTTGGCGCTACGACACAACAATATTATTTTTGTTTATTATTTCCGTTTGTCAATCAGCTGGCTCATGCATAGCAAGTGCGTACCAGCCTTCATTTAAAAAATCGATTTATCGATAAAAATAATAGACAATTCAGAGCAAAATCAAAACAAATATTAATTTACAATGGATTTTGCTGATAAAATGGATCTGGAGAACGAACGTGTGCTGAAATTAATATTTCCAGATGGAGTGCCAGGTATGTGAATGTGGTTTTCTTTTAGAACTGCATAAAAACTACTATTTTGTGAATTGTCTGCCATCGTAGACAATCTGCGTGGCAATCCAGAGCTGGACAACTATTTGGCCAAACTGGGAACTTGCAAGGTGGAGCAGCTTAAAAAGGAGCAAACGAGATTGGCAGACGAAACAAAGCGCATACTGGAACAAACACAGGAGCTGGCCATATCGAATTATAAGACATTCATCACGACTGCAGAGAACTCTCGTTCGATATTCAACGAATTTCAGAAGGCCGAGGAACAGGTGGACACGTTGAAAGGAAAATTGCCCACGTTTAGCGGCAAGTGCGAGCAGTTTCTTAAGGATTCGGCGCAATTGAACGAGGAGCGACGCCTGAATAGCACTACCCTACAAAAGAATGCTCAGTTGCTGGAGATTCTGGAGCTGCCGCAGCTGATGGAGCGCTGCATTCGCGAGGGACGCTACGAGGAAGCGCTCGAGTTAGCCAGCTATGTGCAGCGGCTGGGACAGCATCAAGGGCATCTCATACCGGTGGTGAATGTAAGTAAAGAGGAACGTTATCTAGAAAGTTTCTTATGATATTGTTTATTTTCCCAGAGTATTGTGCGCTCCGTGGAGGCATTGTGGCATACGATGCTTGTGCAGCTGGTGGCACAGCTGCGTATGGATCTGCAGCTGCCCAAGTGCCTGCAAATTGTTGGCTATCTGCGTCGAATGCAGGCTTTTGGTGACAACGAGCTGAAGTTGAAGTTTCTACAGGCTCGCGATGCTTGGTTGACCTCTTGCCTGGACTCAATCCCCACAAAAGATGGTAGATATTAATATTGAGATATTATTTGCATTTGCCTTTATAAAATTTCTGTTCTACAGCCCAGCAACATCTGACCAAAACAATTGAAATAACGCGTATCAATTTGTTCAATATTATAACTCAATATCGCGCCATCTTTCCGGAGGAGGAGGTGGCTTCCAAGTTGATAACTCTAAAGCCCCTCCAAGGCGTCAGCTGCAACGGGGATAGACTGTTTCAAGCCTGGCTGCATAATAAGGTTAGTGAGAAATTCTTCAGTTATGCAAAATGATGTGCATTCATTACTTTCCTTTACAGATTAATGGATTCCTGCAAACACTCGAGACGGATCTAAGTCGCGGCGTTAGCTCTATTGAAACGGTGTTGGGTCAGTGCATGTACTTTGGCCTATCCTTCAGTCGTGTTGGCGCAGACTTTCGTGCCTTGATTGCACCCATTTTCGTGCGAGTTGTGCGCAACAAGTTTGAGTCAAGCATTTCCCAAGTGAACGAGCATTTCAAGCAGGAGTTGGACAAGTTCACGTTGATCAACAAGGTGACACTGCACAGTCGCAAGCAACTGGATACAGCTGCGTTGTCTGTTGGTAGCGAACCCAAAGCAGAGTCATATGCGCCGCCAGAGACATTGCTGGACTTTTATCCACTGGCCGCACTCTGCAATGGATATTTGAATGCACTAAATGAGTTGCGACTCTGTGCACCCTTTGCCGTAGCCACCGATGTTACCAACTGCTTGCAGCAGTCACTGCAGCTGGTCGCACAACGTGTACTCGCCTTCTATCGGCAGGAACAGCAGGCATTCACGGGCAGCGAACGCGAGACATTTGTCAAATTATGCTCCTGCTTTGCTTACGATCTGGTGCCGTACGTGCAGCGTTGCATCCATGGCGTCTTTCCACCTCAGTCCATCACTGTTCATCTAGGTATTAGTTTGCTGCAATTGGAGCAACAACAGCTGACCTTCTTGCAGCAGCCTAAGATACTGGAGCCTCTCAAGCATTTGCTACCCAACAAAGTGACTTTGCAGGCTGCGTCAGTAGCAGCACCAGCCGTGGAAGCAACTGTCAGTGCACCCATCGCAACGGAGGGATAGAAAAGGAATTTGCTTCGGCCAAAGTGATAGTTGTATTCCACACACATACAATCGAACTCTAGAACAGGCATCAGAATATTGAAATGAAATGAGGTTCGCTGTAGCACAGTTCGACTGTATTAACTTATATGCAATATTATATAAATAAACACCTCCATGTAGTCAGATAAAGCCTAGACTATATATAGCCATTCATTACGTGCTGTTTGAACAGCTTAAACGATATGAATGAAAAGAATTGTTTATTATTCAGGAGTATTCATTTTTTAAGTTCTTTTGTTGCCTTGTACTATATATAAAACGATGCAGCCTGTTAAGACATGATAAATCATTTTTGTCAACATGAAACTAGTTACTCTTCTGCTGGTCCTAACCGTAGTCCTCTTTGTTGGCGTCTCGGTGAACGCTCAACGTTGCCAAACCGTTTGCCCAGCTGACTTTAATCCGGTTTGTGGCACAACGAGGCGAGGTCGCAGGACAATCAGTTGCACCTTCAGCAATCAGTGTGAGCTCAACAAACACAGATGCCTGACAAGACAAAGTAAGTGCCAAATGGAATTATTACTGGATCAGTTGGTAATATATATTTTTATTTTTCCGCAGGATGGTCTTCGACACGGGGTCGCTGTGCGCGCCCAACTAGAACCCCGGGAGTTTGTCCGCAGAATTTACAATCTTAAATAAAACATAACACAGAATAGTAAAGATAAAGCTTCTTATACCTTATATTTCTTTATTCTCTGATTAACTCTTTATTATTGAATGTTAGTTGTTTACAGATTTCATTATTACGATTAACACTTTATTTGCCTCGTGGATGAATCAACATTTTGATGGTTTTTAGAGAGTAATACTCATACCACCAATTGGAACGATGATCATGCACCTCCTGCTGATAGTACTTTCCATTTAGGTTGCTAAATTTAAACAAATCAAACTCAAGTAATTTGAAATATACTTATTTCAATATAAACTTACCAATATATGCATAGTTTGTGCCACCAGCCAGCTTGAATAAGTTCCGCACAATGGATACCATGATACTTGTCATTGTCGCTATCGAAAGTAGAGAACTTCTGATGTTCATGGCTTCGCATTCTGTCCCGGCCTGCATTTCCAGAGTATGAACCCAAACTGAGCAATCTGTACTTATCATCTTCTCCTGCAATTCTGAAAGTTGTCATAACGAGCGAAGGAAATATTTCCATTGAATCTCTCCATATGTATATACAGCTCGTGAGGTACTTCGTTGGTAAGCCGATGAATCTTCTCGAGACCGAGAAAGAAGTCACCTGCTAAAGTCGCCAAAACCATTCTTATAAGCTTCCCAGTTCCTATTGAAATCCTCTTTTCCATTAATTCGTTGTTGAATAACTATCCAACCTGGTCCAGTAATTTCACTATTGCGCAGTACCGCAAAGGTGCCAAAGTTGGGAACTGTAACGTTATTAACGTTGATATCCTGTGATAACAACAAAACTGATTAAGTTTAAAATAACTACTCTACATGATTCCATAGCGTACTAACCTCTGTTGCAGAGCCGGCACTTAGGAAGAGAATCCATAATAAGAGTGAGGTTATGTTCATTTTATAATATTACTGAACCACACTCCAACTGAATCAATAATAGACTGAGCTCATAATCGGACTAGGTATATAGTCAATCAGAATATACACAACAAAGAGAGTGATAAGGGCTCAACTCAAGTTCAGAGGTGTCTAGTTTCTAAATATGTAGTATATTTGATGATGTTATCAGCATGATCTTGAGCATAGTATCTGAACCGATAGAATACTGTTTATTTTCTTAGAAATATTAACTAAAAAAAAACTCTATGCACATTTTTATTTCTTGAAATTGTCTTAATTCAGCGAGAGGAATTTGAGTGATGTGTAACGAGTACCTGTTGATATTCAAGTGGCTATACAAATTGTTTTTCGTTCTTTTTGGTATACATTTTATTAAACTTTTTGTTGCAAATATTTTTCCCGTATTTTAACATAGTTAACTTCATTTTAAGGACATTCGGTGGGACTGGTAGGCACATCGCAGGCTCCCAGCAGAGCGCTCCACCCTGTGAAGAATGGGAAACACACAATAAATCAGGCATAAATATATATCAAATGTTCTACTCACTCTCCCTCCTGTTGCAGGCGTAACGTCTCAGGACACACTGATTGCTAAAGGTGCAATAGATGCGTCGACCACGTCGCACGGTGCTGCCACAAACCGGATTAAATTCCAGTGTGCAAAATTTCAGGGCACCGTTGCGCATTCGTAGTGTGATCGGCCAAAATGATTACACTGAGTACCAGCAGTATAACAACTAGCTTCATTTTTGCAATATTTTTACTGAACCTACTCTGTAGCTTTTTCGGCTTATATAGCCCTACGAACGTTGAGCACGAGCTTTAAAAAACGGAAAGAGAACAAAGAGAAACTTTATAATTAACCTCCAGAAGACAAAAACGTTGTAAAACAGCTGGAATCTTTAGTCAATAATAAATGTATAATAGTTAATTTCCTGATATCAATACGGCTTTTAACCTAATTTTCTTTTCAAAATTTCGCTTTGAACGGATAATTAAAATATAATTTATTTCAGTAATTATTTTAGTAGGCGAATAGCATTTCAAGGTGCCGCTTGCAAGTATGCAACATAAAATGACCAGAATCTTGCTACCCAAAGAGGCAGACACCTTCAACCAGCTAAAGAAGATGTAATTCTCTTGATTAACAACTTGGTTATATAAAAAGCACACTTAAAAGTAGATTTCATACTATTTTTTAATGGAAAATATAAAGTACTCTATGTATTCTAAAATCCAATTGGACTATACATTAAACACGCTCTGTAGTTGCGAGCAGCTAAGGCATTATGTTGTATGTATGTTGTTAAAGGCTTCCCATTTCATCAAAAATTATTAAATGCATATAAGTTGCTATAAAAATTGTTTTTTTTTTTTTAATATTGCTTGTTTATACACATCATCAACTTTTCAATCAATATTTTTCACATCTTTCAAGTATTTTTCTTAAACTCGTGGACATTCTCTGGGACTAGTAGGCACATCGCAGACTCCCAGCAGAGCGCCCCACCCTGTGAAGAATTGCAAAGTCACAATACATCATAAACATATCACAAATGTTCTACTCACTCTCCCTCCTGTTGCAGGCGTAACGCTCCATGATACACTGATTTCTAAAGGTGCAGTTAATGCGTCGACCCCGTCGCACGGTGCTGCCACAAACCGGATTCCAGTTATTTGGGCAATTTGGGTTGCAGCGTTGTGCCTCCGCTCCGTGATCGACCAAAAGGATCACGGTGAGTACTAGCAGAACAGCTACAAGTTTCATTTTTCAGGTAAGTATTTCAACTATACCCACTCTGTACTTTCGGCGCTTTATATAGCCAAGGACTGAATAACCCAAACTGCACAAAATAGTTTGCGCGATTAACAAAGAGATAGACATTGTCAATAACAATATCAATAAATTCGAACACCTTTTAAAAAACTCTGCGCAGATAAATACATTGTAAAACAGCTGTGAACTTCAATAAACAATTAATGTTAAATAATAACCCTTACTCACCACATTACTGTTTTCAATTCAGTTTAAGGTCACTTAACGCAATTATCTATTTATAGTCTTCAATAATTTTTAAAAACTTTCGCTGCGAACGGATGAAGCCTAAGGAATTCCAGATTGCCGCCTGCAAGTATGCAATACAAAAACGCTAAATGCTAGAAGTTACATAGTTTTATCCTTGCAAAGGGAATATGTATTAACCCTGTATCAGGTCGGGATGCATATCTGCAACATACCGATTCAAAATATATACTTGTTGAATTTTCTGGATATATTTCAACAAATATATTCTTCAATAAAAAAATCAAGCTAAAAATCAATGTCTGGAAAAACGAAAAAGAATTGTATTTTTTATTTTCGTAAATCCAATATCCGCATCAAAATCCATTTTCATGCCTGATAAAGTGTTAAGACGAGAAGTTTTCAATGAACAGAAGGAGAGATCTCCGATCCTATAAAAGCTATATACCGTTCTAAATTAACATCAATAGATGTGTTACTTTGCCTTTCCGTTTGGGCCGATGTTTCATATAACTGCGCTAATCCCATTCGCAGGATATTTGGTTGTTTTTCAAGATACCATCTTGCTAGTTGAACAGTCGGTCGGAATGAGAAAATTGTATGCGGGTATATATGAGTCAAAAACACTCATAATATCTTGTATCAATGATTTCTAACTCTTCCCTTGAACTATTATATAAATAAATAAATAAATTCCATGTTCTTATCCGACTATAAAGTTGACATACTCTATAGACCTGAACATATAAGCCACTTTTGAAAATTGTGTGCTGTTGTTCAAAAACAACGTAATGCATATAAATTGTTGTAAAAATTGTTTTTTAATTGTATATTTGTTTTATTTATCAATTTATATTTTTGACATATTTTCAAATATTTTGCTTAGAATCGTGGACAGTCTCTGGGATTAGTAGGTACATCACAGACTCCCAGCAGCGCGCTCCACCCTGCGAAAAATTGCAAAGTTACAATACATCAGGCTTGAACATATCAAATATGTTCTACTCACTCTCCCTCATGTTACAGGCGTAATTTTCCATGATACACTGATTTCTAAAGGAGCAATGAATGCGTCGACCACGTCGAACGGTGCTGCCACAAACCGGATTCCAGGTATGCCGGCAATTTTGGTTGCAGCGTTGCGCGTCCGCTCCGTGATCGACCAAAAGGATCACACTGAGTACCAACAGAATTGCAACAACTTTCATTTTCAGGTATTAAAACTGTATCTACTTTGTAGCCTTGGCTACGGTTTATATAGCCAAAAGTTGACTAAACTCAGCTGCAATAAATTAAATTCGGAAGAACAATAAAAAACCCTTAAACAATAAATAAATAAATCTGATAAACAAGAAATAAGGTAATTTAACCAACTATTGAATTAACATTATTGTAAGTACTTTGCGAAATACGTTTCCATGGTAAAGTATCCGAATTTATTGAACCCAGTCAATGACTCTTTCTTTGTTCAATTTATCGCAGATTTTTGAACTTGTTTTTTAGATTTTATTTACGAGTAAATGAATACTGTAGAGTGAATAATCTGAAACGTTAAATAATTTGAAACGTGAAAGTTCTTGTCTGATCAATGCGATCCTCTTGTTTGATTGTTAACTAAGAGTTGTTATCTGCATATGTAATATATTAGTGTTTTTCCAATCCTTTACAGATTGAGGTGTAGTGCCTGGAGGTAGCAGACAGTTGAAATTGAGCAAGAAACAATTGATACACATGTGAGTACGTTTTGCAGTAAATTTTTATTGAAAACATTTTTTTAAAGTTCAACACACACGGGGGTGTCATTGTCCATCTTCTAGCTTAAGCCTTTGCGGGACTGGTGATGTTAGCAGGAGGACCAGCTACAGCAACGGCCACAACCAAGTAAATTGCCCAAAGATAGTTCATGTTGCTGCTTTGTTTTTTTTCTGATGAAGAATATCAAATAAACAGATCTATTTATATGAATTTAAATGAGGAAACAAATTGAGAGTGTAACGAATTTAATATTTCCACTTTAAGTAAAAAAGTTTACCAACGTTGATTCCATAACAGATAAATTAATGGAAAAAAGTACGCTTATATAACAGTTTTGAAATATTTTTTATATATATTAAGTGGAAATAATTAATTCGTTACACTTTCAATTCATTTTCATTCCGCATAAATTTCAAATAAATAGATCGGTTTGCCCAACATTCTTCATCAGAAAACAAACGAAGCAGCAACATGAACTATCTTTGGGCAATTTACTTGGTTGTGGCCGTTGCTGTAGCTGGTCCTCCTGCTAACATCACCAGTAAAGCAAAGGCTTAAGATGGAAAGAGAAGAAGAAGAAAATCTCATTGTGTGAACATAAAAAAAATCTATTCAATAAATATGATTTATGAATAATTTGTGTCGTTTATCTTTATCCATATTGCTTCGTAATTGTTCCAGAGATTTAGCCATAGGTAATAAAATAAGATATAGAAAATTGTACTTTCAATTTTTGTATTTTTCTACAGTTAGTCGTAATTTAGCTGACATGATCCCGAGTTCTTTAAGCTGATGAAAATTGACCATTCAAAGTATTTAACTAAGACTCCTCTTTTTATTCTCATAGATTGTCTTTCCTTTATTAATTAACACATTATCCCTATAACTAACAGAAATGTAGTGACCTGGTTAGATTTTACAGGGCTTCCCCCAATCCTCCGCCACAAATCGTCAATATTTTAGTATTCCATAAAAAAATTACACGTATGTTTAAATTAAAATAAATAATAGTAATTTAGGGCGTTTTTTAAATTTAAAAATATGAATAAAATTCAATTTCTCTCCAGCCAAATAAAAAACGGTAAACTGGGCAAAATTTAGATGCGATATATTGAGAACTTATGCATATTCATAGTCCTACAGGCGTTGGTTTCTTTGATACGTTTAAGCATGTTGCACGAAAATAGTCAAAAATCTGTTTTTATTATTTCTGTGTGACCTAGCGACGCTTAAAAGTAAATAGAATCCCAATAAGTACGAGAGCTTCATTTTGTTTTCAAATGTCAATATGTAAGAAACAGATTCATTTATAGCGCGTTTGAAAAACACGTACTTTGCTATGGTTACAAATCCATTTTCTCTACATAATTGAATATATTATATAATGATCATACTCGTATTATTGATGTTGGGTGTAGCTCCCATCTGCACTGTAAATCGATCATAGGTTTAAATAATTAAGAATTTAAGATTTTGAGAGTTTTCTTAAATGTGTAGGTTTCCTCAAAAATTGCAGATTTAAATAAATAACAATCACAAAAAATTTGTACGAATTTTTTGCCAAGTGGCCTTACACTTAATGAGTGATCACGCTAGTGGGTGTTGCACATAGTATACAATACATCTGTTATCTTTATGTATATTTTGATATGTATATCCTGTCTTAAGGATACATAAGATAAGCATCTTTGGGCATTCTTTGAGCATGTATTGATTTCCAATTTGTCAAATGTTAAATAAGATTAGTTTTTATTATTTTTATTATTATTTTATTATTTTTATTTATTTTATTGTATTATTAATTGAATTAAATGAATAAAGTTGAGCTTTATGCCGTGAAATTAATGAAGTATCTTTGAATATTCTATTTGGCTGTTGGCAGTGCTCTTATGAATAATGCAATCAATTACGAATAATTTGTATAAATTTTTTTTGTTATAACTTTCTTCTTATTGCAGAGTTAAACTCATAAGTAAAGAAGTGTAAAGTGTTTAATATCGACTCGTATCCTTAGCTTGTCAATAGGTTGTCGAACTAAGGAAAAAGTTTACTAGGCGTAATTTGTTAGAATGGGCCTTTTAATATTCATAATTAATTTATGGTTAAATAATAAAATAGATGTGTTAATTTGGATCAAAGCTTATGTCTTCCTCTCATTCCTTTTGATTTTCAAGATCTTTTGCTGTACACGTATATCATACACTTTAACCTTGACTCATTGTGATATAAGCAGTGTTTAGTTACATATATTAAATGATATGGAGCGAAGACGTTTATCGAGTCAAGATTGGCATACATGTTACATACGTGGTTACATATTGCACACTTAGTTACACAATAGGATGGATTAGGTGGAACAAATTGGTTTGACTTTGTTTCCGCATGAGATCGATATAAAAAGATCTGTTTGCCAGACAGATTCATCAGAAGACAAAATGAAGTTTCTTTTTGCATTCGTCGCATTCGTGGTTTTGAGCCTTGCTCTGGCTGATCCACCACCACCACCAGGAAGCGCAGCACGATCCGCGGATCCTCCACCACCACCAGGAAGCGCATCAAGATCCGGAAAACCTCCAGGATCAAGCAGTGCAGCAAGCAGCGCAGCAAGATCCCCCGATCCTGCTGACCCCCCAAAAGATAGTGCATGATCTGCAAATTGAAAGTAATTACACACAAAATATGAGTGTTGAACATACCATAAAGGATTGATTACAATTGACTATTTAAAGAATTTAACTCGGGGTCCATTTTTTATTCTCTAATATTGCATTTCCCTTATTAATTAGCACACTATTCTTATAACTAACAAAAATCTACTGATCTGGTGGGATTTAACAGGGTTTTCTCCAATTCCCCAATATTAAACCGTAAATAACTTTAATATCTTTGTTATACCTGTGCATATTGTTATTTCATAAGACTGTACTGGTTAAATTGAGATGGCTATCTTTAGTATAATACGAGTATATAAACAATTGAGAGTTTTTCATTAAATTGTTCAGAATAAGATGTTATATTACAATCATAAAGAGAATTGAATTGGATTCAATTTAATTTCTTTCCCGGCAAAATGAAAAACGGTATATTCAGTTGGGATATATTGAAAAGTAATGCATGTTCACAGTCCTACAGGCTTTGGTTTCTTTGATACGTTTAAGCATGTTGTACAAAAATAGTTACAAATCTGTTTTTATTATATCTGTGTGACTTAGCGACGCTTTAAACTAAGTAGAATCCCAATAGGTACGAGAGCTTCATTTTGTTTCCAAATGTCAATATGTTAGAAACAGATTTATTTATAGCGGGTTTGAAAAACACGTACTTTGCTATGGTTCCAAATCCATTTTCTCTACATAATTGAATATATTATATAATGATCCTATTATTGATGTTGGGTGTAGCTCCCACCTTCACTGTAAATCGATCATAGGTTTTAATAATTAAGTATTTAAGATTTTGGTTGGGTATTTTAAGAGTTTTCTTAAATGTGTAGATTTCCTCAAAAATTGCAGATTTAAATAAATAACAATCACAAATAATTTGTATGAAGTTTTTGCCAAGTCGCCCTATCACTTAGATGAGTGATCACTAGTGGGTGTTGCACATAGTATACAATAGATCGGTTATCTTTATGTATATTTTGATATGTATATCCTGTCTTAAGGATACATAAGATAAGCATCTTTGGGCATTCTTTGAGCATGTATTGATTTCCAATTTGTCAAATATTATATAAGATTAGTTTTTATTACTTTTATTATTATTTTATTATTCTTATTTTTTTATTGTATTATTAATTGAATTAAATGAATAAAGTTGAGCTTTATGCCGGAAATTAACGAAGTTTGAATATTCTATTTGGCTGTTGGCAGTGCTTTTTTGAATAATGCAATCAATTACGAATAATTTGTGTCTGTTTTTTTCTTATAACTTCCTTCTTATTGCATAAGTAAAGAAGTGTAAAGTGTTTAATATCAACTCGTATTCTTAGCTTGTCAATAGGTTGTCGAACTAAGGAAAAAGTTTACTAGGCGTAATTTGTTAGAATGGGCCTTTTAATATTCATAATTAATTTATGGTTAAATAATAAAATAGATGTGTTAATTTGGACCAAAGCTTATGTCTTCCTCTCATCTCATTTGATTTTCAAGATCTTTTGCTGTACACGTATACCATACACTTTAACCTTGACTCATTGTGATATAAGCAGTGTTAAGTTATATTAAATGATGTGGAGCGAAGACGTTTATCGAGTCAAGATTGGCATACATGTTTACGTAAGACTTGCCCTACCTTAGTAACTAATATACGTGGTTACATATTGCACACTTAGTTACACAATAGGATGGATTAGGTGGAACAAATTGGTTTGACTTTGTTTCCGCATGAGATCGATATAAAAAGATCTGTTGGCCAGACAGATTCATCAGAAGACAACATGAAGTTTCTTTTTGCATTCGTCGCATTCGTGGTTTTGAGCCTTGCTCTGGCTGATCCACCACCACCACCAGGAAGCTCAGCACGATCCGCGGATCCTCCACCACCACCAGGAAGCGCAGCACGATCCGCGGGTCCTCCACCACCACCAGGAAGCGCATCAAGATCCGGAAAACCTCCAGGATCAAGCAGTGCAGCAAGCAGCGCAGCAAGATCCCCCGATCCTGCTGATCCCCCAAAAGATAGTGCATGATCTGCAAATTGAAAGTAATTACACACAAAATATGAGTGTTGAACATACCATAAAGGATTAAATAAATATCAAACGCAAATAATTTTATTTTGTTATTCCTTATCGTAATCAATTTAACATCCATTTGGCGGTGCTATTTTCTGTTCATATTTTGTGTGTTGAATAATGAAATCAATATATATCAATCACGAATAATTTGTATCGGTTTGTATCCTTCATCGGTTTGTATCCTTCATATTGCAGAGTTATACTCACAAGTAAAGAAGTGTAAAGTGTTTAATATCAACTCGTATTCTTAGCTTGTCAATAGGTTGTCGAACTAAGGAAAAAGTTTACTAGGCGTAATTTGTTAGAATGGGCCTTTTAATATTCATAATTAATTTATGGTTAAATAATAAAATAGATGTGTTAATTTGGATCAAAGCTTATGTCTTCCTCTCATCCCATTTGATTTTCAAGATCTTTTGCTGTACACGTATATCATACACTTTAACCTTGACTCATTGTGATATAACCAGTGTTTAGTTACATATATTAAATGAAATGGAGCGAAGACGTTTATCGAGTCAAGATTGGCATACATGTTTACGTAAGACTTGCCCTACCTTAGTAACTAATATACGTGGTTACATATTGCACACTTAGTTACACAATAGGATGGATTGGGTGGAACAAATTGGTTTCACTTTGTTTCCGCATGAGATCGATATAAAAAGCTCTGTTTGCCAGACAGATTCATCAGAAGACAAAATGAAGTTTCTTTTTGCATTCGTCGCATTCGTGGTTTTGAGCCTTGCTCTGGCTGATCCACCACCACCACCAGGAAGCGCAGCACGATCCGCGGATCCTCCACCACCACCAGGAAGCGCAGCACGATCCGCGGGTCCTCCACCACCACCAGGAAGCGCATCAAGATCCGGAAAACCTCCAGGATCAAGCAGTGCAGCAAGCAGCGCAGCAAGATCCCCCGATCCTGCTGACCCCCCAAAAGATAGTGCATGATCTGCAAATTGAAAGTAATTACACACAAAATATGAGTGTTGAACATACCATAAAGGATTGAATAAATATCAAACGCAAATAATTTTATTTTGTTATTCCTTATCGTAATCAATTTAACATCAATTTGGCGGGGCTATTTTCTGTTCATATTTTGTGTGTTGAATAATGAAATCAATATATATCAATCACGAATAATTTGTATCGGTTTTTTTGTGTTATAACTTCCTTCATATTGCAGAGTTATACTCATAAGTAAAGAAGTGTAAAGTGTTTAATATCAACTCGTATTCTTAGCTTGTCAATAGGTTGTCGAACTAAGGAAAAAGTTTACTAGGCGTAATTTCTTAGAATGGGCCTTTTAATATTCATTATAATTTATGGTTAAATAATAAAATAGATGTGTTAATTTGGACCAAAGTTTTCCTCTCATCTCATTTGAATTTCATGATCTTTTGGTGTACACGTATATCATACAATTTAACCTTGACTCATTGTGATATAAGCAGTGTTTAGTTACATATATTAAATGAAATGGAGCGAAGACGTTTATCGAGTCAGATTGGGATGTATGTTTACGTAAGACTTGCCCTACCTTAGTAACTAATATACGTGGTTACATATTGCACACTTAGTTACACAATAGGATGGATTAGGTGGAACAAATTGGTTTCACTTTGTTTCCGCATGAGATCGATATAAAAAGATCTGTTTGCCAGACAGATTCATCAGAGGACAAAATGAAGTTTCTTTTTGCATTCGTCGCATTCGTGGTTTTGAGCCTTGCTCTGGCTGATCCACCACCACCACCAGGAAGCGCAGCACGATCCGCGGATCCTCCACCACCACCAGGAAGCGCATCAAGATCCGGAAAACCTCCAGGATCAAGCAGTGCAGCAAGCAGCGCAGCAAGATCCCCCGATCCTGCTGACCCCCCAAAAGATAGTGCATGATCTGCAAATTGAAAGTAATTACACACAAAATATGAGTGTTGAACATACCATAAAGGATTGAATAAATATCAATCGCAAATAATTTTATTTTGTTATTCCTTATCGTAATCGGTTCCTTGTGCAACTAGGTACTAGGACGTCATTTTATTAAGTGGGTACGGGGTTAGTCCTATTTATTTCATTGTAAACAGTTCGTTGTAAAACTTTAGGTAAATTATTCTCAGCAACACCCCATTTGTGCAGGTATCTAACTACAAATAATGCCGTGAAACAGGCAGTCATGAAGAATAAATAGAATCACTTTGTGGTTTACAAGTGACTAAATTCGCGATTGAGCACAGAGGCAGCTGGGGTAACGGAATAGAGACGATGCTGGGTTCATTTTTATTGAGCCTCCTACTCGGAGGCCGCGGGAGTGCAATAATATTTTTGCGCCAGTTCCCGAACGATCAAAAAGCGGCTCTCTGCGGTCTGCGAACCACGAATGCCAAGAGGGGGTCGAGGTGTATGAGTGGGAGGAGACGAGGAGGGCGCTCTAGCCGCGTCCAGTAGCTAACGCGTCGACATGGCAGGTCAGATTGAGTGCGGTTAGAGCAACGCCCCACCAAAGGGGATGAGGAAGCTTGGGGAACTGCGACCCGGCGCCGTTTATAAGCAATTTCGCGAACAATGACTAAATTTTCGAGAAAACCCGTGCGAGTATTTTTCTTTGTTAGTGTTGTTATTGTTGTTGTCGCTCTCGGCCAAATGCGAATCCGAATGCAACGCACTGTGTTGAAAATTGCAAAACATGGCAACTCAATGGACAAGAACATGGCAGTGCATGCACAACTACACAGCGAGAAATCAGCAGGTGAACGATTCCCAAATTGAAAATACATTCATTGAATATTCAACATAATAATAATTTTATTTAATTGTAGGAAATATCTCATAGAAACGTGCAAATATAACAATATTGTATGCAAATATCTAACTATATTTTTCTCAGTGTAGATATGTGTATGGCAACGCGGTCGTGGTAGAGAAGCGGCATCAGCGTCGGCTTATCGTTCAACGTCAGAGGCCGGACATACGCAGGCCTGGTGGAAAGGACGGCTGCATGGAGCAATGGGACAGGATGGGATGGGATGTGGGTATGGGACAGGGAGATGGACGCATTGGCGACCACGGCTTTTGTGGGAGCGCGGGTGTTTCTGTATTTTTAAGTCCACCACTAAATACAAACGAAAGCACTCAAGCACAAGTTGGTCACGATTGGGACGATTGGGAACTAACCACGGGCCGGACAAACGGGTGGACAAACGGGCAAAGCGGGTAAGCGGGTAAGCGGGTAAACGGTTAACGGACAGCTGTGTGTGCCACCTTTTGGGCCGGCATGCAGAGCAGACACAGCAGCAAAAGCAAAAGCAAAATCGGCCTACTGTCGGCCCAAATGGAAGTTGGGATTTTGATTGCGAATCGAAATAGATTTTGTGGTATTTTCGAAAGCAGTGTGACTCAGTGCGTCTATGCCTATGTGATTGTGTGTGTGCCTGTGTGTGTGTGTAGGTGGCTGCGTGTGTGTTCATTTGTTACTTTGCTACTGCATGCACAACATTGCGTATACGCGTTTTGTTCGTTTGTTGATTGATTGAGTCAAAGCGAGCGACATACTAGAAAGGGAGAAAGAGAGGGGCAGGGATAGATAGAAGAGAAGGGGGAGCGGCGCTGCTTTTATACGCTCACTGGCTTCGTTTTGAAAACCTTTCGTTTATTTTGCAATTTGCATTGACGTGCGAGCTCAACTCGCAGTTGTCCGTTGTGCCCCATTGGTGGCACCGGCTAACTCCCTCTTTGTTCTCTTTCTTCCTCTGCCTTTGCTTTGCCATTTTAATACGCCGCTCAGTGCATCTGCTAACCAGAAAAGCCGATTTTAGCTTGCATATAAATTGACTATACTCGGAAAACCGATTGCTCTTACTATATTGTAAATTGGACGAACTGAAGGTACGAGGGTCGTTTGATAAGTCCGTGACTTTTTGAATAAAATATATTTTTTTCGTCAAAGAAGCGTTTTATTTCTCAACATAATCTCCTTTTAGCTCTATACATTTAGTCCAGCGTTTTTCCAATTTTTTTATTCCTTCCAAATAATAGGTTTTCTCAAGGCCCTCAAAATAGTCGTTTGTTTCTGTGATGACCTCTTCATTTGACCCGAATCTCTTACCGCCGAGCCATTTCTTCATTGGGGTAGCAGTTCGTAGCCCAATTTATGAAATTTTGCCATGCTGACTACACACGTGTGCACCCGTGTGTTGTCCTGATGGAACAGCACTTTTTTTCGCCAAATGCGGTCGTTTCTGCTTCAAATCAATATCGAATCTGTCCAAAAGCTCTGAATAATATTCGCCGGTGATCGTTTTACCCTTTTCAAGGTAATCGATGTGAATGATACCTTGTGCATCCCAAAAAATGTGGCCATGACCTTGTTGGCCGACAGACCCACCTTGGCCTTCTTTGGCTGCACTCACCCGGAGAAACCCACTGTCTTGATTGTTCTTTGGTCTCTGGTGTGGTGTGGTGGATCCATGTTTCGTCTACGGTAACGAAACGGCGCAAAAATTCGTTTGGATTGCGGTTGAACATCGCCAAACACTCCTTGAAATGGTCACACGGTTGCGCTTATGGTCGTGTGTGAGCAATCGCGGCACCCATCGCGCGGAAAGCTTTTTCATGTCCAAATATTCATGTAAAATGTGATGTACCCGTTCAGTTGAGATGCCTACAGCCTCAGCTACCTCACGCACTTTCATTCTCCGATCATCCAATATCATTCCATGGATTTTGTCGACGATTTCTGGCATGACGACCTCTTTTGGGCGACCTGAACGTTCGGCATCACTTGTACTGGTACGACCACAACGGAACTCAGTAAACCATTTCTTAACCATTGAAATTGATGGTGCAGAGTCCCCATAATATTTATCAAGTCTTTCCTTGGTTTCGGTGATGGATTTTTTACGCAAAAAATAATGCTTAATTAGCACACGAAATTCACTTTTTTCCATTTTCGTTAAAATTCACGAGATCGTCTGCTTTCAATGCCTATAAAACGCAAATCAAAAAACGCAGCTTTCTCAAAATTTTACAGTCAGCTGTTAATCGATAACTGCTGACAGGAGCAGTGTTGTATTTAGAGCAGGTGCGCGGCAAATACAAAAAGTCACGGAATTATCAAACGACCCTCGTAGTTCTTTATAAGGTTCTTTGAAGGTTTTTAAATGAGTAAGCGAGAATTCTACTCATTAGGTTCAGATGATTTTTCTTCTCTTAATCGTATATACAATATAATCGTACATAGTAAGGTATATTTTCCTCCACTTTTTATCAGGATAACTGAAGTAAAAAATCAAATAAGCAAGAAGGGAAGTAAAGTACTTTATTAGAGTTTCCTTTGTTTGAAGCTTTCCAAAATTAAAATATTTATTTAGTAGTAATAACAGTCTTAATGTTCGAACTCTTTGTCTATCACTTGTTGTAGTCAGTATATTCTTCCTACTACTAGCTCTGATATTCTCAACCTTTAAATCCACAATTTGTATTCTTGTAAATCGAGAGAAACTAAAGCGAAAGGCGAACTAAGACTAGTTATAATTGTTAGAAGGTAGTTTATAATGGTCTATAGCATATAAGGCGGCTATACATGAATGAATCTGTGAGAGTGTGTGTGCGCGCTCTAAACGAGAATAAATTGGAACTCGGGCCACTCTTTGTCCCCTCGCATAATTGCCCTCTCATTCCCCTCGCACTGTGACTGGACTCGTTGTATGGCGGCTAATTTATTGGGATAATTGCCAAATGAGCAAATGGGGAGTTTTATTACACGAGCTGCAGAAATGATGAGCCAAGCAGAAAACTGCCCGCTGCCGCTGCCAGCTGGCGATTGTCCACTCTGGACGAGACACCCTCCATCCTCCTTCCCTGCCCAGTGACACCACCAAAGCCAGACAGCATCAGCCTAAGCAATTCAATGGCGAGGGAGACGCCACTCGTTGTCTGATTTGGGCTACTTTGCTTGGGGTTTTTAATTGTAATTTCCAAATTGGATTTGCGGCCAAATTACAGGGTATTGCAACTGTAAGTGTAAGTGACGCAAATTGAATTCTCCACTGAGTGACTCTTTTGACTCCATAAAGACGGCTGAGAATTCAATTTGGATATGTTTCCTTATATGTTATGCAAAATTATTGACAGCTCGCCTTGAATCCTGTCAGCCATTCAGTTATCCTGGCCACGATGACGAAGCTTTTTTTGGAGCTGCTCAACGAGTTGGAAAATACCTAGGGAGTTGGAGCTTACACGTGGTTGGGCATATGCAGATTCGCATAGGAAAATCACTTGCGCACTCGCCAAATGCCCCCGGGGGAATCCTTTAGTTATCCTTTAGCGATTTTTCAAATAAACACGCAACGCAACACACACGCACACACACCCACACACACGCACACACACGCATGTGTTTTATTTTCGTGTGTTTTTGCTTTCTATTTTGCCTGCGGCTTGAAAAAGTTTGACGCGCATCTTGTCGCGACGAAAAGTATCCGATTTCCTCGAACTGAAACAGAAACCCAAATTCGTTTTGCAGAAATCTAAGGGAATTGATACAATTTTCTATTCGTCTTTGTTCCCCTGATTTGGGTTTATTGACAATGTCGTTTCGCACCGATGATATAGTGACAATGCGCCACTGCGTCGCGCCTGCAGGACATTCGCACTGACATCTGCGAAGAAGCCAACCCCATTCGCCCTGAGGGCTGCCTCTGGCTGAGCTAATGTTCTTTGTTTCCCCTGTGCTTAAAGGCGCGTGACTTTGACAGATTTTGTCAAAAATGTTTGGCAGATTTGGCTGATTAGTTTTTTGGGATTTTCGAAAAACAGACTCAGATTTTACTTGAAGAAATAACAAAGCAGAACATAGTTTGGATTCTTACTTAGTATGTTCTAAGTCGATAACGTACAAGATTCACAATCTAAGCACTGGCAGCGATGTTCAAGAATATATATAAGCTTTAAATATATATGCGATCTTTAATGCCTCTTTCTTCTGGTTACAAAGCCAGCCATTTTTGACTAATATAAAATCGGGGAAAGATTGAAACACAAAGAATAGTTAATAATCAATTTTTATTCAGGACATTGTCGGTGTATTCAAGACCTCATAGGGTTGTGCGAACAACTCCTGTATCCCCTTTACTGTGAAGTTCTATGCAAACTGGTAGAGTTTTCTTCGATGATAGCCAAGATTGCCAAGAATGCCCAAATAAACTTCATTTTGGTCGATGATAAAACTCTCAATCAAACTGATCTTTTTATATCGGTTTCATGGGAAAACAAAGTGAAGTTGAAATAAATTCATTTGTTCCACCCTATCCATCGAACTGTATAACTAAGTGTGTAATATGTAACTACGTATATCAGTTACTAAGGAAGGAAAAGTCTAACGTAAACGCCTTCGCTTCATATAATTAAATGGAAATAATACCTAATAACATTACAGAGTAAGGTTAAAGTCTATTGTATACGTGTACTGCAAAAGATCTTTAAAATCAAATGAGAAGATCGAAAGACATACATAAGTCCTAACTTACACATTTATTTTATTATTTAACTAGCAATTATAATGAATTTTAAAAGATACGAGTTGCTATTAAACACTTTATACTTCTTTACCCATGAGTGTAACCCTGCGAAAAGAAGGAAGTTATAACATAAAATAAAAACCAAAACAATTTATAGGTGATTGATATGTATTGATTGAATTATGCAACACAGACTATATGAACACAGAAAGAGCAATGCCAACAGCCAACAAGAATATTCAAAGATACTTAATTAATTCATTAAACAATACATAGAATACTCGTACTACTTCATGTACGCCAATATTAATTTAATATTCTTGCATAGGAAATCTGGTTAGTACAAATTAATCTTGTGGAACATTTGACTAATTGGAAATCTGTACACTAATATATATATAATATATATATTCCTAAGGATACTTATACTTTATATCCGTAAGACACGTGCTGATATTTATTGATTGATTTGTGATAAACATAACCAGCATCGTATATATATTCAATTTTAAATTGGAATTGAATTTAAAATTGAGACACACTTTACTGTAGCTTTGTAACTGGTTATTTATATCTTAGTTGACCAAATACAAGTAAATTGAAAATAAAATATTAACGAAGTAAATTATTGGTGATTGCTTTTTATTTAGTGCACTATAGTATGTTCAACACTCAATATTGGGTGATCATTTTTCGTTTGCAGACTTTATTATTTTGTTGGTGGTGGCGGAGGATCAGCGGATTTTGCTACACTGCCTTTTTTAGGGGGAGGAGCTTCCGGAGATCTTGCTGCCTTGCCCGCTTTTTTTGGGGGAGGAGGAGGATCAGCTGATTTTGGGGGAGGAGCATCCGGAGATCTTGCTGCCTTGCCCGCTTTTTTTGGGGGAGGAGGATCAGCTGATTTTGGGGGAGGAGCATCAGGAGATCTTGCTGCCTTGCCCGCTTTTTTTGGGGGAGGAGGAGGACCAGCTGATTTTGGGGGAGGAGCATCTTCTGGTGGCGGACAAGCTGATTTTGCTACCCCACTGCTTTTTGGGGGAGGCGCTTCAGGCGATCTAGCCTCTTGTTGTTCAGCTAGAGCAACACTCAAAACCACGAGAGCCACGAATGCAAAAATAATCTTCATTTTGTCTTCTGATAATACTTTCAAAAAAACAGATTAGTTTATATAGTTTTGGTGGGGAAACAAAGTGAAAATATAAAATATCAATTTGTTCCACTTAATCAAATTTTTATTTTACTAAGTATGCAAAGGTAGCAAAGAACGAACGACGAGTTGATATATGTCAAAGGTTATGCAAATCTTGACATGAAACTCTTTTCATTAAATATCAAATTGATGACGATGCATATACTATATATTTACTACAAAATGTCAAACGTATCTAATCGATTTTACACTCATAATTAAATTTGTTACACCTTGTCAAGTAAATACAGGAAATCTATTTGCCCCAAATGAACTTTTTTACAGCATTCGATTCGGAATAGTGATTTTCTACTTTATAATCGAATTTAGTTTTATGTAAGTATTTTCCAAAAGATTCTAAAACAGTATGAGATATGTATCTTCTACAGGGTACAACTCGTTTACTCATTATTCAGCATGTAATCTGAATTAGAGTTGCTCATTCCCTTAGCTTTTCATGACTTAATTAGGAAATTTTCTTGACAGCGCCAAGCGCAGACACAAAAGCAGCAGCAATCAATATCCAAGTGCAACGCCCAGGATTGTGCGTCATTATGACAATCTCAGGCACCTTGGCGCTTCTCCGTGCTTCCGCAGTGCCTTGAGCACTCCCAGCTCTTCCCTCTTCTCTGCTCTGTCTACCCTACTTCACATCCCAAATTCATTTCATCCAATCCGGTGTGGGGAAAGCGCAGCGAAACTGTCGCGTTGCAACAAAGTTGAGAAAAGTCTGTTGTCCCCGTTAGCCTCTTCACTGGCAGCATACTTCACCTCGACCTTTGTCCACGATTCTTCTTCTTTCCACTGGCCACGTATTTGCCCATTCCATTCGTTTCATTCATTCCACTTCGTGCAGCTCAATTTTTTTGCACGTTCACTAAGTTTCTTCCTACTATTTTATTCCTTTTAATACCCTGTAATTGCGGTTGGCTTGGAGTATCGCTTGATTAGTGCAGCATTGTATTTTTGTAACATGATTTGGCTTTACTTTCATCAAAAAAGTTGCCAAAACTGACATAGGTGATCGTCGTGATACTGTGCCCTCAAAAGTAGGCAACTTATTTTTAAAAGCTAAATGCAGTTGACAAAAGCCAGATATGGCGGGAAAAAAGCTGAGTTGGGGAACAAAGAATATAAACGGGGTACAGTTAATTCGACTGCTTCTGCTGGGTATCTACTAGTCGCGCACTCACAAATGAAATTTCAACGGATTTCTTCTTTTTGTTTTCGCTCGTGATATTTTTTATTTCACAATTTTTATATCGCACATACATATGTAAGTGTGTGTGTGTGTGTGTGCTATCTGTCAGACAGACTGTGTGTGTGTGTATTATATGTATTATTGCAGCGCGAACCAATAACGATTGACCGGGCAGCGCGCTTCAGCTTCGCCATTGGTTTGTCCTCGTCCTCTTCCTGCCTAAGCTGCTTCTCAGCATCCACAGCATTCTGACTGTAAGTGTGCCTGTGTGTGTGTGTGTGAGGGGCAGCAGCATGGCTGACCCGATTCACCTGTCGCCTCCTTCTTTGTATTGTGGTTATGATAGCAAAAGGTGCCAGCAAGTCGAGCCACAGCTTGCAAGAAGCCCAGCCCCAAAATACACCTCTCCCTCTCTCTTCTTCTCCTTTCTCCTCTCTGCCGTTATCCAGCTTCCTGTCTGCACATCTACCCGTCTCTCTGCCTGCTGTCGAGGTCAGCGCCAAACCATTTTTATACGATCCGTTTTGGCTTCGCCATCCTGACCAGGCAATATAATTTATTGAAGTTCTGGCATTTTTCAAAATGAAATTCTTTTTAACGATGATTGAACTACGTACGTGTGTAGCTCCCTTCCTCTCTCTCTCTGTCTTTGCCTGTCTCTCTCTCTCGCTTTCTGTGTAGTGCTATCTCTCTTTGTATGTGTGTCCATTGTTATGGGGTCCGACTCCGTGTCCGTGTCCGGGCACGTTTGGCCTGTCCATTGAACGCCATATTATTGGTCGATTGAAAAGTAAAACATTTTTTATTATCCGCACGTGTGCAGCCTCCCACAATCCCACAGGACGCCCCCTTTCCCACCCCCTGGCCATGCACAATGTGCCATTTTATGACTACAAAAGGAATACGTGTGTATAGGTGTGCTAGTGTGTGTGTGTGTGTATTCGTTGTAAGATACATAAGCGTAGCTGGTGCGAGGCGGATCGAATTGGGTGGGTTAGTTGGGTCGCTTGACCGCCTTACCACCCAACTCCCCCCCCTCGTGCTTCTCGCTCACCTGTCGTTGTCCATAAAACTTTGGACTTAACTACCCTTAGGTGCGGCCAGAGCTAGGTGAGCTCATGGCTTTTATGATGCCCCCCTGCCCCCTGGCCCCGCCGACCCACTTTGTGTGCTCCTTCATATTTGATAAGCAAGTTTTTCTCTGCTGCTGCTGCTTCTTCTTCTATCTGCTGCTAGCTGCACGCCATCAATACACTTGCCGCTCCCCCTTCCCCCATCTCTTTCTCTCTTTTCGTCTCTCTTTCTTTCTTACGCACGCTTGCTCGCTTCCTTTGGTCTGCCCCACTCGCGCTCTCTTTCTTTTGGTTATAAAAATATTTCATTCAATTTTTTATTTGTGCCGTGGGCTCTCGTTGCCTCTCGCTCTGTCGCACGTGTGAACAAAGGGAGAGAGAGAGAGAGCGGAGGAGTGTGAGCGGGAAGTGGGTTGAGGGGGGAAGAGTCATTGCTGTTTCGCTTGCACTCGCTTGCTCCGCTCCTTTTATGTCCAGCGATTTATTTGCCCAGCCAGCGGACCACACGGTTTCTCATTTTTTTTCTCCATTCTTTTCGTTTCGTATGTTTTCTGCCAGTGGCCACAGGTCGACGACGCCATCGTCATCGTTTTCTACGCTTTCCTCCTGCTCGGAGGAGCTTCATAATTTTGCGCTCTCTACTTCTACTGCTCTCTCTCTCTTTCTTACTCTGTTGCTCTCTTGCTCGTCTTTATGTCTCAAGTGAACATTGCTCAAGCCTGAGCGAACTAACTTTCTTTGCTCTCTTCGCTCTGCGTGTGTGTTTGTTTGCACTTTTATAACAATGTTAGCGTATTGGTTGGCAGCCCCCCTCCTACTGCCCACCGTCCACTTCCGTTCCTTTTTTGGCTGAGTCCTGCTTCCTGCTGGGACTATATCTGGCTGGGTGTTGACTCTGCGGTTGCGTCTACAATATGATGTCATTCGTTTTTATTCTTCTTTGAATTACTTTATAAAATGCGGCCATCTGACTGTTTCTTGATTTTTATGAACATTGTCTGTAAATATCCAAAAATATATATGAGACTGAATACATGTAGCACGGTGTGAACTGTGCTGTTGCATACTTTTGTGCGTTACTATTAACGCAGCACTTTGGCAGTTATGCCTAAATTGATTGCCTACTTTTGAGCTGCACTCTAGTAATACCGTTTAGTTGACAGTTTAAGTTATTTTTATTTGATGAAATGATATTAAAATTAACTGCTTATTTATTTTTGAAAAATACTATATTTAAGTGCCATCGATATTATGTAGTTACCAATTAAAATCCAACTAGTTTAATAATTTGTTTAATAAACCCATTTACTCACAATCCCAAGGTACTTATTAAATACATAGCATACTTTTCTGTGCCAAGAAAATTGCCTTCTGCAAGGAATTTTAGCTAAAACAAAAATATCTGCACACACACACACATGCTCCCCAGTTTGTATGTATGTGTGTGGTGGCCATTTCGGGCTGGGCCAGTTTTGGGCAATTTATTTGAGCCATTAAAATTGTATGATAAACCGAGGGCCATTAATTGTGTTGCTTAATTTTCGTTTTAACGCATTTTATCAAGCAGAGCCCACAAGGAGAACGGACTCGAATGGACTCGCAACTGAGAACTACAGATTACCTTGGCGTCCGTCTCTGACCAGTGTGTGCGCGCACGTGTGTGTGTGTGTGTGTGTTTTCTATGTCTGTGTAAGGGCGCATTTGGAATTGCTTTGGCTGGTTCTTCGCTCTCTATCAACAGTGGATAAGGTTCAGTTCTTTCTAATGTGTTTTTATTTGTAGCAAATGCGCAAAAAATCAATGGACAGTCAAGGGACATGGGTGCTGCAAAATGAGCTGGTGGGTGGGAGCTGGGAACTGTTTACTGGACACTGGTCAGGACGGGGCTGTCATAGACCTCGCATTGTTCGTAGCGGTAATTGCGCTGCCACAAATGACACACACACACAGAGAGAACGAGGGGAGCTCGATAAGTTATGATTTCCTTGAATTTCTTCAATTGCAGGAGGTCTATAAGCTGTTAGTAGTGCAAGTATTTAGCAAATAAATGTAATTTAAATTATATCGATGTGAATTATATAAATTAATATAATATAAATTAAATTATACATAGTTTTAGATTAAACTGCATTTATTTAGTTTTTATTTGAAATGATTACAGTTTATAATTTAATTATATGTTATGTAATTCCATTAAATAATAAAATATACTTTCTTTTTTTCCTTTTTGCGATATCCATGAACTTTTTTGCTTCCCCTCGCCTCTAATAAGGTTTAAGGCGGAGTGGACAGAGCTATCTAACATAAATTGAATTTCATAAAGGATACTTTTCTGACCATTATGTATTTACACGTACACACACACACATGCAGTTATAATGTGGCATTTGGCCAAGGCGGCAAGAAACGTTCTGCACATAAGCAGCAGAACAAGGCTGAGTCGTTGTGTGTGTCTAATGTGACTGTATGTATGTCTGTGTGTGTGTGTGGTAGTGTGAGTGGGTGTGCCCCATCAGAGCGCTCATATCTTAACGTGCTGCGTTTACGTTTCATATGAGTATATAGCAAAAATATATGTGTATGTTTATATAAATATGTGTGCATGGGAGTGTGTGTGTGTGTGTGCACGTGCGTTTAACATTAGATGGGGGCGAGACAGAGCTCTCCCTGCGCGTGTGTGTGTGTGCAGGGTATTAAAGTAGGTTGGCCGGGTGGCAAGAGCTGTACTCGTCCTCGCACTCGTATATGATTTTTATTGTTATTGTTTTGTCCCTCGTTTCATATAAATGAATGTGTATGTGTGTGCCTGTATTTATTTCGAGGAAAATCGAAGAAAATACGAAAAAATGAAACAATAACAAAACGACAGGCAGACAGACAGTTAGTTAGACGGGGGCAGCAGGGCAGAACGGGCTGAGTCCGAGTGGAAATCGTTTCTCAAATGAGGTCGGCCGCTTGCCTTGCCAACCACCCACACTCACACACACACGGTTATAATTGGGTGGCATTCGTGTGTGTGTGTGTGTGCGTGGCAAGGGTGCTGCTAAGGGTGGCGCGCACTGCTCGGCGTCGCATTTCACCCCCCAAAACGGGTCGCATTTTTCTTTGCCCTTCTTTGTTGATTTAAGCGCCCCCACAGCGAGTGCAAGTCTGTGTGTGTGTGTGTGTGTGTGGGTGGGTGGGTGAGCACTGTTGGTGTTGGTTTTTAAGGGCTGCTCTTGTTTGCTCACGTCTCCTTACGCTGTCTTTGCCCCCCTCACCTCTCACCTCCCACACGGCCAGCTATTGCCTTGTGTTTGTGGTTGTAATTTTGATGGAACAACAACAACACACACACTGGGGGTTATTGTTATGCCAACTATATAGGCAACTTTATGGATTATGATATACATAACTTTATGTAATAAGCAACCGCCACTTCCGACTGGACGAGGACTCGTTGTGCGGTGTTGGGTGTGCTCGCCTCGCATTGGCTCAGTTTGTGACGCAGACGCGTTTTCCCCTTGACAATTTTCATAATTCTTGTGGTTACTTTCATAATTCTGTTTATGAAAACGGGGCGTGTCACAGCAAAATGGCGACCTGCCTTGCGTATGCGCAATATGTGTAGGAGTAGCACATGAAGAGGACAGGCGCGGAGGCTACTTTAATATTAGGTTTGATTTGGATTGTATATATTCTTGATACTATCTATATGAATACAGCAAGGTCTGCCTGCCTGTTTGAACTTGTAGATATCAGCAAGTCCTATTTAAGCCAGAAATACTAAATTTTCTTCTCAATCTTCCCCAAATCATTCGCAGTACTAATTTTATTCAAATTTATTTTGCTGCAAATCAGTAAATTATTATAAAAATAATTCAAGTCACAACTTTAGGTAGCGCCAGAGAATCATTTTGCGACGATAATGGAACTTATGGTGTCGATTAGTTTGATTAACGCATTCTCAAGCAAATCTAGCGGATGGGGTTCTGCTGCAGCGAAGAAAAGAGATTTTGATGCGGCTTCAGTGGATACTGCTGCCAAGGTAGCAGTTCGTGCTGCGTCGACAAAGGTTTTAGCTATCTTGGTTAGTGGTTCCACCAGTTCTGGAATATCACTAGTTGCCGAAGATGGATTATCGGCAGCCTTTGCTAGCGCGACGCTCAACACAAGAGATATTGTGAATGCCCAAAGATACTTCATGTTGTCTGTTGATAAAACTGTCCAGCAAACAGGGCAATTTATAGTGGTGTCACAAAGAAGCGATTTGCAGTTGGCACAAATCAATTTGTTTCGCCTAATCATATTAATTATATAATATAATAGAAGTAAGTGTGAAGTGTAGAAGTGGGTTATATAATATAATAGAAGTAATATATGTGTGTATATAACTTTTAAAATACGTCAATTGATAAAGCGACTAGTCTTCTCACATCATAATTTATGCTAATCTTGATTTGAAATAATTTTCTTTAATTAAAATTAGTTAGAAGAAGGTTTACTTTTAGAATTTCTTGATTCCAAATTTATTTTCTTTATAAATCACTAAGAAGAAGTTTCACTTTCAAAAAAATTATTTTGCTATGACTATCAAATTATAAGTTAATATATAAGTTAATATAAGACAAATAAAAATCATAAAACTTTTTTTCTCCTTTTTATTTAAAGTTTTGTTGCTGCAAGTTAGTTAATTATTCAGTTATTTGAGTCACAACTTCAGGCATCGTCTAAGTGATTTGCTGCAAGAACAATGGATTTTGCGGCATTAATGAGACTGCTTGCTTCTTCATCAGCGAAACCTGCGGGTATGGAATCTGCTTTCGCGAGAACGTATTTTGCTGCAGCGATAAGAGATTTTGAATTAGCATCAGAGGATCTTCCGGCCACATTTGATTGCTCCGCTGTGGAGACAGCGGTGCTTGCTTCAAGAGCAATGGATCTTGCTAAGGCGATAAGAGGCCTTGCAGCTATTTCAAAATCTTTCTCCGTGTTTGGGCGCTTAGACGCTAAACCAAAGCCACCCTCAGCTAGAGCAACGCTCAAGACAGAAAAAATCGTGAATGCCCAAAGATACTTCATGTTGTCTTCTGATAAAACGGGCAAACAAACAGAACTACTTATATTGGCATCAGGAAGAAGCATTTTGCAGTTGAAACAAATCAATTTGTTCCGCTTAATCGAATTTATTATTAAGCTACGTATATAATATATGTAACCTTCAATTGATGGAAGGAAGAGTCAGCTTAGGTCAAAATTTATACAACTCTTGATTCGGAACACGATGTTAGGTATGTACTATAATACATATGTACTGCCCAAATGATTTTTTTGACTTTTTGTTTGTTTCTATATTTGGATCAAAGAATCCATACAATGCAAAAAAGTACCCAAATGATTTCTGCGTAGATTTATTAAACGGCGCCTGAAAGTATGCAATGTAAAAGTATATAACAGTCGCTTTGCACTTATTTTTAGACTTGAGTGAGGGTATCTCACTATCATTACTTGCTTGCCTGTGTTTCTCTCTTTGCTGCCTTCTTCCATTGTTGTTTGTTCGCTTTGAACTGGACATTGCTTTCGCACATTGCACACCACTGGGAGTAGGAGAGGGGGAATGAGAATCCGTGCAACCGGGTGTGTTTGTGTGACTGTGCGTATTTTCCTTTTCATTTGATGAGACATCCGGTAGTTTTTCAGCATTTTCTACAAAAAGTAGATTTATTATACGCGGCACTCAGAGAGACTTAGAGCGAGACAGCAAAGCAAAGAAGAGCGAAGAGAAAGTGGAAGGAGAAAGAGGATAAAGGTAGCAAGCAAACGTAGATATGTTTGTGGGTGAGTTGGAAACTTTTCTACGTGCCGCAGCACATGCTGTCACACATACTCAGACACGCACACTTGCACAAAAAACAGCTACAGACTACACTGCGGTACATGCAGGTGTATATAAACCTGGTTTTAAGTGCTCGACGGTGCCTATAAACTTGAAGTGAGCTCGCGTAGAACCTAATGCAAAAAAATGTTGCATACTCTCGGGGATAAATAGAATACTTCAAAAATAAAATGTTGATATTTTTATGGGTATTCAAAAACTGAAAGAGAATTGCTAAAAGCGCCACAAATAAATCATTCGTTCTTATCCGTTTTAACACACACACACACACATGCATGTCATACGAGTGTGTCATGGTATGAGTAACTCCAGAAAAGGGCAGCGCACCGCAGCGCTTACAGGTGAGTGAGAATATTTTTTATACGATTTTTATTTGCCCACAAAGCTTTGCGTTCTCAGCTCCTGTTGCCTTTTTATTTTTCTCTCTCTTTTCACAATTTTTTCACATTTTTGCTGTGAAAGGTGCAGCACAAGGCGACTGTTGCAAAAACAAATTCGCCGCAAACTAAATGGGTTTGTGGTGTTTGATACCGCCTTGCCGCCCACTGACCAAGGTGAGAATGAGAAACGCGACGAAACAAACGTAGAAGTAAATGAGAAAAAAAAATACACGCGGAACGGGGAGAAAAATTAATTTTATCCTTTCCATTTCCAGTGTAGCGTCTCCTCTCTCTCTCTCACTGTATGGGTGTAAATCGTGTGTGTGTTTGTGTGTGAGAGAGACTTTATTCCCTCATTCTTATGTGTGGCCACCTTGGTCTGCTTTTCTCTCTAGTCTCTACTCTCCATCCGGCACTATTCGTCCCATTCTTTGTTGCCTTTTGCATTATTTCAACGTGGATTTCTCTCTCTCCCACTTTTTGCAATTTTTTCCTTCTACCTTTTGCTATGAATCTTGAGGTTGAGCACACGACTGGACGCCATTTTTTATTTTTTTGCACCTCCGGAACGTTCATCCGACAGACTTCGCTTATTTTTCAATACTGTCAGTTCTCTTAGTCAGCTTTCTCTCTCTCTCTCTCTCACTATCTCTCTTTGTCTATTTCTATCCCACTTCAGCTTTGGTCAGTCAAGTCGCTGGGGAGTGGACATCAGTCCAGGCTCAGATTGCAAAGGGTGATGGGGGAAAGAGAAAGGGTGCGAATAGTGGAGGGGGCTAGAGAGGCTAAGAGCTTCGGGTTGGCATATAAGTTTTATCTGTGAAATAATTTATAGAAATGGACAGTGCTAAAAGGGTTTTTTCTCTTCCACTTTTTCATTTCAGATATTGCGAAAATTCGATAAGCACGAGAGAGGCTCTTGTGATGAAAAGTAGATCGAAACATGATAAACATCGATTTCAGCAATGCCAAACCCTCAAATTAAGTGTGGTCATATTTCATGGTAACTCTACACTTTCCGATAAAAATATAATAAACTAAAGGAATTGTTTTAATAGAATGGAATCAATAATTTTGCGCGACAATTTCTATAAAAACTTGTGGACAAGTAAGTTAGTAGTTGACAGAGTTCTTTCAATTTAATGTAATAAAATATAATATAATTTAAAATCAGTTATTAGTTATATAAATAGTCTTTCAATTTAACTAATAAAAGAACATATTAAAAACAGTTATTAGCTATCTAAATATCAGTTAATCTACTTAGATTTTAGCATTATTTAGAAGTCGTTTGATGATTAAAAACGTGATTTCAAATCTTTAATTACTCGAATACAAGGACAACAATTTACCCAGACATCTCAAGTCATTTTCTTAGCCGAGTACCGTGAATACCTTAGCGATTTGTAGCAAACTTATTCCATCAGCTTAGCAATTAAAATATGGTTCACTGGGAACCCTTTGTAATTGTCAATGCGCCACAAGGTGCTGTCAACTCAGTCAACATTTTCCACGACATTTTCCGGCGCAAAAGTTTTCTTCGTCTTGTGTCTTCATTTGTTTGACTGTCAGTCCGCCACGTTCCAGTCATTAATCCGCCCATTCTCTTCGCTCGGGACCAGATGAGAGGGGAGGTTATAATAGAAAGGTTTTTGTCTTCGTGCAAAAGGTATAAAATTATGTGCACAATGTTAAAATTTTAATTTCAAATTTGAATGTTCGTTTGCCTGTCTATTTTTGCCAGCATCAAGGCAAGTTTGTTCATTTCCATGCCAGCATTTTCCTAATTTCCCGCCACTTTTTCCATTTGCCTGAGCGTGTCGCATTCGGAAACCGCTCGCTTTGCGCTTCGTCGCCATTTGACGCCTGCCACTTGTTAGTCCTTTCTCGAATCGAGCTAAGTTCCTGGGAGTCCCTCCCACTCTTAACGCTCTCCAGACGCCTTATCCTTATCGCGACTGAGACATCTACCAGAAGGCAATGACGAAGAGGGAGAGAGCGAGGGGGAGGGTCGGGTCTGGCAGCAAGCAGGCATTTTTTGGCAAATGCCAAAATTACATCAAAAAGTGCCAGAGGAATGTGGGGGACAAGACGGACAGACAGGCAGCCAGACAGACAGACAGGCGGACAGACCGTGCGACAGACACTGACTGAAAGAGTGAAGAAGTTAACGGATGGAGACGATGAGCAACGATGGCTTAGGCAAATGAATGAAATGCCTGAGCGGGTTCGCTGTCTACAAGTTGTGTGCATAAATGTCTAGATTCCGTTATAATTGCCGGGGTTATCTGGCATCTAGAGTGGGGTTTGCTATCTTCATAATGACTTTGAAGTGTCAAAGGTGTAGCTGAAGTGCCTCACGAAGGCATAATTTATAATTTAATTGAAATCAAATTGCTTTGTCACTTTTGGGAAAAAGGTCGAGCCTGGAGGGGGTGAAGCTGCTGTCTTTTTGCAAGTAAACTAAATCTACTGTACTCAGTTTGCAGTAAGTATGTGCTTCACAAGGGACACCTCCCCCTTCTCCTTCTCTTTCTCCCACATGAATGCCTGCCATAAACCCAACTATGAAAAGGCAAAATGTGTTTAAACATTGAGAACAGAAAAGAAAAAAATGAAAGCAGAACTTTTACCATGTCCCAGCAAAATCAATTTAATTTTTACTCATGTTCCATTCGGCCAGATGCTCTGCCCCGAGCTGCGAAATTTCACTTAAGTCACTTTGAACTTTCGCCAAAGATGTGGAGAAAGTTAGTCGTGAGTTGAGTCGAGTCCAGTCGAGTCACTGGCTAGTTTTTGGCTACTCAGGGCCCTGGGGAGTGGCCATTAGAGGCTGTATTTACATTTTGTCTATCCATGTGATGTGGCGACATTACAAGAACTCTGTGACCCACCACCACCACCATCACCAGCACTAGCACCACCTCAATCGAACCCTAGTAGTTACTTTGTTCTATGCTTTTCTAAAAAGTTACCATGAATTTTTTATAGAGTTTTCCCGTAGACTTTTGGTTTTTGTTTGTAATGCCGAACGAGAGAAACAGACTGAAGTTTACTTATTATGAACTTCAATCGAAGCAGCAGACTAAGCTCAGTGAAGGTAGTTCTTATGCCATCTTAGTGTGTTGAACATATCGCAGATACTGTGTCTTGTGCAATTCCAAACTGAATTCATTAAAATTTGAAACACGTTTTGAAATGCATATGGTAGATAAAATACTCTAAATATAACAGCTGCATACAGTATATAGTTGTTTTATTTTAGAGCTCATGTACTGTATTTTAAACATTATTGTTAAGAAAGTAAATGTTCTTTAGTTAAGAAGATCGAACCGTAAATAAATGTAATATAATGCAGAACAATTAAAAAGTATATCGAAGTAGAACTAAATCGATCAAAGAAAACTGTTCGTCGCATTTTACGTAAGTCAAAGGTTATGTGGATTGTTAAGATATTTCTTTATATATATTTTATGTATCTTATAAATGTTTGTAGACTACTATTATAGATATTACTTATTTCAACTGTACTGTAGACTGTATCAGATGGTACGATATTTCCCCTAAATTGTTATTAGGAAGATCAAATTTCTTCCAAACATAAGTCTTATAAAGTTTGATGCGATTTCGAAATAGGGAACCGCTTGCTTGTGGGCCAAATGGGACACTTGTTGTGTGTGGAACATGGAATGAAATTGGAAAAAGCCCACCGTACAAGGCAATTGGTGTCCCTGGTGCTCAGCTCTTACATGACATGACAATAACTTGACTTGACCATTCGACCGTTAGTCATATCTGGCCAGACCGAGTCCTGCTTGCCAGCTGCTGTCTTTCTGTTCGTCTGTCTGCTTGTCGCTTCTGTCTGCTGTCTGCATGTTTGTTTGTGCTGCAGTCCTGTCAGAGACTGAGGACGACGACGACGACCCTCGGCAGGTGCAGCTTCCTCTTCTTCTTCTTCTTCTTCTACTTGCACAACTCGTGCTGGTCCAGTGTTAAACAAAGAGAAATATTTATGTGTTGACCAGTAGTCCCCATGTACATACACGCCTGCGGGCCTGCACAACACTGCCCCATGGAAAGCCAAAAATTCCAAATTCAAATCCAATTCGAAATCAAAGTCGAGCAGCCACCACTTTATGATGAAAAATGTCCAAGATTCCAGCTCGGGAGCATCAATTGGCATTGGTGAGGCATCTGTGAGTTATGTACACACACACACACACCCTCACACTCATACATGTCTATATGTATTTGTGTGCAGACACATGTTGACCTTTTTTGGTCGAACATCGAAAGGGTCAGTGCGAGACAGGTCGACTTGAGTTCTGCATTAATATTTAATAACACGAATTGCTGATTGAAGCATTTAGAATTTTCTATGGCCGACACAACAACAACAGCAACAGCTACAACAACAATTTGTTCATTTTACTGCTGTTTGTCCATGTCTCGTGTCCGAGCATGTTCATGTCCCAATTCACCAGTTACATCGAGCTTTGATTTTATTTGTTTATTGGAAATTGTATTTGGAATAATTTAGTAGCCTTTTTCCATGGCATGGCAAAAAATCTTGAAGAAAAACTTCGAATTAATTTATGTATGTACAGTGTACACACACAAACACACTCGCTTTGCTCATGTATGATTGAGGATGCTGGAAATGTGGACACAAATATTGTGATACTTCGAATTAATCAGTGAAAGGATGAGATAATAAGGAACGAAAGCAGCAAGCTAGCTGCAAAAACAAATAATCCTTATCGATGAAACCTTGTCTTGCTTGTTCAAACTTATTAAATTCTCCGATGGAAAGTAAAAATAATACTAATATTTTTATATGTTCACAGTCTAATCAAAATGCTCAGTAATCTATATGTATGTTAGGCAGGGATACGAGTCTACGGAAGTATGGTGGCGTAATTATCGCCGACTAATTTGAACAGAAGGGCCACTGAGACCACAAATTTGGATTAGGTGTGCCAAATGTCGAACAAAGGAACACAAATGGTTCTGCATGTTTATGGAAATACAAATGGGGAATTGTGGAAATGGAAAACTGAAAATAGAACTGGCAAACCGGCAATGTTGCAAATGTAGTTGGAGTTTGTTTTTCGGTGGTTGCGATGTTCGCAGGCTAAAATGTTTGTGGGCCGAGCGATAACTGGAATCAACCAAAAATTAAAACCATTTTAGCTAACAAGAACAGGTCACTTTTAAATAACGGAATAACGAACTACCAAATCAAACGATTCGTAAAAAAGTTCGATAACTAACATATCCCCGTATAATATGAAAACCAATATCATTTTAACGGGTTATAATTGTTTTCATCAATTTTTTATTAAACTTCGACAAACCTCCAAAAAAAAAAAAATTTTTAAAGCTCTTTTATTTTAGTTTGTTTTTTTCTGTGGCCTTTGAGACAGTGAATGTATAATCTAGAAATCCATATTATTCCAAGCACAATCATAGTCCACTTCCATTAGGTCTTGGCTTAATTGTCTATATCGACAGGCCTATAAAAATAACTTTTCTTTAGTGCCAGCAACACCCAAGACGAAGAGAAGTAACCACGTGAACTGCATTTTGTAAATATAAACTGAAGTTCAGAAGCGAGAACTACAATATAAATACCCTTAGAGGCAGAACTAATTATGTAAAATGGTATAAATGGATTTATTTCATATAATTATATCAGACGAGAACTAAACATGTTCGTCACATTTAATGACGGAATGTCAGTTCTTACGAGCTCAGAAATCTATATATATTTATATAATAATATCTATATATATTTATATAATAATATATGAACATCAAATTAAATGCGAAAGGAGAAGATCCTTAGACTATCAGTCCGCTTCAACTTAGTCTATATAATATTTCATACATCAAATAATTTAAATAATTAATTTAATTATTTATTTTAATTTTAATTGTTAATAAGTTCTATCTAGAGCATTCTCTATTCTTTAGTTCGTTTCCAAATTAGGTGTACCTGTACTAATTTTCATACACCTTCGTTCCCGTCTAGAGTTAAACCAAATGGAAATCCGATTCGTACAAAGTATTTCATTACGTATACGCCACGAGGTTAACCGAAGCGTTGTCGATTAATGTTTCGCCTGGCATTTTCGTGATTGAACGTTTAATGCGCATCGATTAAATATATTTTAATTTGACAGGCGAGCTCGACGGGTCTTTCGGGCCATGGAATGCTTCCATAATTGGCCCTACGTGCACACGACAAGAGATACAGCCTGAGAGAGGGAACAAGGTGGAATGATTGTTGCCAGGGCGCCGAAACGGGGCAACGTGCGTTATTTTTTCATTTGTTAACTTCCGGAACGGGGCTGGCTGTCCGGGGCGCATACACTCGTAATTCTAGGGGACCCGGGGGCTGCCTGACGTTATTTTAATAACGTGCATGCTGCGCATTTAGGATAACATCTGAATTTATGTAACGGCGCACAAACAAAGATGGCAGGCACGTTGCAAACTGGGACGTGGACGTGGATGTAGACGAGAGCAGGCGCAAGGACGAGCGACACGAGATGAGCGTGCCACACACACACATACACACCCGAGAAGAGACCGGCGACAATGGCGATGTCCTGGGGTTGCTGTCGGGGCAAACGTAGCGCCCCGAACTGTAAGATTCAAATGAAAACTGATGCGGATTAGTATTTAAAATAATGTCCTGCAGGGATATAATTTTTTCCCTTCTCCATCCTCCGGCGCATTTCTGTCGCAGTCACTTGCCGTTATTTCCTTCATGTTGCTCTGTTTGCTTTTTTCTGCTTTTTGTTTTCTTTTCGTTTTCTTCGCACTTTATTTATTTATTTTTCTTTTCTTTTCCCCCGTTGTTGTTGTTGCTGTTGTGCTTTTCTCATTGTCGCGTTGTTTTAATTCCTTCGCTCTGTTGGGGAATGTTTCATAAAATTTATATTTGCAGATACGCCCGGGGGCCCTGGACATTTTTATTACAAGACAATTTACATATTTTCCTTGTAAAAATTCCACCCAAAGACGCTGAATTGTCATATGAATGTCGTCCCCACATCCCCAGCACTGCTGCCCCCTCTTTTGTTTCTTGTTTGGAAATTAATGTTAATTTTTTCCTCCACTTAGATTGTCTCAATCGTGGCGCCTGCGACCCCAGTTGCCAGTGAAAAATGTTAATAATAGAAAAACAAAGCTCAAACGAAAAATAATAAAAATACATCGAAACCTGTCGAAGGTCCAGTCTCCTTGTCCCTCTCCCCCTCTCACATTCCCATACCTGGTAAACTGACTCGGCGTGCTCATTAGGTATTCCCAGAGCAAATTCCATTAATTATCGTTATGTCCTTTTGATGGGTGATTGGGAATGCTTCCTGCTGTTCGTTAAGCGCTCGACTGTCGGAACTTTGCTATTAATACAATTTGCATGGGATTTTCCTTTTCATTTTGAGCTTCTTTCGTTCTTTTTAATTAATTGAGTTTGCCATAAGAATCAATGGACAACATGCAGACTAATTTGGGAATGCGTAAACAGATTAACATTTTTATATATTTACATTTAAATACATACGTATTAACGTGTGGAGATATAACTTCGTTGTTTTTTTTTTTTAATTTTAAAGTGTTTTTGTCCAAATTTTATCTATTTACTTAGATTACTTAAATGATAGTGACGCTTTCCCGATCCTTCAGAGTTTTATAACACTCTCTTATCGATAGGGTTATTGTTAACTAAAAAAACTTACGATAGTGCATTGACTAATGTCACACTTAATAACTTATACATACATACACTAAGCATTGAACACATAGAGACCTCAAACAGGGGGTAAATCTGTTATTGCATTGCAGAGCTCGAAGCTCGAGTAGAGACTTCGGCTGCACGCTCGGCTGGGGTATTTTGATGTTTTACACAATCTTATGCATCCAAATTTCTCAAAAACTAAAAATCGGGTTGCGGTACAATTGTATCTTAAAGATACAAATGTATCTTAAGCATGCAAATTTCTTATTAACTAAAAATCGGGTTGCGGTACAAATGTATCTTAAAGATACAAATGTATCTTAAGTATGCAAATTTCTCAAAAACTAAAAATCGGGTTACGGTACAAATGTATCTTAAAGATACAAATGTATCTTAAGCGTGCAGATTTCTCAAAAACTAAAAATCGGGTTGCGGTACAAATGTATCTTAAAGATACCAATGTATCTTATGCATGCAAAATTCTCACAAACTAAAAATCGGGCTCAACTTTATTTATTAACTTATCTCAATGTTATATGCTGCTTAAGTCGAAGAGAAGGCAGTAAGCCATTGTTTATTTCTTGCAGTGTACACAGTTTGATTGTATATTTATACGCATATATGGTAAGTACATATATTCTCTTCTATGTATCCTGCATACGGTCTGACAAATTTATTTATTGTAGTACACAATTTTGAAATTCCAAATTAAAATCCTTCAACGAAAGTTATTACAATTCATTTAAAACTCGTTGCACAACTTAGGCACATCATAATTAATCCCCCTCCACACGTACACACACACACACAAACACTCACTCTCAGTGCGGTTGAGTGTTGTCTGGCAGTGTCATATAAATTCCATAATACGACGTAATTAAATTTGGCCCCAAACTAACGTCATGCGACGACGTAAACGCAACGACGTAAAGCTCTCCATAATTGAGCTGCGCATATGAGAAACAGACCGTAACAGGCTGTTTTGGGGGTTGAGCCCTACGAAAGGGAAGCCTTAACCGTATTCTGGAGTATTTAGAATGCTCTATGAAGTCATAAAGCAAGTGCGTAATTAAGCCGGGTATACCAACTCTTCCTCGAGGCGGCTTTGGTTGGTATTTTCAAATGTAATTTATCACGGTTTGCTTGCCTTTTCCTCCTGCCACGTCTTTCCAGTTCACACTCCTTGTTCTGTTTAATTTTTTTTGGAAGGTTTTCTAAATTTTTATTGGTTATAATTTCCAGCGCGACGCACGTCAGAGACTTGTCTAGAAGCGCGTGGGGTTTGGTCGTTTGGACATGGCAACCTTTTTTTTCGCGTGAGCTGTCCATTTCCCTTTTCCCGGACTGACCAGCGCCGTCGGGGCAGATCTCATTACGGAATGTTGCCGCGCGCACCGACGACGACTGTCAGTTACACATGAAAATTGCACAAGTTTTGTCTTATTACAGGAAAATTTACAGCGCAAATCTTTGGACAGCCCTAAGCCCCGCTCCGAGGCAGCCTTGTACATTTTTCTGTTTTCTGTTTCTGTTCTCCACCATTTTTTTTCGTATATTTTTCCCCATTGCACGCTTCATTTTAATTTTGTACTTCGCTTTCGTCCTTCGCTTTATTCTAATTAAATTTTTTTTCTGGCCTCTCGTCGACGATGGCGGCGACTTGGAGGAGAATGGTTTCGGGTGCCAAACGGAAAACAAGGCAAATTTATTCTTTTGTAAAAACAAGAAAAATTACGCAAAATAAATAAATTTACATAAGCTGGCAGAGGGCACAGGGAAGCAACAACAACAATAAGAAAAATGCTACATAACAATAAATAAAATTGCATTTTCGCATTTTTTTTTCATTCGTTCTGCTGCCTTTCATTGTTTTTTCTTGTCCTTTTTTTCGGGTTTACCTTGTAAATATTTCGCTTTGTTTTTGTGCGCACCCAAGAAAAGGGTTTGAAATTGAGTTCGCTTGGTATTTGTTTGTTATTCAAAAGTAATTAAAATAAGTAAGCTCTTGAGCTGTGGATCACAGGCAATACATATTTCGAGAGACTCTTTTGGGAGAGTGGGGGGTGAGGTTCCCAAACATATTTCAATAAAAGAATTGTATTGATTGTATATAGACTGTGCAATATTTGTCTTTATTTAGTATTAGAATACTTTGAAAAATTCAATTAACTTTACTTAGAATTGAATAATTGTATGAATTATTTTAATAAATCTGTCTTCCTTCAATAACATTTTAGCTTCATATTTCTCGATTATTTTTTGATTTAATAGAAAGGTTAGCAGTTTAAAAAGTCTTAGATTGAAATTTAATTATAAAAAGCAAACACAATGTAAATAAGCAGATCATTATCTTTTGTAGGCTTATTAAACGTAGCGAATAACTTAAAAAGGGTCAAGATTTTATACTCTCCTTTCCTTGTAGTGGCTTCGAGAGTGCAACTCGTAACTGGACGCTCGAAAGTATGCAACAGTTCGCAAAGACTCGAAACACTGTCCACTTGCACTCAGTTTGAGCCTTATAAACTGTGAGTGGGCGTGTGTGAGTGGCCGAGTGTAATATCAGTCGCATTCATGTGGTGGGTTAATTGAAATTTTTATTTGGTACTTTTCCAATTTAATTACTTGTACTGGAGTCCACCAGGCTACTCGCTGCTGTTCTCTAATTCATTGTTCATGCCGTACTTGCAGTGGCCTCGTCTCGGCTCTACGGGTACGGCTAATGGACGAGAGAGATAAAAATGAAGGCACATTTCTAGTAAATTCAGCAATAAATGGCATAATGAAGGAATTAATGAACGGACGACGAGGACGACTGCCAACTGGCTGGCGAGTGGCAACTGGCGAAACTTATGCAAATGCAAATGAAAATTAATTTAATCCGCAGTACGAGTAAATTTTCCATTTTAATTTAATTACATGGACGCTGCCTACGTGAGCGACAGCTAACCAAAAAAACGGACACTTCCGAGTGCCCATTTTTGTGTTTTTTTTTTGGGCTACTTTTTATTTTTTTTATTTTCCCAGTTGTTACTACGACCTACTCCAGCTCCAGCAGCCTCCACTTTTTTGCTGCCAGAGGTTTGGGCTTTCAGAACATTGCTCTGTCTCTGTATATAACTACTGTGGAGTGTTTTAAGCCAAGTTGGCAATTGTTTTAAGCCATCTTGGCTGTTCTGCCTGCAAATTATGAAGGTTCATTTTGAGCCCGGGCTTCGCTCTACGAGACTGGCAATTAGTCTGGTTAGGCTACTTAGAAAATACTATCTCCCATCTTCATTAAAAAGAATGGTCGCTTATGAAATTAAAATGCAATTTGCTGTCATTTCATTTGCTCTCATTTGCGTCACTTGCTTCGAATTCTCTTTTTCACTTTTCTACTTTATTTAATTATCCATTTTGTGCCTACGAATGACGCCAGCTCGTTCCCTAATGGTGAGAAGAGTCGAACAGAGAGCAGAAGCAAGATGAAGACTAACTCAAAGTCAAAATAACAAATTAATTAGCAAAAAGGCAATTACTCGGCCTGCGCTTTGGCGTGATTCATTCGCATTGAAGCAGGGAAGAGAGCCGCCAATTAGAGATGTACTTTTTAAATTGGCCACGCAAATTTATGGCTCGTCTGAGGCAGATTAAGGCCAGTCTATATATAAAGTGGTAGGAATTATTTCTTGCACCGAATATTATTTTTGTATATTTTCAATTTATGTAGGATTTTTATAGGCATTTCTAATTTTAAACATGCTGAATATAATTATTATACTTTAATAAATGTTTATCTTTTTGCCTTACTTGAATTACAATAAATTTTTATTTTAATTCTATTTTAAATTTAAAATTGCTCAGCCTTCTATCACACTTGACAATTGTAAATTAGACGCAGATCACAAAGCATTCCAAATATCGTAATGTCGCATATGCCTGGCAGATGTGAAACCCTCGTTACCCATGTTTATGAGAATGGTCAGTTGGAAGGTGAGAACTGTCCACCTCCACACACACACACACACACACAAACGTCGACCTGCCTACACCTCTGGCCATTTACACATGCCTACATGAGTCGCAAAATATGTTTATGCGCTTTCCCTTCGGCGGTCAACGAAACTCCATAATGCTCTCACGTTTCGCAACCCTTTTCCCTTATCTAATGTGAATTTTTGCTCATCCGCAGGGGGTTGTCAGTGCTGGGGAGGAGTGCTGGGAAGGTGGAGATGGTGGGATGGTCACACCAATTGCAAAGTGGCGGCAACGTTATGTAAGAAAAATGCTAAATAAGCGCTTAATGCATAATCTGTTCGAGGTACATAAGCTCAGGGACAGGGGGAGCTGGGGGAGTTCGGGGTTATGGGTCAGACTACAACCCTTTTATAGCTAACTCCAGGCAGGGGGAAGGAGGAGGGGTCTGAGGTCACAATGGACAACGGCCAGCGGACTGAGGATAACGGACGACGGACGTCGGGCAGATATGGACATAATGTATGACTGCCATTTTATATGCTCCTTTTGAAAAATGTGCTGACACTTCGAGGCCGAGGGAACAGGAGCTTGAGGAGCAGCAGGAGCTGCTGCAGAATGATGGCGTTCGTGCGAAAGGGTTGACCCCAAGCGCAATTGACCACGTGTGTCCGTTGAGTTGCCAGAAGGTTTGTTGTGAGCGTAGGTGGAGTGGAGCGGGGGGTGCGTTTAAATCCTTTTATCATTTAAATGGCATATGGCAAAAGGCAGGTTTTATTTTTATAGTCTCCTCTTCTCTCTTCCCCTTGCCACCCGCTGTTACCTTCCCCTTCGCCCTTGTGGCAACAAGAACGGCACAAAACAAATCACACGAAATTTGTAAATGTCCCTTGTGGAGCGGCCTCTCTTCGCGCCGCGCCTTCGTCTTTGCAGTCGATTTATTAATTTGCCTAGAATAATTTCTGCAAATCCTACGACACGACAATGTCATGTGCCAGGCGCTCTGCCTTATCGCAGTAACTCTAATCCGCCTCGACTGATTTTCCCCCCTGCACAGCAGGTGAAAGCGCTGGCGACTGCTTTAATGAGCGAAGGCAACCCTGGCCGAGGCATTTGCCAGCGGGAGAGAGGAGTACAAAGACTGTCCACCCAACCCATTCCACGGCCTCCTGCGGCGACAATTTCTGGCGTCAATTTTCGTTCGTCTCCCCCGCATCGATTGGCGGCCATTGCGAATTTTATATACGTGTATGTATGTTACGTGGCCTGCCGGTCATGTGATTGATGGCCTCGACGTGATCCGGCGACAATATTTGACTAAAAGTTTTATGGATTTATATTAAAAACTCGGACAAGTCAAAAAGGGGTGGCATTCTTTTTAAATTCGAAACTAATGGAATGACTTTGACATGTTACACTGGGAAGTGGGGAAGGGTAACATTTATAAACGAATGTATTACTGCAGGGTATTTTTAATGATTTGGGAAATAAGATAAGTAGTGGGTCTCTTTTATCAAGTTGTTGAAATTTATAGTTGTTCAATATTCTTTTTATTCTTTTTTTAAGCATAAATCTTTTAATATAGTTATACATTGATAAAGAGTATTAAAACGTTGATATTAATAAATATAAGTTTACAATTTGAGTTTTAATCGGAAAACTTTAGTTGTTGAACATATCGACAAAGAAACATACATTTTAAATGTAGAAGAAAGTTCATTTTATTCTTCAGTCTTCGTTAAAATATTGAAGTGAAAAAACGTTAACTTAGGTCTGTTACGTTATTGAATGCTAAAGAACTCTTAATTTATTGCAGTCTTTTAAATATATCGAAGGTGCATTAGTCCTCTAGCAGAGTCAATGGACCATCATATCTTTTATTTTCTGCTATGAAAACAGCTAAAGCCATAACTAAACCCCAAGTAAACTTAATTTTCTTTATAAACACTGTGTGCAAAAACTCTTTTATTAATAATATTTGGCTTGAGCTGTAACCAATTCATTTTCTTCACTTTATTTCATGTGTAGCTTAATGACATTAACTAAAGTACATACAATGCAATGTTAGTTTCTCTCGCATTCCAATCCTTCTACAGTACCTAATGTTAGTTACCCAACTAATCATAAATCACAATCTCCCACCATAAAGTGCCCATCTCTTGTCTCTGCTCTGTGGCAAACCCTTCCAGAAATATCAAAACAGATGCGGCAATATGCACCTTATCGCTGCCAATGCCCTGACTAATGATGTGCCAACAAATTTAACGCAACCGGTTGAATCTTCACTGCCACACCCCTTTGCCAACCAGTTGACTTTGCACTGCAATGACAAAGCGTCTAATTCACTTAACGCTAACAGCGACAACAACAACAAGAACCGAAGGAGAAGAACGAGGAAGAACGGGCGACAAATTTGACAATGAAAATCATATGTCATCATTATTAACAGTGAAATGATTTCATTTTCCCGGCACAATGGGCGCACATATGCCCGTGAAACTAAGCGGATAATTTCGAAATAATATCATAATCATAAGCAGGCATCTCTGTTATTTCAACCCTCCCAGGGGATTGCCACACAGCAACAACACCACCATTCCCGCACACCTCCCCCTTCTCCTCCTCCTGGAGGCATTTCAAAAAGTCAACCTGCTGCCTGCGTTCGAAATTGCGCACTTGGCAAGGTGGCAACCCCCTGCGGGGTGGACAGCCCTTTAAAATCTCCACAATGAAAAGGGAAATTATGGTAAGTGATGAAATGAAAATGGAAAATGAAAATATGTCAAAATGCCTGTGCGTTTGTGTGTTTGTGTGCGTTAACCCTCGTGCACACTGGGCCCCTTTTGGCTTCTGTTTTTGCATATTAAATTAAAATAATGTAATTTTGAAACGCTTTTTGTGCCTCGAGTTGTTGTTGCTGTTGTTGTCGTTGTTTACGTTGTACGGCAATAAATGGACCACTCGGCAACGGCGCAACATCCCCGAAAGAGTCGCAAATAAAACAAAGCAATCGGAAAATTATGCACTTGTTCCCCTCAGCACATCCCTGCCCAGCCCCGCTTCCTTCTGGAATGCTCTTAATAATCAGCAAAGTGTTGAGCTGCCGTTGAGGGTGCAATCCAGCCAGGCTGCTGGGGGCGTGGCACTGCCTTGGCCTTGTGTGAGCTGCGGGGCGGGGGGAAGTGAGATTTACATAAGCCGTCATTATAGAGTGAGCATATTTTGGGATTCAAGTTTTTTAGCTGGAAAAGCAGAAGTGTATTCCATAATCCTCTGCATAGAGGTGTGATATGTTCTAAGGGATTTACGACAGAAAAGGATTTTCATGCTTTTTGGTTTATCTTTTTTGATCTGATGGAAATATATTTAATGGAAAATGTATGGGAAATCTAAAGTTACAAATTTTTAACATAATAAAAAAGTTTCATTATGAATATAAACAAGTAGACGAACAGGATTCTGTGTTGATTTCTCCGGTTTCCATTTATTAAAAATAACTGTTGAATTAGATATTCATTATAAGTTAGTATAATGAATATCTTACTTACAATGGATCGTTAAAAGTATTTCCCAGCATTTATTCATGATCTCTTCGTATATAATTGCACATTAAATTAACTAATGTGCTAAGAGAAAAGATTGCAATTTCGGACAAGAAGTAATATAAAATATTATGTAATAAATACTATAAAAATAGATAATATATTGTAGAAGATTTCTTAGCTTAATGATAAAGAGTACAATATTGATCCTAGGTCCATAAAATAATTTTTAAAATTTTTTTAATGTTTTATTATTATTTAATTTCCGCAACAAAGAACTCTCATATCAGTTACCCGTTTTAGCTCGAAAGGTAGCCTGAAGTTAACAGTTCCTCGCTGTAAAATATACCGCCCATGCCATCTGCCAAATATTTTGCATAAAGAGACTATAAAGATATATAAAGAATATCGAGTTATCGTTAGCATCTGCCCTCAACGTGTTGGTCTCTCATTTGATTAACTTAAAGCCCAAATTATTCCATTAGAGCCGTCAGGGCCTGCGGCCAGAACATAAGCTAGAAATCGGCCCAGTAACTCCCCCAGCTGACGATGATGCTAACGCAGATGATGATGATGGAGATGGAGAGGGAATCCTCAAACTGCACTTGTCGAAATTCCCAAATGTCTACTTTTTCAACACGCTTACGATTTTTAAGCCACTTTTAATAAATTCGACACAAAATTGAATTTTCATAACGGTTTGTCCTCGCACTTGTCCTTTTGACACCACCGTCACGGACACCGTCGATGGTGTGAACAGGGAATGGTGAACAGGGACTGAGGGAGAGACACTCACTTAAAAAGTGATTCATGGACAAAGTCACCCCGGGTGAGGGACGTCCGTGCAGGGACATTCTCTTTGCGTTTTCATCTGTTTGTTTATTTTTCCTAGCGTGGGCATTGGCAAAGGAATCAGCCCAGAAATTGGTAGAGCTATAGAGAGTGATGAACTTTGAAATGCATGAACTAAGTTAAGCTAGTTAGGTTAAAGTTTGGTTAAGTTAGTTTAATTTATAAAATATATTCAGTTATGTTTATTACTTCTACAATCAAAACTGTTTTCTAAATATTTAAAAATATATATTAATAACAACATTCATTACAGAGACTTATCATTGTTGAATAACCAATCTAACCTCACTTTTCTACTTCACAAATATTTATCTAACGCTTATTGCTTCTGCCTCTTTTCCGTTTCTCTTCATATTTCCCAAAGCAAACATCGTGACAATTTGTCAAAACAAGTTCATCAACTTGTTTTATTTTCATAAAGTTCGAAACAGACGGATGCATTCGTTCACCACCCAATCAACTCATATGCTGAGGCGTGCTTGCTCTGTGTAAGTGAGTGAGTGTTTGTTTGTGTGTGTGTGTGAGTTAAGCATTAACCTTTCACGCGCATATCCGCTTCCGTGGCGGTGTTTAATTCAGCCCCAAGGCCAAGGCAGGGAAGGCAGGAGCTGAGCAACCCTTAAGCCTTATGGCAGGTTGCAGGGCAACTCAAAAAGCCGCAAATTTTGGGGTTAAATTCGATAATGACACCCTGCTATGTCGCCTGATTCAATGAAACTGAAAGATTGCAATTTCTTTGAACTTCAGCAAACGAATTAAAGTGAAGTTGCAAGTTACAATGAGAAGGTATGGCAAGATTCGTAGAAAAGAATAAACTTTTAAGATATTAAATTAAATTAAAAATAATTCGTAGAACAGAAAAACATTCAAGATATTTAATTAAATTAAAAATAAACTAAGATGTCTTTAAAGTAATGTAATTAGCCTAAAACTTAAGATAAAACTTATTAAATAAAAGAACAAATTGAAGAAAAATTACAATTTATTCAAATTCAAAGGCAAATTATTAAAAATAAAAGGATACTTTTAGGGATATATTTAAATTGCATAAAACATACTGAGCACAAATATTTTTGGTTACTTTTTCACTTAATCAGTTAATATAGGAAGCAGAATTATCCTCCGATATCAATAAGCATACTTCGATATTATTTGAATTGTGCATATCAAAAACATCAAACACAAACATCGCATGCCATCAATTTCTCAGTGTGAATATCAAAAGGAATCGAACTCTTCGGCACGTCCTGCGAAGGGGCCTATTGTGTGCCTGCCTCGGGATGGGAATTAATGGCTGTGAGGGGGAGTAACGCTTATAATGATTTCGACCCCAATTTATCAAGCGATTTTCCAAAAAACGAAAGCGAAACACGAAAATGAAAACGAGTCTCGCTGCCAAAGTGAAAAGTCGCTGGCGAACAACCACCCCCAGACTGGGGAAAGTAAAGGGAAAGTTCGGCGGGGGGGAGGGGAGAATACATATATACAGGATATAAAGCACGAGTAATCAAACAATGATGATGCGCAAGAATTCACATTTTCAAAATGGATGGATGGGCAAATGAATGAATTATATGGAAATATGCGCCAACTTTGAGAATGGGGCGTGCCAGTGGTGGAGTGAAGAGGGGGATAAGGAGGAGGGGGGAATACTTGGCAAGACTGTTGCGAAGCGCGCCATGTCAAAAAGTTTCTGACTTCGGGACTTGAGGCATGTTTGTTATCATTATCATTAGCCCCGGCGAGGCAGCACATTTTTCACAGTCCTCTCGACTGGGCGGGGGCGGTGGCAGTGGAGGCGGAGTCGGTGGGTGTTGTGGTACTTTGCATAGCTGGACTGGGGGGGAAGGGCAGAACGGGACTCGCGGCAGACGTTCATGAATTATGGCTGTCAGTTTTTCTTAAGGTGCTCCGTGCTACGCCCCGCAGAAGAGGCACTTTCATTAGCTTTAAATTTTCTGGAAATATTTTTCAGCCCACTCTACAATTTCCTTCCTTTTACTTTCTTTCTCTTCTCTGGGGACTTAGGGCTACAGGGTTTTGGGTTTGGGTCTGCTGTTTGCGTTTTTTTCCCTTGAACGCGTCTTAAGTTCTTTTTAATTCGGTTTACAGATTATTAGCTGCTCATCGCTTAATGCAAATTTGATTAGGCAACTCGCGGAGGTGTTTGCACTCGCATTCCAATTATTTCTATTTGCTTCGTCTTTTGGGGAAAGTGGGGAAGTAATTTGAAGAAATTGTAGGCAAATATTTAATTGATTTGGATGAAGAAGGAGGAAACTCTGGTCTTGAATTTTATATGTAGTCGAATTAATAGAAATAAATAAATAAATAAAATTAATACAACGTAGAACATTCTTAAATGTTTTATGCCTCGTTTCAGGATAATTAAATAAACTGAGGAGTTTAAAGATATCTTTTGAATGATTACTTCTTATATATATTTTAATATATTTTAGATTTTATTTATAGTCGAATGAATAGTAATAAATAAAGTTTATATATTATTAAATGTTTTAATATTTTAATTTATTATATTAATCAAATAAACTTCGCATATTTCTACTATTTATTGAAGGTCTTATTTAAGTTGATATTCGTAATGATAATAAAAAAAATATTTTAACAAACTTATCTTTCCGTTTTACTTTGTGTTAAATGTTGTTAATCTACTACTTTCATGAGAAGAGTTACCTCTCTCTGTATCTACTTCAAGGTCTCATTGCAAGGCATCTCCTATATAAAGCTTTCCCACTCCCCCTTCTTCTTTGAAGATCTCTTTCTCTAGTTCTCCTCCCGCACATTTTACTGAATTTATGTTATTTCATTTTAATTTTTGAAGACATCGCCAACATTTTAATGCCCTTCCCCAACTGCCATTCACCTACGTGTGATTTACAGGGTGCGATAGGCGGCCACAGTGTCTCAACTACGCGCGGCGAGCACAAGGTCCGAGTGTGTGCACGTCATATTCGTCCATATGTATGACGAGTCGAGCGCGTGCTGAGCTGTGATTCTCGGAAGAACAAGTCCGACGACGTACAGCGACAACGACAACTAGGCCCTGGAACGTGTTCAGGTCGAGTGGTTCGTTTGATGTGGCTGCCAGACCAGGGGCGTACCAAGGGGGGGAGGGCACTGAGTCGCGCTTATGACAAGTTGCATGTTCGTTCAGCGTGTTCCACATGCGACAAACACATGTCCAAATATGGAGGTGTATGGCAGGAGGTAAAGCTGAAGAGAGAGAGAGGGGAGGGGGGGGGAGTTGGATCGGGTAGGCGGTGGAGGGGGGCACACGCACAAAACAAAAAAAATAAACGCTCGTTGAAAATTTTCATAATTTTATCGCTTTTCTTATAAACGCGGCCGGTTTATGGCGCACGTACTCGCTCTGGCACTCACCTGGGAAATTATTATGAGAAATACCCATAAAAATTGTAGCCTTATCTGCCCGACTGGATTTGTTTTTTTATGACTTGAATGCATAAATTTACTGCCAAGGTAGTTGGTAAGGTACTTGAGCGTGTCGATAAGTCGGCAAGGTGGAACCCCCGAGGTGGAGACCCTTGATAGTCCCAACATTCTTCTGTGCAGGCATATCATTAAAATGGTATTCACAATAAGTTATGTGCACTATAACCTCAAATTTGCTTATCATGTTGTGGGCTAAACCAACACACTTAATAAGCATATGCCCCCAATTAACTATGGAATTGGGACAGTTTTTGATTTTCATTTTCCAACTCAAAGCGTGCCTGAAAGATTTGCACTGTGGTGAAGTCATATGGATTGTAGTGTAGTAAACGAGTATTGAAAACTTCAATAGAATTGTAGTAAAGTCAGGCCATTCTATACTTAATTTTTCAGGGTTATTATCATCAAACTCCAGGAAGTATATTTGTTTTCTTTAATGCCTAAGTTGGGGCAGTTTCTTTAATGATTTGAGGACCTTGTTAGACGAGAATTACTGTATAAGAACTACTTAAGTTGATCTTAAAATTTGTGGATTAGATCCTTCCTTGACTCCTTATCTCATTGCTTGACTACGAGAACATAAAACTTTCATTTATGTATTTAAGAACAGTTAGAAGAAGCCTAAGCTAACATCATAATTATTTAAAAATGTATTATAGAAAATAAACTTATACATATGTATTAATAAATAAATAAATGCTTAAATATATGTGCTTTAATATATCAAACAAAAAGTGCACCTATGGTCAGAACATTTTCTTTAAGAAATAAATAAATAATTGAAAGAGAATACCCCTACTCTTCAGGTCTCTGCGAGTGACCAAATGAAGAGTAAACTTTCCGCAGACTGTTAATGAACTAGACATAAGATAGCAAGGGTTGCAGCTCATTAGTTAGATCTATAGTGGGGGCAAGGGGGTAATTAGCTGGACTGTAGCTAGGGGCAACTCTGGAGTACCCTCTTCTGCAGTGCCTTGTGCCGTACAGCAGACCTTGTCTTTGACACTGTTCAGCAAATATGAGAAGAGAGTAGGAGAGCAGTGGGGTAGGGGGAACTGTCTGCAGTTGCCACTGATCAATCGGCAATGCGACAAAGACCACACGCAGTGGCAGCAACAGCAGCGGACCGCAGCAAAAGTGACAAGCAGCGTGTTGCAACGCGGCATGAGGCAAGAGGCAAGTGGAGTGTGTGCAACGAGTGAGCAACCATCTCGCGTGCCCCGTAGGGACTTGGCAAATCGAAGGCGATATCCAAATTATATGTCAACTGGACAGCAATCAGTCGAGTGGGGAGAGAAGGAGAGAGAGGGGAGAGAGAACGAAGCGACGCGTCGCTTGATTAGCCAATTTATGGCACGTTCCGCTTGCCAGGGGCGGAGCAGGGGTGGTTGGGGCAGGCTGTGGAGGGGGTCCATGAATGGCTTGGTATCTGGCCGAGAAGAATTTGGAGCGAGTCTCGCGCAGCACATGACCATAAAGTGCTGCACTGCAGCGGCGGTGGCAGTGGCGGCGGCAAATTGCGGCAAGAAATGCCGACGCAGGCCAAAAGCAGCGCAGCAGCAGCAGCAGCAGTAGCAGAGTGGGGGCAGGGGCACAGAAATTATTTCATACGCGCAACACCCCAGCAGCCCCAACTCCATCCCCACCTCCCTCTGTTCAGTCTCCCCCTCAATGGGGCAGTGCCTGTGCCTGTGCCCGGCGCATGTCAACATGAGTTTCATAAATGGCAGCGGCGGCTCGCAGCGTTTTGTCAATGCGTTATGTTCTCCTCTTGTTGTTGTTGTAGCTGTTGTTGTAATTTATTTGTTGTTGTTGCTGTTGTCGCTTGCATCGCTTATGCCTTTTTGTGTCGCTTCGGTATTCAGTTCAATTTTTTTGCTCAATTTTATTTATTTAATTTCAGTTTCTGCTTCTGCTCTCGCTTGCTGCTGCTGCTGTTCTTGTTGTTGTTGTTGTTGTTGTTGCTGCTGCCGCTTGGCTTCTGTTGCACCTTTTTTGGCAACTGGTTATGAAGTCTCATTTTCGTATTTCTCTTAATTAAAAACTGCACTAATTTTTAATTAGACGCATTTATATAATGCACAATCGAGTTTGGCAACGCGAGCTTAATTGGCTTCGCCTCTCGTTAACCATTTATCGCGCTTGCCACTTGCCACTTACCACTCGCAACTCGCCACTTGCTTTGTCATTCATTATTCATTATTCATTCAAGCATTCATCCATCATCATTCGCCACTTACCATTTACCATTATGACTATTTATTATCGATAATAACTTGGCCGAGTGCTCGCAATCCGTTTGCTCGTTTGCTCGTTAACCGGTCTGACTGCCGTCCACAGATGGATCTGGCCAAGCTGACACTGAATCTATAACGAGAATATATACATATGTTATAAAGATATAGCCACACTTGCACTAACTGTGGTATCTTTGCCATGACAGCGACAAGTCTTTAAGAGTTGACTCTAAGTCGATTAATAACTAAATTGCGGAGGTTTGTTTTGGAATATATTAGGGAAATTTATAATAAATGAAATTATTAATGCTGAAAATTATCATGTTGGGATTTCTATTAAGATGTCAGCTATAGATAAAGGGCATATAAGCTATAGATGTGTCTCAGGATTACACTGCTTATTACACTTCAAGTTCTTTGTCTTTCAATTTTACTTCTCAGAAGAAAAACATTTTATTAAACTGAGAGTAACTAACTTAAGTAGAAATCCTTCTCCTCTCCTTAAAGTTTAAGCTAAATATAAAGTAGGAATATTTATACTCAACAAATTTAAACCAAATAAAACTGCAATCAACTCTCACTTAACTCAAAATTGCCTTCTTCAAATCAATCACTCTTAAGTCCAAGTCTCTAACCTGCATCGTGTATCATAATCAACGCTTTAGATTACTCGATTTTATTGCCGCCCCGAGATTTTCAGTTGCTGCCCAAGGAGTTTCCAAATACATCGTATTAAAAATGGAAAATTAATCACATCAAAAACCGAAATGGTATTCAGCTGTTGAAGTTGAAAGATTGAAACATTAAAAAACGCAACCTAATCGTTTTCGTGCATGCATCACAAATATATTTTATGGAGCCCATAAACTCGAACAATAACAGTCAAATGGCAATGCAAATGGAACCAAAAACAAGGCGAAATTTGAATGACAAAGAGCGAACGGAGAGACACAAAGAGAGAGAGAGGGGAGATTAACATGATTGAGAGCGAACTCGAGTGGGAGGCACGAGACAAGAGACCCACGAGACTCAACCAAGATCTCTTTTATTTGGCCAATTAGTCGCTGGTAAGTGATGTAAAAGAACTTCCGTTTTGAGACGTGTGGGCGTGGCACTCCATAGGAATTTTCGAAAAACAACGATCAATGCAATAAATCGGTTGAAAACTGCATTCGCATGCAGTGCGTGTTACACGCAATTTAACCAAATTGGAGTGAACACGCTGCGTATACGCAATGCCGACAACGATATAAATCATGTTTCCATAAATACCGAATAAATACCGAAAACTGCAATGCGATTTCCCTAATAATAGTCAAATGTGCTCAATAAAATGATCACGTACGAGGCGATCTCTCTCGTCTGAGCTGTTGTCGCCAATTTTTTCATGTGTTTTTCTCGAAGCGAACGAAGCGTAGCGAAACGAACCGTATCGGAGGTGACACAAATTTTGAACTTGTTTTTGATTTATTGCCAAGCTCGGCTCAGCTCTGCTTGGCTCAGTGGGGTTCGTCTAATTTAATAAAGTCAAATCGGTGCATAGAACTTTGCATCATACGTCGCCAGATACGCACTGCCAGCAACGAGAGATACAAGATACTTTAGACTTGATGTGCGCTACTTTCGGGCCGTAATCCCAGCTATGCATCCATGTCAGTATTGTCACGCCAGCCGCACCCGACTGCCAGTTGTTGTTGCAGTTGCTGTTGCAGTTGCATTCGCCGTGGCATTTCCATTTCGGCGCGACAGCCGTCAATCAATTTGTAGCAGCAGCGTCGTCATCGACAGAAAGCGCGTTGTAGACTGTCATTAAACAAATGACGGCTGATTTCCAAATTTGTTTGAGTAATTATAAAAATGCTTTATATTTGTAATTAAATATTTAATATTTTTTAATTTTAAATATTTAACGTGTCTAAAGTGCGACTACTGCCATGAAAATCATTGCTAAACACACACACAAACATAGATATACAAACATGCAATAACAAATAAAAAGCAATTTGTGCAGCATCGCAAAATTCAGGAAAATCAATCAGCATAGGTTGTTTAACTTTTTTTTTGAGAAGAAATGGCTTCAGTAATGAGCCTTAAGAAATATTTTATTTGGAAGAATATTGTAAAAACGTGATAAATATTTAAGTAAAATATTTTGAAAAAATTAAATTTAATGAAAAATATATTTAATATTAAAAAAACATTTTAATAAACTTTATGAATATTTAATATTTTATTAACGATTCTTGTTTTATTATTTCCATTGATAGTTCACAAGAAATGAAAAACTTTCTTTCTTCGTTCATTTTGCAATATTTTAACTCATCACTGCCACTTTAAGTTTGCTGTAAGATACAGCAAAATGAATGCACCCTCAGTAAGGGTAGAATAAGGTAATAATGCCTAATGCTTCCACCTGGCACAGACAGTGCGACTGGCCGGCAAATAAATCAGCCAAGTCGAGTGTAGTTGATAACAATGTTTCGTCCTTTTTTGACGACGTCTTGGCCAGACAATGGCGATGTCTGCGAGAGGAAATTAATTTTAATTGCAGGAGGTGCGTGAACAGAGCAATAATTGGCAAAGGACATGGCACGCAGAACACGAACAACAGAGAAGACAAAAGAGGAGCTGACGAAGACAAAGAAAGATGACACTTGAGACGAAGCGCATAATTTGTGCCGAGTGCAGAGCGAACTTTAGTTAAATAATTTAAAAAGTTTTCTGCACTCGCTGCAAGGCGGCCATAATTGAATTAGGAGTGTGCTAGGGGAGGGGGAGAGGGGGGCCAGCAAAGGGCTCTGGCTGGGATCAAAACAAGTGTCAAAGCGGAAACGGATGCGGTGCCCGAGCGCTGACAGGCAAAAGATTTCTATAAGAATTTGATTTGGCCAAAGCGAAGCCGCACTAAAGAACTGTGAGACGAGCGGAAGAGAGGGAGAAGAGGGGGAGGGAATGCCACAAGGTTTTTCAAACTTTACTCATTTTCAAAATTACAATGTTGCCACAAGCGTGGCGCTTACCGCAGCAGCACAAGAAGAAGGGCAGCCAACGTAGCTAGAAAAATCTAAACGTAAGCAAAGTCAATCGGAAAAGTTGTCGACGCCACCAACAGCGGCAGCTTCTTTGAAGAATACCAAGAGTAGAAAAGGGGGTTGAGGAGGGGGGGGGGTGTAGGTTGGCAGACTGTAGGCAAAGGATGCCATTGCGGCAGCCACAAGACGCCTTTGCCAACAGCCTTTGCCTCGGCTCCACTCGTCCTTAGCAGATATTTTTCCCCAGCTTGGCAAAAGTTTGTTCTTGGCGCAACCACTTGACGCTGCTCGGTTACCTCCTGCTCCCACTGCTGCTGCTGCTCCTGCTGCACCTTCCCCACTTCTCCCTAAGGGATAAAAATATTGCACGCATTTGCCAGGCACAACGCGCAACTTGAGCGCAGGAGGCGCTGCGGCAGCTGCGGTAAATCAATTTCTGCAAATGAGATTTTTCAATTATAAATCAATTTTCGATTAAAATTACTTTTACGCATTTTCCTTTATGCCCCAACAGATTCCAAGGCTGCTCTATGTGTGAGTGAAGGAGTGTTTGTGTATATGTGTGTGTGTGGCTGTGTGTGGTGCAAAGTTTATGCGGCAATCGAGCGTAGCAATGTCTGAGCCGGAGCAGCAACACGACAAAGTATTAACCAAGAGCTTAAAAGTTCGCCCCACTCTGGAGTATTATGACATTAAAGAGATCCATCCATCCCCAATTCCCATTCACATGGCAACCAGGAACCACAAGAGAGCTTCGACTTAATTGATTCGCATTTTTGGCCTGCAAATTACAAGTATTTTCAAAGTTTCCCATTGTTTTTCATACTCTGAGAGACGTTTATTGGCAAAAGTTTGAATCGAAGATGAGTGAAGAGTGAAATCATGTGAGAATTAAACAAATTATAAAAAACTGCACTTGTATTTTTAATTTTTTAATGTATAAATACGTAAATGATTATTTCAAATATTTTATAAAATTCAATTGAATAAAGTTGTAATTCATTTATGCACGAAAAATAAAATTTTTTTAAATTACATCAAATCGGAAATTATTTGATATATGTTATAATATGTTGAATTATGAAATAATTTTAAATGGAAAAATGATTAATAAACATAAAATAATTCTTTGGATAGCGTAGCATTTCCCTTGCATAATTTTATTTAATTAAAATTAATTCCTTTGATAACTCAAATCGATTCTGCACAGTATAAAATAATACTTATAAGGGTATATTAATTATACAATCTATTTATACAGTCAAAACTATTTAATAAGTCACCAAATCCCGAATCTCGCTTATCACATCTCCAATTTCCCAGTAAATTGTTTTCTTTGCTATAAAAATTATAAATTTTAGGACTCTCACTAACTTTCCCCCTAAGTTTCCTTCAAGCTAATTACCGAGTATCAAAAACAATGACAATTTCCATAAAAACGCATAGAAAGTAACGGCTGTCATGGCTGTCATGAAGGCACAGTGCTGCAAAACGATATTGGATACGGGATGCGATGCGATGCGATAAACCGATGAAGGATGAAAAATAAAATGCACTTTGCTTTATTTGCGACTCTTAATTAAATTGTGAATTATGGCCTTCGATTTGGCAAACGCCATAAAGGCCACAAAAATATGAGAGGAAAGAGAGTGGAAGAAACTGCATCTCTAGCGGCCCATAAAGCGTCTCGCCAAACGAGGCTGGCAGGCTAGCAGGCAGGCAGGGCATAAACTTTTACGACGCACTGTGTGTCCCCAGTGCCGTGCAAGACTGCACGATGACTCCATCTGTCCAGGTGTCCAACTGTCCAACTGTCCGGCTGTCCGTTCATCCATCAAAGCGAAGCGATGCCAACACCGTCCGTTATTAAATTATAAATGAATGAATGCAGTAAATGGCCGAGCACAGTTGGAGAGCACTGTGTGTCGCGTTTCTGCGAACGAGTTGTCGTCAAGGCTGGCACAGTGCGGCGCGCAAGTATGCGGCCAGACGGACGGACACACACTGACAGATCGCAGCAATGCGATTTAATCGATTTGCCGTATGATTGCCAACTCTTCTCCTCCCCCTTCCGATCCCCATCCCCATCTCCATTCCGGGACTGAGTTATGACTAAGACAAAGCCAGAGCGAGGCCAGCACATAAATCGGTCAGAAGGAGCATAGAGCGTACACCACATGTGGCAACAGAGGCAGAGGCAGTGGAGAAGAAGGGCAAGGGGAGCTCCTTCGTCATACGTCATAAAGTGCTCGCAAGTATTTATGAGACGCGGCAATTAATAAATTCGTGGCTAGTTGAAAATAAATCTCTAAAAACGGCCAATCAAATTCTTTATGACCGAGAGCAGTGAGAAGTAGAGGCAGGGCAGGGAAAGGGAGAAGGGGGAGGGAGTCTGCGAGCAACTCCTGCCAACTTTTATGGCAACAACAATCAAGCGGTCGCTGTAAATTGGCAACAGGCCTCTGCGCTTGTGTTCTAGGCAATAAGCCTTGAAGCATGATTGATTCCCCTCAATAAAAATGCAACCGCAAATCAAAAAGGCAAAAAAAAGGGAAAATTTAAAAAATACCAAAAAAAAGGGTTCAACTTGCGAGTCTCTTTAAATCGCACGTGGCCACAATTGGCAGAGGTCAACTGCGCCCTGGCCATAAATAGAGTATCACAGCTGTGAGTGTGTGTGTGTGTGTGTGTGTGTTTGTGTGTGTGGTGGTACGCTCAATTCCACCAGGTAAAGTCAGTCATCCACTCCCTCGTCCTCCCTGCCGCACACTTGCCAGCCGATCAATCACAATTCGAGTTTTTTACGTTTCATTTTTTCAGCTTTCTTTAAAATACTCTGCAACAACTAAGGGTAGTTTGGTTGCTTGAGGCAGTATGTAACGTAAGAAGGAGCAAAGTAAAGCAAAAGAAGTAAGTTGAGTCGAATGATCCAGAGCAAGAATATATATGAATAGTATAGATCGAAAGATCAAAGGCAAAAAATCGTTATATTTAATGATTAACAAATATTAATAAAATATATATTTTTATATTAATCCAAATCAATCCAATCAATATAATTTCTCAATCAGTGAAGGAGATATTTATTTATAATTATCAATTATTATTTAAAAGTATTAATATTGAAACTGTTTAATGAAGTTTTTCATATTCTGTAGTAAATTTGTTTGGATTTTTCTTTAAATAGTTTCAATATTTTTTGATTTAAGCCAATTTTTTACCGAGTGAAGCAAATAAAATATAAATACACTTTATATAAGATTAAAATAAGTCTTCAATAAATAAATGATTCATATTTTTAAGAAGTTCTAATAAATGCAATAATATACATAATTTCTTTATTTTGTTCAGACAATTTATCTATAATAATCACAATATAAATACATCAAAACCTTCTCTAGAGTATCACCCCGTCGTTCACTTGGCATTCATCACGTTATTTTTTTCTTTTATTTTTTGATAAATGTCGCACGCCGCGTGCCAAATGTTTTTTCAGCTTCCCCCACAAAAGTGAAAACTGTCGCATTTTCTTAGAATTTCCATAGTGAGTGCAGCAGCTACGGCGACGGCGACGGTGGCAGCAACTGGGGCAGGGGCAAGGGCAGTCTCCCAAGGATACGCCATTACACTTAGAGCAAAGTGTCCTGTCTGCTTGCGGGGCCTGTCATTGTCCCCGAGCGATTTTTTGTTATATTCCTTTTCCTTGGCGCTCGCTCTCTCCCATTTCTCTAGCATATCACGTGTCGCTAAGAGAGCGAACAGGGATGGGGAAGAGGGGGCTCAGCTTGCGAGTCAAGCCTTTAATTTATGCAGCCCTGGGGAGATTTTGATTTTTTTAGAAGCGGAAAACGCTAAACTAAATTGTTCGTAATTAGACAGAACTAAACTGAGTTCGCAGAGGTCGCACAGTGTAAGTGAGATCGGTGAGAGTCGAGAGTAAAGAGAGAAAAGAAGACTGACAACATCGGCTGAGGAAGACGGCAATTAAAATGTTATAAAAAATAAAAATATTGGGATAGCTAGGGGGGTCATTGAGGAAAATAAAAAACAATTTGGAAGAAAAAAGAGATATTAATATTATAAAGGAAAATAAATACAGAATAGAGTTAATTAATCTACAAGCTAATAAAAATTAATAAAGAAGTAGATATTTTTATTATAAAGAAGAATAAATGAAGGAAATAACTAATTGATATATTTTTTAATGTTATAAAAATAGTTTGGATGATGTAAATATATTCACATTATATTATCGTATATCATTATAAAATATAAATAAAATTATTTATTTTTTTGTTCTATTCTCAAACAGTTCAAATAAAAATAGAATGTTTATTAAAATCAATTTTTCTTGTATAAATAACAATATATAAATGTTATAGTATTTAAAAAATACCACAGATAATGCGTGCATGTTCTTTGCAGATTTTACAATTCTACAATAGCTTATAGTATTGTAAATATAATTCTTCCCCTCTGATAGTGAAAATAAGAGGTTTTAGAATTATTTAAAACTTCTCTAATATAAATCTTAATTTATAAACTGATTGTAAGTAATAATTTATTCAAAAATGGAATGAAAGTCTACAGAACTTTCCATTATCATTTCTGTATTTTCTGTACAATTTATCTTTATCTAAATATGCCCAACAAAAGTCATGGAATATGTTTCATTTCGTTGCTCGTAGTGTCCACAGTTGCCCACACACACTCACCTAGTAATACTATATAGAGAGTAATACCAATACACACAGGCACACACACAATACACACACACTCACTGCGCATCCGGAGGATTCGTCAGTTGCTGTCACATTAACACATCATTCATAAGGACATGTGCCAATGGCTTTTGGAAATATTTGCAGCAGGAACCGGAACGCAATGGCAACAGGCAAGCAGAGTGAGGAGGGGGAGGAGGAGGAGGAGAGAAAGCGAGAACAACGACCTCCCAAGCGATTTGGCGTCCTCCTGTCGCTATTTCTGATTTGGATTTGCGTTTGCCAAAATGTCAATAAACACGGGCGGACGAAGGGACAGACAGACGGACAGCTGACTATGGTATTGACATTTATTTTGCTTTTTATTTTACCAACATACTCGTACATATATATTTATTTTTTATTTTATTTGCTGTGCGGGTGTGTGGGTGTGTTGGTGTGTGTGTGGCTGGGAAAGTTTCTTATTTTTATTTGGCTTGCTGAATTTGCTTTTATTTTGTGTTGTCAGATGCCGCTGACAAAATTTTATGCGAATTGGTTTCGCATTTTGAAATAGTTTCATAAAAAGCAAATGCCACTCTACAACGAGGGTGTACAAGGGGGGAAGGAGGAGGAGGATGAATTGTGGGGGAGTTGGTGTGCGAGTGATTTCCATTTGACATTGATGATGTTTATTTATTTCGGTGAAAATGGAAAATATACAAAATGCAAGAGAGACTGGCAAGTGTGTGTTGCTGTGTGTGTGTATATGTGTGTGTATGTGTGTGTGTATGTGTGTGTGTTTGTGTATATTGTATAATTTTCTGCTCTTTCTCCCCCTACTATTGTTGTTGTTTGTCTCGCTTGTCTTTTGTTTTGCTCTGTTTTGGCAGCCCGGAGACATTGACAGCAGCAGCAGCAGCAGCAGAGGCAGCTTATCGTGGGTGCCTCATCATCATCTTGCAGCTCGCATCCTGGCTCCTGCTCTCTGGACTCTGGTTTCATTTTTTGCCACGACTGCGACAAGTTTGACTTATATGAAAAAGAGATTGATTACCCATAGAGATGCCTGTCGGTGAGTCGGTGAGTGGTTTTGCATGTTGTCGCAATTTTTTGCCATTTTTAGGTGCTCCTCTTGTTGCTTCTGCTTCTTTATTTCTATTCAATTTTTTTTTCTGGCTCTCTTCGGTTTGCCATTTTGCCAATTTTTCTTTGTGTGGCCTTGTGAAAATATTTAAATTCGAAATTGCAACCAATCAAACAATTTTCCAATCCAGAAGCCTCGATTCGGGCAATTTTGAGTCTCGACTTTGGTGCAACTTTTGCACAAGTTGCATAATTCAACAAAGAGTCGACAAGGAACGCACAGCTCCACAATGGACACACACGCACTCACACACACACAGACAGAGAGTGCACCTGTGCACGCAAACAGGCCGTGGTCCAGGCCCCACTTCCCCCTCTCCACTGCTCACCTAGTCGACGTCCCTTTCATTTCGATTTTGGAGGCAACTGCGACTACGCAATTACCATGAACAACAACGCATGGCGCAGCAGGAGGAAGAGAGGAGGGGGAACAGGGGGGAACGGGTGGAGAGGGGTGTGGGGGGAGGACTACGGCCTCCGTTGGAAAAGTCGTAAATATTCCAAATGTCATTTTGAAATCCTAATTTACGCTTCGTCGATCTAAAATGCACATTTGCCCGAGTCGCAGAGAGAGTGAGTAAGGTAGAGAGAGAGGGAGAGCGACGCACAGTGCACGCACTGCAATTTGGCAGCTCCTGCTGCTCCTCCTCAAACTGTGCTGCAATCTTCAGCGGATAGCACGTCCTCCTCATCGGGATTGGCATGCCTCATCATCATCATCATCATCATCAGCAGCAGCATCATCATCGTTGGCATCGACATCGCCAACGTCAGCATCAACGTTCGCTTTGCAGCGCCATTTTGTATCGAAACATGCAATCAAAATTTTCAAATTTTCTCTCTGTGTGTGCTGTGTGGCAAGAGGAAGGAGAGAGGGGTAGGGGGTAGGGGGGATGGCCACTGTGTGCCCAGCTCAAACAGACACACGCACCGAGTGAATTACAATCAGCACACAATTCAACGAAAAATGCCGTCCAATTTCTAAATTGTGAGCCAGCTCCAGCTCAGACTGTAACCCATTACCCATGGCACGCTACACCAGCCCTGCCCCCTGCCCCTGCACCCGTCCCTTCCCTAGCTGCCTCCCTTATCGGACCAGGGTGCATCGCATCGCATCGCATCTCCCTTTCGCCTCCCTCCCTCCCGCTGGGGCGCGTTAGGAAAATTAGTGCATTTTGGGCCCAAAAACAATATGTTTTCCAAAGCGGCATTTCCATTTATGTTGCATGTTGTGCACACATTTCCGCAAATGCAACGCAGCTGCACCACCTACCCCACTGACATTCTCCCACCCCTCCTTCCTCGCCTGTTGTAAAAGCAACGCCTACACCGACCTCGGCTATACCATTTGCACATATTTGCACTTGTGCCTGCTGTTTGGATATCGGCTATTGCACTGCGATTTGCCACCGCACCCCCACCCCTCATCTCTTGCCTCTTCCCCTTTGCCTAGTGCCAACTCATTGGCAATTCCGTTTCGGGGCTCCTTGATTGCAACGTAGCCAAGCGCACCGATCGAGTCGGAAACTTATCAGGCACTTTTCGCTCTCATTTTGTCAGTGATTTATAAAGTTTTGCCAAGATATTCACAAATAAAGGGTATGTTTTTGTATGGCAACACCCCTGCTTTTGTTTTAAAAACCCCTTGAAATAGATTTTACTATAAATAGGTTACATTTTTATACAGTGTTTATATTACATTTGGCCAGAAGTTTGCAACGCTCCTTAGGAAACCCAAAATAATGTATACAAGTATATATACTGAGCCAGCAACACCAGGGCAGTCGATCTAGATATGTTTGTCTGTTCGTTCATCCGTCTGTCTATTGCAAAGGAAACTAGTCTCTCTTGGGGTGCCTTAAGGAGATAATGAGTATGAAATATGTAATACAATATAAAGATATAATAATATCATACTATTTATCACATTAGGGCAGCCCAAGAGAGACTAATTTTAAGATATCTCTATATTGTATAACTTATTAAAATTTTATGTTTTATATAAACACTTTTACCTTAATTTGTTAGGTTAAGAAATCAAGAATTGTGGGCCCTCGAAAGTAAAATTAATTTACCTGAATTTTGAAAATTGTTCTAGCCTCGCTCAGGAAATACTAAGGTTGTTTTGTGATATATACGTGTACTCTAGTCTCTTTGCAGTGAAAGAAAGGAGAGTAGAGGGAAGAAAGGAAAGGGAAATGATATGGAAAAAATGAGAGTAATATGGAAAAGACGGTCACATGAGATTACGTAACAGATTCTAATTGGTGGAGTAATTGCGTCTCCCTTGAAATAATAAAGATGTTGATTCGTCTGCTGAACATAAAAAACTTAATCATTATAAAGAAATTTGTACAATATCATCAATACAATATAAATAAAAAATATAAATTTAAATGAGTACAGTTTTAGTTTGCAAATAAAGGAAACATAAACCACTTACGCACTGAGATTATTTAATTGTTTTAATTACATGTTTTATATTTTTATAGATTCTTTTGAGAATTTCAGACTAAACTATGATTGGCTCATCTGCTGAGGCTAGTAAGTATTCTTACATTCAAGTAAGTATGCGTTTCTTCTGTTTTAGGAACTTAAGTAACTATAATCTGATAGGTACCTAAACTTACCTGATTCATATCTATCAAGATTGCTCATACCTAGTTACAAGTGATCTATACATTGCATTTTATGAATCAACTTAAGTCGCCCCTTACTAAGTCAACTGTCTAAGTATTTCATCTGAATTTGTGTCAGATTTGACAGCTGCAAAAATGGAATGCAAATCTCGGTGAAAAGCCGAGAGAACTCTATGAATTGTGCCTGCCCTGCAGCAGAGATGAGGCAAATTGAAGTGGCGAAAAACGGCGTCAAAACCTTCTGACAGATGACATGAAAATTCGCTTTTCGCTTTTGAACTCATCTTCGGGGCGATATAACTAGCTACCTAGGCCTGAGTAGATGCGTGACGAACGGGGAAGTCGAGAAACCCTTTGGCGCAACCCAAATATGGAGCATGTTATATCAATCTCGTGTGTGTGCGATGCATCAAGGCGAATTGACAACGCATCGTTCAGATCAATAACGCGCTGCCAAGTCGTCTATAAGGTCGTCGAGCAACCCCCGAGCGCGAATCGGTGACAGTTACAATTCGCACAAAAAGCGAAATGATGCGAAAGAGTTTTTGTTCTCTCTGTGTGTGTTTTTTTCTATCCGATATATGTTTTTACTTTTTCGCAACCCTTTTGGCAAAGTGAATGAATTCGGAACGGCGGAAAAAATTACGCCACTCGAGGGCGAGCGGAACAAACAAGTGTAGAGTGGGCACGGTGGAGGGGAGAGTGGAGGAGAATGCTGTGAAGCGGAAATGAAATTAAGCGAAATATGCTCGCGACCCGCCAACATGGAATTAATCAATTTAATCTGTTAAGCCAAAGGGTGAAGGGAATGTGGGAAGGGGAAAGGGAAGGGAAAGGAGGTAGTTGGAAGGGGGAGGAGTCACTGGAGCTACGCGATCGACAACGTGGGCTGGCCATTAGCATGATTTAATGCCAGCTCCGAGGCGGGTCGACTCATTAGCATAAAAGTTCTTATGCGTATTCCGAGAAACTCTCCGAGAATTGAAGCGATTCTCTCGATTCTTCAATTTACAGCTGACAGCTTGTGAAAGTATCGTAGTATCCCCCCCCTCCTCTCTCTCTCTCTCCTTTGTTGTCCGACTACTATCTCAATCGGTTACTGTATAATTTTTATGATATTGCGCGAGTGTGTTTTATTTTTTACGATTCCTGCCTTGCTCTCAACATTTTATACTCAATTAATTCATCATTATTCGAGTTTTTCTTTGCCGCCCTTTCGTGCCTCTCTCTCTCTTCATCTCGTTTTCTGTTTGTTTTTGTGTTTCGTTACAGCAGCCACTTTGGAGCTGATGCCACATCTTCGTGTTCAAGATCTGTGTAAAACGAACCCATCAAAATTTTGGTCGTTTTTATGATTTCAAGCGAATTTTTCGTTTCGTTTCTTTAGTTTGTTGTTGTTTTTGATTTTTTGTTGGGGACCTTTGTTTAATTTGAATTTATTTACATTGAAATTCAATATTTGGTAAATGTATTTTTAATTTTATTGCCCCTGTTGATTATTAACCGAAAATGGTGTTGTATCGAATCGTCATCGTATCGCAGCGTGCGATGCAGAGGAATGTCCAATCGAACATTTCGAATGCCCGAAAAGCAAAAAGCTGTTGAATTATATTGAATATAGTATGTCATGTCGTATTTGACACATCTCACAGAGCTGTGAAACTTTTATCGGCCTAATCGACCTAAGCAGTTAAAGTGGAAATTACTTGAGTCACAGATTGATTTTCTTTAGGTTCTAATTGGATTGAAAGGTAGCTATAAAAGTGGGTGATATATAAAATATTTAGAGAAGATTAATATTAATTAAAGAAAGTTTACAATGTGAAGGGCAAAAGTAAGGTGACTTTTCATTCTCAGCGATCTTTTGCTAAATTTTTACCAAAAGAACCGTTGCATGTGCATCGCTCAAGAGCTGTTGAATGACGTCCCAATCGTCCCCATGGAAGAGCCCGAAAAAAGCACGTATATGAATCTTATATGATACTAAACTTATTTCCATAAAATTTAAAAAAGGTCTCTTTGCACATGAGGTTTAATCTAATTTTAATTATCATAGATCTACTTTAGAATATATTTAATAAAATTTTTAAATTTATTATTTTTATATATAATACTCAAAAAGACAATTTAAACAAATATAAAATTATACCTAGAATTACATATACAGATGTTTTTAGATAGTAAGTAAAATATTAAATTTTATTATTACAGACAGATTTCCTGACATCCAAATTTAAAATTTATCCCTTCTCAATCATTCCTTATGAACATTGTTCCTTATGTTATTACTAATATTTCGTCAATTGTTTATTTATATTTGTCATGTTGCCCAATGGAAATATTGTCATAGGTTCTGCACAATCCGAGTAGTCGGATGTTCCAGTTGTATTTGTGTACTCAAGTGATTTGGTTCGGCATTCGGTTGAGAGTGAGTGACTCGAGTGGGGCCCTCGTCTTTCAAATGATTCATAAATTGTAGGCAACCCACTTGAGGTCGTGCCAGAGGTAGACGAGAAGGTAGGGGAAGCCAGTCGATCTCTCATTAGTTTCCAGTTGTTTGGACTCAACACATTTGTAACAATATTTGTGAACTAATTTTAGAAAAACGAAGTTAACTAGCAAAGGAACTGTGTTCCTCCGCCGGCTGGCGGCGGCCAAATTGACAGCTCAAATATTTCAGGACAGATTTTTGACGTGCTGCCCGTGATTTGTCATTGACATTGTCATGCAGAGGGAGAAGGGAGGAGTGAGAGTGAGGCAGCGAGATATTCGTAGTGTGGGCCTCCCCCGATAGCTGCAGACAAACGGGCTGCACTTCATTTGTGCCGCATGGATAAACAAAGCACACGCAGCTGAGTCGGTGGCTGTGGTGGCTTCATCCACCGATCTGAACGAACTGAGCGAACTGACGATCCTCTGCCATGCGTCGCCACATTTTCTAATTGATTTTAAAATGTTTCAGTTTGTATAAATAATTGCGTTTTTGACATTCCCATTCCCCCTCCCAGTCCCCTTGTACTATCCATATTTTGGAGGCCCTGTGGAGGGGCCCCTCCCCTTGCCTGAGGGGACTTTGGTTAATTGCGCGACAGGCGCATCTCGGTTCGCCTCGGGAGCTTACGACAAAATGCAATATTACAATAATTTAATTTATGTTTGCCATTTATTATTTTCTAAATTGTTTTGGAACGTGCCGCCAGCAGTTTGCCGCCGCAGCAGTTTCCCCTCTCCTCCCACACGCCTCACATAAATTTCGGCAACTAATGATTTGACTATTTTTGGGCCTCGATTCGAAGTGCAGTGCATCTTTCTGGATGCATCCCGCCATCCCGCACCATAATCCGCGCTAATGTCGCTCCACAACCTGAAAACTAATCCTTTGCCTGCGTCCCGAGTGGGAGGTTTACGTGCCGAACTCATAATGGAGGCCAATTAATTGAACTCCAGTTCCCCCGCATCCGGTAAATGCCTTCGAATGAGCTGAATGATGCGCCCAATTCGTGGCTTGAGTTATTGAAATGACTAATGAGTGCGCGACTGAGTGATTCGAATGTAGCAGCAAATGCATTTTGAATTGCTTTTCATTCTACATATATTTATAGGCATGATTTGGGCGCAACATGACTTGCTATTTGTTTATAATTGAAGGTGCAAGTTGGGCCTTAGATCTCTGCTTGGCAGTTTTTGATAGCTTAGTTAATGAGTGTGATAGATTAAGATAGAATTCTTTGTAAAATTAATAATTATTAGAAATATATACAGAAGAGAGTTTTAAAAAAAGGGAGAGAGAGAGAGAATTTTAATCAATTTTGAAACTAACTTTTGCATTGCAACTGAAGGACTCGATTTTAGCTTGGAATCCCCAAGAGATCTTGACATTATGTAAGGACTATATAAGAAGTAGGTACCTATCTATTTTTTAAACAGGAATGAGGAATAAGTTTATAAGGAAGGAGGAAGTTATGAACAAACATAACTAAACAGTCTTTTACTAACTATTTTTATAAAAAAAATTCACTACAAATATTTTTTACTCTGTAATATTATAAATTTACATTTGCTAATGTATAACTAAAAATATTGGGTTGACCCAAAAAAAAGTAAAAACCTTTTTCCGACTTTTAGAATCAGTTTTATATTTTTCATTTTGTTGGATGACCTTTCGCCATCTTTTCTTATAAAAATCCATGATTTCCTCCACTTTTAATATTTCTAGGAGCAGGTAAATCTACTGTATTGAAATTTTCATTTTGAAGACTTTAAAAGTAGCTTACAAGGATTGGAACTTATAATAAATTGAATATGAATCAATGTCTTTTACTTTTATCTGTGCTTAGATTTCTTAATTAAACCAGAGTTTGTAAATTGAAAAGATTTGAGCTACTTCAAGGAAATTCAACACTGTTTCTATATATTTCTCCAGGTGAAGATATTTATAAGTTCCTCAGCCAATGATATAGTACTTTAAAGCAGCACTTAGACCAGCAAAATTGCTTTCTCTCTGTCTCAAATCTCGTGCTATCTCTTTTATATCTTCTTTAAATACCAATAGCTTGCTTTCTAATTGATAAATATCCTTGGCAGGCACATACATCCAACACACTCTCCTAACACACACACCCCACACACACACACCCCAACACACACACTCCCAACACACACACCTCATACTAACTGCAGTTGCTCGATTTAAAAATTTGCTTGGCCAGGAAAAACATACGAACTGCGATGCCGTCTTGGACTTTGTTTTCCGAGGGATGAATCAATTTGCTACCAAATGCTGAGGCAAGCAGGGGAGCAAGGGGAGCGCGGCACACAGTTTGTTGACCCAGCTCCAGAATCGACGAGCGAGAGAGAAGGTTCAGTTGGCACCAGCGACATTTTACACCACGACGCCTTGTTTACATGCCACCAAAGAGAGAAGGAACTGAGAAGGAGAAAATGGAGGCGAGTGCAGCAGGGAAAGCGAGGAGGGGAGCCCAGCTCAGCCGAGCAGCGAAAGTGAAAACACTTGAATGAAAATGAAAATGAGAACGAGGGGGAGAGGGAGAGGCGAGAGGGAGGAAGAGGCAGCGCCAACAGATGCGTTGCCTGATGCCGCATTAGAAGGAGCAGCAGCAGCAGCAGAAGACGTTGCTTGCACCCCCAACTTGCCACCAGTTGAGGCTACTCGCATTTCACTTAGGCTGCAGCCCTGCAACTCCACCTCCCTTGTCTCTTCCCCCTCGAATTCGGGGGCAAGTTTTGCACTTGAATTGATTTGTCGCCGGCAACTGCAATTCAAAGCAAAGTAGCAAGAGGCAAGTTGGCAGTGTGGAATGGGGAGGGGGGAGGAGGGGGTGTTAAGCAGGGCAGGGGGTGCGACTTTTTATTGCTTCCGCTGCAAACATAACTGCACGCTCCAAGGCGCTCAAAGGATTCGCAAAGGAGTCCCAGACCAAGGCCAATATTTGCTTTGGCCACGAAATCATTTCATTAAATCAGAGCCATGTGGGGCAGGGGCAGCGGCAGGGGCAAAAGGGGTCATGTGGCACAATGCAGTGGGCAAGTGCTGTGTGTAAACAAAACGCCTTCCTGCCTCGTGCCACGTGCCACGTTCCAGCCTCCACTTGCACCCGACATTGTGTAACATATTAATAATGAAATCGCTCATAAAATTATAGCAACACCACCATAGAGAGAGGGAGAGAGGGGGAGAGAGAGGCAGGGTGCAATTGCGACTTGCGTGTTGCAAGTTGTTCATGCCACAGCGGCGCCTGTTCGCACATTGTCGCGCCAGACAGTGGCGCAGTGGAAGGGGGCAACCCTGCACGAGTTATGAAATTATTTTCCATAATGAGCGTGTGCCTCGTGCCCCGTTCACCCCTCGTCGCGATAATCTTTTGTGCACCCAACAAAAAGCAAAGTCAACATATTTCGATTTCAATTTCCATTACAATCGACTCCCCTTCCCCCTCTCCCTCCTCGTCGCGCCTTCGCTACAGTTTTTAGACGGAAAATGTGCGCCGCGTGCCGCTATTTAGCGTCGATTATGGCAGCGAACATATTTCTCACCATCCTCCCCGTCCGTCTGTCTGTCTGTCCGTCTGCCTGTCTGTGCCCCTGCATCCTGTCTGGCCTCGCTTATCCTGTCATCGCTGGAACTTGCTGACGCAAAGATGATTTCGTTTTCCGTCGCCCTGTCATGATATGCCATAAGTCTCCCAGCCGGAAGAGAGAGCCCAGCAAAATGATGCCCATAAACGGAAACGGGTTGGTAGCTTACAACTGCCATAAGCACGAAGGATTTGTTTAACATATTATCCGCCAACTAGCTGGGGATTCTGCACATAAATCATGCCACTGTGCAATGGATGATATCATCTTCATGAGGCAGGGGCAGCAATGATGACTGCGAAGTAGATGAGTTTGTAGAGTATAAGTTGTAGCTTGATAGATGATATAGGAATATATAATATTGGTATAAAAATAATTATAAGGATATCTTCGATTTATAGTAGAGTATTATGCAGAGTATAGTGTAGTATAAGATACAAAAAGCTTATAATATGAAGAAGATATAATTAAATAATATTGTTTCTTATGTAAATAATCATCAATTTAAAACTCTATTTATTACTTCTTTATAACCTTTATATGCAGATAGTAATGGCGAAGTATGTTAACATATATTCTATATAAATTGAGCCTATATATTCTATATTCGATTTTGAACTAATATCTTATGTGTTCATACTTTAATATTTGTACGTTTAGTATATTATCTAAACTTTACCTGAATCCAAAATAAATCGATTTCTCTTTACTTATATTTATATTGCCTGAAATCATTGAAGTTTAAAGAGCACCTCACATACATATATTTACAACATGTTTTCATATACCATAAATATAGAATAATTTTCAGATGATCTTTAGCTCAACTTCATTCTCATAATTTATCCATTGGATGATCTTCAGTTCAACTTCAATTTTATACAGTAGCAAATAAAATGAACTGATTATGTAAAATTGATTTTTAATCATATAAAACACTTTGTTTTACATCGTTTCCCAGCTGAAAAACTTTTTAATAATTAAATAAAGGTATCCTTTTAAAAAAATAAATAAAAATAATTAAATAAAAGTTAGTTAAATAAATGTTCTCATTCCTTTTGAAATATACAAAATTTTCTCATATATAAAGAAGTAAATTCGTCACGCTCAGTTGCCTTTCCCGAACCGGGGCAGGCACAAAGGGTTTGTTTGCCAATTAGAGTTGTCCTTGAGGCCGATTTCTCCACTCCTTCCACTCCTCCTTCGCCTTGGACTGCACTGCACTCTGACAGATTTCACGCTCAGATATTGAAAAATGATGTCTGTCAATATTTGCATATCATTTTCAAGGCGCAAATATCGAACGCAGCGTGAAGACATTGATATTGTGCCGAGCGCGATGCGTGGCAAGTTCCGTGGAACTGTTCGGGGAAGGACAACGGGCAACGCCCACTGGCAAATCCTTTGGCAACAAAAGGGTAATGGCTGCAAATCCGGTACGCTGTATGCAAATGCACGTCCAGACCCGACCGGACCTGGGTCTGGACCGGGACCTGCAGAGAGGTACCGTAGGCCGTGCTTAATTAGTACGCAAAATATTTGCCTTAATTGTCGCACAAACACGAGACGAGAACGCCGGGGAGGACGACAGTACCGAGAGGATGAGAAAATATAATCCCTTCGATCGGATTTTCCGGTCAGTGAGCGGTCGAACCAGTATTCTTTGGACGCTGGTCTACCTGCCCTGAGGATGAAGAAGAAATTTGCACTAGTTTTCGCGCTTGATCCGGCAGATCTCAGTGTTCTCGGCTGATTGATCCTGTTTGCGGGACATTTGCCAAGATGCGGTGAGGCGGCTCTAAAGCCAACAAAGGCCGCCGCCCCAGGCCATTGTCCATTGTCTGGACTCTTTCTCTCTCATTCCCTCTTCAACTGGTTTAGCTCCAGCTGTGTCCGAGCGGATTAGTGCAAGCACCCGAGCGATTTGTAGGCGTTGCTATTGAGACAGTTTACCGTACACTTAGCTCGGCTTTGTCCAGCGTCTGCACCTCCTCCTCCTCCTCCTCCTGCTCTTCCTCCGCTTTCTCCTCTCTCTGCTTCTGGCTGTGCCTGCTCGATTGATTTGTCAAAAACCGCACTAACTGCCAAAGTATTTCATTGACCACCTACCTGCCTGAACTACCGCAGCCAGCAGTACCAGCCAAGGCAGCCCTCGTAGAGCAGTCGCCCAGTGGAGCTGCAGTGGAGGAGCCCGACCAGGAGCGGAGTGCAAGTCGCATGCTCAAGCGGCCTGCCGAAATAAATCAATCAATTAAATTTTTATAAACATGGAAAATATGCGAATGTTTCAAAAAACAAGTAAAAAGCAAAGCAGTGGGCGCTGCTCGACTATGAAGTACCCTGTAGATAACCAAAAAAGGGGCGTAAGGTTACCTTATGCAATATTGAATATTTTTAATAATAATATTGAATCAATATCTAATTAAAATCCTTTTCCTGTTTAAGTTTTTAACATTAATTAATTCTTCCTTCTTTTATAGATTTAATTAATTGTTTTAATTTAAAAAATAAATAAATATTGTTGAGTTGCGAAGTCTTAAGAATTAGAGCTCTGATTATTTCTTAGACACCCAGGGCACAAAATTTAAAATATTTTATTAATTTGGTAAAAAGAAATAATTTGCATAACTTCTTTGCTTATAAACCAATCTTATTTATTTTTCTAGCTTAGTTCAATATTGAAATTATCTAAGTAGACACAAAACTTCAATTTGATATCTTGCAAGCTAAAGCAAATAAACGTAATTTTTAGATTTTCAAGTTATGTTGTCTATTCACAGCAAATTTGAAAAGTATTCCAGCTGAATAATGTAAAGAGCAGCTCTCATACCAAATTTGATGTGTGTAAGTCTTAAAACAGTGGAGATCTGCCACTTTTCTTTTAAAAAAAAAGAGATAAACTTAAAATAGAGCAAGGTTTATCAAGAATAGTAAAATTATTATTATTATTATCATCAATATTAATCCATTATATAAACTAATACGTGTCTCTTCATTTCAAAGACCTTCACCAACTGCATCTACCCATTTCTTCATCAATTCCAGTCCGTACCACACTCAAGATCGCCGCAGAAGTCCACTCTCCGGACTGTAATTAAAATTTCAGCTAATATATCTCCTGGGCTGGGGCAGGCTTCGCTTGGCTTTTTTTTTTGGCCAGCGTGCGACAAGCATATGACAGTTTGACAAAGCGACGCTGACAAGTGGACCCAGCCCGACGTGCAGCCCCAAACGATGCGTTTTGGAATTCGCGGTATGTCCGTCGACATTGGGGACAAAAATCATATTAAGACAGGCACATTATAAAACGACATGACATGCCCAGGGGCGGAGTCAGGGAGAGGGGGAGACGAGGGTAGCTGGCGGCAGGGCGCATAACTTGGCTTATTAAAAAGCAGCAAAAAGCGCCCGCAAAATTGGGCCTGAGAAATGCCCCAAAATGGTCTGCAGCGAAGCGCAGTCTAAGCGCCACTTAAGCAACGGGTTTGCAGAGGGTCCCAACAGCAGCGCAGACGCGAGAGGAGGGGGAGGAGTAGTGAGGAGCCAGTCGCATTTCGAACGGCGCCATTCATTGTGCGGGCACATTCTGCCCCGAAATTGTCATTGAACTTTTCGCCGAAATTCTTTACTCGAAGTAGATCAGATCGCAAGATCGTCTCACGATGATCTTCAGCCGTAAAATGAGAGCAGTTTGATGAGGAACTCGCTTATTACTCACAGCATTACATGAGCAGGAGCTTCCTCTCCGGCTCCCTCATAATCCCCTTCCAATTATGCGAGTTCTGCACTCAGTAATGCGAGCAAATTGAACCATTATCCGTTTAATTATAACTCATTTTCATAATATGTTTGCAATAATTGGCGATAAAAAGGCTAAATTAATTGCAGTTTAGCTGGCACTGCAATTAACTGTCTGTAATTCATTTATGCTATGCGAAATTTGCTTAATTGCGCATCATTTTTCAAATCAATTATAATTTGTTTGCCTTGTTGGGGATAAGAGGAGCGGAAAGCTAATGCAACCTAATCAAAAATTTAAAAATAAATTTGTTCAATCTATTTATGCTTTAACTGCAAATAATGAAGAGTGCAAAATTAATAATAAATAAATAACATATAATCACAAATTACTGATTACAAAAATTTAACTAGAAATGAATGAATTTGTTTTGATTTTTCTGACTTTGAATTTAATTTGATAGCTTAGAACTAATCATTATATATTATAAAGGACTAAATAATTGGCTTTAATTATTCAAGAATATATATTTTGATTTATTTCATAAATTTTCTAAAATTTAAATGCATTTTTTGTTAATATTTTTCGATCTTTCAACAAGTTTTGCTAAGATTCTGTTTCCTTCAATAATTCCTTCAATTTCCATCGATTAAATAAAACTATTTCCCATTCACAATATTTAACAAACTATAGTATGTGCTATGAAAATACCTCAAACAGTTTAACCACAATCATATTTCATAAAAATAACCTCAAATTCCTGGTAATTAAATCACATAAAAATGGTTCAATGCTCGCTCCAGCTGCCGCATTGCCTGCCCCACTGTGCTGCACACTGGGCCATAAATATCGCGGCCGATCGGCCAGGCATATATGATAATGATGACAGGAACAGTGGGAGAGAGTGAGAGCAGAAGAGGGGGGGAGACACATTCTGCGGTGCCGCAGGCGCAGGCAGTAAAAATTTTCAAAAATATCATAATTTTTGATTCCGACGAATCGCGGGCCACGTTCGGGCCATTAAAGGGTTCGAATGAAGCCGTAAAATGCAACAATAAATTATGCTAAAACTAACATCAATTACAGGTCGTAAAGCCCGCCACTGGAGCATCGGACGGGGGGTGCAACCTGGGGGCAACTGCAACTGCAAATGAACCACAATAAAACCGAAAACGAATACTCGAAATAGACATTGATCGGCTGGGAATACACACACATATATATTGTATATAGTGCATATAACCGATCGGGCGACTCGTTAATATCATATCAAACTCACACCGAGAGCTAAAGGGGGAAAAGCGGGGCCTTAACCCGTATCATCATCTCTGTCATTGTTTCAATAGAAAACGCATAAAACTTGAGAAAATTGAAACAAATTTTACAGAAGAAAAACAAATGGAAACGCGCGCGCGAGCCGCGCATGCCGGGAAATTGTCGATGAAAAGCGCACGATTTTATGGATATTTGTTTTTCGCTGGTAATAATGCCACCAGTTGTACAAGATTCATAGTGAATGTGTGAGCGAGATGGGGCTAGTCGTGTCATAGGGTTGCATTTTTATGGCTTTTCAAATGTTTCCGCAACGAGGGCCACAGTGAGAAATTTCTCTAAGACGATCATAAAATTTTGATTTTTCCACTGAGAGTCGCGAGCGAACGGGCGAGCTCATCCTTGGCCTTGGACGGGCGGGTATGTTTACCAATAATAGAAGATAAATTGTCTGGTTTACATTTAGAGCAGACATCACAATGCGCGATCAGCGACCCGTAACCCATGACCCATGACCCGCGCCTCGACCTGCCTCGTAAACACTCGTTTTATGGCCCACGACTCATCCTTTGCAGGATGTAACGAAACGGTACCTGGACTGAGACCATCATCAAGTCTCTACACTACATCCTTCACACCATCCTCCTCCTCCCTCCCTCTCTTGCCTACCCCCTTCCTCGTCTACCTTTCCTCGACACGCGCTCGTAAAAACTTTCGATCGCAACCTTATCGATATTTCGAGATGCAATTAAACCTAATTATAGCAAACCCTTTTCGCAGTTTCACATCTCTGGCCCGTCGCTAGTCGTATACGAGTATCGTCGTCTTATCGGCGCGCTCTTAAAATTTTCTTCTAATTGCGACTAATTTGTTTTGTTGTGCAGCTAATCCAATTCCCACTTTAATTACTCCTCGAGCGCCTTCTTCGCGCTACTGTGCGGATCGATAAGAGAGAGAGAGAGAGCACAGCGACTCGAAAGTTTATGGCTATTTTAATTTACATTACGAGGGTCGTTTGATAAGTCCGTGACTTTTTGAATAAAATATATTTTTTTCGTCAAAGAAGCGTTTTATTTCTCAACATAATCTCCTTTTAGCTCTATACATTTAGTCCAGCGTTTTCCAATTTTTTATTCCTTCCAAATAATAGGTTTTCTCAAGGCCCTCAAAATAGTCGTTTGTTTCTGTGATGACCCGAATCTCTTACCGCCGAGCCATTTCTTCATGTTTGGAAACAAAAATAGTCACAGGGGCTAAATCTGGAGAATATGCTGGATGGGGTAGCAGTTCGTAGCCCAATTTATGAAATTTTGCCATGCTGACACGAAATTCACTTTTTTCCATTTTCGTTAAAATTCACGAGATCGTCTGCTTTCAATGCCTATAAAACGCAAACCAAAAAACGCAGCTTTCTCAAAATTTTACAGTCAGCTGTTAATCGATAACTGCTGACAGGAGCAGTGTTGTATTTAGAGCAGGTGCGCGGCAAATACAAAAAGTCACGGACTTATCAAACGACCCTCGTATATCCCACATATTCCTATGTAACATATATGAGTTCGGGGAAAAGCAATCTTAGTTTAGGCAACGAATTTCTTAAGGAACTTATTTTAAGTAGTGTTTTAAGATTTATCTTTTAAGGAGTAATACACATTGTTCTTTTATGAAATTAATTAATTTAAATGACGATAATGATTCGGTTTCTATTTGCAATTGAATGAAATATTGAGAGTTAGTGAGTAGATGAAGCTGTTTTCGATCACTAACTGAGTACAGCGATGAATACTAACGATCGAAGTTGGCTACTTGGTCAAACACTTGTATATTCAAATCTCTTTGTCTTCTGACAAGTTAGTTGATTTGTTCCCAGAATGGATTTGACTAGATATTAGTCCTTAATGCGAAAAAAAAATCGAATTTAGACCTCGAGTAAGTCAAAAATCTTCATTTCATAAAAATAGGTCACAAATAGGTCGCCATTGAGCTTAATATCATTTACCTATGATATGCTGTGTATTTCTACAGTTTTCTTTAGCATTTCAGTTTAAGCTGATGGTCATCGTTGATGTCATTCAACAACTCTTGAGCGATGCTCATGCGACGGTTCTTTTGGTCAAAATTGACCAATAAATCGCCGAGCACTCAAAACACTTATAACCTTTACGCCTCTCACAATCAAACAAAAAATGCTTTACACCTGAAACTTGGTACAAATGTTCGGGAAGAGTGTACTAAAATAACAAAACAAAAAAATCTATAATCGAAAATACATTGCCTGCGAAATTGGAAAAGTAACCTTACTTTTTGAACACACGTAGTACATCATAAGTAGTCGAGACAATTTATAGAATGTAATACATTTTAGTAAACTGATTTAATAAGTTATGGACTTCATGACGTTATATATAGTATATCTCATACATTAAATTTACCATAACCTCATTTATCCCCCTGCTGTCGCTCCTTCAATGCCAAATACATTATCGCTCTCTCATAACTCTCAGCGTAATGAAAAGCTCTTAACTTTTCCGTCCAAGTTAATTTCCAACAATTTCGTGCATTCTCTTTTTGTATTTTTGCAGAAATTGCACACTGACTGAGCACACAACACAGAGGGGCGTGGCAAGAGAGGGCAGGGGGAGGGACTGTCAACAAATTTGTGACGTGATTTTTTGCGGGCGAATGCAGAAGAAGACGCTGAAGAGGCGCGCAAATTGCTGAACAGTGTTGGAAATTGTGCAAATATAATGTGCACAGCCACAGCAACAAGGGAGGGAGGTAGGAAGGATGGAGGGAGGGGGGATAGGGAGGGGTGCGTGCGCGCGTTAAGTGAGTGCAATTGACAAAGGAAGTTGGCAATGAGAGTCGAGGGGCACTTGAGAAATTATGCGTGCATGCGAGCGAGGCAGCAAGGCAGCCGCAGAAGGGGCGTGCTAAGGGAGGGGGCGTGGCATGCGGTCGCTGCGTACACTTGAGTTTGCCAAATGAATTGATTCGATTTGGCACCAAATTGAGCATTATCGAAATAAGACGCGCCTCGCACAGGATGCGACATGCACGCACACGCACAGGATGCCGAGTGGCGCCAGTTACCATGTCCATGTCCATGTGCAGGTCCAGGTCCAGGTTCATGTCCTGGTCCCCGTATATGTCATTTGTTGTGTTGTTATGAATTCTCGCCCAGTTGCACCTTCAGCCTTATCGGGCCAACGGGGCAAGTTATGAGGCAGGCGGCGCCTCACGTCCTGCGGCAGTGCCTGTACCTGCAGTACCTGCCCAGCTGAGTACCCTACTCTCCTCTCTCTTCCTCTTCTCTACGTTTTTTGTCCACTTGTCGCCAAATTCGCTGCTCTGTTTGATTTTCATTCAGGCTCTGCAGGTAGAAACCAAAGTTGACTCTCAGTTTTTCCTCTTTTGTTTTTTCCCTTCTTTATTTTTTAATTATTATTGCCCCGGGTCAGGGCACACACACACACACACACGCACACAAGGAAATCCTTTTTTAATATCGCTCGGGTCGCTTGCACAATTTATGGCACTCACTGTCCCGCTCCCACTCCCTCCCTCCCTCGCGCCGTCTCGCTCTCGATGAGTTGTTGACATTTTCCTTATCTGCGTCTCGTAATTCCAACTTTACGCCGTATCCTACGCTCTATCAATGAAATATTGATCAACTCTCGGGTTCATGTGCGTGTGTGTATGCGTGTGTGTGATGGTGTGTGTGTGCCTCTATGAAGATATCATTATGCATTGGAAACCTTCTCTGATTTATGCGTAATTACACGAGGTTCCAGTTCGGGTTTACCTGCCACACCGACTATATAGGGGAATATTTAAATATTGCGCTATAAAAATGTTTATAGGGTACGGTCACCCTCACCCTCTGGCAGTTTATTAAAGGACACTCTCGACCAAGTCCATAAATGTTATGCAGGTTTTATATCGCGTTGATTGAAAGATTTATGTTGCGGTTCCTTAAGGGCTCTTTCCTGAGTTCCCTCTGCGTTCCCACTGACTGCTCTCGGACTTCTCCCTAAGATCTTCAAGGTTTTGCGTTTGCAATTGATTTGGCTACTGATGAGTCTTACTGATTGATTGATTGACAGTATCGAAAGGAGCGGAAAGTCTTTATTTAATGAACTTCCCACGTGGTATGAAGGTTTACGTTATTTTATTGCTTATTTATATGTTTTATTAGATGATCTTGAGATTTATTAAAACTGATTTAGTTTGGAAAAAATTCTCAAATATTCTAAAAATTAACCTTTATCATTCTTTTAGAGATCACATTGAACTGTGGGAATATTTTCATTGCAATCTGCAGATTAACTAAGGTTTTTTTTAATAGAAAGATATATCAATTTTATTTGCAATTTATTTCTAATTCTGTTTCATTATTTCTTTTTGTGAAACAAAAATCATCCCTAAGTAAGTTTCAATATTTTTTTATTATTCATCCAAAAATTGTTAAGCAGATCTGTAAAGGTCTTGAGATTATTTAAAGCATTTAACATTAATAAACATTACCATTGCTTTCAAAGCCAAAGTATCTCTCTATATTCAAAAGTATCTGAAAGAAACAGCAGTATCTCAAAGTCACTCAAATCTTTTATAGCCAACGCAAACTTTAAAAACTTTTCCCAGTATTAGATCTATGAGATATAGTAACCTTCCCCCTGCCTCCTCCTCCCCACTGCTCTGTATTCCTCCCACTCTGCGCCGATGATCGTTTGATCTTTTCAATGCACTTGAAATGCACGTCGAATCGTCGAAAAAGTGGAACCAACTGCTCTTTAATAAGCCATAGAGGCCCCCAGTAGCCCCAGTAGAACTCAAAGAACGAGGGGGCGGGGGGTAGGAGGGGGGCCTGTGAAATGAGGTTCAGCTCATAAAGCAAACATGAAACGCGTATGTCAGCGATTTAAATGAGTTCGCGTTTTGATAGAAATTTTCAAGGCAACATGCACGGAATGCTAATGCAGATCGGAGCTGGAACGTTTCGGGCTCTTCCATTTCGTGGGTCTCTTTCTTGGGCAGGCGGCGAAAATGTTCAACATTAAAATCAAATAAAATTTTTCTAAATTGTTGAAGTTCTCAAAACGCGTGAGAGAGGGAGAGAGGAGCGTGGTCATAAAACCCCTCGCCTTCTACCCACGCCGGGCACGTTTGCAGGCACAGTGGAATCACTTGTTGAATTTGCCATAATTTCTATGGGCAAAGTGTGAAAAACGCGGAGAGAACAAACGAAACAAAATGTTGAACGGAAAATGGTAATTTGTAGGGAATGTGAAATCCTTTTTAGGAGAGGGAGCGGAGGATCTGAGGATCGGCGTTTACTTAGGCTCCGCTGGGCCACCATAAAAACCTCTGCCCAAACATTGCGCATGCCCGACGCGAACTGACCATAACTTTTATTTATTTACTTACTATATCTCACTAGCTCCCTCTCTCTCTCCCTACCTCTCTCTGTTGTCTCTCTCTGTCTCAATTTCTCTTCTCTCTTTGCTCCTTTGACCCCGAACCGCCTCATAAATTTGTTGACTGCAAGCGGAAGCGATTCCGTTTTTCGATGTTCGATCGTTTTTTCGTGCTCTTCTTCTCCCTCCTTCCACCTCCTCTTTACTCCTTCCTCATTTTGTAAATTATATTCTGTTGGACTTATTCAATTTTTGTTTCGATTTTTAATTAGATCGACAAAGAAGCCGCACGATCATTAAAATGCGATGCTTTCTCCTAGATCGCAGCGCGGCGATAAGCAGCAGAAAGGAGAAGAACGAAGGCGAAGTAGAAAGTGAAAAAGGGTATTAGAAACGGGGTGACAAAATCAGACTGCACGATTGCATATTGATTAAGGATGTGCGGGACAGGGAGAAGAACGAAAGAGAGAGAAAGGGAGAGGCAAAGACTGACTGACAGAGCGGAACGTTCAATGGAAAAAGAAATGAGGAAGGCTGGAAAAATAAAAAAATATTAAATATTCATTTGATCGTATAATAAAAGATATAGAAAATTTCTTAATTTTGAAAGATAAAATATAATGGATATAGGAAAGTAATATAATAGAAATATTAGACTTTTTTTAACCATATAATGCATAATGTAAAGCTGATCTACCAACATAACTTTATAATGCAATAAAAACTTCAAATATTTTGTAATCTGGCGTAAAATAAAATCTAAAATATAAATTATTAGTGAAATAAGAGTAAAAAATTACAACTTAGAAGTGTATAATATATATTTGATATATAAAATATGTTATATTGGTATTAAACAAACACATATCTTATTTATTATATATAAATCCTTCACTCAAATCGTTAAATCTCCCGCTAAATTTTGATTCTTTAATTTATTCAACAATTGCTAAGAAATAATTAATTTTTATTGACTTCGCATATAGTTAACAAATTTGAATTGGCATTAAGGAATTGTTGTTATTCTTTGTGTATTTTTGTGCGATAGTAAAACGTTTTTTATGGCCGCCATTTTTGGAAGGGGCGAGGGTGCATCAAATAAAAATCGCGCTATTCTTTATGGTTATAAAGCTAATGGAATTTTGAATAAGCAACAAAAAACTAATGAGCAAAATATACGAAAATCATTTGTTGTTTTTTTTTTAATTTTTATGAACTACTCGAGCGATTATAGCAAGCGGAATATGTATGTACGCACACACACACACGCACGCACACACTCGCACAGGTATGTATTGCCAGCACATAAAAATAAATCCCCTCCCTCCGTCACACACACACACACACACTCACTCGTCGGGTACTTAACATACTTCGGGTTAACATTCGAAGGGGTAGTGCTGTTAACGCTGCAATGCACATTAACATTTTCGAAATTGCACTCGCTAACAGTGTATAAGACTGTTGAGCTAACAGTGCGCGCATGTCAGTACGAGAGAGCGCGACAGACAGAGCGCTGTAGCTCTGCCGCTGCGCTGCTGCTGCGCCACACAGAGAGCGAGCGACTGAGTGAGTGAGTGAGCAAGCACGAGAGTGAGAGTAGCACAGAGAGCGAGCGAGGGAGAGAGAGTGAGCGAGAGCCAAGCAACCTGTAAGCATTCAATGTTGTTCTTGTTTTTGGTTATGATTATGAGAGTCTATCAAAAACTTGATGTGCCTCAGTGTGCGTGTGTGTGTGTGTGTAACTGTATTGGCGTATCACATTGGAATATGATGGCAGCAGATATGAAAAGGGCAGCTACACACACGACGACGGCGTCGCTGCCGACGCGCGGTTGGCTACCGTCGACGGCGGCGGCGCAAGATGAGCGAATATGAGCGTTATGAATTATGTATTTGTATTTGTATGTATGCATGGTACATAAACAAACCCTCACACACACACACGAACACTCCGACACGCACACGAGTGCGAGAGAGTGAGGGCAAGAAGGCGTATCGTTGTTGTTTTTGTTGCTTTCTGTTTTCTTACTGGTGCGCAAGGTGGCGATTGGCGTCGCTGTCGACGTCGCTGTCGCTGCTTTTTTTGCGTGCCTCTGCTCGCATTGTTTTCTTTCTTTCATTTCCGACTCCCCTTCGGCTTGCGTATTTTATTGGCGCGCTCTCGCACTCTCTCTCTGTCTTTCGCTGTATTTATGACAGCCCCCCTCCCCACCACCACCCTCCACACAGTCCATGACGAATTTGACTTTTCGCTCTGCTGCGACAGCGACGCCAGCAGCGACTGCGGCAGCTTTATGAATTGTTTTTTCTTTTCTTTTCTTATTGTTATTTTTTCTTATTGGCTGCGCTGCTTGTAGTGGCAATTGTTGTTGTTCTTCGTCTTGTTGTTGTTGTTAAGTGGATTCCTTTGCTGGGTGGGGTTTTCCTGTTTGAGGTTAAGGAGACTCTCAAGTTGTGTGTTTAGATTAAAATGTCTGAATCTGAGCCAATTTAAGACGGAATCTTAACTATTTTCAACTTGGGACTGTCAAAGGGTCAGAGGAAGTAGAATCGTGATTGAGGTTATGTGTGCCTAAGTCGTAAATATACATATATTAAATATTATTATAAATCATCAAGAATTAAAAAATATATATACAATTTATAATTTAGAGATAAAACAAGAATATTCATTTAATATGCAATCTTCATATAACATAAACCATTTTTTGTATTCCCTTTTATAAAATAAACTCAGAAAAATGTCATATTTGATTTAAAGTGATTTTTTTTTATTAATAAATTTTAGTTAAATTAAAAAAAAAAAAAATGAATAAATTGAAGTTATTTTTCAAACCATTATATGAGAAATTTTCCAACAAAATCATAAAAAAAAACAATCAATATAAAGCTAAAAATTTCTCAAAAACAGCAGAAATTCCAATATAATTTAAACATTAAGTGATTATCATAATATTTACGAAACTTAATTGAAACTGAAAAGGTTTGCTCGGTCAAAAAACAAAAATGTATTGAATATTCATTTCTGAAATACGAATAAATCTTGTGAGTACAAATTTAAGCCATGTTTCGCGACAACGAAGAAACGTAACTGGTTTCACGATCTGCTTAAAGCGGGAACAATCGATTAATAACGATTTCTGATCGCTCTGATTTATGAGTGTCGTGTAGAAATAATGAATAACTAAACTGAATCATGAGAAACTGAATCATGCGATAAAGTAATTCAACAATTGTTCTCAAATAATTACACGAAAAGCTGTTCACACCGGAATCTGAATAATACTCTTTATAATGAGTTCTATATAGTATTATTTTCCAATTAACAAGGCCCCGAAATTATTTCTTTTTCTGCTTCGATTTCTAGTTTCTTTATATCAGAACTTATTGCCAGATGTGTGACAACTGACGCACAAAAAAACTTTATGAGGCGTATACCCTATAATGATCACATAGGGCGTGATGGGGCGTGGTGGGGGAAACTTAAAGACCAAATGAATCTTAAGTCTTTCTGAAATTACAGTGGGGTAAATCGATATGAGGCAGAGCAAAGAAAAATAAAGTAAAATAAAGTACAAAAACAATAAGAAAACAAAAAGTCAAAGAAGAAGAGGAAGAAGCGGTGGAAGAGGGGGGGGGGGGCAGAGAAAAACGAAGTGGGAGTTGCCAAAAAGTCAAAGAAGAGAAAAAGAAACAAGAAATGAAACATTTTGATGAATGGCTCATAACATGCCTCACACACACACACACACACACACACACACCATCGAATTGACGAATAAGCGAAGCACCCAAAGCAGTCGCCGATAAGAAGTAGGGAAGGGGAGGGGAGGGAGGCAGGCACGAACAATAGCAAAGAACCGAAAATCTTATAAAACCGAAATTAAAAAAAATCAACAACAACAACAACTGAAACGGCGCTCATAACTGCGGCAAAGAGGGACAGAGATAGCGACGAAAAGAGAGCGAATGTTTGTGTGTGTGTGTGTGTGTGTGAGCGAGAGAGCGAGCGCGAGCAACACATGGCTGGGGCGCGCAGGCGTGCGAGTGCAAGCGAGACGGCAGCTATAAAAGGGCCGTACGATGTAGATAGAGCGATAGGGAAGGGGAGCAGTGGAAGGGGGAGGGAGGGGGGCAACCAGTTGCCGTCGCATATGAATTATGATAAATTATTAATGCAGAGAGCGCAAGTGCGAGCGAGAGGGCAAGCGACAGCGCGCACACACAGAGCCGAACAAAGACGAAGCCAGAGACGAAGATGCAGACGAAGGCAGAGACGAAGACGAGCGGGCAAAAAAGTGCCAAGAATACCGTTACAATGGCGCAAAAGGTGAGCACGATAAGCCAAAGCCAAAGCGGAAGGAAGTAGAAGAGCAGAGGCAGCAGCAGAGACTGCGACAGAGGCAGAGGCAGAACCAGCGAAGGCAGCGCCAGCGAAGGCAGCAGGCGAGTGCCGACACGAAGCTCCACGAAGAGCAAAGAGAGAGAGAGTGAGTGTGAGTGCCTTGTGTGTGTGTGTGTGTGTGTGTGCGTCTCATAATTTTTCGAACAAGTTTCATAAATGTCCGTGCAGCAAACAGGTAAGCAGCGCCGCAGTCGCAGCGCCAGCAGCAGCAACAGCAACAATAACAGCAGCAACAACGCAACAACATTCTGCGCCAGCCCCAGGGAGAGAGCACGTAAGTGAGAGCGAGAGCGCCAGCCTGTTGTGGCGGTGGTGAGAGGTCGATGGCAACAGTAACAGTAACAGCAGTCATAACTGAGAGCGCAGGCGAGAGCGAGACAGCAGCAGCAGCAGAGGCGAGGCGAGGCGAAATTTAATAAAAATTATGATGAGAGCGCAGTTTGTGTGTGTGTGTGTGAGTGCTGGGAGAGGGTGAGTGCCAGAGTGTGTGCGAGTGGGAGCGAGAGAGCGAGTGATGGTATATGAAAAATTATATGAAATGTGAGCGAGTGCGCGGCCGAGTGTTTGCGTGTGTGTGTGTGTGTGAGCATAAGGTGGGTTGGTTGACTGAATGTCAGGATGTGCTGTTGCTGTTGCTGTTACTGTTGTTGTTGTTGGGCAGTAATAATAAAAATGTTGCACACACACACACAGAGAGAGGCCTGTGCATGTAAAAATATTGGTAGTAAACCGGTCGCGTCGTCGTCGTCGTCGGCAGCAGAGCCGACGCGCTGCGCTCGTGTGCTCGGCCTCGCGCACGTGCATGTGTGTGTGTGTTAGTGGTGCGTGTGTGTGCATGCCTGAAAGTATCTCAAAGATATTGTTTGTGTTTTGTGTCAGTGTTATTTTGACGCGCGTGCTGAACGTTCGTGCCGCATCGAGAGCAGATCGCGCCTCCTCGCCGACTCGACCAAGTTCCCAAGCGACGTTCGCATTCGCGTTTCCCGCACTAAGTTAACAAAACGAATTCCAATCAGAAGCGAGAATATTATCGAGCTTCCTCTCCATATAGTACATACGATATTCATACGATATTCATACGATATAACCCCCGTCAACAATCCGCGGAAGATGATCGAACTCAATTCGATCGGATATTGCGAAAGAGTTGCTTAGCCGACGGCAAAGAAACAAAAGAAAAAACAAAACAAAACCAAACGCGTGTGCAAAGTAAAAAGAAAATAAAGAAAAAAGAATTTACTTTTAATTGCAAGTGAGAAGAGCCCGTGCCAGACAAGGACAGTGATAGAGATAGAGATATGGAACGAGTCCTGCGCGCATGACAAATGTTCAATTTCCCTTGGCCAAGTGGCGCCAAAACAACGAACACACACTTTCTTCTCCATTCCCCCCCTCATCCCCTCAACACACACACACACAAACACACAACACTCCAACACACACACACGCGCGTAAATAATGTTTGAATTGTGCTAAACGAGAGAAAGAAAGAAAGAAAGAAAAACAACAAAGTTGAAGAAATTCATTTCGATTCTTGATGAAAAATCACTTGTCAAACGTTCTGTGTGCGATGCGTAGTGACTTCAAGGATAATCACCAGGAGACCATCAATAAAATGATACAGTTTGGTACCGTTAAATATGGCATTGTCAAACAACTGAAGGATCGCGCCAGAAGCGCCGACAAAGGTGAGTGACAAAGTTCCCAAAGTGTTTCCTTTATAAGAAGTGAGATACGAAAGGTTCTTTGGTGAAATTTAGGGAATATATCAGAGATATCTTTAGTTTTATGTACAGAAAAGTTAGTCAGAATCAGAGCAAAGTTGAGTGAGATAACTCAATGAGAAATGCGGGAAATATAAAGGAAAATATTTAATAAGTTGTTATAGAATTGTTACAGTGTTCATAAACATTCGAAAATTATATTTAATTCCATTCTGAAATCTTAATTAACTGCAGTCATTTGAATTATTAAGAAATTCCCCAACACGAGTTATTTCTATTATAGAAATCAACTGGAAAACTTTTCCGATTCGATAATAATAAATTTATGAATAATTAAAATCTCTCACTCGTGTCTCGAGCTAAACGATCGATCAATTTAGTAAATTATACTTGAGATCGCATAATAAAAAGTCGTACAATCATTTCTATAATTGTTTTAACAACAATTTCGCAAGTGTTGCACAACAATTAAGAGTTCGCGATCTTTTAGGAATGAATCGTTACAAATCTATTCGAATGGCTCTTATGAATGGCAGCCAGTTTAATGTATTTATTGGTCACACAGACTAACCATAAAACTACTGTATTTCTCTGGGTCTGGTTCTGAAAACGAAGATATTTCCATATATATTCTTTATAGTTGGGGAATATTTAATTTGCCATTTCGAGTTTTGTTTTCTTAAGTTTTATGTGTTTATTGCTCAATTTGGGAATGAAGATTGTAAAACTACTGAAATTATGAAAACTTTTTTCGAGTTATGAACTTGATGACTTCCCGTCAGTGTTTGGCTTTTTTGTAGCCAAAACCAACCGTTAAATCATAAATAAAGCCAAAGCGACGTGCAACACAATTTTAAATAATTGATTTGGTGTTAAATGCGATCGAAACCAAGTCGAAACGAATCCAAATGAATCGCATCGAGTGCCTCTCTCGATTGGATTCACATACATATTTTGTGCCGTGGCCGTGCGGGGCAAATGGCGTATGCAAATGGCGGAGCTTTCAAAAGCCATTAAAGAAACATGCCGAGCCCGGAGAAGGCCTCCAAAACGCGATCTCAAATCATTTTCGAGCTTTATGACACGCTCGAGACTAAGGCATAATAAACCAATCTATGGAAATATGCATACGCTTTATATGGCATGATATACCATATATACCATATATATATATGGGGTATATTCACATCGGGCAACACACGCTTCAATCATATCGGGAAGCTCGTCTTGAAATCGCTTTTTGATTTGCCATTAAAAAAGATGGGTCCACTTTGGGTTCATAATCGAAAGAGAGGACAAAGAGAGAGAGAGAGGGGGAGAGAGGGGAGGGAACTCATCTTAAATTAAGAAACTGGAAATGCAAAGTCGAAAATATAATTTATATATTCGTTAATAAAACTGGTGCACACTGGTGTCGCATTGATTATTATAATGAATTATAATGGTTTTTCTCCATTTTTCCCTTTCCCCTCGCACCGAATACAGTTAAATCATTTACGAACAGACCCAAATCAAAAAGGGACAAAAATGACAAATTTGTTAATTAACAGAAACTGGTTCAGTTATGCGTTTATCTACAGATGAAACAGATGCGGAAAAGCTCTTTGAATTCTCTGCGATGGCGGAAAATGGAAACTTTCTAATTTTATATAATATTGGAAAAATGTAGAAAAAAAAAAGAAGCTGTCGATCGAAGCATTAATAATTTATTAAAATACAGCAGCCTACATTTTACTTTAAGAGCCCATGAAATTGTTATAAACTTTGTGACAATGTTTAACTACTTGATTAGTCAGAAGAACTGGAAAGATTTCTTGTGGCAGTTGGCGAAGGCAAAGGGAGTGTGAAACACTGTGAATGTTTTCCAATCTTTTAAAAATAAATGAGCAAAGAAATATTTAAAGGTTCAATAAAGGTTTAATAAAGCAAAGTTATTTAATTATATCTTTTTGCTATAATATTTCTAATTCTCTAATATTTCTACTTCTTAAAATGCTCAAAATCAAATTTATAAATCAAAAGATGCCTTTAAGAATCTCATGCGATAAATTTCTTAAGTATTTTGATTGCGTGCAATTTCTCTCTCAATGAGATCGAAGAATATATTCATAAATAATACCAACACCCTGCGCAAATACATAGTTCAAATGTGAATATACTTGAATCTATATGCTCGATTTGGATGCCGAATGAGCTGGCATATAAATTGTGAATTTTGAATTTTGAAAATCGGCCATAAGCTTTTAAAAGGCGATAAACGCGAGTTGCTTCGCCTCCGTCGCCTCCTTCTGCTTCTGCTTCTGGCTTTATCAATTTATTTTTAGTTGCTTCGCTTTTTATTTATGCGCGTGTGTGTGTGTGCGTGTGTGTGTGAGTGTGTGTAGTGTATAACTGTGGCATTTACTAAAGCTGCTGCGGGGCATTAATAAATGTTCAGTCATTAGTGCGGAGCACAATAAATAAAATAAATATCGAAAAATTGGCAGTGAAAAAATAAAATCATGCGCTGATTTCCATATGATTTATATAGACTAAGCAGATGTGCACGCACACATTTATATATACATGTGTGTGTGTGTGTGTGTATAGTCTGTCTGTTGTTCGGTTTAACCCCAGCGCCAAAGTCGATGCGCATAACTTAATGACATTAATTATTTAATTATTTTTATTTATGCTATTTTTTTTTGTTTGTTATTCTCCAGTTTCAAGTTCCGTAGGCCAATTTCAATCCCACAATGTGCTGTGGTGTCTGTAGATACCCAGTAGAAACTTGAAGAACTATAAATATATAAATAAATATAAATATATACACTATATATAGTAAGTTATAGTTAGCTTTCCATGCAGTCTCGCTGTGCAGTAAATTTCATAATGATCGCATGCGCAACACGCCAGTTATGTTTGTTTTCTTTGTGAAACAGGGTATCCTTGCGTCGTGCAGCATGCTGGACTTGTGCGTCAGCCTGCCTTACTTAGTTATGTATGCCTGAAATTCATGTACATGAAATTCAATTTGCCCTCTCGGTGTCAATTTATACCAAACTCGTGGAATTCGCTCATCGAAAGCGAAATCGAAATCGACGATGGACTTGGATATTATTAAATTATGCGACATGTCCGTCCCCAGTCTGACCACATACCCATTGTTTTTAATACTGTTCTTGTTGTTGTTGTCGTTGGTGTTTTGCATTTTCCAACTGGCTGCACAATTTTATTTTTGTTTTTGTTATTTTCACCTCCACAAAGTGCGGGGAATATATTGTAGCGACGTCAGTTTGACTGTCCCCCCCTTGCACTCCTTTGGTGGATTTGCATATTGAATATGATGATGGAATAATTGAAAATCGCCGCGTAACAAGAGTCAAATGAATTCTACAAAGCCCGAAGAATTGAAATATACCGAATAATCGAGTAGAAGACGATGACAAAATGTTCGACTCGAGTTCGTTCGGTTCATTCGTTAGTTTTGCATTAGCTAACAAACTTGCATTATCATATATAGTTTGCCAGGGGGGAAGGGGAGGGGGGGAATACGTACTCGAAATTGTATAATATTTTATGCAGATGAAGAGGAAGTTGGCTACCTAAATTGGGTGGAATGAACTGGGGAAATATATCAACATCACGATGATGATGATGATGATGACAAGCCAAACTCGGCACTCGTTTTCGCACAGTGTAGTGGAGCCTGCTGAAAGCAAAGTCGTAAATATTATGCAAATTTAGCTGAAAGGTCTATTAAAATGTATTCCAAAATTGATGAACTTGCAATGCAAGTCAATTATTTGTCACAGTGTACGACTGATAAATGGGAATATTCGATTTTTTTATAAAGTCATAAAATTATAAAGAAATCATATTAAATGCAAACTAGTTTGTGGTTTGCAACAAGTTAATTACAGTGGGATGATATTCGGAGTTATTTGGAAATTGAACAAGAACATATATAATATATACCTATATATAATGTCGTGATCATGTAAGAAATATAATGAATAAAATTTGCATTGCACAGATGGAGAAATAATTTGTCGATTTTTAGGCTGTTCATGAATATATATATTTTAATGCACATAAATAGTTATAGCTGCAGAGTGAATAGGCATTAAAAAGTGGCTTAACTCTTCATTATTTTCAATCCATTTCAATAATATTGTTATGGTATTATCTAGCAATATTTTATGGCATATTTTATAGTACAATTATTAATATTTAATTCTTCCATAATCGTTTAAAGATTTCCTCTTTGCTTTGAACTAATTAATTTCGTTCTGTGCAGAATTTTTTGGCCATCAAAAATTGATTTGCTGAAACCTGAAAACTCGCGTGAAATTTACTAGCTAAAACAGCAGACAGAGAAAGAGAGGGGAGATGGGGGAGGGAGAGAGACAGCCAATTGTTGCTGGTATTTTGACGTGTGTGTGCGGTCGAGGTGACAGTTTAAATTTGCTAACGACAAATGTGATGCGTTTCTTTTTTGCTTCTGCTTTTTAATAACGGGAAACTGTTTCATTCTCATTCGTTTGGACAGTTCCTTCAATGCTTCAATTTGCGTGAATTTATAGAGAGCAACACTAGATATAGACAGATCTATATGCAGAGGGCAATTATACAGATACAGATAGAGATACATTTGCGTGTATAATTCATTTGAATTTACTGCTCGCTTCACATGCGGATTTATGGCTTGACTTAATCCACCTTTAAACTTGTACAATTCAATTTATATTTATATTATATTTATATCGCCCCTGTTCCCGTCTCGCTCTAACGCACGCTCGCCTGCTTGTTTGTTTATTCGCGCCTAACACAATGGGAAATATAATTTCCTGTCCACAATATTCATATTTATTTATCTGTCAGTCTGTGGGGCGAAATAAGTCTTGAAACGACGCACAGGTAGCCAGCCAAAGATACAGCTACAAGATACAGATACATTTACAGATACAGATACATCGACAGCTCGTGCAGATGTTGAGTTACTTTTGCTTATTTTGCTTGCGCAATGCGAGAAATACCGAAAATAAAATATAATTACAAAAAAATACAAACACAAATTTGCTGAATTTGTTGAAGCACAAACTACAACATAAAATAAAACTCAGATGCGGTTCGACGTCTCCCAACACTGAACAGAAATACACTGCAACAACAGCAACAACAATGAGGAAATTTATTGCCGATTGCAAACTGACTTCGATTACTCGACAATTTTATGGCCATCATAATTCCCCCGACCAGAGTTGATTTGCATTTCCCCTCCCCCCCCCCTCTCAGTGACTAAACGAGGCAAGCACAAAGGCAGCCGCCCGCCAGTTTATGGCGCAATAATTACACTTAACTTTTAATTAATTTAAATAACATTCTCTCCATCAATAAATCAATAATAATTATTAGAATGTTGCTCGCACTCTTCGCGTTGAACTCGCCGAGCAGCGAAGTCAGCACAAAATGTGAGAGAACGGGGAAAAACAAATATTATTATAATAATGCACTGAGAAAAAAACAGTGGAAGTAGCATTAAAAATAAACACAAAATAGGGGAATATTTTTATAGCAATATAAAGTTAAAATAAAAAAAATAAAAATTAAACAAAATTAAATTAAATAAAATAAGATATAAAAGGGAAGACAATAACGTTTCAGAATTAAATAATATACTGCTCAAAAATACAGTTAAAATTAAATACTCCATAATAAATGCCAAAATATTATTTAAAAATAAAAAACCCAAATTAGGCAACAGCTAAATAACTAAAAATATTTTAACTATTAAAAACTAAATTATTTTTCATATATTTTTACACTGCTCAAAATCGAAACAATGCGCAGCGAAAAAATATAAATAAATGTTCTACACTGCTAAATAATATTCTCGCTAAATTATTTATGCGATCGATATGCAAATGGCGCTGATAGCGCGCAACGTAGCTGCTGCAAAGTATCTGTATCTACAGTCCGAGCGAGCTCTCAGAGTATCTGTATCTCTGGCTACGTATCTGTAGCTCTTTTTTTTTCTCGTGCAAAACTCGCTCGACTCGTTTCGATTTCTGCGCAGAAATATGCTTTATTATAGTCAACTGTAGGTGGCCAGAGGGGAGGGAGGAGGTAGAGGGGTATAGAGGAGATTTATCTCGTTTCTTTGGGTTTGCGCTAACTTATCATAAATTATGTTTTATGGCTGCGGCGCATGCGAACCAATTTGGTCGGTTATGCGAATAATAATGAGCTAGACAGAGATGGGGAGAAGGCGGAAAGAAGAGAGAGGGAGAGGGGGAGCGAGAGAGGGGGAGAGAGAAGGGTAGAGAGATTTGGGTTGCGATTCGCCGTCGGGGCTGCACAACAATTGTCAGCTGTTTTTTTAGCCTTTTTTTGCGGCCACAAACTGTTGGCAACAGGTGAGAATCAGCTGGACAACAACAACAATTGATAATTGCTGCGACAAACACACAACAAATGCTTGATTGACGGAGGCGGAGAGAGAGAGAGATAGAGAGAGGGGGAGGGAGGGAGGGAGGCAACTGGTTCACTGGCTGCTGCCACAAGAAATTGCATTCAACACACGCTGCAACAGCAACAGCAGCAACAATTGCAGGCGATTAAGTCATATATGCGACAAGGCAATGGTCAGCAGAGTGGGGGAAGAGGGGGAAGGGGGGTGAGAGGGAGAGGGAAGATGTGGGAGAGCAATGGGGAGTGAGGCTGGAGGAGTCTCTGCGCTGCGCTGCTCTGTTCTGTCTATTTCTGTGTTCACTGTCAGAACACAACAAGTTGTTGTTGCTGCTGCTGCAGTTGTTGTTGCTGCAGTTGTTGTTGCTGTTGCTGCTGCCGTTGTCAGTTGTCAATGCTGCACAGTGGAAAAGCGCAAGAAAATTCGCTGAAAATGGCAAAAATAATTGAAATATTTCTGAAAAGTGCAATTGCAAAAGCAAAGACGAACTTCTTTTCCCTTCTTCGCTCCCTCTTCTTCACTCCTTTCTCCACTCCCTCCTCCACTCCCTTCTCCATTCCCTGCTCCATGCTTTGTCATGCCCAATGACGCACAGTGGAACCACTTCAAATTGTTTGTGATTTTTTTTTAATTCGCTGCAGATTTGCAAGTCTTTTGTGCCTTTAAAAGAAAAACAAAAAACACTTGTTTCGCCTTCAATCAAATCGAACAATTATAAAGCATGAATAAAGCCGATACAACTGAGGACTATGACTATGGCAAATCAAGTGACTAAGTTGTCAATTGTTTAATTGCATTAAATAGTTGCAAAGAATTCGTAGTGTTTATTAGGCTTCGATTCAGGTAGAAAGCCAAAAAGTTGACTTTGCATTGGCTAAATGCTTCAGAAATTAAAGAGAACTCGAACTGAAAGGTAGAAAACATAAGTTAATTATAATATAGAACAAACGTGGTAGATACAAGGTATTAAATATATATAAAGTTGGATGATTATACGATCTTGGCAGTATTAAATGGAAAATAAAAGTAAAAGTTTCGCATTGGTTAAAAATTAAAATGAAAATGAAGATATTAAATGATATTGATTATACTGATATGGTTGAAGACTATGATGAGTATATATACATATATACTATATATTTATATATAATGCTTAAATTATTAGCTACTATATATACTTTGATATGTCTCTAAGGTATAAATCATATATCGAGAGATTAAGGGGAAAAAAATGTTAGAAATGATTTTGATAAGAAAAAATACAAAATAAATATATAAAAAGAATTTTAGTTAAACGAATAAATATTTAATATTCTATATATACCACAGTCTTAGTAAAATATATATATATTTAATATATATACTCAGATATAGTATTTATATATAAAAAAATTACCTTTAGATTTATAAAATTAAATTTCTTTCTTGCAACTCTTCTAACTTTCTTTCTCTTTCCCCACTCTTCCCCATCTCACACTCTCTCACTCCTCTCTCCCTGGCAGACATAGCTAGTGATCAGGAGGACAATGGCGCCTGTTCGCCGCTGACCACAGTGACCAGGACCAGCGCCAGTCCCAGCCACAGCGGCGACAGCGAAGCCGAACGCGAGCTGCCGCTGCAGCTGAAGGAGGAGCAACGAGAGCAGGATTCCTCGTCACAGATAACAGAGCAACAGTTGCCGCCGCTGTTGGAGGATCACAATCACAACAACAACAACAATAACAACAGCAAGGAGTCTGTCATGACAAAGCCTCCGCAAGAGGAGGAGGAGCTGGAGGAGCAGTCACAGCAGATCGACATCGATGACAGCGCCAACTCGATGCCCAACTCGCCACAAGCTGCTGCGGCAACTGCTGCTGCCGCCTCCGAGCAGGATGTGGATGTGGAAATGAAGGAGCAACATGAAGAGGAGCAGCGTGAAGAAGAGCAGGAGGAGGAACGCGAGGAGCAACGTGAGCAAGTACGGGATGAGCAGCGTAGAAGGACCAACAGCTCATCGTCACCTCCTCCTGCCAGCGCCTCACAGCTGCCAGCTAATCCCGCCGCTGTTGGAGCCGCTGCTCCCGTCACCCTGGAGGCCATACAGAACATGCAGATGGCCATTGCACAGTTCGCAGCGAAGACCATTGCCAACGGAGCCAGTGGCGCCGACAACGAGGCGGCCATGAAGCAGTTGGCCTTTCTACAGCAGACGCTCTTCAATCTGCAGCAGCAGCAGCTCTTCCAGATCCAGTTGATACAGCAGCTGCAGTCGCAGCTGGCGCTCAATCAGGTGAAGCAGTGCGACCAGGAGCGCGACGACGAGGAGGAGGAGCAGGAGCAGGAGCAGGAGGAGGACGAGGCGGAGGCGGAGCGGGAGGATGGCGAGACAGACACGTACGAGGAGGAGGAGCGCATTGCGGACATGGAACTGCGCCAGAAGGCCGAGGCACGCATGGCCGAGTCCAAGGCGCGACAGCATCTGATCAATGCTGGTGTTCCACTGCAATCCACGGCCGAGTCCAGTTCGCTGAAGCGACGCCGCGAGGAGGAAGCGGCAGCGATGCAGGCAGAGGCGAAGGCAAAGGCGCCGGCGAGGAAGCTGGAGTCGGCACAGGATGCGCTCTCCAAGCTCAAGGAGATGGAGATGGACATGCCACTGCCCTTCGGCTCCGACCTGGCCTCCAGCATCATCACGCACCACGAACACGATGCGCCCACGGCGCCCAACTCGCTCGATCTGCTGCAGAAACGCGCCCAGGAGGTGCTCGACTCCGCATCGCAAGGGATTCTGGCCAACAACATGGCCAACGATGACTTCGCCATGTCCGGCGAGGGCGGCAGCGGCAAGGGCGGCCCGGGGGGACGCAGCGAACCCTTCTTCAAGCATCGCTGTCGCTACTGCGGCAAGGTCTTTGGCTCCGACTCCGCCCTGCAGATCCACATCCGGTCGCACACCGGCGAGCGGCCCTTCAAGTGCAACGTGTGCGGCAGTCGCTTCACCACCAAGGGCAACCTCAAGGTGCACTTCCAGCGGCACGCCCAGAAGTTCCCGCACGTGCCCATGAATGCCACGCCCATTCCCGAGCACATGGACAAGTTCCATCCGCCGTTGCTCGACCAAATGTCGCCGGAGAGTTCGCCCACACATTCGCCAGCGCCGCCAGCGGCGACTTCCTCCGCTGCCAGCCTGGCGCCGCCTCCACACAGGCCACGCCCCCTGCTTATAGCTCGAATCCCGCCTTCCCTGGCCTGCAGGGACTCTATCGTCCGCCCATGGAGCTGCTGAAGTCCCTCGGCGCAGCGCCCTTCGCCTTCCCGCCCAGCCAGGACATGCCCACAGATCTGCGCAAGTCCTCGGCGCCCAGTTCCCCCCACGACGAGCAGCAGCAGCAGCAGCTGGAACGGGAGCGGGTGACCGTCAAGACGGAGCTGCTGGAGCAGGAGGAGAAGCGCGCCGAGTCAGCGGAGCCAGCGCAGGCAGCGCAAGCGGAGCCAGAAATGGAGACGGACCACGAACCGGAGCCAGAGCCGTTGCCACTGGAGGTGCGCATCAAGGAGGAGCGACTGGACGAGGAGCGCGAGCAGGAGCACGAACAGGAGGAGGAGCAGCAGCACCAGCACCACCAGGTGCAGTCGCATCGCAGAAGTCCCTGCTCGCCACCGCCGCCGCCGCCGAGCATGCAACCCCATCACCGTCATCCGGCACTGCATCCTGGCTACCCGCACATGCCCCTGCACCCGCCCCCCGGCATGTCCATGCACGCCCAGTGCGCCTCCCCTGCCGGCTCGCAATCGCACCTGGAGCAGTTGCCCACTCCCGGCCAGCTGCCGCCGACGCAGCTGCATCAGCGCAGCGAGGAGAGCTACTTCGCGGAGAGGTTCCCCCTCAACTTCGCCACCACGCCGAGCAGCAGCAGCGCCAAGACCCTCTCCTCCCCCGAACATCATTCGTCGCCCATTCCAACGGGTCCGCACATTCCGCGCTCCCCCTTCTTCAATCCCATCAAGCACGAGATGGCCGCCCTGCTGCCACGCCCACACAGCAACGACAACTCGTGGGAGAACTTCATTGAGGTGTCGAACACGTCGGAGACGATGAAGCTCAAGGAGCTGATGAAGAACAAGAAGATCAGCGATCCCAATCAGTGCGTCGTCTGCGATCGCGTGCTCTCCTGCAAGAGTGCCCTGCAGATGCACTACCGCACCCACACCGGGGAGCGACCGTTCAAGTGCCGCATCTGCGGACGCGCCTTCACCACCAAGGGCAACCTGAAGACCCACATGGCCGTGCACAAGATCAGGCCGCCCATGCGCAACTTCCACCAGTGCCCCGTGTGCCACAAGAAGTACTCGAATGCGCTGGTGCTGCAGCAGCACATCCGCCTGCACACGGGCGAGCCCACCGACCTGACGCCCGAGCAGATCCAGGCAGCAGAGATACGCGATCCTCCGCCCTCCATGATGCCCAGTCACTTCATCAATCCCTTTGCCGCCGCTGCCTTCCACTTTGGCGCCATGCCAGGTGCACCGGGTGCTGGGCCAGGAGGTGCTCCCCATGCGGGTGCGCACAATGGAGGTGCTGCCCTGGGCTCGGAGTCGTCGCAGGGTGATCTCGACGAGAACATGGACATGGACAACATGGACTACGATGACGAGGGCTCCTCGGAGCATCTGTCCAACAAGGAGGAGGAACGTCCACGCTCTGGCGACGACTTCAAGTCGCTGCTGTTCGAGCAGAAGCTGCGCATCGATCCCGCCGGGGTGGTCAACATCCATGGACATCCATCGTCGCGTCCACGCTCGGCGGCCAATTCGGTTGGTTCCGCTTCGGCCTCCGCCTCAGCATCACCTTCAGCGCCGCCTAGTCCCAGCTCACAGCCCAAGCCCAGTTGCTCGCCAGTGCGTTCCGTGTCGGAGGCATCGCAGGGTGCACTGGATCTGACGCCACGTGCTGCACCAACGGCGGCGGCGCCAAGCTCCCCGCCTGCGCCGCTCCCATCGCTGGCTCTGCCATTGCCCGCAGAGCGGAAGGAGCAACCCTCGGCGCGCAGTCCCAATGCCGGCGCCGGCCTGGGGGTGCCCGGCATGGAGTGCCTGCCCCCCGGACTGCAGCATCACCTGCAGCAGCAGCACCAGCATCTCATGCAGCAGCAGGCAGCAGTGGCGGCGGCGGCCGCTGCCCAGCACCATCATCACCAGATGCAGCAACACGCCGCTGCGCTGCATCAGCATCAGGAGCAGCTGCGTCGCGAGGCAGTGCAGGAGGTGCAGCAGAAGGCGGCGGCAGCGGCAGCAGCGGCGGCGGCAGCAGCAGCAGCGGCTGCAGCGGCTGCAGCGGCAGCACAGCGACAAAATTCGCCGCAGCCATCGCCGCGCAGTGGCGAAGTGGCTCCGCCTCCGCCCCCCACCAGCAGCATGGGCGGCTGCCCGCCCGCGCCGCCACCGAATCCACTGATGGCCGCTCGGCCGCCCTTCGGCATGTTCCCCAATCTGCCGATCTTCCCGCCCGCCACGACGCAGAACATGTGCAATGCGATGAATCAGATCGCGCAGTCCGTAATGCCGGCGGCACCGTTCAATCCGCTGGCGCTCAGCGGCGTGAGGGGCAGCACCACGTGCGGCATCTGCTACAAGACATTCCCCTGCCACTCCGCGCTCGAAATCCACTACAGGAGCCACACCAAGGAGCGCCCCTTCAAGTGCAACATCTGCGAGCGCGGCTTCACCACCAAGGTGAGTTCAGTTCCGCATTGATTGGGGACTAATAAGGGGGGGGTCCATTTATCCATCTATCTCAGCCAAGACTAACTCTTCTTCTGCTTCCCTCTCTCTCTCTCTTCCCCTTTCTTGCAGGGCAACCTGAAGCAGCACATGCTCACGCACAAGATACGCGACATGGAGCAGGAGACCTTCCGCAATCGTGCCGTAAAGTATGTAAGTCTTCCAATCATCGCCACCACACAGCACAGCTGCAAGGCACTAGACGATAGCTATTGATAGTTGCGATAGTATTGAAGATAATAACTTTCATTTATTTTTGATGAGTTGCAAAGTTAGTTTACTCAATTGTCAACGATAGTAAGTGATAGTAACTGCTTATCTGCATTATCTCAATTACTTTTCTAGTTAGTCTTTACCATACTAAGTGCAATGGTTCATACTATATGCATTCTAGGCAAGCTAGTTATCGATAGTAGTGATTATAATAATAAAAATGCTTTTCTTCATACAATTCCCCGTAAATACTATCGCTAGTGCCGTCTAGAGTTTTGCAGCTTAATCTTTTAACTACCAAGCCATATATCATTAACTGGAATACCTTCAAGCTATGAGTTATCGATAATTATCGATATTTTGTATTGTTTAATGATTGTAAATGAACTGAAGATATTCATTTCATTGCTAATTATTCAATATCGATTGCAATAATCGATAACAGTTACAGATAAATCTGTTTTTAGATATTCTTCTCGCCAGTTAATGATCATCTGACTTTTCATCCATCTTGTATTGTTCAACACTGCTCGATCACTTGTTTTTTGCAACAAAACTAACCAAAAATCTTCCCTATTTTGTACTCTTCTTCTTGCAGATGAATGAATGGAGCGACGAGCGCGAATAAGTTAGATAGTTATCGATAAAACGATATCACGAACAACAATCCAAATAGCGGCAATCGGCCGTGCAAATAGACTCTCGCAACCAAATGATCTCATGCAGTGTTGTAAGGCGCGAGTTGGAGAGAGAGAGAGAGAGAGAGAGATGATCGAAGTTAGGTCTGCGGCCACTGTGAAGATGGAGAGAGAGAGAGAAGGAGAGAGAGGGAGGGAGACAGCTACAACTAGTGCGTACAGAGCAAAGAGAGGCGACAACTGCGTTGGGAAACGCCTCACGAGGTACTTCGAAGCGAAAAACCCATAAAAACCGCTTGATGCGTAAATAAAACACAAAAGAAAGAAGAAGACGAAGACGAAGACGAAAGCAAAGAAAAACTTTATATTTGTAAATTTGTTGCCCACAAAAATATTATTTGATTGTTGTTTCAGGGCAAACAAATTTGGTTTTTCGTTTTTTGTTTTTTTTTTTATGATGATGATTTCTTTCATAAACAATTTTTATGAGCTCTCCTTGAGAAATTATCGAAAGCAGATGAGACGAATTGGCACGAAATGTATCCAAAGATGCATCAAAAGCAATTTTCCAGCTAGAGAATCCCCCATCTGGATTGCTTTGAAATGAGACTGATAGCGTTTCAGGCCAACTACCCAACTATATAGTAGATAGAGACCCCGACTCCCTAAACACCCCTTGCCCCCACACATAACGAAGCCCAATCAGAAAGAAACAGGAAATCGAAATCAGCTGAAGTCGAAGGCGTAGAAAAATCAAAATTCGAATTTAACAAACCAATCGTAAGGTATATGATAATCGAACTAATAGATATACAATATATATATATATGCTATAAATTGGATAGATCGTAGGACACACAAGTTGACACACTACACACAACACACACTACACACATATACCATAATATGAAATGTGCAATAATCATATGACACGCTATAAATTAAGTTTAGTCTGGCTTTTGTTTCCTATAATTTACTTTATAACTCTTGTACATAAATTGCGATCGATTCAGGCGGAAATGAAAATAAAAAGGAACAAACAAAACGAAACATTTGCTTTGCTTCGAGAAATGATTGAACAAATAAAGAAAACAAAAACAAAAAAAAGAAATTGTGATATTAAATGTAAAAAATGTTAATGCAAAATGCTTTCCATATCACTTCAAAAAACACATGGCAAATGATTGTAAAAATAAAAAAAAAAGAAAATAAAGAAGAAATTATAAAATTGATAAGGAGGGAAATCCATTCAGAAAGAAACAAAATAATACTAAAGATATTTAACATTCATAGTTAATTTTGTTAGTAGCGCGACGACGCGAGGGGATTGTCAAACAAACAAACACACACACAGACAGACACACACACACACAAATATGTACACTATAAATACTATATATATAAATTCTAATCTAATTATTTCACAAAACCATTTAATTAATTACAATTAACGTACGTTGGTTAAGTTGACGACAGGCACGACATAAATTACGCTGCAGATACAAATGTATCTCAATCTGTTTGTAAGCATAGTCCCATAATTTATTACACTGAAGAAACAAAGCAACAAGGTAAAGAAAAACAAAAATGCAAACACACAAAAAAAGTATACAAAACAAAACTATGAAAAACAAAATACCGAAAGAAAAAAGAAAATATATGTATTTAAGTTATGAAAAATTAATAAACCAAACTGTGTTTTCATTCGATATATCGCTTATCGAGATCATCCGCAGCGAACGTTCCAAGAACCGTCACGATTTCGTGGTAAAAGGCCGTGGACTCCCCGATCCACGATCCCAGTGCGAGAGCCGAGTCGATCGTGTTGAGGTATTGTAATAAAAATGATTAGTCAAGTTTATTATCGTCATAATCTTTTAATTCGAAATCGAAACGGAATATCGACAGCCAGCCGGTATCGTAAGTGTAAGAGAGAGAGAGAGAGAGAGAGAGGGAGAGCGAGATAGACGACTCTCCGGAGATCTGTTGAAATATTTTTATTGCCTTTTAAATTGATATTTTACCTTCAACAGATTTTCGCTGCCTGCTTGAGTTTTATTCTTTATTCGGTGTTTTGGTGACCAAAACTTGTAGCATATTTTACTTTTTATTTGTTTGTTCTTATTTCGCTCTGCTTCTCTTTTGTTTTTGTTCCTCTTTTTCTTATTTGTTTTTTTTTTTTTTTGTTTTTTGGTATTTTTGGTCGCTCGAATTTGGCTTGTTGGCATTTTTAGTCGTTAATCAAAAAATTTCTTGTTGACAACGCTTTGTCATCTTTTTAACGACGAACACCCGCTGTGTGTGTGTGTGTGTGTGCGTGTGTTTGTGTGTGTGTGTTGGCTGTGGGGCCTGCCATAAAAATGTCTGTGATTGATTTTTGAACTCGTTTTCAAATGTCACATGAAATAATTTAATTGCCTCTTGCCTAGTTCGAATGATTAGCGCGAAACGGCAGATCAATACGTAGATAGAAGCTCTCTGGGGGAAGAATATTTTAGGTATATTTAAGATGATGATGGTTGCCTTGTGGACATGGTCATACAAAGTAAGTTGCCAGATGATATATGCTACAAAAAAATATTACAAAATAATATTAAAGTAATCAAAAATTGAAGATATGTTTAAAACAATCTCAACTTTATATAACTTGAATCATAGATGTTGGAAGATCCACATATTTATCAATATTTTTAGAAAGAAACTATAACAGCCTTATAATGTTTTTGTATAATTCAGTTAATGTTATTTCATATATCTACCCAATGAAGTAACAGTTCCTTAAGTGCTGGAAGTTATTATATATTTTTCTTATTTATATTTTTCTAGAGTTTCTTCACTTATTAGTTGCGTGCCCTCTCTCTCTCTCTCCTACCTTCTCTCTCTGTTGATCTACTGAAAATTGTCGCGCATATATTTATATACCGACAAAGAGTAATTATGCCGCGATATGTCAAGATATTTGCCCGACTTGCCACGGGCTGTCATCGTCTGCACGAAGACAACATTCCTGCGTCCTGCTGATCTGTCGTCGATCGTTGTCGCTGCTTCTGACCCTGCAGAAGCCACTGTCAACCACTGTCAAACACTGCCCCGCCCCGCTTCGCCTTTAGGGCTGCCCTTGTCTGTCAGCGCGCAGCTAAGCCACAGCGCGGGGCATGCGATTAGGGACGAACGGGTGGCAACAACCCTTTGGCCAGGGATGTTCGCTAGGGGTGCCTTCTCCTGAGGGTTGTCCGACTTGCCTGACTTGTGAATGTTGCTTGTCGGCATCCGACGATGTTCATGTTAATTTGCTGCGTGTAATTGCCGAACTCATTTCCGTAGTCTACCTCAACAGTTGTTGTTGTTGGTGTTGTTGTTGCTGTTTATAAGTTCTCAACAGTTTTGTCACATTCCTTTTTTTTTGAGTTTGTGCGCTCTTTAATGGATTTACGACACGAGACTCGGGTAAATGTCTCATTTATGTTGCTTATAAAATGGCATAAAATTTTACTGCCATATAAAGTTGGCTTAGCATGCACTAACTGTGCACAGTGGGAACGACAGCAACAGCAACAGCAACAACAACAACAATTGCAATAACAATGGCAACAAGAATCGCCTGATAACTATTAAGATAACTGCCCTGGTCCCGTTGCCATATTCAGGTTGGGGGCTCTCTGGCAAATCCTTGAAAACGTTTGCAATAAATGCAAAAATCCTTACAAATAATATGAGAATGGTTATGGTCGCTGTTCGAGCTTATCGCAGGCATAAAAACACAAACACACACACACACCCGCTCACACACACACACACACACACACACACATAGATATAGAAACACATTGGGAGAGTGTTGGCAGCAAAACAATCTAAACAAGAAAAATTGCACAAATTGCCCGGCTTCGGTTTCGCTTCTAAACAGCGGCAGTAAACGGCCACTCGATCCGACAGATACTGCTCTATACTGCTCCGTATCGGCCCAACGTCATCATTGCGAGCGCACAGTGGGCTGCACAGTGTTTGTGCGTGACAAAAAGGGAAGAGACCTATCATTGTGTTCATTGTTAATTTAATTGAATTAAACTTAAAATTAATTTATTATTTAATCAGCGATTCTTCATTATTGCTTAAGAAATATTTATGTTTCAAATAACAAATATTATTGGCAAATTTGTTTAGTTTATGTTACTTGAAAATTCTTATGATTTGTATTATTTTTAAAGGAAATTTTTATTAAAAAAAAATAAAATTTTTTATTTGTACATAAATACTTATTTACATAATTTATTTTAATGTCACAATTCATTAAGATAATGAAAGATTTGCAGCAAGCTACTAAGCATGTCGTCAGTTTATTTTTATACAAATAACGAAAAACTTAAATAAGAAATTCCAATTTAAATTAAAATGAAATTAATTAATCAAAATCAAGAAATTCAAAATTCTTTTTCTCTTATTTGTAATAATACTTTTTATTACCTTATACAATTTCTAGCCATTATAAGCAAGTTTCACAAATTGTGTGCCAAACATTGTTCCACTGTGCGCCTAGACAAGCGTCCAAATAACAGCAAGCCGAACAGCAACAAGAACACACACGCACACTCACTGGGCGCTGTGGAAACTCTTCAATACGAAAATCTAACGATTTGTTTGCATTTTTATTATTTCCTGCTGCTGAAATTGTCACAAAATAAAAATAACAACAATCGGGCAACAGCAAGAACAACAATAACAGCAACACGATGCCGAATGCAGCTAGTAAGACACACAAACAGACAGACAGACGGAAAGACAGACAGTGAAGAGAATAGTTGGATAGAACGGGGCAGGCTCGACCCAAGCACGCCTCGTCAGGGGCCTTAATGGTGTTTGGTGTTTGGTGTTGGGGCACACCCCTTGCACTTCTCCCATAGAGTATCTCGTATCTCGTGTATCTGCAAGTGTCAGTTTGGCACATCATTTGGCCGACACAATGGCAGGCGGCGGCGGCTGCCTTTGCCGTCGCCTTGCATTTTGACGGCGGCAGATTTGGAGGCGCAGATGGATATGGATATGGATATGGACACTTCCCTGCCCTTCCCCCACTCCTTGCCCCCTCCATTGCTGCTTGCTTGACATGCGCTCGCATTTAGGCAACATTATGCACAGGATTAGTTGACGTGCTCGCCACACCGCCAAGTCCAACTTCAAGTCCAACTCCAACTGCCGGCTTAGCTGCCTTCTGCTTCTTGTCTTGGGGACACGTGCATGTTGCACGTTGCATGTGGCTGTGCGCCTTGTGGGTGGGCGTGTCCTCTTCGCTTTCTGTTTGTGTCTGGGTAATCGACACCGAAATCAAAATATTGCCCATCCGTTGGATTAGTTGTGATTGCGTCTCGATTGTCCTCCTCTTGCCACCTCCACCCCTGTGTGACCGCATCGCACACGCCTCGCTGCGGCGGCAGAGTTAAGCTCAAAGATGCACGTCACAACTTGCGTCGGGCTAATTTATAATCCGTTTAACAACATTTAATATACCCGAAGCCCTTTGGAGGCGTGTCTCTTGCTCATTGCCAAATGGGCAGGAAAATATTTGCAGAGCTGATACACCCTGTAACCAGTAGGTGGGGAATATGAGCTGAGTTTGGTATAGCATATTAAACTTACTACAGAGAAAGAAATCTATTTGGATGATAAAGTAAATATTGGAAGCAATTCTTTTACAAATATTTATAAATTTTGGGTTTAGTTTTTAGGCGTAGGAAATATGTTTAAATTCTTAAAGCTTGTTTTTTATATGCAAATACGAGGGTCGAGTCCGTGACTTTTTGTATTTGCCGCGCACCTGCTCTAAATACAACACTGCTCCTGTCAGCAGTTATCGATTAACAGCTGACTGTAAAATTTTGAGAAAGCTGCGTTTTTTGGTTTCGTTTTATAGGCATTGAAAGCAGACGATCTCGTGAATTTTAACGAAAATGGAAAAAGGAATTTCGTGTCAGCATGGCAAAATTTCATAAATTGGGCTACGAACTGCTACCCCATCCAGCATATTCTCCAGATTTAGCCCCCGTGACTATTTTTGTTTCCAAACATGAAGAAATGGCTCGGCGGTAAGAGATTCGGGTCATCACAGAAACAAACGACTATTTTGAGGGCCTTGAGAAAACCTATTATTTGGAAGGAATAAAAAATTGGAAAAACGCTGGACTAAATGTATAGAGCTAAAAGGAGATTATGTTGAGAAATAAAACGCTTCTTTGACGAAAAAAATATTTTATTCAAAAAGTCACGGACTTATCAAACAACCCTCGTATAAATATATATATATATATTTATTTATTTTTTAAAGGATAGATATGACTTTTGTATTAGAATAAATGTGCAAACAAAAACATTTCTGAAAATAAAATCAGATCAGAGCAGCATAAAGTGGGATTGGTAATTGCAGAAATTTCTTGAGTTAATTTTTTTCCACAATAAATGAACTAAGAACCAGAGACAACTTGCTGTATTTGCTTAAGATACGTTTAAACAAATTCTCAATGATAATTCATTATTATATAATTAATTAATATATGAAATATTAAGATACATTTAAACAAATTCTCAATGATCATTTATTATTATATAATTAATTAATATATGAAATATAAGTGTGAAAGAAGTTTTCTTATATCTGAAGATATTCCCGTAACCTTTGTTTATCGCATACATTTTTATTTGATTTATTTTCCAAGGTATTAAAAAATCCCTTCTTTTCCACAACTTCGCATGTGGCCGCCATTTTGGCGAATATGATTTGTATGTGGGCGATAGGAGTTACTCGTGGGCGTGGCAAAGAGCATCATTTCAATAGACAATCGATGGTGGATTGCATGAATCGACGGAACTGAACACGATGCGACTCCCTCTCCAGCTCCATCACCATCTCCAGTTGGCCCGGGCCAGAGTCTGTTTCGGGATAATTTGCCTTGCCGTTGCAAATGATGAAGCATTAATCGGTGCGCTTGGGCCCTGCCCCGTGGGCGTTGACCAGGCGAACGGACGTGAAGTAACAGATTACAGTTACTTCTTGACAGACCCCAAGACGACTTGTCCTGGTAGGGGGCTGTGCAGAGGGGATAGAGGGGGGAGGGGGACTGTCTCTGCTCGTTGTCGTGACATTGCCAACCGCTGGACCAACTGGCGCAATGGAAGGCGACGCGATTTGCTGCTTGGCTGCGCTGTCTTACCACGCCTCCCCCTGCGCCCCGCACAGCGCCCCCTTTAACAACACCCTCTCCTCAATGGAGGCGGCAGCGCAGTGATTACATGAAAAAAGCTAGTAGAAAATGGTTTGACTGGGTATGCAGAACTAGGGAATACCCTAGTAGGGTAATTTGATGTGAAGGGAAATATTTCATCTTAATTAGAAAATTTATAAGGTTTTTATTGTTTATATAAATTTTCCATACTAGGTTTATTTATATATTTGTTTTCATTTTCCATACTAAACGTATGACTCAATTTTAAACTAATAATAAAGAAATTTAGGCCAAAAATTCTAATTTTTCTATAAATTCTAATTCAAATAAATATTTATTTTCAACGTATATTTTATATTAACAAATTAAATGGAAGTAAAGACTAAGTTTATTCAAGTGTTTAAGCAATATTATTTATATATATTATTAAATATTATATTAATAATATTTATACAATGAAAAACACAGCTCACTCCCTGGATTATTATCCTCCCTAATTTACAGGGTATATAAAACTTTCAAGCAATTTTTGCCAGGCTGCAGTGCAATGCAGAAAATTACTACACTTTATGCTCGTACGGGAACATGACAGGGGGAGAGCGTCAGGAGAGAGAGAGAGGGGGGATCAGGAGGAAAAAGGGGTCGCCACAGTGAAGCCTCGACCCGAGTACAGTTTTGCAGTCTGCTGCTTCAATAATACCCGCAATCCCAGCAGCAATTTTCAAAATTTCAATCCCATGTCTCTAATTCGCCTTCCCACTCTGCACTCCCCTCCCTCCCCTCCACGCTCCTCTCAATTACATTCTCAGTGATTTGTTTGCTGCATTTTGCCATTTTGTTGTTGTTGCTGTAATACCTCTTGTTGTTGTTGTTGTGGGTTGCTGCAATGCTGATGATGAGTCGATCTAATTTCTCATGTTGGAATCATCGATTCATCGTTTTGTGCTGCTCCCCTCCCCCTCGAAAAGAAGCGCCAAGTGCCGGATGCAAGTATCACTCGCTGTTGCTCCCCCCTCCCTCGCAGCGTCTCCTTCTCTCTCTCTCCATCTTATTCCCTGCAGCTGAGGCCCAATCAATCCAGCTCGACTGCAGCGAAACCACCCACCGGTCGCTCGGTCGTGTTTTAATGCCAAATCTAAGCGGTTCGAATATATTTTCCCCCGTTTTGGGAGCAGAAACGCGGCATAATTGCCGTTTTGTTCAGTTCCAAGAGAGAGAGAAAGAGAGGCGGAGAGAGGGAGGCAGAGAGAGGGAGAGACGCATACTTGGGAGTGGGAGTGGGAGGGAGATAGCGAACGAGCAAAGGGGCAGCTCCAAACAAAAATTGCACAATTTAAGCAGCCAATATATGCATGTGTGAGTGTGTATGCGTGTATGTGTGAGTGTGTATGTGTGTGTGTATGTATTTGTGTATGTGCTTGTTTGTGTGTGTTGCCTGGTTTTTTTTTGCCAGCGACTGTTTTGGTTCAAATCAAAAAATCACAACAAAATTACTCGCCTGTCATGAAATTTGCCTCGAATTTTTTCTCTTTCTCTTCGACTTCTTTTTTTTTTTACGCTGCTGATGCAAAACGTTTTGCTATTTTACTTTTGTCTTGCCCCCCCCAGTCCCCCCTCATATACCCCCTCAACCCCTCTGCCAGACTGAGTGCAAAGTGTTCATGTGCTTTGCTATTTTTTTCCTCCAACTTTTGCTAACTTCTTTTTTTTTGTGTATAATTTGAAATTACAGTCAGTGGGACGCCTTCCGCTATGTGAAACCATTGCTGCACAGTGGGGTAGAGTCACTGTTAAGGCTGGGAAATTAATGAAACAGTCAGTATGATATGCGGTGAATGCATGTTAGAAATGATTGAAATAAAAGGTGTGAACAGCCTTAAAAGAATATATAAATACCTTTATCAAACTAGAAATGTATTTAATTCCTCAGTTTTTTTCAAGAAGAAAAGCCAACAACGAGAGTACTCAGAGCTGGGAATTCTATTGAATATTGAACATAAAGAACTCACCTCACTGTAATATCTGGCAATTTTAACAGAGACGCTACGAATGTCCACAAAAGCGGTAAAAGAATCTTTATAATTTCCCACTTCCATATGAACTATATTGTTTTATTATAGAAGTGAATCGCACTTGAACTTGATCAACATATGACTGAATTCTCACGTAGACTTAGCAAATTGAAATATATTCAATCAATTCAAAAGAGAATATATAAAACACTGAGAGTAATTCGAACACAATTCAAGTTCAAGGCCAGCGTAGACACGAACACTGAGAATATACTCAAATCGGCGTTATCAGCTGACTCTTGAGCATTGCGATCGAAGCTGTGCGGGTCTAATCTGAGCTATATAGGGACTGTTCATGAGGCTCAGAAAGTACTCAATGTACTCTGGTTCAGCTCGATTTAAACTATATTATTTATATGTATTGTGAAATTTATATTAATTTAAATAATGATATATTTTATTTAATATATATTTAGATTATTCTGCAATTGAAACTTAGTAAGTCGCAATTAATCAGTTCTATATAGACTTTGTTTATGAGGCGCAGAGAGTACTCAATGTACTCTGGTTCAGCACGAATCTAACTATATTATATTTATATGTTTATTGTTAAATATTATTATTTTTTATCATATATTATTGAATATATATTTTGTTTAATCTGCAATTGAAACTTTGTAAGTTGCAATTAATTAATTCTGATCAATTCCTAAGGTAACAAGAATTTTCGCTTACTTTTCATGCACTGTCGCACCACTGTGCCTGGCTTCCAATCAACGTGACGTATGAGTGTTTGGTTGTTTGTCAGCATCGACTGTGTTGTGTGTGTGTGTGTGTGTGAGCTGAGTTGAGTTGAGTTTAATGTTGAGCCGAGCAGAGGCTGCGGACCAGCTACGACTTAGATTGGGAGCTCGGTTGAAGGTTGGGAGTGTTGCTTGGGCTGCGACTGAGGCACTGAATGAGTGCCCGCTCGAGTTGGCCGGCCTCACAACGATCCTGAGCGGAATATGCAATTATGTATTTTTAAGTTCATGTTTTTACATATGCCAACTTTGTCCTCTTCTTGCTCACTTCCTCTCTCAACCTCTCTCTCTCTCTCTCTGCGGTCGTTGTTGCCTGTTGTTGTTGCTGCTCGCATTCTGCGCCCTATTGCTGTAAATGTAAAATTGCAGCAATTTTCTATGACTCCTCGGCTCGATTAGACGTCGACGTCGACGACGCGAACAGCGCCAGCGCCAGCGCCCTGCCTGTCCCCGCACTCCGCTCCTGTACTTGATTGCGAGCGAGTCTAACAAGCGCCCTGTGGGTGGTAGCGGGCCCAGTTATTATGAATTACAGCAATTTGTTGGCTCAGGCAACGGCAAAATGGCCGAAGTTGAAGTTGAAGTTGCAGTTGCAACTGCAGCTGAGGCACTCTTGCGATTATCGACCTTCGAGTGTGTGTGTGTGTGTGTTTGTGTGTGTGTGGCGGCAACTTAATTGAGTTGGCCCGGGCACACCTCTTAATTGATCGCAGCCAAACATAGAAATAACCACAAAATCAACAGTTAGCCAAAAATTCATTCAACTGCAACTTGCAACGTGCAACAACGTGCCGCGCGGTCTCACTCCGACTCGGACTCCAGCTGAGCTCCGGCTCGAGCTTGTGAGTGCTGCCTAACCCAGCAACAACAACTACAACAACAACAATGGCAACAATGGGCAGTCGACAGTGGCAGGTGGATGAGGAGGTGGTGTGGGGAGGGGAGCGAGGGGAGCTCGGTTCATTCGAGCTTTTTGGGTGTCAACTACAAAATAACAACAAAATGTTTCGCGCTCTCATGAATGTGAAGGTTTTTTTTTTGTTTGTCGCTTTTGTTATTGTTAATTTGAGGCAAACGTGATTGTTGTTGTTGTTGTTGTTGTTGGGTGGAAGTGTGCGATGTTTTAACTAATTATAAGCTAATCGCTGAGTGTGCAACTTGCAACGTGCAACGTGACAGCCGACAAGCATTCATACTAAGCACGAGGCTGTCTATGAAGTTTTCAAATAAATTTATAATCTGTTGAAGAGGCAGAACTATCGTTATTACTATCGTAGATAGTGTGAAATCATGTGCAAGCGGAAATAATTGAAGTGGTTATACAGATTTTGATTAGTTAGTGATATCATTACTTAACTGAAATTATCTAACAAAGAAACCACTTTGAATATTACTTACTTGTTTACTAAAATGTAATTGAGATCTTTAGATACTTAATCTTTAAATACTAAAATGTTACAAAGGTAAATATTAAATGTACCGGAACTTCTAGACTTGCAATCTTTTTCGTTTCTTCTAGATATTATTGAATTTCCCCCAAACAAAACTGCTTTATTCAATGTGCTTGCAATTTTGAAGAATCATTCCAATGGTTTCTTCGCAGTTCTATCGGGAATGTTTGGTACGTAACATAATATTTGCTTGTAATAAAAAAGACGCAATCGATGTATGAAATCGATTAACGATAATTGCGCGTAGTCAAATGGAAATTGGGAATGAAATGAGAATCAAGAATGGGGAATGGGGAATGGAATGAGAGGCATTCGATGAAAAGCGAAAGAATTACCGCGGCAACAATAATAAAAACAAACAACAAATTGCGCGTTGCAATAAAAATCGGTTCACAGATCAAGATCTATATGTGTGTGCATAAAGACTGCAAATCCAAATTTAAATTGTATATTTTCAATTGAGTTTCAGTTTTTGTGGCCCCCCCTTATGCCGCCAGTCACCGTTCCCCGTGCACAGTGCAATTTTCGTAATCGATTAAAATGAAATTCGTGCAGAGTTTTGACTGGAGTTTCCATTGGGTTGCTGTTCGATTGGGCCGATTGGGTTGTTCACTTGCCCCGACAAGGTTTCACTGGCTCCGAGATACACGTACTTGCAACTCTACATACATATGTATGGGGGGAAAATTCCTAGAACCAAAGTGGCCAACGTGGATGATTTGGTGAACTTTTTTGTGTTTCGTTTCTGAATGAAACGCAAAAGTGGAAAATTTACTGAATCAAATCACAGATTTGCATGGCGAAATCGCAGACTTCTGAAGCACTTGTCCAACTCGAATCCAAATCTACATCCAAATTCAAATTTAATGCTTTTCCCTGCGAATTTCAAATTAAGAATCCAATGCGATTGCATTTTTTCTTTCTTGTGTTTTTGCGAATTAAAAACTCAAATTGATCCAGTCAGCATGTAAATCAATCACCGATTGGAGAATTTTCTAGCATTTAATTGTATATATACACGTGTATATTAATTTATGATGAATAAGTTGAAATATTGAAACAGTCTTAGGCTGATCTTGTGAGTTGTTGAAGCATAAATGCATAAAATGTTCAATAGGAAAGCTAAGATCTTCCGCTTCTTCAATGTCTTAAGTTGATATAAACTATACTATTTATTAGTTATATTTGTAGATAACATATGTAAATTAAATAATAATAAGTAACTTCCTTATATTTCATTTCTTTAGATATTCTTTACACATAAAGCTAAAGCTGTAGTACAATATTAATCTTATCAGTATTAATTTCTCTATCTTTATTAATTTTTTCTACAAATTTAAATTCATTTTTACTGAAATATTGTTGGTATTTTGTATAGAAAAACTGGAGTAAAAATCGATTGCAAATCACTTTGGAGATTAATCGTTGGCTGACTGCGCTTTCTTGGGCTCTCTCTCTCTCTCTTTCTCTTTCAATCTTTAATTCACCCCTCTCTCCACACTTCTCTTGTCTTGTATTTTCTTTTGCACTCATTTTGCTCGATTTATAGCAAATGAAATGTACTTTATGCACTTTTTCAATGTGTTTTGTTTTCCTGCTGCTCCGGCAATGTCCGGCTTGGAGTTCAGGAGGTTCAATTGAAGCCAACTGGACATGTTTTTATTTCTCTGCGCCGATAGATCTGTGCGGGGAGGCTGCGACGTCAGCATTGAGTGCGCTGGCGGCGGCGCCGATAACAAATCGCAGATACATAATTAAATTACAGCGTTTTAATTTCTGTAATTAGTCACGACTTCTGTCGCAAGCGGAGCGCCGCAGTGCACAGGAGCAGTGACAGCGTCTCAGGGTGTGTGTGTGTGTGTGTGTGTGTGTGTGTGTGTGTGTGTGTGTGTGTGGGAGGCAGGGGGTAAGGCAGTGCCCTGACGGCGCCAAGAAGCGACTGCGCAGTCGTAGTGAATTCAAATCAAAGCCCATTTGCATCTAAGCAAATCGTATCTGAATCTCGAGCAAGTTCGCTGCCTGCCTCGCTGTGGCCGCACCCCCTTTCCTCCCCCCCCCCCTCTCCATTCCGTTCCCTGCTCTGCTTGGGTCCTGCTGGCGTAGTTGGTAATCGGATCAAGGAAATGATCTAGTTAATACGATCATGGGCCATAAATTGCCGGCGTCGCGTCGCTGAAAGCGAAATATGCAAAATATTTTGACTTTTGCTTTGCGTGTCGCCAAAATGCGCCAGCAAGAGGAAGGTGGGCAAGAGGAGAGGGTGCTCTGCTTGGTATATTGGTGACTGAGCGTGCGCATTCACATATAAATTAAAAAAACGTCGCACATTTCACACACGCCACGCGGGGCGACTTGATTCATGAAATATGCGAAGCCAACGGCAGCAACAAGTCAAGCAATGTGGCTCAAAACAGGCACAGCAGCAACACAGCAGCAGCACCGCCACCACCCTCCTCTTTCCTATTTAATCTCTTCAGGCTTGTCGTCGCCATCGTGATCATCGTCAGCATCATGATCACCATCACCATCATCATCATCTTTGTCGTGTAAACTCATTTAGAGCCATTTGAATACCAAAACGCGCAAAGCGCTCCAACCAAGTCCAAATGACGACAGTTTCTAGCCCACTGCACTTATTTACGACTATATCTCACTCCATGGCCGCATCGAGAGCCTCCCCGTGGAGTGGCCCACACTGGGCCCCAAGTCCGGTAGCTGTTTTTATCAGAGACCCGCTGAAATCATGAAATGCAACAAGATTTTTCTCTGCTCTCCCATTGTGCCTTGTTGGCCACCAAGAAGGCCCACTAAGGATCCAAGCAGATGTGGGACTCGTTAGTGGTGTATTCAAGGTGCAAGGAGGCGTGGCAGACCCCACAACGTGTGTATATACTTGGTCAACAGCTATAAATGCCAGAGTTGGCAAACTTCAGTTCAGTTCCTCAACATAATACGATATCGATATACGAGTATGGCACATCAGTTTTACCATTGTTACTCATTCGCTGTGAGAGGAAGATGGGATCAAGTCCCAAATGATATATATTGTATATAGATCTAGAATGGTATACTTACGATACATACCCCGACAATTGCGTCTGCCAACATCTGAAACTGCAATCCTAAAGAGAATCCATTGAAATAGAAAAAATCTAAAATATGTTTACAGAACAGGTAAAAAGTCTCAGTGAGTGAGTGAGTAATATTTTATTTATTTGCATTTATTTTTTTATGCATTTTTCACAATTATTAAATATTGCTAACAATAGTTGATTACAAGTTGTTTGATTACGATATTAACAATTATTTTTTGCTAATTTGAATTTGAAATTAACTAAATAAAAAATGTATATTGTTTTATTATTTTAGTTTAAAATTTACACTGGGATAGTAAAAACAAAATAAGCCGATACAACATTTGATACATTGGGAAAAACCCAATTTTATGAATCGCTACGTTTCAATTACCTCGCGGACGGATTAACATTTTTATGGTTTTGAGAGAGTGACATGAATACCACCAATTAGATGAGCAATCGCCAACCTCCTCCTGATAGTATATTCCATTTAGGTGGCTAAATAAAGAAAAATCACACTCAATTAATTTGAAAGATTCTTATGACAATCAAACGATCACTTACCAAGAGAAAACTACATTGTACCACCAGCCAGCATGGCGATGTCTTACGGAATTCCCAAAACTCATCTTGTCGTTGTCACTATCGAAAGTGGAGAACTGTGCATGTTCGTGATATCTCATTCTGTCCTCGCCTGCATTCCCAGAGTATGTTCCCAAGCTGAGCAACCTGTATTTATCAGCCTCTCCTGCTATTCTGAAGTTATCATAACGAGCATAGAAGGATAAGCTTTTATAAAAATAATTTACTTTAAATGCCTCCATATATATATAGAGCTCGTGAGGCTTTTCGTTGGTAAGGCGATGTATTTTCTCGAGGCCGAGAAAGAAGTCGCCTGACATCTGGCCAAACCCATTCTTATAGGCCTCCCAATTCCTATAAAAGTTTTCTCTTCCATCTATGCGCTGTTGGATTACGGTCCATCCTGGACCAGCTATTTCACTATTGCACAGTACCGGAAAGGTTTCAATGTTGGGTATTTTAATATTGTGGACGTTGGAATCACCAAAAGAAGTGCAACTAGTTGGTATCTCTTTCAACTTTCTTATTTGCTCTTTCAATTCGGTTTCTTTCGCTTCCATTTCTACATTTACTTGCTTTTGTTTCTTTAACTGATCTTGACTCTCTTTAAGTTTCGCTTGAGTTTCTTTCAGTGTTTTCTCCTTTGATGCAACTTGTTTTTTAATTTCAGCGATAGTTTTTTTTGTATTTTCTAACTGATGTTTATATCCACTGACAACACTTTGAGTCTCTTTCAAATTTAGTTGGCACGTTTTAAGAGTTGTTTCTTTTGATTCCATTTGTGCAGCGTATTCGGAAATTGTTTTGTTATTGGTCTTTAACTGATCCTCATAATTACGTAATTTGGAAGCATTCGAATCGATTTTAGAGAGTTCTCTAGCTAGCTCTTCTTTAATAAAGGATTTAAGCTTATCTATTTCGGCGTTAACTGATTCAACATTTTGTTGCAATAAATTGTTGCTATTCTGCAGAACGGAAATGGTAGTTTGCAGGTCTTTGATATGAGTATCCTTACTTAATATTAGATTTTCATTCACTTTGCCTTCTGCCAATTTCACCTCTAGTTCTTGCACCTTTGCCCGCAGTTTGTTCACTTCTCTCCTTTCTTCTTCATAGCTCAGCTGCTCCTTTTGCAGTTGATCAACATAGTTCAGGATTGGCTTCACAGACTGGAACGTGTGGGTGCCACACAGATCGTTTAGTTCCTCGGTGGTCTTGCAACTCTAGCGGAAGGACAAAATGTAAATTGAATGTTTTATTCTGTCGCTTCATAAATTGCACTTCGCCTATAAGTTTTACACCCTTTGCCCATTGGAAAAGGTCAAAGAAAGATATAACAATCATCGTTGACGTTATTCAACAGCTCTTGAGCGATGCTCATGCTCTTTTGGTCAAAATTTAGCAAAAAATCGCCGCACGCAAAACATTTATAACCTTTACGTCTCTCACAACCAAACAAAAAATGCTATACACTTGAAACTTGGTACAGATGTTCGGGAAGAGTGTACCAACATAGCCCGCGAAATTTTAAAAGTCATCTTGGTTTTTGAACACACCTCGTATATATACATTATTGAGTCAGCAATGTTTCCCAGCAAGTGTTTCAAACTTTTCACCAAATTTAATTTAATACAATAATATGTTCCCTGGGCATGAAAATGAGCCACATGGGTTCAGAGATTCTTATCAGTAGGCATTGCATGCGTATATGAGTATTAATAGGTACATAAATACTATCTATACATATATGTACTTTATTCATATATAGAATGTATGATGAAATTTACAGCGTGACGCATTCAATAATGGATTTTATTCAGCGATGCTGGACACTTTCACAGACACTTGCAACGTCAGAGTTTCCATTTCTATATGATCAAGTTTTATAAACTTACCTCACTACTGTCCATTGCAGTTGCAGAAGAGCCGCTACTCAGGACGAGAGTCCACAAGAAGAGGAAGTGAATGATCATTTTCAACTTTTGCTTTTCGTTTTATATAGTATGAGAAAACTGAACCGCACTCGCACTGATCAGCATAAGACTGAACTCATCTGAGGATCGCCACAATTGTATTTATCAATTCAAAATTCGACTCGAAAGCGAATATATAAAACACTGAGAGTAAAGTATAGTCTAGTCATGTTGAGAGCGCAAATAAAACACTCAAAATCGTAAGGTTGGCATGATCAGCGTTATCAGCGGGTCGTGACACTCAAAGCGATGTGATGTCATGCAGAGTTTCTATTTATGAAACATAGCAATAGCCGTGATCAATGAGGTTTAATACGTGTATACTATATGTAGTCGAATTGTTCATTCTTTCTCTTGCATTATCCTCAACTAGTTTTTTGTACTATATATCTGACTAAATTAATTTTGTATGCATTGGAAATATAGTTAACCGTTTCGCAATTCAACTCGCCTTGGGCTGTAATCTAACGGCAAACAATGTTAACTAAGTACGAAAACCTGCCAAGCGTATCAGGTATATGTATCTATATATACATATGTGTGTATGTATGTGTATGTATGTCCGTGTAAATGTATGTACACTGCATGAGTTGTTAAAGTCTTGTAAATAAACGAAATGCGAACTCGGCAGAAATTCACGTCAGGATATGAAGAAAGTCGAGTGTATGTATGTATGTATGTATGTAGCTGTATAGTATCTCTGTGCAGCCATATGTATCCGTATTTAAGTGTATACATGCACATATACATAGCAATTGCCGAAAGTATATTTGTGTTTGTGTTCAACGTGGAAGTTGCGAGAACATAAAGGTCAAAAGTTTCTCGTTTGCAGTTCAAACTTTTTATGCAGTTTTTTCTTTATCAAGCGTGTTGCACAGCACGGAGCACGGCGGCACACAGACACACCCGCACTCACACACACACTCACACACACACACACACACATTTGCCCTGCCAAAGACCTTCGCTCTGGTCGTACCGTGCGCCTTGAGTGCGCCACATCCTCACTTCTGCTAAAGGTAGTTTTCATATTTTTGGCGATAAGCAACGTCTCTCTCTGTGTGCGTCTGTGTTGTGTGTGTGTGTGTGTGTGTGTGTGTGTAAGGGTCCTGCACTTAGGCAACGCGTCGAAAAGGGCGCTCATTCGCCCAGGTGGACCCTCCGCGCAGGGCGAAACAAAAAGTGGGAGGCGAAAGAGCAAAAAGATTCGCTGCAGCAAATGGCGAAGCATAAATTTATGTAAAAAGATCTGTGATTTATAACGGCAACCGGGGGGTAAAACTTTTATTTCGCCCCACAACGGCGATGACTGCGATTCGCAGCTACCCCCAGTGCTACCCCAAGCTCCACTGAGAGAAATTTCGCAGTACTACTCAATGAAATGTCAGAATTGAGATTGAAGAATCAAAGGAAGGTTGAAAATCCTTCGATTAAACGGATTAAACTTTCTTAACTGGAAAAAACAATACTTTGTCAATATTAATTACTGTAATTATAAATTCAGTTTATATCATTGATAATTATCAATAGTATTTATTTATATATAAATATTTATGCAAATTTATGAGTTTCTTACGTTTACACAACATTCAAATGCAATTTTGACAACAAAAGATTTCTTCGTTTGATAAAAGGTTTGTTGAGTTAGCTAATGTGATATTATATTTAAATAATATGGATGAATAAAACTATTAATGCAATTATTTTTTGAGATTACTTTAACAAGATGGAAATATAAAAATATTTGAACTATACGATTTTCTTAAGTTCCATTACTAACCGAAGTTTGTCTGGGAAATATTGTAATTTCATTTAGAAATGTATATCAACTGCATTAAATATGCAGAAATATTATCAGATTAGGGTATTAGTAAGCTGGGAATAACACTCCTTGATTTCTTGCAGTGTACGTTTAATTTATGGAATTTTAGTTTCGACGCCGCCGCCGCAACTTTTGCCTTCTCATGTTGTACGCTCACGGTTAACGTTCCATTCTTGTTGCTGTTGTTGTTGTTGCTGTTGTTGTAGTCGTCCTTGTCCTTGTTGCTGCCTCTGCTGTTGCTGTTGTTGTTGCTGTAGCTTTGCAACTGCGTGCGCCTGTCACACGTGAGTGTGTGTGCAAGGGAAGAGGAAGTGTGGCCAGTGGGCAGTGTTGGGTAGTCTCGGCTCTGTCCTTAGTGTGGAGGCGTGCAAAGTTGAAAGTTCCAAAAGCACATAAATCAGATGCACTTTCGGCATTTCCGGACACCGAAAAAAGCTCCACAAAAGGCGAGAAGGGGGAGGAGTAGGAGCAGCAGCAGGACCTGGACAGAGTCCGGAAATTAGCCGGCGATTTTACTGGTCAGCCTCGGAGTCCGCTAACTGCATCGATTGCCGCGTTATTGCAGCCATTTGTGTATCTGTAGCTGCAGCTGCAAATGTATCTGTGCAGTGGAATTGTATCTGTAACTGCAGCGGTTGCTGTAACTACATTTGTATCTATAACTTTATCTGCAACAACCATTGCAGTTTAAACTTTGACTGTATTCGAATCTGCATCTGTATCTGTATGTGTAGCTATGGCTATTCAACTCTATCTTTATCTATATCTGCACTTCTTTCTGATGAACTCGCGTCGTTTACCTTAAGTATCTTTCGTTTTTCCCTCTTTGCATCCTGCTAATGACAGACGATCCACGTCAAAATTCAATTAGTCGCCAGGGATGCCCCAAAATAAAGTTCCTCCTCCACCCGCTCCCCTTCCACAGCTCCCTCGTTCCCATCTACGGGTACTCATAAATGATGATGACGCCGTGGGGCGCATGAAATATAAAGCAATTTCGCTAATTGCCATTAGGAATTTTGTCCCTCCCCCACACCCCACACCCCGCCTGGCGCTACTCCAGTAGCTGCTCCAGTTTAGTGTGCGCTAATTGAGCGACTTGCTCATTAGAGTGGCACGCGGAGCACACTGAGCCAAAGAGAAGAAAAAGGTGGGCGAGGGCAGCCAGGCGAGGCCATAAATTACGCACACACACACACACACACACACACGTAAGCCCAAGCTACGCATCCGATAGCGCGTATCTCAAAGATACTTTCGCTCATATTTCGTGCAGCTAAGCCTGTCTCGAGCGTCGCAATGGCAATCGAACTTACCAAATCCGCTTTGATCCCCCATATGAATCTGGTGGCGAGAAGCGAAATGAACTTTCAGCTGGCGCCGCATCTGGTCAAATATTTGCGCAGACTTCAAGAAGAATCCACTTGGCATAATCATCCATCGCTTGTTCCATCCTGGGCACAAGTGTCCATTTAATTTTGCTCAAGAGTGTTTAAAAAGTACTCTATAAATACACTTGAATAATAAAAAAAAAAAAAAAATAAATAAAATAAAACAGCGGGAGGACCTGCTGACAGGCCCGCACTCTACCTCCCTCCACTTCCTCTCTGTTTGCCTTTGCCCTTCTGTGCCGCACGCGACAAGTTTGTCGATTCGCACCCCTCATGGCTCTGCGGTCTCAGGGTGGCTTCTGCACTGCTCCCCCCCCCCCTCTTGAACGGGGTGTGGCAGTAGCTTATGTTGTTGCGAATCACAGTGACAAGATAATAAATAAATATCAAAATATGTCATAAAGAGATTTCCAAACTGACAATCAACTCGAGTCTGCCTGCCTCTCTGTCTCTCTGTCTCTCCATCTGTCTGTCTGTCTCTTGTCGCCTGTTTGGGTGGTTGTGCCTGCTCTGAAATTGAACATAAGGTGCTTTGTGTGTAAATATTTGCAACCGGCTTTGCCTGCTCGTGTGAAACTGAGCGAAAGGTGATTAAAGCTCTCACAAAATGCATCGAATCGAAGATAAAAGAGAATTGCTTTATAGTAATTAAAAAAAAAAATTGCCTTACTATATAATGAATATCAAATGCAAACAATAACAAATAATCAAAAACCTTGAAAGTTTATAGCTGAAAGTTAAATGTAAATTCCTAGCTATCTACAGTAATCAACTCAATCTTTTTCATAACTGACCTCAGCTAGCACAGGCACCCCTTTAACTAATTTACTTGCCGTATGAAATTGGAGACACCTCTTGCAACTGGTAACCAGTTAACTGACTGCTAAATGGGTAACCCTATCCCACGATGACAGTCAACAAAGTGCGAAACGAGCTCAAATGCCACTCAGTGTTTGCAACTCTATACGCACACATGAGTCAGGTCTGGGCCTGGCAACCCTGAAAGGGGTTAAGCGATGCCAAGCAGCAACCCTCGGCAAGGACTCAAATTGGAAATGCTTGTCATATCCTTCATTTATCTGCCTTGATACATGGATTTTTCATTTTTATACACACACACAGACAGAACTTATTTCATAAATTATTTGTCACAATTAATTGCATTGTGTGTGCGGGTGTGTCCTGTGCAAGGAACAGGTTATCGGGACGAGAAAATCCCATATGAACTCAGTGCCCCAGCAGGGGAAACTTTTCCCGATACATTTGCAACACATTTTCAGCAGTTTTTGTAAAACTTTGTCACCACTAAATGTGCGGCGGGTGGGCGGCAATTCTACTCTCTCTCTCTCTTCCTCTGACTGTCTGCCTGCTGTCTGTCTCACTCTCGCTCCCCCCTTGGCTGGGCAGGGACAAAAGGATGCGCTCGGCTGACAAATAATATGATGAGATACGACATATGTGCAAACAACTTTTGTGCGGAGCTCGATATAATTGAAAATCATACAGATCCACATCGTCTGTATATAAAGACATAGAAGAAGTAGAAGCAGGAGACGGAGAAGGGAAGGAAAGTGAAGGGAGTGCCGTTATGTTTTGCGGGGCAATTTAGAGGCCAATATCCTGCTGTGAAATATGCCCTGATTTCCCGGCCACTTTGTCCATTGTTCAGCGACCTCGGCGCTGGGTTGCATTAGGCGTTGGATTTAGCGCTCAGAAATGATTTATGATTATGACAAATTGTTTGGCAGTGCGTGGTGACTAAAGGGAGGCGGGCAGAAGCTTTAAGTCTCTGCAAAGATACTCGAAGTGTGTTCAAAGACAGTTTTCAGCTCTGTAAATCCTGGCGGAATCCCTTTCAGATTTATAAGTTTCCTAGCATAAGATATACTGATAAGGTTTTGGGTTTGATGAATACTTTGCTTGAGCAGATTTTATGCTATTCAACTGACTTCTCAGCACTGCCTCAGGTATTTAAATTCCCATTAATGTTTTCCACTAACCACAAATTGCATTTCTTCGATCTTTCCCATTGTCAATTCAATGGAAAAGTCGTATATCAATGTGGAAGAAATCGAGACATTTAAATATATATTATTTTCGTTTTATTTTTTCGAGTCTGGAGATCTAACGATCTGAGGCTAGAAATAAATCAGAATATGCTCATTAGACAGCACGGAATACGGAATCAGGATGAGGTGCGGGGAGCGGGGAGCACATGCAATTAATGCTGATAATAATCAAATAATTAACTTTCTTAATTGAAAACAATGAAAAGAGTTTTATGTTGCGGTGCTAGAAATGTTTTGGTAACATTAACACTTTACCCAGGGCGACGACAATCGCATTGTGTACCTGGGAGTCTATTAAAACCGTAGGTTCTTTAAGAACACATTAATGGGCCCACAAGACAATGGGCCACAGCACTAGAGCTGCCGTTTATCGCTCGGTCTCCCTGCGGGCCCTCGTCATAAAAATGGGAAAATAATATAATTTTATCCGGGAAAAAAACTAAATAAAAATCGATGCCATAAGGCGGGCAGTGCCATAAAAATGTGACAAGACATAAAGCAAATGTCCAAACACACACAAACACACCAATACACACACATAGAGAGCGTAACATGCGGCACAGGAAGGCGGCAGGACGAGCCAGAGAGGTCCAGAAGGAAATACAATAAATTACTTGACGGAAAATATTGATAAGGTGACACAGAAAACGGACAGAGTCAGTCCCTGACAACGAAACGGACACTGCCACAAAGACGAAGACGAAACGACCAGAGACGAGACGAAGACGTCGCCGAAGACGGGCCTCAGTCTCATTCTCATTCTCATTCTCAAACTCATTCTCCTTCCTCGTTTTGGCCCAGACACGAGATGACACCCAGTTGATCCCAGTCGGTGCGCAGCCTTTCGTTGGCCTTGCTACTTTTTTATAGTCTCCGTCTCTGTCTTCACCTTCACCTTCGTCTCCGTCTTCGTCTGCGTCCACGTCCCGCCGGTGTCGCCAAAGATGACGCATGTTCCGGTGGCGGCAGCCCAAGTGGCCATCAGGCCGAAATGAAATGAGTTAAACGCTGCAGGTAAGCCCGGCTACATATGCTGATAAGCCTGGATATGGCTGAGCATCAGTCTCCGTGGCGGAGAGGGGGGAGGGGAGCAGGGCAGAAGTCTTGGGCATGTACAACACATTCTTGCATTCGTAATCGGGTGTGACTTGGTGTGTGTACTTAGTGCTGTTAGTGCACAAAGCAAATCTAACGCTTCTAATCTTTAATTTCTCTATAAAAGGGGTGTATCAAGTACTCAAGTATGGGATGTATTTTATTGCAGTTGCTACTCTTTTTATGGCGAGCAACTTGAAAGTAATTATCCATTTACTTATTACAATTCGACGAACTTTCTTTCTTTAACTAAATTTAATAATACTTCCACTTACATTGGCTCCACTTCTGCTGATACTTCTTCTTCTTCTCGTATTGTTTCTACTCTTTATCTGTAGATCTTCTCTATAATTTATTTGTTAAGGCAATAGTAAATCAGAAATTATTAAATACAAATAAAAGTAACAAAAATGAAGCTGAACAAGCACGAAAGTTGCTGTCGAATATGGTCGACTGTGAGATACTCTTCTACAAACCTTGTGTAGGTCTCACTTAATGTTTTAAATTTGTATCTATCGGATGTATGCAACTTCTTGTGAAGCACGGCTGATGCACTTCATTTTCTGAAGCATCGCTTAACGAAGTTGCAACGAATGAAGTGTTTATATTACAGAATAATGTCCCCTCTATCTTAAATTTTGTACTGAAATTAAGTGTAGCTTATTTTATAATTATATTTTATACTTATTCTTGTTATTATAGTATACTTATTATAGTTAGTCTGCAGTGCATGAAATAGTATTTATAGGGGACTCAGAGTAACCTACTTAGAGTATTCAATAGTTTTCATAAGTACTCGCCGAGTATAACGATCATATGAAAGGGAATATGCAAATGAACCTCAGCGATAAGAATCAGAGCAAGATACTTAACGAGTTTCGCAATCTATGCATATTGATAATGATCCGAGGCTGATTAGTGTAAATTATAATCAAGCGAAACTGGTTCTGTGGCTGTGGATAGTAGAATGATAAGACCGATGCTCCGATCAAAACTCACAAAATGTGAAAAGTTACAAAGAAATAAAACGAATTTCTGACATTGCCAGATCAGATTCGCAGGGCGATAAAACAAATTAGCACCTCGATGCGGACCAAGACGAAGACAGAGACGGACACGACACGATCCGATCCAATGCGAAGTGAAGCGAACGAGTTGTAATAAGCTAATAATTTATAAATTCAAATTGATATTCAGCTGGCATAGAACTGCAGAAATAATTCCCATGATCGGGGCGAGGCACAAATCATTCGGCGTGTATTGCCGAATCCGAGTTCGAATACGAATACGAATACGAATACGAATCGGAGGCAATTTCCCAGCACGTTCGAAGTGAGGCAAGCTCATTAATTAAATTGAGTTTACATAGGCATTCCTGCCTAGACACAGAACGGGCTCCAAAGACGAAATGACGAACTATGGCGACAACTCTGGCAATTAAGAAATTTATAATTCCCAAACGTTTTCAAATTGGCGACGGCGACGGCGACGGCGGCGAATTAAAATTACACAGGCAGCGCAATAGATACAAAGATAGATAGATACACGGATAGATAGCTGCATAGATAGATGGCTATATAGATGGATGGATGGCTGACTGGATCGGGACATATAAATAAAGGTTCAATTTTGACGTCATAAAAAAAGCGTTAGAAACGTGATTGAAATCTGTGAGAAATTTCAGGTACGCGCAACAACAACGGAGGCGCCTCGAGGCGACAGATATCGCACCATGGACGTGTCTGCCACGTCTGCGCATGCGCACAGTCTGTGTGTGTGTGCCTGTGTGTGTGTGCCCGTGTGTGTGTGTGTGCGTGTGTATCTCGTATTTCATATGCCGTTTAAGCTAATTGCCGCCGAGCTACCTCGCTGGCTTCGTGTATGAAGATTGTCTTCTTGTTGCTGTTGTTGTTGCTGTTGTTGCTGTTGTTGTTGTTGTTGCTGTTATTGCTGTCGCTGACAGTTGAGCAATAATAATTGTCAAAGCTCTGACTTAACTTGACTTATCGTCGCCGCGCTGCCGTCGCCTGCCCAACTTCTTCCCAAGCTGTTTCCTCGCCCATTCGGACTCAATTAAATTGTCAAAAGTTGCCGCAAGAAGCACCACGGCAAGAGGAGAGTGGGGGGGGGAGGAAGGCAGCGAAGACGGTAGCGCGTCTTCTTGTGGCTTAATGGCGCCAAAGTTCCCCCTCAAGGGACAGTCTTCAATATCAATTAGCGCCACCTGAAAAGCGTTTTTCAATCGCCGTAAGTACAATATTTATGCAGTCATAAACAATTAAACACGAGTTCCCCCCTCCCCCTTGCCACTACGACTCTTCCCCCGCTGCTCCATTGTGGGTGCATAAAAGTTGTTGCGCCGCCTCGAAGTTGTCATTAAATGTTTATGGGTTTCTTTCTCAATATGCGAAGGAATTTGTTTTCAGAATTCACATTGGAGAAACTTTTTTGTATGAAATGCAGAGAAAGAAAGAAATATTAAAATAGTAATTAAAATTAAATTAATTAATTAAAATAATTTAAATAAATATATATAATATAACATATATATACTACAGAGAAAGTAAGTTGACGTTCTGAATGTTGTGAAGGGACACAGAAAAATTGTTATAGATACTTTAATGAAGGTTCATAATATATATAATGTTTAATAACTTTTGAATTGTCTGTAAGAAAATATCAAGCTGAAAATATATATGTTTAAGGGGTGTACATTATATATAATATATATAAGCTATTGTAGCTGAAAAAGAAAGACCAGATTCAGTTTCACTCTAAAGGCCAATGGAATATTGAACAAAATTATTGTTTACAAATAAAAAAGGAAAGTGAAGCGCGCGAGCAATGCATAAAAAGTGAGAGAAGTGCAGGCAGACTGAGGGACACAAAGATAGATAGACAGACAGACAGACAGACAGAAAGACTGAGACAGACAGATAGAGAAAGAAAGAGAGAGAAAGATGCACTCAGAGGCAACTGTCGAGCTGAGTGAGATGAAGCTGGTCCAACAATTTGTTAGCATCCATCGTGGCCCGTTGGGGGTGTAGCAGGTGCAGCAGGAACCGAAGCTGGTCGTCGTGATGTGGCGCAAATGAATTGTATTGGCAGCTGGCAGACGCCAAGCCAGAGGATGGGGAGGAGGGAGAGACAGGGAGGGAACTGAAGAAAAAGAGGAAAAAAAGCTAGCGAGCATATATTATAAATTAATGCGGCTGCGGATGTGCAACGACACTAATTAATTGGGCATTTCATAAAGTCTGCAGAGGCCGTAGGGGGTGGGAGGAAGAGAGAGAGGGGAGGGACACAGACGAGCTGTCTCTTGCGCTGTGTCTAACCAGGCTTAATACAGATACAGATACAGATACAGCTAGAGCAGCAGATACAGATACAAATACAGATACAACTGCAAATAAAGATAGAGCTGTATCTGTAACTGCTACTGCCGCTGTGTACATGTATCTGTATCTGCTGCTGCTGCGAATGTATCTGCATCTGTGTACAAGCTACCGAGCTGCTCATGTCCTGCGCTGAATGTCTTACTCGTCGCCCCGTCGATGCTTGATTGCTAATTGCAATCGCAGTTGTCAGTTGCTCGTCCAGCGGTCTGTCTAGCTCTGATTGCCAGCGACATAGGCCCAGCCAGCTGCAGGACCAGCCAGGCAGCCTCGCCAGCCTCGCCAGCCTTGCCAGCCCGGGCCAGTTTTTCATCTCATCCCAGTTTAGTTTCGTTTCGTTTTTTCAGCTTTTCCGTTTTCACTGAGCGAAGATTGCTCGGTGTAACAACAAGTCGATTTACAATTTGTGATACTTCCCGTACTTCAACAACTAAATAAATATCCATCTATCGCAAACAGCCCCCCTCTCTCTCTCTCATCTCTCTCCCTCCCTCTCTCTCTCTTGGTTTATTGTGCGCGTTTGTTGGAGTTGGAAAAAATCATGTCAGGCGTCAATTTGAAAATGTTTAAGTGATTTGTTTACACGCGGCAGCGTCTATTAACGAATTTATGGTAAACAAAGGGAAGTCGTTTGTTCAGCCCTGCCAAGCAGTCCCCCCACCCCCCCAATTGGGCACTGGGCAGCCTCGAGCTGCTCGAGTATCTTCAACTTGTTGTCGAGTATCTCATGCGCCAGGCAGGCACACACAAAGATACACTTCATAAAATATTAATCGGCTGATTTATGTTTCTATTTTCCTTTTTTATTGGAGCGCATGTGCCTGCAACAACAACAACAACAACAACAACTTCCACAGCCCTCTCTCGTACTTTGTTTATGTTGCAGCAAGGCAAGTGGCAAGGCATCCAAACACACGTAAACATCTTGAAAGATTGTGCAGCAGGCAAGCGATAAAATGTGCAGCTTGTTGCCAGTGCCTGATGCAACCACATGACAAATTATTTAATATATCACTAGCTTGTATCTGCACTAATTACATTATGCTAAAACTCTTTTAGGATTTAGTCAGATAGAGATATATTTTTTTTTTTAAATTATTTAAATTATGCTGTTTACTTTTTGGAAGTTTTAAAGCAACTAGATGGGTTTTTTTGGTACATTTATAAATTTTATAATGATAGTTTTAGGTTCTAATTAGTTGAGAAATTTGTTAGCATAGTACAAACAGTAAAGGAACGTGAAACAAAAGGAATAAATTGTATACAGTTTTTCAGTTATGCAGTAAGAGCTTTTAACAACTATCAAAATAAATTCTGTAATCTTTCTTCGATTTTTGGTATATAACTAATAGTATACATACTATCCAACAGTTAATTTATAACTAACAGCATACTATATCTCCAATAAAGGTCTCTATCTAGCATCTCAAGTGCTTTGCTTAGCCTGCCTGTGGCGTTCATCAAAATAGAAACTAAGGTCACACAGCGCAAAACTGATAAAGTTCTAGTGGAACAATCTAAAGTACTGAAGTTCTCTGAAGTTCCCCAAGATCTCAAGAGCCTGAACAGGAATCCTGCAATTTATTGGGCGTGCTGTTTCCGGCTTTGATCTGGCAACGTATAAACCCACAGGAGGGGCCTCAGTTCGAACTATGCAATGAAGATATAATAGAGACACACACACACACAGACACACTCACGTGGTATCTGCATGTTAATGCAAATTGATTCTCACATAAATCGGTCCGTTTAGCTTGGCAGAGGGGAAGGCAGGGCGGGCGGGGGCATGTCCAATGGCATTTGGCGATAATTCATGCGCCAAATTGCCAACGAATTACAAATTAATTTCGAGGCTCAGCCGAGGAAGGCCATGAAAATTCGGCTTTGAGTTGGGCAAATCGAGCGAAATGAAATATTCAAAATTCTGGCAAAATAATAAATATCGCGGAACTAATTTAACTGCCAGACTGTCCCCGAGTCCGTCCTGTCCCTGTTCCTGTGCCTCTCTCCTTGTCTCTGAGTCTGTGTCAATATTTGCATAAATTAGCAACGCTTCGCGGGTCTCACGTGCGCCCAAGCGACGGAGCGTCAAATGCAGCCAATGACAAGCAACCCCTCGGGCTAGATACCCTGTGCCTCCCCCTCTCACCATTCCCCTCTGCTGGCTACCCCTTTCCGTGTGCGTCTCGACTGCATCCCTTGCCTGGCTCAAGCCAGTCCAGGATGTAATCCTGTGGCAGCGTGACCAATTAATTTGATTGTAAAATGTGAAATTCGTATTAAAATCAAATACTCGCAAAGGAACAACAAAAATGACAATGCGTATGACGGGAATATTAAAAAGTTGCTGCGCAGCCACCACCAGCAGAAGCAGCAGCAGAAGCAGCAGGAACAGGAGCAAGGAACCCAGCCAGGATGCTTCGGTCTCTCATCGTTCCCTCATCTCCTTTCGGTTTTCATCTTTTGTCGACTTTTTAAAGTCACGCACGGAGTTTGCGCGATTTTTATGATAATTTTCAGCTACGATTGGACCGTTTTGGACGCCATTGCTGGCCTCCCCCCCCCCAACCCCTCCGGTTACCCCAGACAGTTGCACATTGAGAAAGGGGAGAGGGGGAGACGGCACATGAAAGTGGGCGCACCCGAAAGGGATATTCGACGTTTTTTTAATAACAATTTCCCTTCGAAGTCGTCGAATGAATCTGTGGAAATGCAAAGCAAGAAGGTAGTTGCTCATTTCATCTGTTCTTGGCTCAACCTTTTCATTATGCCTCGTCATCTTTCACCGGGCACCGACTCGACTCACTGTCACTGCCCAAAGTTTACGCTTGAACAGCTGATTTGCATATTCCGTGAAATTAACGATTTGAAAAATTAGCATTATCCGCTCGTGAGTAAGCGAAGGGATTGCAAAAAAGGCGTGGAAGAAGAGGGAGAGAGGGGGCAGGAACTAAAGGCTGATAAAGAATACATTGAGTGCTTTGGGACACTCAGTTGAAATACTGAACAATGAATCGCTCAACTCAAACGCTGATAACGCTGAGCACAGTAAGTTTACGATTTTGAGTGTTTTGAAAATAAGAAATATGCTCGGGAGAAATTGGAAAGAGAGACTTGAGTCTATTTCAATCTCAGTGCTTTATATATTTTCATTATATATTCTTTTTGAAAGTGAATTAAAATCATTGCACTCTCCCAGCTCGCACTTAGTCTTCTTCGAATCTGTGCAAGTGCTGTTCAGCTATATAATTCTGATTAATACATAAATAGAAACAACTGAAAGTGTGAAATAATGTTCATTCCCTTGCTCCTTATGTGGAGTTGCGTCACAAGTGGCGTATCTTCTGTTACTATAACTGACAATTGTGAGGTAAGTTCGCCACATTAGACCAAACGAGAGCAACAGTCGAGCGACACGCGACAGTGGGATACCCTACGACATTTGTTTAAACGTAAATAGTTCAACGTTGAACGATACTACTTTTTAAAAAATTAATGTAACGTAACCCTTCATATGCAAACGACTATATGTAAATACGTGTATATGCATACAGCATTTCATTGCATGTATGTATATGTGTGCAAAAAATTCGTGTGCTTAGAAAACAAAACTACAGCAACAAATCGCGCAACGCGCTCGCATTCTCTTCCCCTTTCTTCCATACACGAGCATTGCAATGACGTCACAGCTTGCTGATCTGTATACAAAATCTAAGCGAACGAGGTTTATTATTAATAACGACTGTGTTTGTTGTCCGATCGGATTGAAACTTAAACGGTTTGTTCATATTACAATTTGATAAGTATTTGTCTAACTCAGAATGATGTATCTTTTATATTTCGCTCACAAATCAACTGAAAAGATTAAATTATTGATGGCGTGGCACCCAGCATTTGAAATTAACTTTATCCGCGCTTGGTAAACAGAAACCTTCATGACAAGTTTGGTGTCTCTAGCTTTTATAAAAGCTGAGATCTGTGTGTTCATCTGGACATCCGGACAAACACACAGACATGGCTTAATCGAGCTGGCTAGTTCTTCTTATACTTATACTTTGTACATACATTTCGGTCGGAGGGTATAAACTGTGCAAAGTATAGACGCAACCGTTCTTTTTGGCCGTCAAGTCTATTCTTGAGTCTATTCTTGTCATTCGGCTGTCCTCTCATTTCTTAGTGACTCTATCACCCAATAGCATTAGTCAAATATTCGCAAAATTCGATACTTATTATTAACAGTTTATAACACAATATGCTATCTAACTAATTAACTAAATCACTATCTTAAATAATATCTTCGAAATATGTATTTATGTGTGTTGGTTTGTTTTGTTGTCTTTCCTGTTTGGTCTCTTAGAATTTCAAAACCATCAACGATTTAAACGATCTGTGTGGCACCCACACGTTCCAGTCTGTAAAACCAATCTTGAACTATGTTGATCAATTGCAAAGGGAGCAGCTGAGCTGTGAAGAAGAAAGAAAAGAAACGAAACAATTGCGAGCAAAGGTGCAAGAATTAGAGGTGAACTTAGCAGAAGGGAAATCGAATGAAAATCTAATATCAAGTCAGGATACTCATATCAAAGACCTGCAAGCAACAATTTCTGATCTGCGAAATACCAATCGCGTCTTGATAACAAAAAACCGTTAAATGGCCAAGCTCAAAGCATTCATTCAAGAAAAGTTCAATGAAGAACTCTCCAAAATCAATTCCAGTGCTTCCAACTTGCTTTATTGTGAGGATCAGTTAGAGAAGAATAAAAAAACTGTTGCAGAATGTGATGCACAACTCAAGTCTAAAGATGAAGGTCAGCAGAGTTGTGAACTGAGATTGAATGAGACTCAAAATGGTGTTCGCGATTGTAAAAATCAGTTGGAGAATCAAAATGAAACTATTGCCCAAAATATGGCAACGATTTCTGAACTGCAAGCAGATATTGAAAGAAAAGATAAAACACTGAAGAACACTCAAGCGAAACTAAAAGACGAAATACAGAAGCAGAATGAAATCACTGAGCAAATGAAAGTAGAAGTGACCAAAGAGAAAGAAGAGATACCAACTAGTTGCACTTCATTTGGTGATTCTAACGGTGTTCACAATATTTGCCCTGGAACATTTCCGGCTCTATGCAATAGTGAAATAGCTGGTCCAGGATGGACCGTAATTCAACAGCGCATAAATGGAAGAGAGGACTTTTACAGGAATTGGAAGGACTATAAGAATGGGTTTGGCAATTATTCAGGCGACTTCTTTCTCGGCCTCGAGAAAATACATCGCCTTACCAACGAAAAGCCTCACGAGCTCTATATATATATGGAGGCATTTAAAGTGCACCCTTATAAGAGTTTATCCTTCTATGCTCGTTATGACAACTTCAGAATAGCAGGAGAGGCTGATAAATACAGGTTGCTCAGCTTGGGAACATACTCTGGGAATGGAGGCTGGGACGGAATGAGACACAGCGAACATGCACAGTTCTCCACTTTCGATAGTGAGAACGATAAGTGGAGTGGTGGGAAATGCGCAATAGATTTCCATGATGGCTGGTGGTACAATGCATGTACCGATTGGTAAGTGATCGTTTGATTGTAATAAGAATATTTCAAATTGATTGAATGTGATTTGTATTTATTTAGTAACCTAAATGGAAAATATTATCAGGAAGAGGTTAACAATGTGGAATCTAATTGGTGGTATGCTTGTTACTCTCTCAAAACCATAAAAATGTTAATTCGTCCGCGAGGCAATTGAACTGAAATCGTAATAAATGAATTTGTAAATCACCAACATGGAAAATAAATAATAATTCAAATGATTTAAAGTCAGTTTGCAAATAAATAAAATTTCATTTACTCCTTTAGACTTATTACCTGTATTCTGTAGATTTTTTAATGTATGTAGATTTGCTTTGTATTTCTATAAACTCTACTTAGTATTTCAGCTTGATCTATTGGCAGACTTAACCAACAAGGTAATTATAGTACGTATTTGAATCATTTGGGATTTGATTCACATCTTCTGTTTTAGCTACAGGCAATGATGAAAAAATAACCTTACTTGCACTTTACTTACATGTGCATTCTTGTAGCGTTTGCCTAGTTATTAGTTGATTATAACTTTGCTTATGTTATTATCTACATTTTAAAGAGCTTAACTTTCATACAGCTACTACAAGAAAATTATGTTCTTTACATCCTTGAAACTCTTCTATGGGCCAAGTGCATTGCCCTAGCTGCCTCACATACGAGTATACTCGTATTCACATTCGTATTCACACTTGTATTCGCATACACATTTGCGCCCGCATTCACTTTCGCCCGTACTTAAGACAACGTTTCGGTTTTGTCTACATAAAAGAACTGAAAGAGCGCGACGTGTCTATTATCCGAGTTGAAGTTATGGCCAGCTTCAGGGGGTTTCTCTCTCTCCGTGGGGAGGGCCAACACGAACGGGCCACAAATAAAATTCTCTTTATATGCAGTCCAATAATATTTCCATTTGGCGAATTGCCGCTACAGTCGTTGCCACGCCCTGGCCGCCCACTTTAACGTTTTGATTGTGATAACTCCCAGGGGAGAAGACACAAAATGAACTTGAAAACAAAGACGAGCTCGAACTGCATTTCTGCAAACCACCTTCTCCGTCCCTTCCTCGTTCCTCGTGTCTCGTGTCGTCTGGCGAATCATGGCATATGATTTTATGAATGTGTCGCCGGACACGGGACAGTGGACAGTGCAGCCCTCTGCACAGGGTGTGAAGAAATCCGTTTTGGCACTCTTCGGGAAAATTGCTTGGGAATTGTTATGCGCATTTCGTGACTTTGGGAATTACCTGAAATATGAAGCAGCCGAACCTGCAGACTTTGCAGGTCTAAAAGTCAAATCAAGAAATCGAACGGCAGATGGTAGCGGAACGTCGAGTGGAACTGGAACTGGAACACATTATTGTGTCACTCAACCCCTTAGCAGAGCGGCGAGAACCCTTCACTTCCGACAGGGCAGCAATTATGTCTGGCCAGGGTCATTAAATCATTCATTCCGAGCCATTTAATAATTTCTACCGAGCAACGAGAAGGCGTGCGCCTCGGCCATAATAATTCATTAGTGTGCAGGAACTGGAGCAGGAGCAGCAGTCGGAACAGGAGTCGGAGCAGAAGCTGGAGCTGGAACAGAGCTTTATGTTCTACTCAACTCATAAATGCTGCGCAGCGAAACAATAACTTAAATAGAAACGACTCCACCCACCGAAAACAGTGAACCACAATGTGGGCACTCGCAGAGGTGAGTTACAGTAGTTACACTAAAAGAAAAGGGAGCAAGCATACGAAGAAGAAACTAGAAAAACAAAGTTGGTAATTGTTAAAAGTTCAATTTACACTATGAATTTCTGTAACAGATTAATAGTATAATATAGTATAAAATATTATGATACAATTAATATAATAATTGTGACTGTGACTAATTGTGTAATTTACTATAATTTATAGTACAATAACCAATTTCCATACTATTCATTTTCAAAAAAAATGGTTAAATATTTTATTGAATAATATTCTGTTATAATATTTATTAAAACAGACAATCCAATAAAGAAGCTTCTAACTAATATACTACCTACTGTTTTCTCTCTGTGTACGTTAGTAATATTGCGAGGGGTCTCTCAATAGATTGCCACGAACAACGAGAGACTGTGCAGAAGGTCAAAAATGATAAACGGATATGAGCAGAGGATATTTTTGTTCGCCTTCCGTATCCTTCTGCCGATTGTTACTGGCTTGGCCATTGTCGTTGAATAATTGCAAGTCGCAAGGAAATGCGACTCCGGCTCCAAATCAAACTCGAAGTCGGACAAGGACTCTGGCTGAACAATTGCAGACGCAACAACAAGAGGAACAGCGAAAAGGAAGGAGAATCGAGAAAGGAAAAAAGTTTAAGCTGTCAATATTTTGACTTTTCCTGCCTCGCTTTGTGAAGTGGGCGTATAATTAATGGATCGGGCGTTTGCAGCCATCAATGGAAAAATATTGTGAATGCGAATGCGAATGTGAATGCGAATGCGAAATGGGGCAAAAAGGGTTCAATGGAATCGATTGCTTTATTTATGGCGAAATAAATTGAAATGTCAACCGGGTGGGTGGAATATCATATTCCGGCCCAAAAGGCATAAAAGTATGAAAGGCCCGCATTGTGTAAGACGCGAGCAATTGCAGATCCGAGTGGGTTAAACTCCGACTGAAACTGGACGCGATTCAATGTTTATTGCGAACCCGAGAGAAACTACACACAGGCGAGCACACAAACACACACACAGTCCTGTTCCGTAACGGAGGTCGCTCAATGAGCTTCAATTACACTCTCGAACATGGGCGGCCCATAAAAGTTGCGACAATGGGCCAAAAGGGCGCATTGTCCCATAGCCAAAGTGGCCTGACATTTGTCTAATGTAATCGAAACAGATTGAGATGGATACAGATACAGAGACATGCAGAGACACAGAGGTTCTTAAGAGATTGCGCCCTAGCAGCAAAATAAAAAGTATAGTTTGAAGTGGACATTTGCTAGATTGAATCACGGCCACGAGCTGTTCAAAGGTTTGAGTACTTTTGACCAAAGAACTGCACAAAATGTCGTTGGAGTTTGAACATACATTAGGAACTGCATGAACATAAGTTAAGAATAAAACTAAGGCTCAGAATTAACCTATTCTAAACCGTATTTTCAATGAATTTAATATATATTTTAAAGTAACCTAATGCTTTTCAACTACTTAAAGAAAGAACACCTTGGTATTTCCATTATTTTTTACATTTATCGTGTTAAAGGTGTTACGAATGTAGTTGAATTTCAATCAACTCGAGTTCAAATTGAGTTTTCATAAATCAATTATAGTTATTTATGTTGGGTAGCATTAGAAATCCCTTGAGGGCGCGGCACTTATGATATGAGTCGGGTATCGTAACATTAATTTATGCCCCCATAAATTACAGACTCATTACATGCTCTACAGGTGCGCAGTGTCGTGTATTCGCGTACTCATAACACGACACATAAAAAGCCATCAAATCGAATTTCATATTTCATATTGCCAGCGGATATCGGGGGATTCGCATCACGTCGCTTCGGCAGCCTCGTCGCGCCCACATAAAGTACTCGTACACATTGCTACCGGGAGTCGCAACGGGGGTGGGGGGAATATCATAATAATCATGCATTTAAATCATAAATTCATGATTACCTCGCAGCACTATCGAATTCCAAGCAGGCCCGAGCCACCGCTCCCTGCAGACATGTTGGCTCGGACACGAACTGGAACTGGAACTGGGGCTGTGCCACGGGCTGGGCCAGCTCTCTTCAAGAAACGGCCTTTGGCTGGGTACCGTCCAGCACAATCATAACAAATTTGATGTATTATGCGACAGTTCCAACTGTTCGACCTGCATGACAAGTGGCTTTCTCTGAAGGTAATACATAATGCAAATATATGTTATGTGTATAATACAGAAAAACATAGAACATAGAAAATAGAACATAGAACATAGAACATAGAACATAGAACATAGAACATAGAACATAGAACATAGAACATAGAACATAGAACATAGAACATAGAACATAGAACATAGAACATAGAACATAGAACATAGAACATAGAACATAGAACATAGAACATAGAACATAGAACATAGAACATAGAACATAGAACATAGAACATAGAACATAGAACATAGAACATAGAACATAGAACATAGAACATAGAACATAGAACATAGAACATAGAACATAGAACATAGAACATAGAACATAGAACATAGAACATAGAACATAGAACATAGAACATAGAACATAGAACATAGAACATAGAACATGGAACATGGAACATAGAACATAGAACATAGAACATAGAACATAGAACATAGAACATAGAACATAGAACATAGAACATAGAACATAGAACATAGAACATAGAACATAGAACATAGAACATAGAACATAGAACATAGAACATAGAACATAGAACATAGAACATAGAACATAGAACATAGAACATAGAACATAGAACATAGAACATAGAACATAGAACATAGAACATAGAACATAGAACATAGAACATAGAACATAGAACATAGAACATAGAACATAGAACATAGAACATAGAACATAGAACATAGAACATAGAACATAGAACATAGAACATAGAACATAGAACATAGAACATAGAACATAGAATTCGAAAGTAGAGACGTCATTATCTGAGTGCATTCACATTCAGTTGTGGTTGTTCCATTTCCTTTCCTTTGACTTATTTGTCGGTTATGGCAAATAATTGCAACTGCAACAATTGTAAACTACTTTGCATCATAATAAACATGTCCCACTGGGCGGCAGACTCTTTACGGTTCGGGGACATAAATGAAAATTGTGAAAATGAAATTTCATTTCACATTGTGGTTGCATTATGGCCAACAATATTTGCCACTAATATGCGGCAGCTGGCAGTGGATGCGCAGGGGGGCAGTGGCAGGGCAACAATAGAGTCGCCTCTGCAATGCATATTTATGAGCTCTGCAACATGCGGCAACAACTTCGCAATGGGACACAGCCTGATGTACGTGTGTGCAGCTTTATGTGTTGCCATTTGTGTGTGTCTGTGTGTGTGTGTGTGTGTGATTGGCAATTTGCATTTTGGCCAAGTGCCTAGCCTAGACACAATTCCTCATAATTCCCGCAATATTCGCGCCAGTGGGCCGAACGGTTAAGCTCTCTCTTTTCAATACCCTGCACCAGAAGTGGCTAATGGGGTGTTTGCGCCTTATGTATATTTGTTTAAATACTTTCTATAGCTAAGTTGGAGTTGAAAACTTTATAACACTGGTGTCTGATATGGGGAATTAAATTTAAAATAAAAATCAAAAATTATAGAAAATATTTAGACTAATTTCTATCATATATTAACTAACACTCTGCAGATGTAATACATTTCTTTACCTCAAACAGATTTATAGGGTGTCTGTGTAGTTGTGCACTTCAGCTTGTCACTTGCTTTGTTTTGATTGTCGTTGTGTCTGTGGCACATTGACTATTGTTGTTGCCACAGCCACATGTTGCAGCACGTACTTGACGCTTGGCAAAAATAAAAACAGAAGCTGAATTGAAAATGAATTACGCTGAAATGAATGCAAAACTTTTATCACAAAGTGAAATCTATAAGCCACACGGGCACGCACACACACGCTGACCTCCTCCGCCTGCCTGCCTCTCTCTCTCTCTCTCACTCATATTTCTTACTCTCTCTTGCTATGCATTTGCATTAGACGTGCCTATAAAAGAAGTTATTCGATTGCAATTCAATAATAAATAATAAATATGAATCAGTAGCTGGAATTCCCAGCTAGCTTAAGGCTTAAGCCAGCTTAGAAGTGCCACAACTTCTCGCAGGTCTCTTTCTTTCTCTCTCTCTTTCCCTGTCTCTCTCTCTCTCCACCTAGCTGGCAAATAAATTCACCGCATACAAAAATTTAGATCGCCAACTTTTCTCATTAAATTTTATAAAAGCAGGCATATTTTAAACTTTTTCGACTATAACGGTATTTTCTCACCTGCCTCCAGTTGGTTAGCAAAGTTGCCTCGCATAGGCACAGCAAAATGGTGCTAGAGAGGGGCGAGGGGGCGTGGAGGAGGCTCTGCCGATGGCAATGCAGTAGTTTGGAGGAGCGCTCAAGCGGCAACGAAACTTAATTTCTATTCATTTGCTAAAATTCATTCAGACAGAGAAAGAGAGAGAGAAGCACTGCACAAGAGTGAGAGGAAGAGACGCCAGATGCGGTACATACAAATGAGCAGGTGTGTGCGTAGAAGAGGGGAGGGGAGGGGGCATCCAGGGGACAGAGAGGATTCCCTCTATCTGCAGTCATATTGGCAGCGGAAATTGAAGCGAAACTTTTGTCTTCAGACTCGTGAATATAATGCCTCGACAGAATGGATGAAATTAAGAAAACTAAAGGTAAGCAGATTAAAAAACCCAACCGTGGTAAAGCCCCCGCCCCTGAGGAAGCGGGAGGCGGGGCAAAAAATAGTTTTCCAATTAAACTTTATCCTTTTGCTTTAATTTACTGGTTTCATGCCTTGTCGCCTCTTTTAACCGCAGCAGCCTGAACAGCGCAGCAACAAAATCCCATTTTAAAGTTTCCCATTTTCCGTTTTGGCTTTTCATTTTTTGCCACAGCCTGGCAGCGATTTCTTTTGATATTGTTCGTGTATTTTCCAAAGTTTTGTCGGGATGCAGCCTCGCTTTGATTTCGAATGCAGCCAAGGATAAGCGCACCTTGAATGCCCCAAGAGGCAAGCCAAACCCAAACATAACCAACCAAATAAATACAAAAAAAAACAATCCACCAAATTGCATTAAGCAGAGATACGAAAGGAGCACGCAGAAGAAACGAGAAGGAACAAGAAGAGAGAGAGAGAGAGACGACGACAAAAATGTGAACATTTTTCTCCCAGAATTGTTTCATGTATTCCAATATTAATTTGGTCAATTTATATTTTATTTGGAATTTTTAAATTGGTAACGTTTTTGAGCCCGAAAACATATCGCGCTGACCCATCGGAAGCGGACAGGCTCGATCTCTCTGGCTGCGTGTGTGTGTGTGTGTGTGTGACAGTTAAGTGGCTTAAATGGATCGAGACTCGCAGGCGAAGATCGTCACAAGAAGGACGATAAGGGAGTGCGGCAAGCGGGCGATAAACGAGAGCGAGATCCACACTGCGAGTTATTTGTGGCGTACTAAGAATTAAAAAATCACCGACGTTATTCGAATAAATAAACAAAATATTTGGTAAATTTATAAAAAGTGTTTTAAAAATTTAGTTGAATTAGTAAGTGTCTTGCTTAAAAATATTGTTTATAAATTTTACAAAAATTAATTTATTTTACAATGTGTTAATATTTCAATCAGAGAACTTTTTATAAATAATATTTCAAGGTATTGAATATAAATTATGTAATAAATATGAAATAATTTAATAGATAAAATGTAATAAATAAGAATTTATTACTTTGTCAAAGATAAAAGATTAATACAATTTAAAAATTTAAAAAAAATTGGAAACTTATTTTCCTTTATTATACACAGTAAGAAGTTGGTTTGAAAAATTGCAAGTTGAATGAATTTATTAAATAAACAAAACAAATACAAAAATAAATATTAAATTTATTTTATTCCAAGTTTTATTTAAATTGAATTATAAATTCTTTAGCGTTGGTCAATATTAAATAAAATAAAATCAATAAAATAAATGTATAAACACAGTGAATATTTACAGTAAATACCAACAATAGAATCACCCAATTTCTTGCAGTGTTTGCGCTGACATTCTCCCACACTGTGCGTTAGATACTGTCGCAGCTGTGGCCCTGACTGAATATGCCCATTGTGTGCTCGCATATTGGTTATGATATTGTTGCCGCCTTGCCACCGAATCTGGCCCGGACCGCATTCGCATATGAATCCATCCATCTGCAAGGGCAACCATTTCGCGCACTCCCCGATCGTTTATCCTGGCCAGTCTCGCGCAGTTTCGTGCAGCCTCGGCCGCAGTGAGGCCTCATCTGTGCTGCGCACAGTAGCATGCCAGATAAATCAATGTGTCAACACCTCTTTTTGTGCTGTCAGTTTTTTATGGTTTTCGATGATATTTCGCCTATTGTCAGGCCGACGCACGCCGCCAAGTTGCACGTTGCCCTCCCTCCTCCTCCTCCCTTTGCTCCTCTGCAGTTGCACAGTTGCTGACCAGTTTTGGGGGCATGTTTACCCATTTGGTTAAATCGCACTTGGACGATGCGAGGCTGCGAGTCCAGCTCTGTCGCTGACATGAAGCTTTTTGCCAATGGCTTGGCTTTTTAGCACAAGAATTATGGCCTCCCCCTCAGCTCTGCCTCGCTCCCCTCCGCCCCTTTGGCAGTTGTGCTTGCTTCCGCAGCGTGTTGCATGATGATGAAACATTTCGAGCGATGCGAAGCATTCGCAGCCGCTGCAAAACTGCTGCAACTGGATCAATTTCAGTGGCAAAACGTGTCGTTGTCGTCGTCGTCGTCGTCAACGTCGCTGCTCTTCCCTCCCCCTTAACCCGCGCCTTTCCCACACTCTTCTCCTGCTCCATTCATGCCATTGCAACCGTATGCGGCACATTGCACGTTGGTTTTTGTTGTTTTCCGCCAGCCGCTTGTGAAATTTGAATTGCCTGCATTTTAGTGAAGATTTATGGCAGCCTCGTTAAATTTTAATATGAAATAAAAGTTTTTAGAAAATCAAGCCAACTTGCAGCAGATGTTGCGTCTTCTGGTTCTGACTCAGCCTCGACTGCAGCTTCAACTTCAACTTCAGCTTCCTTCTCTGTCTTCGACTGCGACTGATGCTTCCTTCGCAGTTCGATTGACATGCAAATCAAATTAGCTGACCATAAATCGAAGGTAAGCAGCAGCAGCAGGCTTCAGTTGTGGCGGCACTAACTGAAGAAGGGCTACAGCATACCCTGTATGCACACACTGACTGTATTTCCACAGAAAACTCTTGACTTGCATACAACTAAGCTGTTCACAGTTCGATCTTTATGAAATGTTGTAGGTAAATAACTGGTAATAAAAAAATGTATTCAACAAAGTTTTATTTAAATAACTGTGGTATACATAGAGATATTTCTATAACCAACTTGTTTTTTATTTAATTTTAAGATCTTCAGAATGTGGAATAAATCCTTATAAAACATTGCCAATGTCTCTAATAAGTGTCAATTATAGATCAAATATATAAAATAAATAATAAATATATAGAAATATAAGAAATACATTTAAAATTTATATAACTATTTCTCATACTGTCCCACTTCCCCACTTCTACTCATCATACCCTACGCTCCTCTTGCTGAGAGTATCAAAAAATATTATTACAAATTCACAAGCTCAGCTCGTAAACATCGCGCCGAAGGTATATTCTCTTGTAGCTGCAGTGCTCGTCCTCGGCTGCCTTGAAGATGGTCGATTCTTAAGTACATTTAATTGCACAGTGTTGCTAATAGCACTTAAAGTAATTCTTAACAGCTATAGCAAATTGTGCGATTGAAAAGGAGCCTCTTTAAAATATCTCATTATGTGTTTTCTTCTGTTCGTTTGCCCCGCAGGGATCGCGCAGTAAATTGAGGCACTTCGATCGATCGTTTGTAATAAATCTTAGTGTAAATGGATGTACACAATATCCGCGATATAGGGTATTTACAGCTCGATCTTTGCTGTTGTACTAGCAAATAAGGTGTACAATAAAAGAGGATTTGTTTCTTTAAGGGAATAAGGCAAAGCTTTAGATTAGTTTGGTTGCATCCAAATAAGACTGAGCCTTGATTGGTCTTTATCATATGCTAGAAGAATTTTCAAGAATTATGTACATTCAATAGCTCATCTAGCAGGCAATTAGAATACCCTAGCTGACCCTATAGAAGCCACTACTTTCTGTTGGCTACCTCTTTCTAGTTTACATATTCAGATTAAGCATCAGTTCGAGTTGCCCCTTTTAGAGACGATTTCTACATTCATCAGATGCTTCCCCCCGAAAAATAAAATAAAAACTGTGCCTCGATGGGGGCGGGGGCGGGGATGGGGCGTTGCTGACAGTGAGACGGCGGCAACTTCCGTTTGTAGTTCGTTGTTGGGGCCGCGATGTGCGATACGAGGCGGACGTCTGACCGAGACGAGGCACGCAGAGGCAGAGGCAGAGACGGAGGCAACGGCAGCTGGAAGTTGGCTTATAATAATTTCAAATATGTTAAGCAAAGAGAAACATTAAAAACGAACATGGAAATTATTGTTGGCCCGGGCCAACACTCCAGACACTCGAGGCCGATAAAAGTTTTGTCGATGGGGCCGGTGAAAATGCCACAAACAGCTCATTACAAGCGTCAAAACAAATTTATGCAAATAGCTCGAGAGCTGCCCATAGAGACTGCTCCGATCTTGGCCGGAGATGGGAGTGCAAACAGAGCGAGTGAGAAGGAGAGAGAGAGAGAGAGAGGGGGGAGGGAGAGCCGGTCCGAGCTTGGCAATTAACATTGCGCCGTGCGTTGAGCATTAATCATTTTAATCGCAATTTATGTGTCGTCGACGTCGTCAACACCAGCTCGACACGATAACGACAACAACAACAACAGTAGCAGTAACAGTAACAACAACAACAGTGGCAGCAGTACAACCAGCAACAGTGGCAACCACAGCCACAACCCTGCCTCGCCATTTTGGCCACAAATGAGCGCTAAACGCGCGCGAGATTCGCCAAGATCGGCCGCGACGAAGAAGAAGAAAGCCAATTTTTGAATTGAGTTTTTCGTGCCACACTCGGGCGGTCTTTCAAAAGCGGGCGCACGCACTTTTTTTTACCACTTTTATGGCACCTTCGCCGCTCACACTGCCCACCTCCAGTGACACCTCTCCCTCATCTGACGGTGTCAACGTCAACACGGCATTTGGCCCGATCAAATTATGTTTCATAAACGATCGCATTTATGGCGCGTTGACAACGGGGGCAATGATTTGTTACACTTGCCAAGTTATTTGAACTTTTTCTTCAGATTCCAGCGACTGATTGGCCCCGTCATCGGTCGTGGCTCTCTTGAGGTGTCTTTGTGGCTTAGGTCGCTGCGAAGTCAGGCACAGTAGCTGCCTAATTGGCCAATGCAAACAGGTAAGGGGTGTGCGGGTTTGGTTATGTCGAAATTAAAGCGTACAGCAGCATTATAGAAGTAAACAATGGATGCTGTGAAACTTTGCTTTAAAAATAATTAATTCAGTTAATTTTTTAAACCAAATTGATGAAGTCTTACAAGCTAATTATCCATAAGTAGAACATCTTTAGAAACAATAACAATAGATTGAAATCATATTATAAATAAAAAATAAAAAATAAAAATTACATTTAATTGATTTAATTATCTTAAATAATAAAAAATAAAATTTACATTTAATTGATTTAATTATCTTAAATAAGTCGAAGGTCCTTGGAAGAAAAAAATTGATAGATAAAGTATTATAAATCTGTCTAAATTTGTGCATAAATAAATTAAATAAACCACCTTAAATTTTCCCTTAGAATTTTCTTTATCAACAAGTCTACTTCAGCAGTTCCAAGTTAAGTTCATTTCAGAACTGTAAAGAGTTCCCCAAGTGCCCTAGTTCCAATGTACCCCACACAACTCTGTCTCATATGACCTCGCAACTTAACCCATAAATAACCCACATATAATGCACACATATCAATTCGGATCCCAAGTAGACATAAAACATTTAACCATTGAGCTGGAACTGGAAAAGAGGCCTGTCTATATAGCGCTACACCTTCCCTTGGCCCCGCTCCCCTCGTTTGATATGTAAATTGCGAGTGCTCTTATTGTTTATCGCTGCTTTTCCATTGCGTTTGGGGCGTGATCGCAGCAAACACAAAGAAAATCAATCAATGCGATTCGTTTCGTTTTCGATTACGAATTTGATATTTAATTTAGTATTTCCGATATTCAAAATCGAACGAACAAAACAGAAACTAAACGAAATCACCTGCACAATAATTTACTAGCTGCACCCTAAACTGTTGTTGCTACTAATTGTTGTTGTTATTGTTGTTGCTGTCGCTGTTTACAGACGAAAATTTATAATCACAATAACAGCAAGATTGAACAATAATATTTGTTAACGCTCGAATAGCGACGCGCCCAATAATTTTATTGATTCTCGAATGTTAACAGAGGCGCACACACACACACACACACACACACACACACACATATACAGACACACACACACATGCGCCACAAAGCCAACCTTAATTGCCAAAGCGAAAACAAAAGTTGCAGCTACCGATGGAGATACACCTCAGATACAGATAGACAGATACAGATACGCAGATACAGTAGCGAAATTTATAGAACGTTTGCTTTCGATTCATATAAAATTAATGAATATTTAAATTGTGTGACGTCGCTTCATGCCGAATGCCGCCGGAAACGCGCTTTGCTGGAGCCACCTGTAAATGTATCTGTCTCTGTATCTGTATCTGTATCGGTTGCTGTATCTGCATCTGTGTGGCCGGCCGGATGCGCGGATAGCACACACCCACGGGCAGAGCGAAGGCAGCGCGAGTCACGTTCCGTTTTGGCAGCTGAGTATCTTGACCAAGGTTTTCATTCACGAGCATCGCACAGATTCGCCAGCGCCCGCGATTGGGTGTAGAAACATGAACATGAATGAACGTGCGCATAAACAAACGATTTTACAGTTCATAATTTGAGATCTTACAGATACACACGAACTGCCCTTCCAGCCCGCCTCGCCTCGTTTACGAACGTCTATTTCATTCAGATACCTTGCAACAGATACGCGACGCACTGTGACGTCAGCTCGAGCATCCGCAGCATGGACCACTGGGAGTATCTACAGTTGGGCATAGCTGAGCTTTACGATGGCAGAGATCAATTGTTGTTGTCAGTTCGACGGGGGCGATTTGTTTGTTTATTCATTGGCCGTATTGGCGATCGCTTTATGAATGAATCCATGAATAATTGCCGTCGTGCTGTCCGTTTCGTTTCAATCGATTTGATCGATTAATACCCCTGCCCATTGCTTGTACACCTGCCCAACTTGTGTTCCTTGCCCAATGAGCCCACTCAGCTACATACAATAGTTTGTTCCACGCTTCACAGATGAATTATGCAAACTTTACGATGGGCAACATATTGAATTTCTTTGAATACCCTGTGGATGAGTGCATGTGGAGTGGGGAATGATTGTTGTAGCTGTATAAATGTGCAAACTAATTAATGTGTATTCATTTCATCTAATAGAAGAAGTAAAATCAATTAACAATTGATTAAAATTGTAAAAGTTTTCGAAAAATGTATTTCAGATTTTTATTCTTTTTGAGAAATTTGATTGAATATTTTGATTATTAAGAAAAGAAACAATACATACGATTTGTAGCTAATAAATTTATAGAAAATTCAGACAACTGTAAAGCAAGTTCTCATTGTATAATAGTATAGTTAACACATATATACAAAGTAAATTAAGAGATTATCGTTATGTATATTAGAAGTTTGAATAGATTTTACATTTAACTATTTCTTTTTGAGCTCAGTATCTTAAAGATGTTTTAGTAATTTTTATTAATTTTTTACTTTATACTTCTTTTCATTTAAGCAATTTTATTTTCCTTATAGGGTATTTTAAAGTACAAACTAAACAAGAACATTTTCCATTAACATGTTTATCGTTGCGTTATGGAAAATTTGTTCTTTGTGTTTATCGCCAGATGGTTTTCGGACTATAATGAATTTGCATCTGTAGCATATGTAGTTCTGGCATGTTTGAACAAACTCAAAACTCACATGGTACTACACGTGTATTCAAATTAGATAAACTGAATATTTCTCTTTGAATTGCAGTTGCTGCTTTAAAATAAACCAATTGGATTTAGTATAAGGGAAATGTGTTTAAATATTTTGGAGAGCAACTTGAATACAGAAAAAGAAATTTAAAATGATTTTTAAGAGTTTTCAGATTGGCCATTAACATCTAATCATAAAATATGAAATAAATGTAAATATAATAAACATTTTTTTAATTTTTCAAACAACTTTTTGATAACTAATCTCGATTGTTTATATCAAATTAAATTGTAGTTTTAATTATGAATTTAAAATTTTGCATGAATAAAAATGAAACAAACATAATTTTCAATTGCCAATCAGTTCTTGCAACATTTAGTTGCTTTAATTGTAATTTTGAATTTAATTTCTGTTGTGGCAGCTGCAATTATCAAATTGCTGCATATCATTTTGATTTCTGCAGCTGTCAATATCTCCGATTGGGGGAACTCACACGATGTACATCGATTTTCACGTAACGATGACATTAAAATGAAAATTGCTGCGTGAATTTTTACAAGTTGGCAACATGTTGCCGGCGTTGCACGTCGCAAGTTGCAGTTGGCGGTGCGGTGCAGGCAAGATGGAACTGTGGGACGATGCTCGATGGTCGTGTTCTGACAATAATTGCCGCTAAGCTGCAATTGTGTCTCGTCCAGGCCGAGGCTGGCTGCAACAAAAAGCTGCTACAGTGAAATAGAGAGGAATAGAAGAAGTTGCAGCTAAGCCCGACTGCAACTGCTGCTGCTGCTGCTGTTGGTGGCTCCAAAAATTGTTGCTATTGTTTGGGGCGACGTTGTCCGTGTCGGCAAATGTCGCCAGAGTCGCCTTCGATTGTCTTGTAGACGATGTTGTTCGAATGAAATTCACGGCTTGCATTTTGTTACGTTTCGTTTGGCTGGCAACTTTTTGCTGCGTTGCTGCTGCTGCTCTTGGTATTGTTCTGTGCACTGTGTGTGTGTCTGTGTGTGTGTCTGTGTCTGGGTGCCTGCTCTGGTCTCAGTCTGGGAAAGGCCTCCCGATAATAGCCTGTGCGGTGCCTGCTAATGACAATCTCATAGACGTTTCCACAGTTTGTCCAAACTGTTTGTCGCCTGTCCAAACGAACATGATTTGAAACACAATTTCGCTGCCTCTGTTGCTGCCTCTGCCTTTGCTGCCTCTGCTGCTGCCTCCTCTAGCTTTTTATTTATTTCGCGGTAACAGAAGCTGCGCAACCTTTCAACCCATTGCCAGGGCCATTTGCCACTGCCATTTGCCTTGGCCATGGCCAATTGCTGTTGCTGCTGCTGCTGCTGCTGCTGCTGCTGTTGGCGGTTGGTAGCAATAGTTGATCATGTCCTCGCGAGCTGCAGCGCCAGCTCAGGCTGCGTTCGAGCATTTCAAGAATTTCCACGAGTTGTGTTGCGCTGACAACAACGGCAACAACAACTGCACAACAGCAACAACCGCCGAAGCAGCAGCATCAACAACTGTCGGCGTCGCCAGCAACCTGCTGACCTGCAGCAACAGTCGCCGCCACAGCAATCGCTTGTTGCCCAACTTCAAAGTGTCCGAGCAGCGAAAGGAGGGTGGGGAAGGGGGGGCTGGCAGCCACAACAGACGCAGCCACAGAGACCATGCCCTTGCCCTGGGCACGCATGCTGGGATCAAATCGATTGCCAAACAGTAGCCAAAGTTGTTGTTGCTGTTGCAGTTGCTGTTGTTGCTGCAGAGACTTGTGTTGCTGCTGCCGTCGCCAGTTGCTGTTGCAGTTGCTGTTGTGTCGCAGGCGCAACTTTGATTTGTGCCTATGCTGTAATGTTTTTCCTCTAATTATACCCTGTATTGCAATTGCGTTGCGCAGCAGGCACAGTGGAGTTGGATGGTTAGAAGAATTGGTAGATGGCTTGGAGACAGCGGGAAGAAATATAATAGAAATATATGTATATAAGTAGAATTAGAAATGGTAATATAAATAAAAATAGAATAGAAAAGAAAAATAGAAATAGGAAAAGAAATAGTAATGGAAATTCAAATAGAAATAGAATAGAATTCTGACTGTCTACTTGCCTCTATGAAACATTTAAAAAAAATATGATCATATGAGAATGATACGTTTATAGTATCTAGAGTATAATTAAACTTAGTAATAAATATTTATGTACTGCTTAATATTATATGGAAAATAATTTATGTACTCAAAATTGAATTATCATTAAATGCTATACTTCTATGTATAAATTTACTTTATTAGTAAAGGATTATTTAAATAACTTGTTTAAAAAGACTTTAATTCGAATAGTGAAACCTATTTTTTACTTATAACTTATAGTTAAATACTCAAAATTATAATATTTTTATTAAATAAAATATAGACAGGACGGAATGATGTTTAACATAGTATTACATAATAAATAATTTACAAAATAAAAATCTTATACGTTCATTTTTCTTTTAAATAAAAATATTGTATAAGATCGATTACTTTTGCAAATTAAATCGTAATTTTACGCAATATTTTATTTACTTATATTCTATATTATATTGTATTATTTACTTTCTAAAGTTTTCATTTATCTATATTTACCTTAAATAATTTAATTTAAATTTTGTATATTCGAAGTATTTCTTCGCCAATTTAAAGTAGCTTGAGTCGTTCTCCGTAGGCTTCTCCGACTTTAGCTGTTGTCGCATAGCATCATGCGCAGCTACTATATACTTCTCTCTCTCTCTCTCTCTTCTCCTCTCTCTCTCTCTTTCTCACTTCTGGCCAACTTAGTTAATCGCGATATTGCCCTCTCGCATTGCTGGCCAGGGCCAATGCCAACGTAGAATCGCAACCATATTTAAATTATGGAAAACATAAGCGAACATTTCTCAAGCGACAAACATGAACAAAATCAAAAATTCCAACAAGTTACAAAAATAACTCGCTGCAGTTGCCCACTTAAAGCCAAAGGAGCAGCTCAGCAACAGCAGCAACAACAACAACAACAACAACAGCAGCAGCAACAGGAACAAGCAACACGACCAGTTGAAGCCGGAGCTGAATGAGGAAAGAGGCGAGGAAACGCAGAAGAATTCGCGCTCATTGGGCTGCGACAATGGACAAGAGTCCGAAGAGAGTCGAGGATGAGTTGGAGAGACTGGGGAGGAGGCTGCCTGCAGACTCCAGACGGTGGACTGTGGACGACTCTCTGTGTATCCTTGTGGCTCTGACTGGCCGCGACAAATGAAGCTAACAACTTGGACGGCGTCTGGCAGTCGTCGTCGGCATTGCGATTGGCTTTGGGCTGCAACAACAATTGCAAATAGCAACGACCACGACAACAACAGCAGCAGCAGCAGCTGCAACAACAACAGCAACAGCTTACAACGACAATTATAAAATGATGACAATAAGAACAACATGCGATGATGCTGTGCAAGCGCAGCTCGCTCAGTCTCCACTTCAGCCTCAGCCTCATCCCCCTGCTTCACCTCATCCTCATCCTCAGTCCCGGCCTGATGCTCTCACGATCTGGACGATTGCAGGGCCGGGCCCAGGGAGCCTGGCAATGCGGAGAATTCGCCGAAACAGCCCACGAACTGAGCCCAGCTACCATGCTTGCTCCCCCTTCTCCTCCCTCTGCTACTCCTCCTGTTGTTGGCGGGCAGCGGCGACAAATGTGTTTTCGATTGGTGGCCCTGGGTTACTCAGCGGCGCCACAGCCAGCAAATAATGTTCACAGCAGTTCCCAGTGCAGAGTCAAACCGAAAATTAAAATTTTTCTAGTCTCCCAGCGACGCCCCAACAACCTCCCCCTCCCCCGCCCCCTCTCCCTCTCTCATTCGCATCCTTCGAGCCACGTCCACTTGTCGCGATTAATCGCCACAGATCGACGCTTTAGTTAATCCGCACTGTGTGTGGGTGGCTCCGACTGACTCCGACTGACTCCGACTGAGTGCCTCCAACCCGGTTGATCTGGTTTCACTTAATTGCCGCAACTTTTATGAGGCGACATTAGCATTGGGAAGGCGGCGCTACCGATGCCACAATTGACTAAGCACTGTCCCCTTTATAATTGGATAGTTTGTCTCTTGCGAAGAGGCCACATGGAAAGGGGGTGCATGTGAAGGGGGACAGGCTCAAAAGGAAACTCAAGCCTAGGCAGCAAATTAAACGAGAGTGTGATGGAGTTTGGCGTATATAATGCATATATTATCCGGTATTTCAAATGAGAAATATTGCTGGAGATAAAGCCCAATGCATATAAGGAAAGCGGAGTTTGTTCATTGGGCTTGGGTTGTAAAGATGGAGATAAAAATGAAGCACTTTTAATATGAATTATAAAATGATCAAGTCATGAAACTGAAATTTAATTTTGAATATTTATGTGCAAAATATATAGAATGAGTTATTATATATGTACTTATAATACGTATACATGTATCTGACCTCGAGCCAACATTTTAATAAATTAACATATATTATTTTAAGATATTGTTTGAGATTTGATGCTTTTATTATAGTTCGTTAGTTAGTATAAGAAAAACATCTTATTTATTTATTTATTAAGTAATATTTATTATTATATCTATATTTATTGTCATCCTAGAAGTGCAACAGATTCTAAGTGTTTAATAAATTTATATAAATCTCTTCCTTATACCATATTAAAATTTCAATGCAACTCAAAAAAACGATTGAAAAATATTGCAAAGTTCTTAAAATTTACAAATCTCTTACATTTCAGTCTCTTATCAAATATGTGCGTGTATATATCAATTTGTACTGCATTTATACATTTAGAGAAACTCACTTAGAAAGATTATTAGCTTAATGCCTGACCAGACTAGTCAGATCTGTGGGATTGCATACAATTAAGTCGGGACTGTGTTTGCTGGTTCTGTGCATTGAACTGTCACAATCGTTAGGAGAATACTTATAACATATTTAAGCACGATCAGCGGACAGAGCATAATAAACAAGCCAACATGCTGAGAGAAAGACAGAGAGAGAGAGAGAGAGCGAGAGCGAGAGAGAGAGCGAGCAACAATGAATCCTTGAATCTGTCTCTTCGCTCACATTGGTTGTATGTATAATAATTTTATTTTATTTTGTCCGACGTTGTCGAATGTTATGTTGTCACGATATCAAAGCATTTTAATTGGCCGATTTATAGATTTAATTACGTATTCATGCGAAACATCGAATCCGTGATTCGTAAAAACACACACCGCGCAACGAGTCGCAGCAGGCGAGGGAGACAACAACAGAGAGAGAAAGAGAGAGAGAGAGAGAGACAGATCTCTGGCTGATCGCAGTGCGAGCAACGCAGCAGATCTTAACGATCTTGGAATCTCCTGTAGACGAGCGACGAGGCGAGCGAGAGACCGCCAAGACTGGAGGTGGAAGACACAAGCCAAGAGCAACATGATCTTCTGGCCTGCTCGCCCCTCTCTCTCTCCCCCCCTCCCCCTTACTCTCATCAGACTCCAGTCGCAGCCAGAGTTGCAACTGTAGCTGAGCGCCACACGCCGACTGAGATGGAGATGGAGACAGAGCGAGGCAGAGAAAGAGAGACAGTCGACAGTCTGCTGCTCCTACATATTCATTTCGAATCGGTTCACTGCGGTACGGTTCGGTTCAGTTTTGGGCATTATGTATGCCAGGCATAAGCGGGGAAAGGCCCAGAGTCCACAGTCCGTAGTCCAGGCCGGAGCGAGGCGTGCGCAGTGCCATTTATGAAACCATTTCGGGGGCACATTTCACATTTCATGCGCCGTTTTTAATATCTTTATTGGTCATCATCGTTGTCATTAAAACCGACGAATAATAAAATCATAAAGTCTCTCTCTCGGCAACAGTGCAAAAAGCGAAATTATTAAAAATTTCTTGTTGTTGTTATGGTTTTTGTTGCCTCCCAACCTCCTTCCTGACTCGCATTTTAAATGTGCGCACGCATTTAAACTTCTTCATTTTTTGGTTGCCGCAGCACGTAGAACGTAGCACGCAGCACGAACACGCACAGCTGGGGCACACGGGCGATCCTCCGCCGCCACCGCCTCCGCATCCAGTTTGGGCCACTTAATTAGAATGAGTTCACTTTGGGCAACGGCAGCAAAATTTGCCATAAATTATGCACAGCAAGTGCGATTCTGCCCACTGTCACCTCCATCTCTCTATACCTTTCTCTTCTCTCTCTCTCTAAATATATATTTGGGCCCCATAAAGCCGGCGAAATTATTCAATATGACAGCCGTACATGACAGTTGAGTTCGGAAATTTCATCATAAATGTCAAAACTGAATCGTTTCGCTCGTAGATCTTATCCAAGTTGTCTTTTCGTCGCTTTCTGGCACAGCTACTGTCTGCATACGATATACGATATATGCGTATTATGTATACGAGTATTGTATGGTTATAGGTACGCATCGTGTCCGGGCATATCTCGGCCGTCGTGCCAAATTACAATATAAAAGCGATCCGAATTATATATTTTATATGCCCGAGAAGTGTCAGACAGACCTCAAGCGATCGTCATAATATATTTTCGTACATTTTGTCATTTTACTGTGCCGATTTCTCGAGCCTCGATTCGCCAATGTGAGTTGTGTGTGACCGTCGAAGAGTTGAGTTTGGACAATTATTGGTTAAAAGAAATCAGAAGTGATATATTTTTGAATATGTGAATTATATGCTTAAGAAAATATATATATTATAATAGAGTTATTATTAGTTTATGCGATTAATAAAATAGTTTAACAAGGTCTAATAAATAATTATCATGTTGCATATGTATACGATATACTTTATTTATTATTTATTTAACTTTATTTGAAATTCCCAGTCTGTATATTATATTCTCATGAGATTAATACTGAATAAATATACAAATAATTTTAGTATATAATATTATCTCTAAATAAATTCTTCAAACTGTACTCTTACAATCCGTTCAGTAAGTTGCCCAATGGGAATGCATATCGCATTTCTGCAGATCTTTCACTGCGAATGAATTGTGGTAACCCTTCTCGAAGCCAAAGCGATACTTCCGCAGCATATTATTCTCAAGACACTTAGGAGTCTGTCAGCGCCTGTCGACGTGTCCTGCCGGCGGGTATCGCATGACACGAGGGCGCAAAAGTTTTGGTCTCATAACCGCAGAGTTGCCACCCGATGCGCTGGGAATTTTGGCATGTTGTGGCTTCACGAGTTAAGCAGCGTTTAGGCGAATTGACCGCAGTGGCAGAGGGGGAATCCCACAGTTATATTAATTATGATACATATTGCAGAGAAGCCACAGGTATGGCAACGTTCTCCCCTCTCTCCCCCTCTCTTATTCACTCTGTTTACCTCTTTATCTTGCTGTCTCTCTCATTACGCAATAATTACAGTCTCGCACTCTCAATTCTCACCGTGACGATCGATTTCAGGTACATCCGGTAAGCAATCGACCGGGCCCCCTCTCCCGCACAATGCAAACTACGCCCCTGGCTGACCACAGCGATGGGTCAGTTATGCGAGTGTTGAACAACGTTTTGTGCTCTTTTACACTGCGGATATGAATGCAATTGTTGCCCTGTCGGCCTTTTGTTGTTCTACCCGACTTGTTGTTGCTTTCAACTTGTTGTTGTTGTTGTCGTTGTGGTTGTCATTGTGAATAAACATATCATGCAGAGTGAGTTCTGGGTGCGGCGAAGTTTAATGTAAATCAGAGCAGAGTGCTCATTAATTTCAGAAGGAAGTCGCACGGTGAAGAGCCTGTAATTGAATATGATAACTATACACACACATTTACACACACACACACACATACGTACGTTGCCTGTAATGGACTCTTGGACCTTTGGTCTGGGCCCAAAAGGTCAACCGGGCAGCTGGCAATCGAATGGGTTAACTCAGCATTAAGCTGGGCGCGACAATTCCCAACGGAAATCAACGTCTTTGATTTCAGCATATCAATTTCGTAGCTTAAACCATTTGTGAATTGCATGGGCGGCCAACTGCTGCGGCAGGGGGCGTGGCACGCACACACAAAGGGCAACTGACAATGTCAAATGTTTGCATTGCGAATGTCTCACGTTATTTGCCAGTTACGCCGACTGGCTTTATGTCTGTTTAATCAACGACATCAACTGTAAACAACGGTCAACGAAGCCAGATATGGTGCGAAAGAGACGGAGACATGCAGAGAGAGAGAGAGGGAAAGAGAGGGAGGGAGAGAGCGAGAAAGCTGTCTGCCTGCAGTGGGTTATGTTCGTGCATCTTGGCTTCTTGAGCTTTGATGAGCCCAAATATTTGCACTCAGTTGCATCCTACAAGCCAACAACAATTATTCAAAACCATAGTTCGAATGCATTGTGTAAATATGGGAATACATGTGCATATGGACAGACATGTATGCGTGTGTGTGTACATATTCAAATATAATAAAACAGACATGATACTTCACTTGGTCAGGGGTTGACTCGGCACTAAATAAATTGATTGGCCTGAAGTAGAAGTTGTTATTTCTACATTTTTATTATAATAAACAATCAGGATTATTTTTGTACTTTTACTTGGCTACTTTGTATACTACACATATTGTATAAACATTTCATACTACCTATGGTCACCCTAAACTGATTGTTATATATGTTGTTTGCGTTTGAATTTTTAAAACTTTGCTTGAGGTTTGCAGTCTTTTCTTCGTGTGCTCTACGGTCACCCTAAACCAATGATAAGAAGCTACGAGGGTCGTTTGATAAGTCCGTGACTTTTTGTATTTGCCGCGCACCTGCTCTAAATACAACACTGCTCCTGTCAGCAGTTATCGATTAACAGCTGACTGTAAAATTTTGAGAAAGCTGCGTTTTTTGGTTTGCGTTTTATAGGCATTGAAAGCAGACGATCTCGTGAATTTTAACGAAAATGGAAAAAAGTGAATTTCGTGTCAGCATGGCAAAATTTCATAAATTGGGCTACGAACTGCTACCCCATCCAGCATATTCTCCAGATTTAGCCCCCTGTGACTATTTTTGTTTCCAAACATGAAGAAATGGCTCGGCGGTAAGAGATTCGGGTCATCACAGAAACAAACGACTATTTTGAGGGCCTTGAGAAAACCTATTATTTGGAAGGAATAAAAAAATTGGAAAAACGCTGGACTAAATGTATAGAGCTAAAAGGAGATTATGTTGAGAAATAAAACGCTTCTTTGACGAAAAAAATATATTTTATTCAAAAAGTCACGGACTTATCAAACGACCCTCGTATATAAGGCATGGTCACCCTAGCAAACAAGTTGGGTAAAGAGCTCTATAAGACTTCAATGGAATATGGCGAGCGGTATGGTCACCCTAGCACTACTGTACACAAATTGTATACACACATTTTACTTTGAAGCCTGTATATCTCTACCTACGGTCACCCTTTTGCAGTCTTTTCTTTTTTGTGATCTACGGTCACCCTAAAGCAAACAAGTTGGATAAACAGCTCTATAAGACTTCAATGGAATATTCGGCGCGTGATATGGTCACCCTAGCATACAAACTATGATAGTAACTTCAAAGTACTATTGATGTTTATGTTTCCAAGCATCCATGTCGAACTATTGCACTTTAAGGCATAATTAAAAGACATTTATATTTTGTTACCAACGATTCCCTTTATCGATGTCATCAATTTTCCCAAAAACTAAAGGTTTTTCTCTTCTAAAATTTCCCTTTTATACTCCTCTGTGTGTGTGTGTATTGCATCCACATGCAATTCGAAATGAACAAATAACAGATTTAGTTTAATTGAGGCTTCTATTCGATTGTCATGCGATATTATCGGTCGGGTTGGGTTAACATGGGTCGAGTTGGGCGAGTGAGTGCGATGAGTGTCACTCATAAATACACGAGTGTGTGAATGCGTATAAGATTCACACTTGTCGACAATTGTAACAATTGTTTAGGGCTGTCGCTGTTGATTGCTTCATTGTGGTCGGATCAGTGTGTGTGTGCGTGTGTGTGTGTGTTAGCCACACAATAATAATAGCATATCCAACAGAGCAGCAACAACAGCAGCAACAACAGCAACAACAACAGCAGCAAGTTGCATGGCAAACAAGAAGTAGAATATTATTTGTTGCCTATAACTAATAGACACATGCAGCATGCATCCATATTGCAACTGCCACAACAGTAACAGCCACTGCAGTTGGACGACCAAACATGAATTTAATGATAAGCATCACAAAGGCCAATTTCAATGGCTGCCAACTGCCACGCCCCTCCTGCCCGTCTCTAGCCTCGCCTTGTCCTTCTATCGAGGATAATTTGGTGACATTTGCATTTGGAGGCACAAACAAACACACATACACACATGCACGCACAGTGTTGCATTTGTGTGCGACAGAGAGAGCTAGTTTGCGGCCCTTTCGATATGTAAATTGTGATATTGACGCATTGATATGACAATCAATATTTAAATGGCCTCGCCAACCTGTGATCTAAGTGGTCAACTGAGCGAAGCCAAGGCATCATATGAATCGAATTCGGCTCAGCAGAGACATATTCCTCGATTGGAGTCAACTTTAGTGAGGCATCTGCGTGTTTAGAGCTTTATTGGCAACAATATGTAAGTATAAATAACGAAAATAAACTAATATATATTAGTTATAGGTATATTATGGTAACATATCTAAATATGTTCTACAATTGGTTGAGTAAAGCTGAAACATTTTAAAAAAGATTCGAGTTCTTAAATAAGAGTGTAATTTTTACGAAGATGTTCCTATATTACTTACTTTCCTTATTACTTATTCGACAGTTGCTAAGTTTGTTTGCAGAATATACAAAATTGAAAGTAAGATTATACAAAAGTTACGCGATTCCTTTGTATACCATGTCGAGGGTAATTTTACTTACTTGTTTCATGCGATATTATCAAAAATAACTTTTTAATTTCAATTGAGTTACACGCAATATTTTCTGTAAGCAATAAAAATATTTCTGCAGTTGAATTTAATTGATTTCGACCAGGCAGCAGCAGGTCCTAAGGACTTAGGAACCCCTTGCCAACTTAACCCCAGTGGCAAATTGGCAGAAAAACTGTCAATGTCATCGATATGCCTCGGCTTCGACGAGTAGCAGCCGGTGGCGACATTCCACAAGCAACTTGTGCAGCTCCCTGACGAGTGGAGAGAGGAAACGAGAGGAGAAACGGGCCAAGAAACAAGCTAATTATGAGAGTTTGTCTAATAGGCTTAAAAACTGCGAAAGCCAAGACCTGTGCGAAGGGTCATGGTTGAGCAACAGTCGCAAGGTTGCAAAGGGAACGGAAAGGAAAGAAAAGAAAGCAAACTTGGCAGACAGACAGAAGGGTTAATTAGAAGGATAATTAGTGCGTAATCCGATATGTCAACAATACGAAAAGCTCCCGATGGGGAAGTTACAACGAAGTTCGAGGTAGAACGTAATGAAATTTGACTGCAAGAGAAGCAAGACGAGGAAGACGACGTGGAAGACGACGGAGAAGACGACGCACAGACCTAAAAAATTATGATGTAAATTCCTGGGCAAGGGTCGCTTGAGGGCAGCGAAACGTAACCTTAAAGCGCAGCTCGAATTTCCTATAGGTATTTTCATGCAAAGAATTATGAATAAGGAAGGGCAACCCTTTGGTTTCTTGGGCCTTTGCTTTACGACGTTGGGCGCCACCCAATTAAAAGCCACTCCAGGGCCATTAAACACGTCGCCCTGCGCAACAGTTTGCCAACTTCGCCAAGTTCGCAGTATTTTTTGCAATTAGAGAATTATTAAAGTGTCGTTAAACAGTCGGACGCCCCTTGCTGCAAGGAGACATGCCTCATCCTTTCTCCCCGTTCCCCCTTTGGCACACCCGCTGCGCATATGAATCATGGAATCTTTTATGACGACTGCCAGCTCGCGAGTATTTATGGGCAAAAATACATGGGCAGAAAAGAAGGAAAGGGAATAGGCGAATGTCTTGAGGTGAGGGAGAGTACAGAGGCAGAGGGTCCACATCAATAAAGTTGCGCTTTCTGCAGGGAAATGGAATTGCGATGTCAGTTCTATAAATTCTTTTCTCTGAAATTCGAAAGCCAAAAGAAGAAGATAGTAAAGAAAACTTTTGGCGAATATAACTATAATATAACATAGATATATTCGACATATATTTATACTTTAGTTCGAGTTTCATTCAAAAGACTTGATAGATGAGTACAAGGTAAGTAGTTAGAGATCATAAGAGTACAAACAGACAGTATTCAGTTCATTGACTTCTAGTTTCAGTAATTTTAAATAGAAACTGAAATCTGAATTGAAACCAGTAAGTAGAGATGATACGAGCATAGTATATTATAAATTATATGTAAATTAATTCATATATATTCATAGTAGAACTGAAAAGTTTGCTGAAAAACTTCGAAGTTTGCTGAGGTTTTTTCAAATGAAACACAGATTTATATCGATGTAACATCGATGTTCTCCAGCTCTTATTCATGGAAGCTCTTACTCAAGGGAAAGTTAGTGCATTACCTTATCAATATCAATACATCTGTATACCTCAGTGCACCCATTACTCTGCACTGTCCGGCCAATAAAATATTCGGCAAATCGATAGTTTATTTATTTATGGCTTCCTCAACTTTGATCGCATTGCTGAGATACGAAAGAGAGACAGAGAGAGAGAGAGGGAGCCCTCTCGATATGCACTCGAGCGAGAGAAAGAGATATGCATCGCCAGCGAAAGCCTTTTGATGGCCTCCGTCGTAATCCCGGACCGGGCAGCTAAGGAGTCGTGAGTCGTGATTTACGTTCATTTGCCGTAAATATTGAAATATTATATCCATATTTATTCGGGAGCCAGGGCCAAAGCTGGCGAGGAAATTGAATCAATGAATTTAGTGCGACCATCAGCAGAAATTACTTTTATGATAAAAAAGTCGAGGACACACACACGAGCACAAGAAAGTAAAAGGAAAAAAGAAAAACAAGCAAAGTGACTGACCCGGACTGGAAAAAGCCACCCTGCTTCCGCTCCTTCCCGGGCGGGCAGCAAGGACAGAGCGTAGCTGGCGAGGCTATCTCATATCATAATAAGCGCTCATCAATTTCCATTAAATTTAATATGTCACTTCTGGCTCAATGGGACGTGGCAGGACACTGGCCACACCAGCGAGACCAAGTGCAGGGAAGGTCCTTGCTGTTGGTCTGCTCCTTCTTCTTTGTCTTCTTCTTCTGCTGCTGCTCATCATCATCGTAAAAAGCGTATGTGGCCGTAAAAAAGCTTTTTCATAATTTCACTGGCGGCACTCACGAAGCCGGAAATAAAATATGATATGAGCTTGTAATAGATTCCTATCACAGACTCGAGTGAGTGGGCAGTGCGAGAAGGGAGCGGGAGACGAGGAGGGGGACTCTCCTGCGGGTCATTGAAACAAATGAGCGTGCTAAGTGAAAGTTTTGATTTATGCGGAAATAATATACGCCAGGGAAAAGGAGCTAATGCCACATGGAATGCCAACTGAGCATGCAACACGAGTGGATGTCAGTTGGACGCACATTGCCACATTGCAGTGGCGCCACTGCCACATGAGTCAGCGAGAAATCGCAGACTTCTTGGGTGGCCTTCGCATTTTGGCGTTGCTAAATCAAAATTAATTAAGCCCGACTCAAAACACACCATCACAGAGCACAGAGCAGGCATCCAGCTGGCTGCAGGCCTTGACTTTGTCCCATACTTCCATAATTGAGGAATATACCCCCCCCCCCCCCCACCTGCTGTCTGCTGATGTGGCCAATAAAAGTTTTATTACACAGAAAATGGCACATAAAACGTTGCAGCTTTTCAGGGAATCAGGCCCAGGAGGAGCAGGGCAAAAAGGTGCGAGGGAGGGGAACAGGTGACTGCTGTGTTTTCCATAATTGATTAATTAATTCATTTTCAGTATCATTTGCGATCTTTGCCAGTTATCGAATGGAGTCCATCTGCACTGAACTGGTGACAATTTTTTAACGACCGCCAAACAAACCATAAAAATTAGCACAAATGTCTGAGGAGCTGCAAAGGTGCAACTCTGCAGATTAAAAATCGACCATAAAACTGTTTTGAACTTCGCTGATAAGAATTGAAAAGACAACAGTATAGAAGTATATATAACTGACTAGTTTATTTGTGTATAGTATCTCAGATTAAACAATTTTGCGGGGCTTCAAGTCTGTTTAGGTTGCTTACTTGACTGCTTAATACAATATATATTTAAATTAAAACAAAACGTTCATAATTTGTGCAAGACTTTTGTTTTTTGTAAAACAGTTTTGAAATTTCTAGAACGATCTCTCTTTATCATTTCTCTTTTTTCTTGTTAACCAATTAGGAATGAGAGTTCTCTAAAAAAAGCTTCTTGTTCTGAAAAGAAACATATTTTATTTTAACCAAATAATTTCTATGTTAAGAATAAATGATAAATTAAATGATAAATAATTTATTTTGTCTTCATAAAGTGTTTGACAGTCTAAATACAAAATTTATCTTTGGAAGCTTTGCAAAGACCCAAGATCAGACCCCTTTTCTTAGCTATAATGAAAGTATAACTAACCTTAGTCGTCTGCTAATCAGCTTCATATATATAGCAACTCTTTCCACATTAACACGCACTTTCATCAATTTCCTTTATAAACGAGGCATAAATCCCTTTTAGTCCTTCAAAATTTCTCTGCGAAAATCCTCTTCAAATGGAATAGCCTCTGCAAATAGTCTCGCGATCAATATTAGCTAATCTTGCTGTGGCATTAACTTAGTTAGTGGCGACCATAATTAAGGTGCAACACAAATTAGCACTTATTGCGGCGATGGCATTAACATTCCACACGAGGCGACCGATCGCAGTCCGATGCGATTCTCTCACGATCATTATCCGGCTAACTGGAGCGCGGCTAAATGAAGAGGCAACTTGAGAGGGGATGGTGGGGAGGCTGTGAGTGTGTTGCAAACGAGTAACTGTCACTTGCAACAAATTTGCAAGGCAAGTTGCAAGTTGCAAGCTTTGTCGATCCTCGTTGCTCCAGTTAGAATTTTTATAACCGAATTGCAAAATGCTGGCAAGGCAGCTGTGCCTCGTGTTGCAGGGTGTTGAAAAATTGCCGGCACCTCTGAGATGCCGCGCCACTTGCCGCCTGCCGCATGCCGCCTGCCGCCTGCTGTTGCTGCTGCGTCAGGAGCTGCCCCGCCCAACAGCGATCGGCATTGAGTGAGGCGTCGTCGCCTGCTGCATCGCACTTGTGTCACGATCGGCTCGGCCATTGTTGCATCTAAGCAGCGTGCAACGTGGCGAAGTGAGGCAAGCAAGACGTTGTTGTAACTGCGGCTGCGGCTGATCTCACAGAGATTGCGTCCGCGTTGCAGCGCGGCACTTTTGGGGCTGCTGCTGCGGCTGCTGCTGCTGCGATCATCGCGACATCATCGCGAGACGAGCGAATTGATGACCATTGCCAGCTGTGAGAGGGAGAAAGATGCGAGGGGGGGGGGTCAGTGACTGTGCCGCTGCAGCTGCGTCTATTTAAGGCCGAGATTTGATTGTCAAGCGAAGATATGCCAATTCCGCAGTCGAACCTTGGCAGCTCACAGCTTGTCGGACATTGTTCTCGCCTATGAGTGCAGCGTGCTGCATGCAGCATGCGGCATGGGGCAGGCAGTCGGCGGCCGATTGATGCGATTGCCGCCTGGTCAAGCAGCGAGTCCAGCGAAAGTGTCAATATAATTGGCCAAATTGATGTTGCCTGCTCTCGCGTCCAAATTAGGCAACAGGCCAGAGTTGCGCGCACTCAGCAAGGAACATTCAAATGCTCAGCTAGAGTTGTCACCCGCGAGCGAGGATGGTGGCTGAAGCGTCGAGGAGGGGGTGTGATGGGGAAGGGGGACACATTTCAATCAGATTTCATTTGTTTGCGCAAAAGCGATAAATAAATGACAAAATCCATTTCATAAGAGAATGAATGCCGCGCGCCTGCCACAAGTTGCACGCTGCACGTTGCATGTCGCATTGCCTGACAGCGTGCAACACTTGCAGCAGCAGCAGCAGCAGCAACAATTGTTGCAGCAGCATAAATGGAGCTTCAACTTGCAACTGCTTTGCATGCCGCGTCGACTTTCACATTGTGACGTATTTATGGATATCAAGTGCCACAATTTCTGCACTCGCGGATTCATCTTTGTCTTTGTCACGGCGCACACACACACACACACACATCAATACACACACACCAACACACAAGCGCATAGAACCGGCAGTTGCTGTAGAAGGAGAAATCCAGTTAGTTATGTTTATGTTCATGTTTCTCTCTCTCTTTGCTGCGGCCTCCATCTCCCTATCTCTCTCCTCTCTCTCTCTCTCTTTCTTTCTTTCTACCTATCTGCCTCACTTTGCTCAGCTGCAACTTCCACACAAATCATTCACTTCGATTTCCGTCTACGATATATTTTGCAACTCAACTGAAGAGACACACACAGCTGGAAGAGAACTTGGAATTCGATTGATATAAAGAGAGTTTTTAACAGAGTATATATATATATATATAGTATGTATATAAAAATTAAGTAGATATATATTTAATAATATATAGTTGACAGCATAGAGGATAGAAGAAGTAGGTTCACTTGTAAAACATCTACAAACACAGCAACGAATTATAACATTTCTCAAATCCCTCATCTGAAAATTAGTACAGCAGAAGGTTAATACACTTTACTATAAACCAGGATCAGAGGCAGACATCTATACTATAGGTACTTTAACTTTATATTTATATCTATATTATATATATATATTTCTTTATAAATAAACACTTTGGTATCTCGTTATTTAAGAGCAACTCGAAGTGCAAGCAGTGCTCATTGATCTCCCTTCAGCTCTCTTCTCTTTCCCCACAGTTGTAACTCAATTCTTCTTCCCTCTCGACTGCAACTATGTATTTCTCCCGGTCACATAGGTATACCATATTATCTCACCTTAATGGGTATTCAATATTTTGACCTGCTGCCTGGAAGCTGTCGCCAGTCAGCGCAACTGAACGATGTTGTGACATTTGCAGCTGATAACCGCGAATTATGCTGCAGCGTCCCAGCGTCGTTCTCCGTTCCTCACGTTCTACACTCGCCTGTCTTCTGTCCCCCTCTCTCTCTCTCTATCTCCGTTCTCTGCCGTTCTCTGTTTGCCATTCTACAGACTGCGATGAGCGCTTGGCTAGGCTTGAATTGCATGTCTCGAATCTCTCCCCGAGAAGGTGTTCAGCACAAAGTGTGCATAATAAAAGTTTGAAGTCGCGCTAAATTGGGTGATAAAGTTGATCCGGGCACGATAAGGCCATTATAAATGCATTTAATGGCTAAATATTAAATGTATCTTCGTGTCGTTGTCGTGCTGTTCCTTCTTCTTCTTCTTCTTCTGCTTCTTCTTCTTCATCTTCTGCTCCTAGTCCGACTGCATGTGTCGCCCCTAGACGTCTGCCTCGGTACCAGCTCTGGGTGTCAGGTGACTCTAAGCGATCTTGTTGATCGCTTCTCTTCCCTCTCCCCTTCCTCCCTCCTCCGTCCTGCTAGGTTGACTGAATTTATGAAGTTGTTTGCGCTTATTAAATTTTAACTTGAACACTTTTCGCGCCTCGCACACACACATGCAACGGCGTGTACAGCGCAGCCTGCCACTTGCCACTTGCCACTTGCCACTTGGCGACAACTTGGCGTTGCCTCGAGATGCACAGATAAGGTTCTGTGACTGCGACTGCGACTGCGACTGGTTCCCAAACGGGGCGCTGGACTCGCAATTAGCAGCGCCGCTTGAAACGTGTTGAAAGATATTTGATGAATGGATAGCGTGTCTGCCCACCGAGCAGGTCGGCTCGGGTAACTGCGCGAAATTCGACAACGACTATCTGCAGTCCAAGCTGAACAAATTAATGCCAAATTTTGAATATGCTGCATGTGAGAATGTGAATCGAGATGTCAACTACTTTAGTCTCGAGATAAGCCACATTTGAGATGCTGCAAGTTGTACAGATAACACTTTCTCTTGGGATATAGAACCATATGCAGCATTGATTAGACTGCAATCAAGTTGGGAATTGAATTCAATTCCAACAGCCTTCGAATATTATTCGATTCAGTCAGAGTACGTAAACAGATTCGAATCTATTTCGAGTGATGTGCTCAGGGTCCCGCTGATAACGTTGAGCAAGCTTAATCATTTATTTTGTGCATTCCCCATGTCAGCTCTCTTTGGAAATAAGGCGCCCAGGGGAAATACGACAGCCCCGAACTTGACCTGAGCTCAAACTGCTCTCAGTGTTTCATATACTCTCTATCGCACAAGCTTCTGCGAAACCCAACGATGAATTCAGTCTTCTTTTGATCGATGCGAGTGCGGTTCAGTTTTTATTCACTTAATAAGCAAACAATTCAAGTGCAATACTATGAATAGTTCCTTCCTCTTCTTGTGGATGCTCGTCCTGAGTGGAGCCTCGGCTGCCAGTGCAACAGACAACAGTGAGGTAAGTTCCTCCGCCTGTCAAGAGTCTGCGAAGTCCATAGAAATAAATACTTTTTAAATTGTATCTAGGCATAAGTATAAGGTGTTGAAAGCCTTTCTAAAACTTAGATAGTGCACACTTTTTGACTAACGAAAATCAATCTAGACTCTAGAGTATATTATGACGAGTGCTGACGTGTAAAAAGATTGATTGACTCACAAAATTGTTGGTACAACGAACATTGTGAGCAGATAGATCGTGTACATGTGTGTGTGAGCAGACGGATCTATTTTGTTATCGCTATGTTTGAGCACAGCGCTCCGCATACATACGCATACACACATACATACATACATACATGTATATACAATATATTTATTAAACCAATTGTTTTTTGACTGTTGAGGTAGGTTTACCAAAGCTTGCTTGTCGCCTTTGATATTCGTTTTATTTAGTCTTTTCTTGCACGTCCTGTAACTTCACGCAACTGTCGGGGGTACCCGACAGCAAGATACCCTTTGTCCCGCTTTGGTAAACCGTTATAAATATAATGCCAACAATTCTAAAGGCAAATACGTGTATCGCCAATTGCTTCGCTCATACCAGCACTCAAAGGCAGCCGTGAAGCGCTAAGCTCTAAGTGATGTGTGTTTGTAGGCCGATCTGATTGAAATTTTGAGGAGTAGGAGATATTTGAATCAGCTAAATACACATTGAAAGCAGAAGGTTGTCTGTTTCACACGTGCTTACAAATCGAAATGAAAAGTTTTATTATTGATTTGAGTCGTCTATGGGAGCGGCATCAAAGATTTGAAGTATGCATGATATATTTGGTGAAGCTCGCCTTTCTAATAGCTGAGATCTTCACGTTCAAACGGGTTCATATGCAGGTCACCTTAGTAGGCCAGTGATCCAAAGTTAGAATATATGTATGTATATATCTTGTCCAGTTCGCCACTCCTCCTTTACACACATTTGCAGTTATATCTTCTTTTCCAATGGGCGAAGGGAGTTAAACTTATAGGCGAAGTGCAATTTATGAAGCGACAGAATTAAACATTCAATTTACATTTTGTCCTTCCACTAGAGTTGCAAAACCACCGAGGAACTGAACGATGTGTGTGGCACCCACACGTTCCAGTCTGTAAAACCAATCCTGAACTATGTTGATCAACTGCAAAGGGAGCAGCTGAGCTATGAAGAAGAAAGGAGAGAAGTGAACAAACTGCGGGCGAAGGTGCAAGAACTGGAGGTGAAATTGGCAGAAGGGAAATCGAATGAAAATCTAATATCAAGTCAGGATACTCATATCAAAGACCTGCAAACTACCATTTCCGTTCTGCAGAATAGCAACAATTTATTGCAACAAAATGTTGAATCAGTTAACGCCGAAATAGATAAGCTTAAATCGTTCATTAAAGAAGAGCTAGCTAGAGAACTCTCTAAAATCAATTCGAATGCTTCCAAATTACGTAATTATGAGGATCAGTTAAAGAGCAATAACAAAACAATTTCCGAATACGCTGCACAAATGGAATCAAAAGAAACAACTCTTAAAACGTGTCAACTAGATTTGAAAGAGACTCAAAGTTATGTCAGTGGATATAAAGATCAGTTAGAAAATACAAAAAAAACTATTGCCGAAAATACTGCAAAGATTTCCCAAATTGAAGCACAAGTTTCATCAAAGGAGAAAGCACTGAAGGAAACTCAAGCGAAACTGATAGAGAGTGAAAATGAGTTAAAGAAACAAAAGCAAGTCAATGTAGAAAAGGAAGCGAAAGAAACCGAATTGAAAGAGCAAATAAGAAAGTTGAAAGAGATACCAACTAGTTGCACTTCTTTTGGTGATTCCAACGTCCACAATATTAAAATACCCGAATCTTTTCCGGTACTGTGCAATAGTGAAATAGCTGGTCCAGGATGGACCGTAATCCAACAGCGCATAGATGGAAGAGAAAACTTTTTTAGGAATTGGGAGGACTATAAGAATGGGTTTGGCCAGATGTCAGGCGACTTTTTTGTCGGCCTCGAAAAAATACATCGCCTTACCAACGAAAAGCTTCACGAGCTCTATATATATATGGAGGCATTTAAAGTGGACAATTATAAGAGTTTATCCTTCTTTGCTCGTTATGACAACTTCAGAATAGCAGGAGAGAATGATAAATACAGGTTGCTCAGCTTGGGAACATACTCTGGGAATGCAGGCGAGGACAGCATGAGATTTCACGAACATGCTCAGTTCTCCACTTTCGATAGTGACAACGATAAATGGAGTAATGGGAATTTCGCAATATCTTTCCATGCTGGCTGGTGGTACAATAAAGCTGCCAATTGGTAAGTGATCCGTTGATTGTAATAAGAATATTTCAAATTGATTGAGTGTGATTTGTTTTTATTTAGTAACCTAAATGGAAAATATTATCAGGAGGAGGTTGGCGATGCCCAATCGAATTATTGGAATCAAGATTATTACTCTCTCAAGACCATAAAAATGTTAATCCGTCCGCGAGGCGATTGAACCGTAATCGTAATAAATCAATTTGTAAATCACAAACATGCATAAAAAATAATAATTCAAATGATTGCAAGTGCAGATTAAATATGCAAATAAAAACGTATCTTACATACTCGTACTTATGAACGAATGTATACCAATATATCATTTTCAATTATTCTTTTATACAATTGCATCTTTAGGATTCCACTCGAGTAGAACGACAGTATTTGTGTTATATGTCGATGGTGTCAATATGTTATATTTTGGCATCGTTAAAGGGAAATCAATTGATGAAGTCGGCAATCGGAATCCGGCAAAACCGACCGTGGAATAGAATTGTGCTCTTCTCTTGCGGTATTCAGCTTAGGCACTTCAGGAGGAGCTGTACATTGGTATGAGAAATACATTGGCAGGCATAGTTTGCCCAATAACCTTTGACCCGATTGCGAGTCGAGTAACAATGCAGACGAGACGGTCGAGTCGCGACTCTATTAGACTCGCCCACGAGTGGGGACAGTCAAATAAAGATGTCGCCGTGAATGAATTATGAATTATATCACACGCTGGCAACCAAATTTGGCAAATCCGGAAAAGAGTCGCAGACAATGCCGAGGCCTGGCTCGGGTCGACCTGGCGCTGGATGCGGAACACAATGACAATGGCCAGCACGAGAAGCTCTGTGTCTGTGTGTGTGTGTGTGTGTGTGTGTGTGTGTGTGTGTGAGCATATGCCAATGGCAACTGGCCAGGCATTGTGTCGTCGTTTTGGATATCTTCATATGGCCGGCACGCCGCGAAGCATTTAGTTGCATTTATTTGTTGCTATTAACTGGCGCGCTGACGCTTATCGAGCCTGGAGAACGGTCTGGGCAGCTCCTCCTGGCCAGGCTGGCTCGACTGGCTCCTAGACACGGAAAAGAAAAGCGCACGCGGCGAGAACAATTGCCTTGAAGCCGGCAACGGGCAACCGCCATCCGCCCCCGCCCTCGATATGGGCATGTCCAGCTGGGGTCGCAGACGAGGCTGGTCGTGGCGCAGCGAGCATTGTTATCGGCTGGCAGAGATGTGACCAGAGCGAGGCCCAGTGCCAGTTGCAGACCGAGTGCATACTTATGCTATATTTCGCGTTCGATTCAACCCCCCTCCTCACTCTCTCCCTCTCTCTGCTGTTCGGGCAGCGGCTACTGCGCTTTGGGCAACGCCATGTTCATATCTCAGAATTGGTCTGCGGCTTCGTCAGCGCATGACCCAACCACAACCATGGAGCAGCAGTGGGAGTGAGCAGGCTGGGGGAATGCGAGGGGAAGGGCTGGGGGCTTAGCTGCCTTATAATGCGCCTGGTAATGCTCATCGTAATTTTTGCACATTGACGCTGCTCTTTCGGCGCTCCCTTGGCCACATCTCGCTGCTTTAATCTGCATATCTTCATTTGAGTCCGCCGCGCTTGGCTCTTAAATGCTCCGCGGCATCCCGCCGGGTAACCAGAGCTAACCGACTACTGGTAACCCCTCCCACATCCCCCTCCCCTTGCCAGGCGTTTTTAGCAAAATAATGAGAATCATGATTTCTGCTCTCGGGCCTCGTTTCGGTCTCTTCCTCGGGCTATTTTCAGTTTTTTGCGCCATTTTCCTCTTTTTGGTTTTTGTGTTTTTTGTTTTTCTGTTTCTTGTTTTCTTCTGCTTTGTTTTTTTCTGTGTGTACAAATTGATATGCAAATTTTTGAGTTTGCGCTTCAGTTTCTTCGCCAGCGATCGAGGCTGCATTTATCGCAGCTTCTGCAGTGGCTTCTGCTGCAAAACGAACCTTAATTAGCCCCAAAGTGTTGGCAACTGCAGCGCCCATCCCCCTCCCCCTCTCCAGCTGCCTCGTCCATGGATATTGCTGGCGATTTGGAAACTGGTCTAGTTCGTTGGGAAGAGAGAAGAAGGCGCATCGCCATGTGGGAAGACTTCAATACTGATGAAATACTGGCATACAGGAGAAATCTATTTGAGTAAGGTATGAAGAATGTACAGGGAATACTTGGGCCGAGAAATATATGAAGAACTTCTACTTAAATTAATTTTAATTTGTGAAAAGTTTATTGATACATTTAACTTTGAATTAGAAGGATATGAAATGAACATTTTACATTCACTTTTACAATATTAAATATTTATTTAAAGCTAAGTAAACTTGCAATGAAATGTTTCCATTTTTATCAGTGCACTTATTATGTTCAATTCGCTTACTTTAAGTTGTAAATTTTGATTGTAAACCTACATTGTAAAATATTTAAGATAATTCGAAGAATAAATGAAGAAGGCATAATTGAATACTAAGTTTGCAGACACTTAAGATAAATTAAGAAGAACTTCTGGTTAGATCTCCCAATTTTCTTTGCATTATTAATATTTTATCATTACTTTCGAGCATTTCATTTATATGTATTATCTTGAAAATTTAAATAAACTGCAATAAACTAAAATTGAACCTCAAACAGATTCTTTCTTTGCCAGGAACTGTGCTAAATGTTTCATCTTTCAGGTGTAAAATAAGTTTGCAAGGCAAAAAGTTATGGAAAAGTTGAATAAACTGATGAAAGAGTTGAGTGAAAGTATAGATAATATATTGCACGAATCGTAAGTATATATCAATAGTAAGTACCGTAAGTACATATATTGCATGTGCTGTCGCCACAAACCTCCCGCGCCTCATCAACTCATCACATCGAGCTGTGCCGCTTGTGGCATCCATTTTGCAGCATCCACTTTAAATACTCCCCCCTGCCTATGCAGCTTCTCCCCCTGCCCTTCCTCCATGTCTCTCTGTCTCAGTTAACTGCAACATGGCCACAATAATCTTGCCCCCTGCCCCCTGCCTCTCTTCCTTGGCGGGGCAAACAAGTTTCTGCACTCGCATAATCTGCATGAACCATAATTTTATTGAGAGCACGCCTGCCAATAAATAACTCGATCCCTCTCCCACCCCCCCCTTGTGCCCCTTGGCCTCGCCTGGCAGGCCACAGCACTGGGATCTCGCTGGGGCACAGTTGCCTTGGCCATTTATTAATATGGAAATCTACAGAGAAGCCGCAAGCAAGCTGGGAAGCTGGAAAGCTGCTGAAGTTGGAAGTGCTTCTGTTGCCTCCTGCAGCCTCTAAACACATTACACGATAGCGTCAATGTGGCAGTGCACCCCTCTCCCGCCTGTGCCGTGTTCAGAGGCTGGAACACCACTCCTCCCTCTCCACGTCGCTGCCTCTGTCGATGCCGCCATCGTCATCATTGTGCTCGTCATGCGGCTCGTTCGCATTGTTATCGCCATGCCGAGGCTGGGGGATCCAACAGCAGCAGGGAGAGGGGCAGCGGGAGACTGCACTGTGGACACGGTCGCATCCAGTTGAACTGGACTGGGGCTGGGGCTGGGGCGGCAGCTGTGGGTCGTCGGCGGGCACAAAGCGCTGGCGACGCAGTCGAACGCAATTTCAATTTCATGTTATCCGCAAAATATTCATTTTAATATCTCCTCAATCCGAGGAAGGATGAGCTCCGACTCCAGTGGCGACTACTTACAGATACACACACGCCTGTGTGTGTGTGTGTGTGTGTGTGTAAGTGTGTGCGTGTGTGTTTGTCTGCTCCCCTGCTATCCATAAATATCGCTAATAACCAATCCGGGCTGCTGCTCAAAATGCAAATTCCAGGCCCGGGGGCGAGCCTGCTGTGGTTGGTTGCTCGCTTTGTCGGCTCCTGGTTTTGCATATAAAATGTGTGCCCCACCCCCCCCTACACCCCTACACCCCACTTTCCCTGTCTGTGTATACTGTAATACCCTAGACAGACATGGGGCAAGTTGCCGGCACATTCGGCATAATCATAATGCAGCCAGCGATTCCAGTTGCGTTCCGCCAATCCTCATTCCACTCACTCCACTGCAGCCACAACCAACCAAGCCAAGCCCCATTGCTGTTTTTGTCCCCCCCCCACCACACTTCTTCTACCCTGTAGCCATTTGCATCCCTCGCCAACTGGCAACTGCCCTGCAAAGTTACCGCTGCGGTGCTGGCGGTTTTCGTTGCCATTCAGCCAACGCATCGCACCCGGCCACATGGCAGGACATAATCCCCACACACATCCGTTAGAGATGCTTTACCGACTGCACCAATCGAAATGGCCAGAGGAAGGGGAAACAGCTTTAATGACGTTGCAGACGAACGAGTCAGTTGGTTCTTTAATGGCACTTCCTATAAACTAGAGGTGGCTTTTATTTACATTACTTACAATATTTTCAATCTTAGTCACTCAAAATTGCACAATTAACCTTAGTTGAGCTAAACAATTTATTGGTTGGTTTCATCATTCCAAAAAATATTACAATGTATCTTCATACGAGTGCATTTCAATCCTGAAGAGCTTTTCTTGGCATAGTACAATAATTCTCACTTGTTGGATGGTGTATCCAATCGGCCGATCGATTAAGAATACCATGGCTTACTTACTTACGTGCAGACTGTACATAGCATAAAGCTGCATTTGAGCTATCGAGATATTCATTTCGAAGGGTATATCGACCATTGAAAATGGTGAAAAAAGGGTATACCAAGTTTGTGGAAAAGTTAGGCAGAAGTAGGCGCGGAAGATCCCACAAGGTATATATATTCTTGCTCAGGATCACTAGCCGTGTCGATTAAGCCATGTCTGTCTGTCTGTCCGGATGTCCGGATGACCTAATGATTACACAGATCTCTATTATAAAAGCTAGAGACACCAAATTTGCTATGAAGGTTTCTGTTAACCAGGCGCAGTTGATCTTAAGATCGTACAATTATCCTTACGTTTAAAAAAGGTCGAAGCTCTCGTTACGCTTCAAACTCGCCAACTCATATTTTAACCATATATATTATCTGTGCCTGATATTTTATTAAAGTGCAGACAGTTTAACATCTGAGTCGCATAGGAACAATGTTGAATTTTGCAATATTTTTTGCAAATATTTTTAAACAGAAGACTTCAAGCGAAGTGTACTTCTCAACATTGTTTGCTCATTTAGTGATAATATGTTATTGTAAATACACATCGCTAATTCCATCAGAATAAGTGAGCAGTATCTCTGTAGCTAAAACTTTCTAGCGATCAATCTGTCCGTAATGAAAAATTCAATAGAAATCATCTGAAATCGCCTCAAGGAACATGCAAATTAAACGGCACTAAAGACTTTTTTCTGTGCAGCTAAACTTGTCTCTACACTTTTGTTATTACCTCAGGAAGTTTCTGTACTATAATCGATAGTTAAATGAATTAAATGAAGCTCTTAACTCAAGTGCAGCAGACTGTGAGCCCGAGTGGCCAATGCATTATAGTCACACCTATCGTAAGTATCTAAAACAGAAGGCAGAACAGAACAGAGAGTTTAGAGAGGAGCTTTCCACGCTGTAACTGCCTCAACCTCAACCCGGGAGAACTCTGCAACTCTGCGCATCCTCAACTGGGCAGGAACTGGTCGGGAACTAATGCCAAAACTAACATTGCCCTGGCAACTGACAATTTATTAAAAGTGCCGTTTGCTTTGTCAAATTAGAATATTATTTATTTAGAGTGTAAATATGAACGGGCAACCACAGACGGCAAATTGCAACCGCAAACGGAGTGTGTGTGTGTGTGCGAGTGTGTGTGTGTGTGTGTGTAAAATGCAAACATTTGGCGCTACGCACATTTGTTTCCTTTTTAGGCCCCACCAAGTACTCATTCTATCCCTTACTCCAGGCCTCTCTCTCCCTCTCCTGTATCCTCTCCCTCTTTCTCTATTCGCTCTCCCCTTCTCTCTCTCTCTCCCTTCTGTTGTTTTCCTCTCCCATGCAAATGCGGGTTCGACGGCGTCATTAATATTTATACACATTCTGTAGGCACTTTCCCCCTTCCTCTGCCTCGCCCCCTTCCCTCTTTCTCTCACACTCACTGGCGAGTACATTAGAAATGTAATTATTATTTTAATTGCACTGCACTGTGCACATATCGGGCAGCGAGGGGGCGTGGCAACATCGGGGAGCCACAAATAATAAATGACCGAAAACTTAATTGGCTTTGGCCGCGTCCATTTTGTCCTCGTCCAGCTCGTCCATTGCCTTGGTCAACCGCCTCACTGTAAATATGAATAATTTCGAGTACTCGCCCAGAATGAATTAGCATTCATTGCGGGGCACACGCGCAACTCATCAGAAAAAAGAACGAAATAGAAACCCAAAAACTTTGCGATATTTTGTTATTTGTTGTAGCTCCTGCCACGCCCCCTGCCTCACAGACTAATCCACATTTTGTGCCTGCGCCAATCAACGTGAGGCGTGGCACCTGCCTCCTCCCCCACCCCCCTGCAACTCACTTTGTCACCATATCTCTTTGCCAGTTTATCTCTATATCAGATTGAAATATATATATATATATATGTATGGGAGTCCCCAAGGACATATCACATAGTACACATACTTACCCCAGCTACCCCGATAGTCACATCTGCCAACAGCTAAAGCTGAAATGCTAAAGAGAGATGAAAAATATAGAAATGCTAAAGAGATTTACATAGAAAGAATAATAAGTCTCAGGGAGTAAGCGGAGTAAGTGTTTCATTTATTTGCAAGCTGAATCTGAATCATTTCAATAGTTATTTTTTATTCATGTTGCTGATTTACAAATTCAATTATTACGATTACAGTTTAATTGCCTCGCGGACGAATTAACATTTTTATGGTCTTGAGAGAATAATATGGATACCACCAATTAGATTCCACATTGTAAGCCTCCTCCTGATAGTATTTTCCATTTAGGTTACTAAATAAACAAATCACACTCAATCAATTTGAAATATTCTTATTACACTCAAACGATCACTTACCAATAGGTACATGCATTGTCCTCGTACCACCAGCCAGCATGGTGATCTATTGCGCATTTCCCATCGATCCATTTATCGTTGTCACTATCGAAAGTGGAGAACTGAGCATGTTCGTGATATCTCATTCCGTCCCAGCCTCCATTCCCAGAGTATGTTCCCAAGCTGAGCAACCTGTATTTATCATTCTCTCCTGCTATTCTGAAGTTATCATAACGAGCATAGAAGGATAAACTCTTATAAGGGTCCACTTTAAATGCCTCCATATGTATATAGAGCTCGTGAGGAGTGTTGTTGGTAAGGCGATGTATTTTCTCGAGGCCGAGAAAGAAGTCGCCTGACATCTGGCCAAACCCATTCTTATAGTCCTCCCAATTCCTATAAAAGTTTTCTCTTCCATCTATGCGCTGTTGGATTACGGTCCATCCTGGACCAGCTATTTCACTATTGCACAGTACCGGAAAAGATTCGGGTATTTTAATATTGTGGACGTTGGAATCACCAAAAGAAGTGCAACTAGTTGGTATCTCTTTCAACTTTCTTATTTGCTCTTTCAATTCGGTTTCTTTCACTTCCTTTTCTACATTGACTTGCTTTTGTTTCTTTAACTCATTTTCACTCTCTATCAGTTTTGCTTGAGTTTCCTTCAGTGCTTTCTCCTTTGATGAAACTTGTGCTTCAATTTGGGAAATCTTTGCAGTATTTTCGGCAATAGTTTTTTTTGTATTTTCTAACTGATATTTATATCCACTGACATAACTTTGAGTCTCTTTCAAATTTAGTTGACACGTTTTAAGAGTTTTTTCTTTTGATTTCATTTGTGCAGCGTATTCGGAAATTGTTTTGTTATTGCTCTTTAACTGATCCTCATAATTACGTAATTTGGAAGCATTCGAATCGATTTTAGAGAGTTCTCTAGCTAGCTCTTCTTTAATAAAGGATTTAAGCTTATCTATTTCGGCGTTTACTGATTCAACATTTTGTTGCAATAAATTGTTGCTATTCTGCAGAACGGAAATGGTAGTTTGCAGGTCTTTGATATGAGTGTCCTTACTTAGGGCAGCAGTTTCTGATGCAGCAATAAGCTTCTCATTCGATTTCCCTTCTGCCAATTTCACCTCCAGTTCTTGCACCTTTGCTCGCAATTGTTTCGTTTCTTTTCTTTCTTCTTCATAGCTCAGCTGCTCCCTTTGCAGTTGATCAACATAGTTCAGGATTGGTTTCACAGACTGGAACGTGTGGGTGCCACACACGTCGTTCAGTTCCTCGGTGGTTTTGCAACTCTAGTGGAAGGACAAAATGTAAATTGAATGTTTAATTCTGTCGCTTCATAAATTGCACTTCGCCTATAAGTTTAACTCCCTTCGCCCATTGGAAAAGAAGATATAACTACAAATGTGTGTAAAGGAGGAGTGGCGAACTGGACAAGATATATACATACATATATTCTAACTTTGGATCACTGGCCTACTAAGGTGACCTACATATGAAAGTCTGTTTGAACGTGAAGATCTCAGCTATTAGAGAGGCGAGCTTCACGAACTATATCATGTATACTTCAAATCTTTGATGCCGCTCCCATAGACGACTCAAATCAATAATAAAACTTTTCATTTCGATTTGTAAGCACGTGTGAAACATACAACCTTCTGCTTTCAATGTGTATTTAGCTGATTCAAATATCTCCTACTCCTCAAAATTTCAATCAGATCGGCCTACAAACACACATCACTTAGAGCTTAGCGCTTCACGGCTGCCTTTGAGTGCTGGTATGAGCGAAGCAATTGGCGACAGACGTATTTGCCTTTAGAAATGTTGGCATTATATTTATAACGGTTTCCCAAAGCTGGACAAAGGGTATCTTGCTGTCGGGTACCCCCGACAGTTGCGTGAAGTTACAGGACGTGCAAGAAAAGACTAAATAAAACGAATATCAAAGACGACAAGCAAGCTTTGGTAAACCTACCTCAACAGTCAAAAAACAATTGGTTTAATAAATATATTGTTTATACATGTATGTATGTATGTATGTGTGTATGCGTATGTATGCGGAACGCTGTGCTCAAACAAAGCGATAACAAAATAGATCCGTCTGCTCACACACACATGTACACGATCTATCTGCTCACAATGTTCGTTGTACCAACAATTTTGTGAGTCAATCAATCTTTTTACACGTCAGCACTCGTCATAATATACTCTAGAGTCTAGATTGATTTTCGTTAGTCAGAAAGTGTGGATTATGTAAGTCTTAGTCAGGCTTTCTACAATAACTTATACTTATACCTAGATACAATTTAAAAAGTATTTATTTCTATGGACTTCTCAGACTCTTGACAGGCGGAGGAACTTACCTCACTGTTGTCTGTTGCACTGGCAGCCGAGGCTCCACTCAGGACGAGCATCCACAAGAAGAGGAAGGAACTATTCATAGTATCGCACTTGAATTGTTTGCTTATTAAGTGAATAAAAACTGAACCGCACTCGCATCGATCAAAACGAAGACTGAATTCATCTGCAGACTGAGTAAATAATATTAATTCAGCTCTGAAGAGAACACTTAAAACACTGAGAGTTCAAAGCTTATATTGAAATCTCTTCGTAAAGCCCGAAGTGAAATTCTCACTTGCTTCGCTTTATCAGCAGCGTTGTGTGGCGATAGATTGTTGCTTTTAAAATTGAATATGTATGAAATACAAACATAATTGAATGTTTATTTATATTAATTTCCATATTATAATGGTAACTCATTAGAAAAGATACTGGCTTGGATATGTCAACAATACTGGCAATATTGCTGTACTGTACTCTGTCAAGACTGATTGTAACTACATATTCTATATATATCATCTGGCGTATCTATCTATAGTTAAACCCTCATCTCCTGCAGCAATTTGCGACTCGAATGTACAACTCAATTGGAACTGGAGGCCAAAACGGCAACGCTGGCTATAAAAGGGAGATACCAACACAAGCACACACACACACACACACACACACATATACACAAGAAGAAACATAAGTTCAATATGAACTTGTGAGAAGAGGAAACCAAATCTCAGACTAGGCAGGCACCACCGGACGCACTGCGATCCACTTGTCGCCATCACTAGTAGATGGAGATGGAGTCGCAGTTGAAGTTGAAGCTGGAGTCGTTCTCTCTCTCTCTCTTTCTCTTCCTCTTTGGGTTGATTCGCTGTTGTCATTCGTTTTAATTTCATTTATTTTGCAAAATACAATTTAATTTGATGCGAATGCAACTGACAACTTGCAACTGGCAAGCGACAAAAACGGCAAGGCAGACGACTGTCTCTCTCTCTCTCTCTCTCTCTCTGTGTCCCCGCAAATATTGAACTACAATAATCATCAACATCGACAACAGCAGCAGCAGCAGCAGCAGCAGCAGCAACAGCAGGAGAAAGGGAAAGGGGAGAAGAAGAAGCACGGCCATATCAGCGACATCCCCGTCAGCGGTCGCCATTTCGTGCCGTTCTCAGCTGCAGCATCGTGGGTTGCAGGTAGGCAGCCAGCTAAGAGATTGTGGAGCAGTGGTGGTGGTGGAAGGGGGAGGGGAGCTGCTGCTGAAGACAATCAAGCGCAAAAACGAACGAGCAATTGTGGCACACGGATGAGCCAGGCCAATGATTGTCATGTAGATAACAAAAGTTGCCTTTTTGCATACCAAACATCGCCAGCAACAGCAGCGGCAACGGCAACAACAACCACCGAGTAGCAACAGCGCAGCAACAACATGTGCACCGCAGCAACATGTTGCTCAAAACTAACAAAGTATTGATTGCGCCGATTGCAAGTGGATGTGGATCACTCGACGTTGTCGTCGACAGCAACATGGATTGTCATCCGACTTCAACAGCAGCAGCAGCCACAACAACAACAACAGCAACAGCAACAGCTACAACAGCAGCAACAGTAACAACAACAACAGCAGCGGCAGCAGCAACCAACTCTAACTTCAACTGCATCCTCATCCTTCACATGCAACAAAAGTCATTTAGTTATTGTTGTTGCTGTTGCTGTTGCTGCTGCTGCTGCTGTCGATGCTCAGATGCCGCAAGATACTCCGATGATGCCGACGACATTCTCATCCGCTTATCAAACTTCAAACAAATCATTTCGTTGGCGGCCTTGCACGGCGTACTCAGCCGACTTCGAGACTGCTCCACTTGCCAAGGCCTTCCCTGCCGACAGGGAGGGGGGAGAGTAATCAATGTGCGCGGAGGGAGGTACTGACAGCAACTGGTTATGCTGCAAACACATAAACATACACATACACACCTTTATATACAGATACATATGCTAAAGCATAACATCTTGCTGACACTCTGCAGACTGAGCTTTGCCTAAGGAGGAAGATCAGGTAAACCTTCTATAAAGCATAAAAGTAAATAAATTCATTAACTTAAACATCAAAGTAGACGGAAAATGCACTGAAATGTACAAAATGCAATATAAAAACAATAAAAAAATATGTCTCTCTTTCGGTGAATCATTCATTCATCAAGAAAACGTCCTGAAATGTGGAAAACAATTATCGAATTATCGAACTTAGCGTGTTTTTTTCGGTCTGGACTCTTCCATTAGGAAGATTGGTCTTTGGTTTTGATATCATAACCATATAAACATGATTCGTCACCAGTTATGATCCAGTGGAGTAAATCTGGGTCATCGTGGACGTCATTAAACAGCGCTTGAGCGATGCTTAGGCGACGCTTCTTTTGGTCAAAATTTAGCAAAAAATCGCCGAGCAAGCAAAACACTTATAACCTTTACGCCTCTCACAAGCAAACAAGAAATGATATACACTTGAAACTTGGTACAGATCTTCGGAAAGAGTGTAACAACATTATAATAATAAAAAATCCAAATTCGATTATACGAAATTCAAAATTACGCGATACTTTTTGAACACACCTCGTATGTGATATGATTGTTTGCTGTATAAATAATTCGTTATTTAGGCATTTTGTTAGTTTTATTTTCCCAAAGATTTGTATACCCAACGATTGTTCCAATTCCAGTTATATATAATTCAGCAAAATTAAATGGTGTTGTGTATATTCAATAAAATGTCTGCAAGTTAAATAGTTTCTCTAATCAAACTGGTAAAGTGAACAGCTTAGCGCAATATTAGTAAGAGCATTTCCTCAGATGAGGTATATTGATTCTCGTGTAACCCTCGTGCTCTTAGCACTCCTCCAGCCCATTCTTCTGGAAATAAACTCTATATACACGGCATAGACAACGACTATAAGTCAGCGTAATTAATTGACTGCAGCACAACCGATCTTCCCTATATGGAAACTTTGGCTCTGGTGCCATAAACATTTGCCGTCTAAATTTAGTTGCGAGTTGCTCGATCAATACGTGTGATGATCATGATGATGATTGCCCTGAAGAAACGGGGAAAAATCAATTTAATGCGAGAGCATTGGAAAATGGAAAATTGAAAAAGGGAAAATGATGAGTTCAAAAGGTGTGAAAATACCTACAAGAGAGCCAGTCGATTGATGTGGGCGCTGACTGTGAGGAATGGGGAGACCCAAGGCAGATACAGTAGCAGAGCTAAACTGGCTGTGCCACCCAATGTGGCAGGCAGGCAGGAAGGTGAGCAGGAGGCGAGTAAGAAGGGGGAGGGGCCTGTCATTAGCGGTATTCAAATCATAACATAAATACACTTGTCGTCTAGCGCGTGTAGAGCTGCGAGCAAAGCAGCTTGCATGGATTATGACAGTGGCGTGGCAGGGGAAGGGGGCTGCAGAGGCATCTGTCTGGCGTTGTCTGGCAGCAAGCGCGGGGGTGGGGGGTGCTGCATTTCATTTTGATAACTTGTCAAAATAGTCTGCTGCCGTCTGCAAGGCTGACGAAGACGCAGTCGGAGTTGGAGTTGGAGACGGAGACGAAGTCAGCGACGGAGCTGCTGACGGAGATGGAGCTGGAACGTGGCTGGGCTATGATAAATGCGGCCAGACAGCGAGGCAGCCGCTGACAAAGTGTTGAATGTTATGCCACTTTATTATTGCCATTAAGTGTGGCACACACACACACTCGGAGAGAGTGGGAGAAAGAGAGACAGTCAGATGGAGTGGGGGGGGGGGCTGCTACACCTTCACGTTGCTGTGGCAGGTTGTCTCACTTTATGACTCTGCTGGGGGGTCGCATAAAGCTGTCGGGCAACGTCATAAAACTCATCTGCACCCTCAGGACTCGACAGTACCTTGTCGGTATTCCCAGACGTCAAGGCCACGCATATTGCTCCTCCTTCTCTTTGCTCAACCTTTGCTGACCTCCCACCCCATAAACTTCGACCTGCGCCAGTTGGTTTTATGTGCGCGACTGATTGGAATATGATATCGAAATTGCTTTCCATAACCAGCAACATTCAACCTTCCCCCATCCCCCATCCCCCGATCTCTCCCCCTTGCAGGCAGCGCCTCTGCGCGCGCTGCTGCTAATAAAGTCTTCGCGCAGTCTTCGCCAGCTGGACACGGCTTAATTTGTTAGACGTTATCGCTTCCGCTTTGGGGCAACTTCTGCGGCAGCAACTGCAACTGCAACAAAATGCACATTCAGCATCCGCTGCAACTGCAACTAGTTTTGGGAGAACGTGAGGGGGGAGGGGGATGCTGCTGCAGTCACGTGCAGTTGCCAATGGGACAGAACTCATTCGCATGTTGTGCGATCGGCTCGCCTTATCGATGGCTGCGTGGCCTTGGCACAGCGAGTGCCGCATGACGAGACGTTGCGGTGCGGTGTGGAGTGGGGTGTGGCATAGGCCAGGTTCGTGTGTGCGTGTGTGTGTGTTGTGTGAGAGTCTTGAAAGGGATTCGAGTAGCATTTCCTTTATACTTAGTAAGAAATATTCTAAAAGAATACGATAGCTTGAAGAAGTGTTTAATATAATATTTATATAAATATGTTCACACATACATACGTACTGTATATAACAATTTATGCAGTGCAAAAATGATGAGTTTGCCCGACCGAAAGATACCCTGCTTACATTGAGGAAACTGCACATTAAATATATAAACTAAAATTCAATTTATGCAATGCGAGATATTAAACAAGTTAAGTAAGGCACTCTCTTTCAAATTGGCAAGTTACATCAATTACACACTCATTATATATATATATATATAGTACAATCGGGTGAAGATTTTTCTGTGTCATAAACCAAACTGATTCATCACAGAGAATTTATTAAGTACAAGTATTTTATGTGCAGATTATTTGTATTTGCGCAAGGTTCCGCTGATAACGCTGAGTATTTTGTTTGTTTTCTATTGTCACGCTCTCGAACTTGATCTGAGCTCAAAATTACTCACAGTGTTTTATATATTCGATTTAAAATTAATTTAATATTTGTTCTCAACATAAATTCAGTCTTCTCTTGATCAGTGCGAATAATAAGTAAACAATTCAAGTGCGAAACTATTAAATATTCTCTTCCACTTCTTGTTCAGGCTTTGCTGCTACTAAGGTAAGTTCTTTGGCCTTAAAAGAAGACAGATTGATGAATAGTCTGGACTGTATGTACATTGTTGTACCCTTAATGACAATGTTATATTAGCTTTGTGCAAACTGAACAGAACATACCTACCCAACTACATTTAGAAGACATTGCTATATAATCTTCTCGATCTCTCTCTCTCCATGAATGAGTATGATCCAGTATATCTAACAGTTTGTTATGAGTGCCTTTAGATGAATTCATATCATATGAATTATATCGTTAACAATGTATTTGTATCAATCGATCTTACCTTAGCTGGTAGCTTGTCAAAGAACTTGTTCTATTTATCACTTGTATATTAGCCATAAATATGGCAGTTGCTTAGCTTGCTCCACATCCCTTCTACCAATCTCAAATACTTCCATCCGTGTGGTCAACTGCAACCACAACAACAAGAACTCCGCATGAGTGCCCGACAAGGACAACAAACATGAATAATCCATTTTTCGAAACACTTGTATAGCTCGATCCCGACTCAGTCGCAGTCGCAGGCTCCATCGCAGGTCTGGTCTGGCGACGATCATAGATATAGGGAGGGAGCGCTCGTTCCTCAATCCGTCGCCGCGAGCGCGTTGTCTAGATCGCGGCCACGCATGCGGCAAAAGCCAGGCAGCCAGCTATGTAGTTGCAACGTCGCGTCGTCAAGGTTGCAAGCGACACCAGCGCCGAGATTAAAGATTCCACCATAAACAAACAAGCGAAATAATTGAGGCAAAATTGAAGCAAACTACTCGAACTTGCTGGTGTGGAGAAGGGTGGCGGGAGGTGGGGAGGGGAGCAGAACGGGGCGATCTTGCAATATGGATATGGCCATGGCAATGGATGGGGGCCTCCTCCAGGGGCAGAACCAGTTCCCAGTGCAACAATTAGCACGGAATTTGTGGGTGCCATAAAACGCGCAACACGATGGCCGCATGTTGCGCTTGCGCCCATTTCCATTCCCATTCCGAGAGGTGGGCGATAAAACCGCTGAGTCTATGGCCGGGCCAGCCTATCCACTGCCTGCCCCTCCCCATCTCCCTCTTACTAAGTATGTGATCTAACGGTAAGTCACAAACAGCGCGTACAAGCGCCGCCATTCACTTAGAACCACTTCAAAGTCAACCGCAATCCATCACAGGCAGTTAAGAAAGTCCCTTTCCCTTCTCCTCCCACATATATCACACGATTCCCATTATTAATATTCATATATAATCACATTCGCTTTCATATTTTGCTGCATTCGCAGACGAAGCGAAATTATGCGTTGAGATCAAACAGATCGCATGCAACATAAATATGAATTATAGCTAGAGCGGAGCCAGACGGCGACGGCGACGGCGAGCCACTTGGCAGATCAGCCGGCGGAACGGGGAGAGACCATAGGAATGAGGTTAGCAAAGAGGTTCCCAGGCGACAAAAAGGAAACAATGTTAAGCTGATCGAGCCTTAGAAATGTTTAGTTAACAATGGAACGTTGTAGAGCTGTTGCTATAAACTATATATCGAGAGTAGTTCCACTAGAATGTTGCTCAAATTTGGACATGTCTTTTAGAAGATATAGTGCTGCATTTCTGCTGAGTTTGACTACGATATCTATTTGAACAGACGAATAATTTACAGAGGTTCAGTAGCTTTGGGTTGCCTCTGCAAACTGTAGAATATATCTGTATATATCTTTGACATATAGCTGCTCTGTAGAACTGTTGAGTAATTTAAACTTACTCCATAAAACGAAACAGTATTTTATAATGCTTAATAAGATATAAGTGCCAGTCAGTTCTTCAAGAATAAAGAAGACACAAAGAATCATTTTCGATCTGTATTACTCGATATTAATATAGTTTATTTATTAATATAGTTTACACTTTATACTCCCTAACTTACCTGCTTAAACACCTTGCACTCTCGCATCTGGATTCATGCAGGGTATAATTATAAACATTGAAATTTGTTGTGCGCGCACACACAGAATCTTGATCTTGAAATCCCCGCCTGGCTGCAGCCCAGACATGGCACAATTTCTCATCGCTCATTTCGATGCAGGAGGCCAGATTCGTTAGCGACGCCACCGAGGAGTCACACACACACACACACACACACTCTCCACATGTGCAACTCCACCTTCTTGTCGGCATTTAATAGTTCACATTTCGGTCTGGGGGCCTGTTAATAGTTTTCCCTGCACCCGCTCTCTCTCTCTCTAGTCTGACACTTTACGGCCGTGTCCACCAAGGCAAAAGCCGCATATGAAATATGTGCGTCCATGAAATGAGCACAATTTCCCTGGAAAATCGCAACATTGTGGAAAATGGAAAATGGCAAACAATGCGCCAGACAGAAGCAAAGGAGCTGCGAGTTTGGGCAATAAACTAAACCAAAAGTGAACGTCACTCCCCTATCTCTCGGTCTCTCCCTCTCTCTCTTTCTCTCCCAGTTGAAAATCACTAGGAAAATACGCGAGTTCTCTATGATATTCCCTCTCTCCCCTCGCGCCCTGTGCCCATTGGCACTTGTCATATTCGGCGAACGTTCAAGATTCACTGCGACATTAACTTGCCGCGGTCTGGCAATTATAATTTCTTACATCGGCCGACAGAGACGCTGCCAAAACATGCAAGAACAACCTAATTAATAATAGATATATAGATATATGGGGCTCTCGGAGACGGCATACTTGGCATGCCGCGTATGATAAATGCGCTTTATGAATATGCCACAAATTCCCTTGAAATTCTGTCAAGTTTTCCCATAGATTATCACTTTCAAAATGCTTTAGATATCTTAAGTTTTGCTATGTAGAATGAAATTTATTCCACTATATGCTATTTATTCTACTTACCTACTATTCATATTCTATCTTCATATTTTATTGACACATAATTTCAGGAATTATTTTGAAATTCAATTCGTAAATGTTCGTGTAAGTTGGATAAAGACTTCTTCGGATAAGTTATGAACTCACGATATGTGTATAAGATTTTCCATAGCAGCAGCAGCGTCTGGTCGGGGTCAGAGTGCAGAGGTTCGAGCCAGAGGCAGCATCTGTTTCGAGGGCGTGTCGGAAACGAGGCATGGCAAGTATGATGCATGTGCGGCGCGTGGCATGGCAGAGGCACTTGGAGAGACTCTTCACTGGCAACTGTCAATTTGCATGAATTTATTGAGCACAGAATCGAGAGGGAGAGAGAGGGAGAGAGGGAGACAGGGAGTGGCAGGAAAGGAGGGGGGTGGGGGGCAGAGACACTGCTTGAGAGGAATGCGACCCACTTCCCGGAAGAGAAACGTCAATTGTTGTTTGCAATTTGCGCACGCTGGCTTTATTTTTGATCATTCGATACTCGATTCTCGATTTCGATTGCGATTTCGATTTTTATATGCAACTACCACAGTTTACATTAGGTGTATCTACTTCTGTCTGTCTGTCTGTCTGTCTGTCTGTGTATATATATATAGTTTTATATATCTATGTATAGGTTTATCATGATTCAAGTATATCGTAATGCGTAGCCATAAAATTAGTTAATTGTGTGAGTGCTGCAGCTGTGGCATCGATAGATAGCTCTGTCGATAGTTATCGATGGTTAATGCTGCCCCTTCCGATTCCACGTTCCACGTACTGCAATCTATACAACTTATCGCTAGACTTAATGCATTTAAATGCCCACAAGATCGCTATCAATTAATCATACTATATGTTATGTATATAGACACAGAGGATATATTCGTATGTATAGTACACCCACACACACACCATATGCATGTGTGTGTGTGTGAAGGTGTGTGCTAGATCAAGCTTAGCGTAGTGTAATGCTCAAGATATGTTCTCCACAAAAACCATGTGTGTTCCAATTGGCCAAATCATCCCCAATCCCCATCCCTGTTCATCTAGCTCCTCCTCAGCTACTTCTCTGACTCCTCGCCCTCCGCTTCGGGCTCTCCGTCCGCATCGACCTCTTCGCCCTCGTCCAGTTCGTGCCCTGTTTCGTGCTCCAGCTGCTCATTTTGATTGTTCTCCATTTTGATGCTACTCAACGGATGCCAAATCCCCCCGCCGCCACCATTGGCACCCAGCAACGTCTCATCCTCTCGCGTCGGCGGGCTCTGTGCCGGCTCTGATGTTGGTGATTTGCTCGTACTACGTCGATCCATGGCATACGGATGCTGATGCTGCCCGCCGCCCAGAAAGCCGGGAAAGCCAAGCAGTCCCGGTGGATATGGATACTTTCCGCCATTGGCGAAATGCGGTGGCGGTAAATTGGCAAAGGCGCCGGGACTGAGCTCACCAGGCTGCTTGACAAGAAGAAAAGGAGCAGAGAAAACGAAGAGGTTGGGCAGATTTTTTGAGGTTACAAATTATTATAAAGATAATTAACCAATTCAGATTTTTTTCTACTTCCTTCCCTAATAGAAAGAGTATTCCCCCGTGCCCTCAGTAACTCACCTTGGGCGGCAGGCCATTGAAGAAGGGTGGCAAGTAGGGAAAGAAGAGCTCGGGTCGGCGCTGCATGAACTCCTGTTCGGCTGTTGGCGCACCACCCGGTCCGGGTCCAGGTCCAGGTCCCGGTCGCATGGGTAACTCCAATGACATGCGACGACCACGACGCGAGGTGGGATTCGTCCACATGTGTGTGCCCATGTGCACCTGCAAAGAATGTTCACAAGCAGAGGGAATCGGGGGAGTGAGCACGGGGCTGATGATAATCGGCTGGTAATCAGCTATCGCACCTTGAGATTCCCCTTGGTGGTGAAGGCCTTCTGGCAGACGTTGCACTGGAAGGGCTTGTCGCCTGTGTGGGTGCGCATGTGGATCTGCAGAGCCGAGCTGGAGCTGAAATTACGCCGACAGACATGGCAGAAGTGCTTGTTGTTCACCGGCGGATCCAGACTGGAGCTCGGTGGTCCGGCGGACATGAGTGCCTGCTGAAAGTCCAGCGGACTAGCGGGAAAGCGATGGGCATCTGTATAGATGGGGAGAGCATGGGAAGGGCAGGAGTGAATATAGGGTTAGTTAAACTATTTCAAAGCTGAATTCCCAGTGCCGATAGTATTCACGATAGTTGTGTTGTTTTGTAAAACATTTGAAAATGAACTTCCAGTGACGATAGTATTCTCGATAGTTCGGTTGTATTGTGAAATATTTGAATGCAATCCCCATGAGCCGATAGTATTCACGATAGTTGTGTTGTTTTGAGAAACATTGGAAAATGAATTTTCAGTGACGATTGTATTCTCGATAGCTCTGTTGTTTTCTGTTATATTTAAAAAAAATCTCTTGTGCCGATAGTGTTCACGATAGTTCTGTTGTTTTGCGATAATAAAACATTTCAGAGTAAACACATTATTAAATTACAATTCAATACTATCGAAACTACGAGAAGTACAATGGTTTTTAATTTAATTCAAAACTATCGAATGTGCTTGTCGTCTATTCCACAATAATGGCAACTCATCTTACTACTTACTCTCCTCTTTTTACTTCACTATCGTTACTACTATCGCATGCAGAACTGGCACAAGTTGAAGCTATCGATAGTTATCGCTACTTACGCAACTGCATCTTCATCAACGATTGCTCGGCATCGGCTGCTGCTGCCGCACTCTCCTGCTGATACGCGGCACTGGCTGCGGCTGCCACTGAGCTGGCAACGCTGCCACCCTCGCTGCCGGCATCCTCCGTCAACAGCTGCTCGGAGTCGGGCTCCTCTTTGATGGTGGCCGCCACTGGCAACGGGGTCGTTGGGGCAACCTGCTCGACAGGCGCCAGCGGCAGCTCCTGCACGGGATTCGGCTTGGGCTTCTTGGCAAACAGATTCGGATTGAGCGTCAGCTGAAAGAGGCGAAAGGGGGGAGGCGGCGTTAATTTCTTAGCATTCGCCAGCTAATGTGGCATGCAACGGACTGCGGACTGCAGACTCCAACCAGACGTGCGTCTCTTAATTATCCGATTTCGTACAAGTATAAACATCACTTACAATCCTTGCCATCTTTCTATGCCAACTAATTATCTCGCACAGACAAAGTCGCCGGGTCTCATCTCATATTTTTATGGCAAAACAATTGTTCCGCGAGGGGGCAAGCTCAGCGGAGGGCGACTGCGACTGCGACTGCGACTGTCGCCCCATCCACACATGCTGCCACGCTGCCACACAGTCGACGCAGATGCAGATGGCGACGCGCGACAAACAAAAGATTAAATAATTTTGCATAAAGCGTAACATAATTTATTTGCATTGAATGCATCGCACACGCCGCCACCGATCCGGCACACACGCCCCTTTGGCCACGCCCCACCGGGTCTTGTCTGGCTCCCTGTGCTCTTCTGCCTCGGGGCACTCGTAAATTTCGCATCATCATAATGCATTCTCGTAATTACTTACAATTTTTGAATCATTTAGAAATTTCTTCGGCCCCAAAAGATGATGCTCTCTCTCGTCCCCTACACCCCCCCCCCCCCTCTTTTTACCCCCTCAAGTAATGCCCCTTTTCTGCTGCTGTGCACTGCAACCCCAGCCCCAACCCCTGCCTGGTCTGGCCTGCTCCTCATCGGGAATGTGTTAAGCGAACATCACGCACCACAGGCGCCCCACCCTTCTCCTCCCTCTTTGGAGCACACAGAACCCCCCCCCCCTTGGTCTCATCTTCGCTGCTCCCTGCCGACTGGCTGGCTGCATGGCTGATTACTGGCTGAAAATGTTATGACATTTACACTGCAATCGCATATTGCGCCAAAATAAGACGAAACACAGGAGCGGTTCAGCCAAAATGAGGGGAAGCTCTTACGCAGAAGAAAGAAGTAAAAAGTAAGTGAGTAATAAGCAGAAAGAAGTAGATAAATTAGATAATTGAACTGCTTTTGATTTAAACCAAATGAATTATAATTAATAAATTTGAAATTTTCAATTTTTGAACAAAATTTTAAAAATAATTATTAAGTCTTATAAACAATTTTACTCTTTTGTCTATAAGTCTTAAATTTTATGTAAAATTCTTTTGCTAATCGACTGCTATTAGTTAACATTAAATAAATAAATAAAATAAATAAATAAAGAGTATTTCCATCACAGAGTCTAATAAATAAAACAGAAATTCAACGAAGTTTATGAGTTTCTTTAGAAATTTTATCTGCCTATGAAGTTATTTAAATTGAAATCAATTTGAAATTGTTAGCAACTTTTGCATTAAATTAATGTTCTTGGTTTTTATTTTTTGTGGTTATACCTTAAGTAACTATCATGTTAAATCCTTTACACATATTTCTAAAGATAACAAACAAACACTTCACTCATAACTTTCTTTTTATTTCCTTATCAGCTTTATTCGATTTACTTTTAATCGAATTTACTTCACCGGATGTAATCGCAGTCCGCTACTGTGCAGTGAAATTCACTTCGCATTTTGGAAATACTCCAAGAATGTAAAATATAATGAACGATGTCATTAGTCATAGAAACAATGCAGCCAGAGACTGAAGCAGACGGAGCAAGGAGGAAGCGGGCAGAGGCAGAGACGGAGGCAGAGGCAGAGACAGAGACAGAGCACGAGGAGCTGCGCACATTCTCAAATATTAATACTCTCGCATTTGTACTTAAGTTATGGCCAGGCACATGCGTTGCCCAGACAGGCCTCCCGATGCCTTACCACCACTCACCCCACCGAGCATTCCTAATATCATCAAACACATGCGAGCAGGCGTAGAGAAGGCACTCCGGACTGGGGCGGGCAGGAAGGCAGGCGAACGCACTTTAATAAATAATTGGCATTGTTGTGCGGTGTAATCCCATCGCTTTAAGGCGACCACAAGGCAAATGCCTGCAGTTCAATCTGAAACTGGGTTTCAACCTCCCTGCCCCTGCCCCTGCCCCTCTTCCACACACGCACCGTTCATGAGCTTGAAGCTTGCGACTTCTTTTAGCGGCAACCGCTAAGCGGAACGTGAACAATTAAGGCAAACTATGCAACTTGCCACAATTTCCTCATAATAATGCCAAGACTCGTCAGAGTGCGGGCAGGGGAGGCCGGGCAGGTCGGGGTGAACGGGGCGAGAGATGAGCAATTAATAATAAGCTCATAATTTGTATGGTTCTGGCCTAAACGGGCCACTTGCTCAGCTCGGCTCGGCTCGCTAGCTGGCCCGGCCTTACCATATATGGGGCATGCCCACTCCCGACCTGGCCATAACAATTTAATTAATGATGATGCCCGGGGCAAGGCTAGAGGCGACACAAAACTCACTTGCCACAACAGCTGTCCGCAGCTCTCATTCAAGTTGAGGTTAAGGCGCATTTCGATCGACTAGGTTAGGCCTAACTATGTGAGGATGAGGACTTGGAATAAGCATGTGGAGTGTACTCATTAGCAGTGTAATTGAGCGGGCAGAGGGCTCAAGATACAATCGATAAAGTACAACAAAAGATACTGTCATCAATCTGGCTATCGATAGTTTCATTTGATTGAGATTGAGTGACAAACTGTGCAATTAGATTTGCTATACTGGAACTATCTTCAGTACAACTGACTCTTAGTTTACCTTGACTATCCTTCAACTCTTGAATGAAGTTTTAAAATTTTGAATCCCTTCGATCATTAAAAATGGTGAAAAATTGTGCAAATCTGTGTAACAGGCAGAAGGAGGCGTGGCAGACCCCACAAAGTATATATATTCTTGCTCAGGATCACTAGCCAAGTCGATTAAGCCATGTTTGTCTTTCTGTCCGGATGTCCGGATGACCAGATAAACACATAGATCTCAGCTATTATAGAAGCTAGACGTACCAAATTTGGCATGACGGTTTCTGTTTACCAGGCGCAGATCAAGGAAAGAAATGGAAAGAGAATGCGAGCGCCTAGCGCCAACTGTTGCTCTTATCTTCTTTTCTTTTTAAATTACGCAACATATTTACAGTCGGATTGGGTTTCGATAAGTTAAATATTAAACAATAACTTCTTCTTGCAAACTTTTATATTGAATATTTTGCCACCTATTGCTGTCTCACTCGCACACGCATGACCTTAACTCTCTCTACCTCTTCAAGTGGTACAGAAAGTGAGGTTAGAACTTACCTTGGCGCCATATGATGAGCCCGTGTCGTTGTGACTGTGATTCCGGCTTGGGGGCATTGCCACCTCTTTGGCATGTTCGTTCTGCAGATGAGTCTCCAAGGCGGCCAGGCTGGGCAGCATCTTGAAGCACAAGTTGCAAACATTCGGGGGCGGTTGCAGACCTGACAGAGAAAGAGAGAGGCAGGGGAAAGAAGAAAGAGAGAAAGAGCGATAATCGAATGAAAATAAGAAACATATTCAGTTGAATTCGGATATGGGCGATATAGTCGTAATAAATATCCATCAGCGTGAAAATGTTGTGACATAATGACGGCGTAATTCATTGAGGGAAGCACGCCCAAGGCGCAAACCCCCCCTGCCACACCACCCCTTCCCCCTGGCATTGTGCTTGTGCCGTCACCGATCGCGCGATATATTGGAATCGAAAATGCGCGAAAAGTTTATAAATAAATTGCGGAATTTTGGCATTGCCAGACAAACGTGCCGCATAATGGGGCAAGTGACAGCAGCAGGGACAGGAACAGGGACAGGGGTAGGGGGCAAGGGACGCGGGGCGCTTTGTCTTGCTTCAATTGAGTTATGTCGCGCCAAGTGCGCTGCAGATTTATCGCGCCGTCGCGCTGGGTCAAAGTTGACAGACAAAGCGACTCTGTCATCTCAACGAGAGTGGGGAGAGTGTAAGTAAGGGGGGAAGGGGGAGCACACTCACCCATAAATCCAAGTGGTCCAAACGGCAACAGTGGAAACTTGGCGTGCATCTCCTCACGCGCTGCCGCCATCAAGAGCAGATTCGGTGGCAACGGCGGCATCCCCAATCCCAATGGCAACGCACCCGCTCCTGCTCCAGAGAGACGCGACGGCGATGGCGATGACAGATCCATGGCTGGCAACTCCCCACCAGTACCAGCACCAGCACCAGCACCAGTCAGTGGCATGCCCACGCCGCCGCCAGCACTCTCCCGCCCACCGGCACCGTCTAGCTCCGAACGACTGCGCTCGTCTCGCTCTCTGTCCCGCTCCAGAGCCAGGCTGCTGTTGTCCCGCGAGTCATCGGTGCTGTCCATGGTCAGCTGGAACTCATCGAAGTCGCCGCCCTGTGACTCCGACTCGGAACGTTGGCCAGAATGATCCGATATGGTGGTGGAGAAGTCCAGCGTATCCGATGTGCCCAGCGACTTCTGTGAGTTCTGATCCTCTGCCTCTGCCGATTGAGCCAGCCCCGATTGATTCACCTGCCCAGCAGCACCAACTCCACCTCCACCAGCTCCTCCACTGCCATCGTCCATGGTGTGTATGCGTATGTGCTGCTGCAGGATGATGCCATTGGAGAACTTCTGATGGCAGACGGGGCACTTGAACTGGCTGCGCATGGGAGGCTTGATCTTGTGGATGCTCATGTGGGCCTTCAGGTTGCCCTTGGTGGCAAAGGCGCGTCCGCAGATCTTGCAGCGGAACGGACGCTCGCCGGTGTGTGTGCGTATGTGCATCTGCAGGGAGCTGCGACAGGACATCACCTTCTGGCAGAAGATGCACTGATTCGGATCGGTCAGCTTGTTCTCGATGTTGTCCACCAGCTGCTGCAGCTTCGACGTCTCCGATGTCTTGTCGATCTCGATGAGATCCTCCCACGACTTGTCAATGATGCGCTCCATCTGTGCCAGCGAGTAATCTCCGCCTGCTGCCGCGCCGCCTGTTGCATCGCGACTCGTCGATGAGGAGCGTCGCACCAGCTTGGCCAGATGCACATGCTCCGCCGGCTCCAGTCCGGCCTCGCCGGGTGGACTGCCCGCCTGGCTGGTCTGGCGCTTGCGCACGCTGCCATTGCGACGACTTGCACCTGACCTGGTGTTGGTGGCACTCTCCTTGTGCTTCTCCAGCTTGTCGCCAGGCGAACGAGTCGGCGGCTCGGCTGGCAGCGAGTCCACTGGCGATGGCGGCGGGGATTTCTCACGATGCGCCGCCGGCTTGCTGAGATCCTCTGCCTGCTGCACGGGCACCACCAGCGGCACAGGCACTGGCGGCATCTCCGGTTCCTGTTCGCGACTTGGCGGCGGCGCGGGCGGCACAAAGGGCAGGCGAATGGGCGTGAGTGGTGCAAACTGTTCCGGTTGTGAAGGCGGCAATGCAGGTGGTGCTACAACGCCTCCACCTCCTGCTGCTGCAGCTCCTGCTCCAGCCCCATTGACCACCGGAGGCAGCAGCATGGGGGGAAAGATCTGCGTGTGCCGCTGGTAGTGCACCTTGAGGTTGCCCTTGGTGGTGAACTTGCTGCCGCAGACATTGCAGTGGAAGGGTCGCTCGCCGGTGTGGGAGCGCAGATGGATCTGCAGGGCCGAGTAGCTGCCAAAGATCTTGCCGCAGTACTTGCAGCGATGCTTGAAGATCTCGCCGCGACTCTGCGCCTCCTTGGAGGCGTACTCCGAGTACTCCTCCTGCATCTGGGCCGCGTGCAGGCTCTGCGAGGCGGAGTCCAGCACCTCCTCGGTGCGTCGCTGCAGCATCTCCAGGCAGTTGGGCTCGTTGGGCGCCGGCGGCGGGTCATGGTTGGTGATGATGCTCGACGCCAGGCTGGAGCTGATGTCGCACATCAGCGTTGCATGCGGGTACTCCTGCTCCTGCTCCTGCTCCTGCTCCAGTTCCAGCTCTGGTTCGGGTTCCGTTTCCACTTCGGGTTCCGTCTCGAGTCGATGCTTTCTATTGCACTCCGCCTCCGCTTCCGCCTCCTCCTTGGCATCAGTCTTTGAACTCTCCTCGCGCAAACCATTCGCACGTGGCTCCCGCTGCTCCTCATCCTCCAGCTCTTCAGCCTCCTCCAGCTCCTGCTCCGCCTGCTGCTCCTCCAGCTCCTCCAGCTGCTGCTGCTGCTGCTGCCGCCCCTGGCGACTAAGTGCGGCGACCACGCCCCCCGCCCGCTTCAATTGACTCTGTAGATGCTGGATGAGCTGCAGCTGCATCAGATGCTGTCGCTGCACATTGAAGATCGTCGACTGCACCATGGCCAGATCGCTGGCATCGGCCGTCCCGGCCAGCGCGGTGGCCGCAAACTGAGCCACCGCCACTTTGGTATGTTGTAAAGCTTCCAGTGCCACATGCCCGCTGCCGGGCAACCTGCTCCCCCCGCTGCACCCGCTACTCCTGCTCCCTCCTCCGCCGCGAGCATTGCCGCCTCCTCCCTCTGCTGCTGCGCTCATGCCCGAGATGACCGACAGATCCAGTGCCTCGTTGCTGTTCTCCGGCTGCTGCTCCTCCTTCAGCATGAGCGCCTCCTCCGTCTCCCGCTCTGCCCCCCGCTCGGGCAGCTCCTCTGCTGCGCTGCCATTGTTGTTGCTGTCCGCATTCAGCTCCTTGGCCAACAGACTCTCCGCCGCTGCCGTGCCAGCGCCTGCACTGCCCCCCGCCCCGCTGGTGGCGCCTCCGCTGCGCGTCCCTGTGCCTCGGTAGTTGATGCGATTCCGGAATATCGAACACATTCTTCCTCCCCTGCAGCGGCCCCGGCCGAATGCACCGCCTCCGCCGGCTCGCTTCAATCTCTGTGTTGGCTCCTGGCTTGGTAACTGATTCTGAGGATGTCTCCGGCTGTGAGTGCCCCACAAATGTGCTCTGAAGAAATGGAAAGACGGGCGAGAGAAGAAAGGGTTAGTGAATTACCTTAAATTACACTAAATTTTTAATAATTACTTGAGAAATTAATTCCGATAAAAAAAATAATTGAGAGTTTAATTCATATATATAATTTTAAATTTAATAATTAGCTAAAGTCACTAACAAAAATTAAGTAATAAATGGTTTATTATTTTAATTTGTTCTCAATTTCCTAAATTGATTATTTAATTAAAATTAATATATAAATTGTATTTATTAAATATTTAATTATTTCGTGTTTTTATTTAAGTCTTACGGAACTTAGGACTCATAAGAAAAAATAAATTATTCTAAAAAATATCAAGAGATATAATTTAATAAGGTCTGCAGTTATTTTAATTAATTAAGTATTTCAAATGAAGTAATTGAAATTATTTTAAGCTTTTAATTAAATAATTTTATATGCATTTCATTCTCTTTTATTTATGTACAATTATAACTGTTAAACTAAGTATTAACAATTAGTTAAAATAAATATAAATACGTTATAAAATTAATTATGAAATTAAATTTTATTATTATACTGTTATTGATTTATAAAGAAATATATATATAATTAAAGATGAATTTTCAAAATTAGTTATTTAATTTTTTTAATTTTATTTAGGTATTTTTGTCGGTTTCTTTGGCTTGTACAATTTCAAGGAAAATATTAAATATGCACAGTCGTATAAAAAATTTAGAGCAATACACAAATATTAATTCAATTAATAAAGCCTTAAAGTAATTAATTTAAAAGTGAACCTGGACATTTACAATATTTTGCAACTCTTTATTTTCATTTAATTGGCAATCTAAGGTGATTGGATTCTCGCAGCTCAATTGCAGACCAGCTATACGATAACTAGCGAATAACCGGAGATATACTGATATACTGACTTCGATTCTGCTGGCGATCTCGATGGCGATGTCGTCGATGGCGATTGTGTCACGTAAGGAGGCTCCGAGCCGGGCTGACTTTATGATAAATTTTTGAATATATGAATAGCACGCGGCCGTTGCGACCCAAAGGCGTTGAATAAATGAACAGATTGCATTTTATTAGGGGCGTATAACTTAATTTTGGCCTAGCCGTTGAGATTTTGGACTCCTTTCCGCGTCGGATTATTGAACTGGCCGAAGCTGAGATTCAGTTTGAGTTTCAGTTCCAGAGTTTTGCATGAGTCAAGCCAATGCATTGGCTTGGGTAATTTATTGATATATTACTTTGGAATCACTCAGCATAACTTTGTTCTGCTCCCATTTGATTTATTCCGGCTATAGCTAATTTACGGCTACCTCTCCACCCTCTTCCCTACCCCTCCCGGTCTTTCCCTCTGCATTTCTAGGGACATCGAGCAGGCGAGAGATTGCGATATGAGTGTCGTAACACACGGAAATAGTGCAGAACAAGCAATTCGATAGGGTAAACGGGGGTACTCGTATTATTCAAAGACTCACTTGGCTATTCATTTCTTATCGCACACTCTATAGTGCTATTACGCCACATATTTGACCCGCTTCTTCTGATTATATTCACTGATCAGTCGTCACTCATGTCTGCCTTGAGGTGATCGCACCCGGCTCGAGAAGATATATTGGCAAGAATATATAATGATAATGCTTGCTAAGCTTCACATTGCGTAAAGTTACCTTATCCGACAGTAAAAGTCTTATCTAAGAAACAATCTGAAGAGCTCTCGAATATTATATAGTAAAATATGATATGTATTATATTGTATATTAAATGTTTCAAGTGTTTCTTTATAAAAGAGTGTTAGATATTAAAAAGATATTTATATACATTCCTTACTTTACTTTATTGTATATTGGTTACTCAAACAGGCAATCAAATTGGGTACTTCAAGCAAAGGCAGCATTGTTTATATTATAAAATATAAGATTTCTTTATCTTTCTCGATTTTAATACATTAACAAACATAATAAACTTCGTATAATATAATTCAGTATATGATACTTATTTATTTTATATATATTTTACTCATGTGACGCCTTTTACTTCAAACTTAATTTATATCCACTTTAGCTAACTTATTATCGGTTATAAAATTTGATTTCTGAACTAATCTTCACTCTTTTCTTTACTCTGCAAATATTTTCAGACTCTGTACTAAATTCTCATTAATATCTTTATTCATCTGATTACAATTAAATTCTCCCCTTGCCTCGGCTTACTTTTGCCTTAAATTCTCAGTTTATCTACTTCAATTTAAAGATTTCAATCATTCCAGTTTTCCTCTTGAATTTTCTGCGTGTGCTTAAAGTTTCTGGGCTAATCGATGCTCGGCAATGGTAGCAGGTACTCAGTACTCAGTCAGTACTCCGAGTACATTGATTCGGCATTTGGCATCGCATCGATTTCAACATATAATTCCAATGAATTTGTGAGTTACATTTGCCACGCACACCGAGATTCGTCATCTCACATGAAATTGGGCAGAATATTTCACAATAATCGATGCGAACGTGAGCCAAGGAAGAGGAATGGTGGGGAGAGGGGACACAAGGGGGGAGGGGAAAGCATTCGCATTACGGCCGATTGCTTTATGATTATTTCCCGGCAATTAAGTGAATTTATTGGCGAAGGTAAACACAAGTTGCGCCCCGAGTCCCGAAAGACAGCTACTCCACCCCCGCCCCCCCCTCTGCCTGTGCCCCCTCCCCGTATAGAGTATGTATTTGTGTGTGTATCGATTGGGCCGCACTCGGACTCATCGACGCACACACATCGTATAGTATTTCTATCAATGGGCTCATCCGAAATCAATTTGTTTAATGCAGCAGCCGACGCGCCTGGGATTCCGATTTCGATTGGGATTCGGACAGCGGACAGCGGACAACAGAGAGCGGACAGCGGACAGCGGACTGTGGCTTGTGGCTCCGACTCGGACTCCTCCGCAGCAGGAGGAGTGGAAGATAGGGCGTGTGGCTGGCAAAGTGTTGAGCGAGGAAAAGTCAAGTCAAGTAAAGTCAATTCAAGTCAAGTCGGCAGCCGCAACTTATTCCACTTGAGCTGATTTCTTGAGCGATTTACGCACAGCCAAAAACATAAAACTTCCGCAATTGCCTCGGCAACGAAGCGAAGTTTTGAGGCATTTCCATCTCCATTCCCACCCACAGCCACACCCTTCCCTCCCCCTCTTCCCCTTTTGGGGAAAATTGGGCGCACACAAGAAGCTTCCTGTCAGCAGGTGGTCCGCGGCTCGGGGCGGCCAACTTGAAAGAGGAACTCTAAATCTTTTTGGTTCGTGTTACATTTGTGGTATAAATATTGTATCTGATAGATACACAACCCGCTGGATGGATGAATATATATATAGAGCAACTATATCCGATATAGCTACAGCAAGGCGTCAATCATTCCATCGCTCATTTGTTTTATTTGCCGCCTCATCCGCTGCGGATGCGTATCAAAATTCTATGTAATTTTACTGATTGATTGATGGCACACACAACACACACACTCACACACACACACACACACACATGCATAGTCATCCATAAATACTGATGTATTTGAGCGATTCAGTCATGAAATTGGGCTGCAATGAAGGCAAATTGGCAGCGTGACGTTGGATAAACAATCGACTGAGTGATTCGCGAATCGAGATATTGATTAAGATTTCTGGTTCCCATCGAATCGGAGTGATGTCTACAATCGCAAAGGAATACAGAGTTGCGGAGATTGAAACTGGAATAAGGTTTGAAAACTCTTGCTAAAGTGTGAACAATTAGAAGTTGAGGAATGTTCTAAGTAAATAGGAATCTTTTATTTTCAGGCATATAGATCATTAATAATTATAAATATATAATTAATATATAATATAAAATGTAACACACTCCATACATATGTCACCCTAATCTAGGTTTATATAATGCTTGAGCCTATATATATTTATTAGAAGTTGAGGAATGTTCTAAGTAAAGAGGGATCAATTATCTTCTTGTTTCACATCTCTGATGAATGTCTCATCCTGAGGTCAGCTTTAGAAAAAAACTTGCCTAAGGTCACCTTTATCTACAATAGATTCTTATTAAGTTGGAGCCTATATATATACATATATATGGTATATGTTTGTATATTCCTTTTCCTTTATGCAAAACTTACACTATATTCCAGATTATTAAATACTTATTCACAGCTCATCAAGTATGGTAACCCTAAACTGTGCATAACTACATTACAAGGCGACAAATTACTTTGTATCTCACTCATCATGAATGTAAACTATATAGAGTATATAGTATATACTCATTAAATAAATATATGTTCGTTCCTTTTCCAATTCAGAAACTAATGATAAAAGCTTTAAGCTTATTAGGGTAACCCTAAAAAGTGCCCTACCAAAAGGTTACTTTTAAAAACTGCGTTGTCCTACGCTGACTCTCTTTCTCGAAATATTATAAATATATCTATAAAATATATTCGAAATAAATAGTAAAATATATTTGCATTCAAGTTTGGAAAAGTACCTTCACCTCAGACATTAATTAAGGCAACCCTAATGTAAACTTCAATTCAGTTTGAACTTATGCAGATTACTTCGATAAATTTTCAGCTACCTTACTTCTTTCATACATCTGTATATAGTATATAAATTCCTCCCTATAATGAGACTTGTTCGCGCCAAAATTTATGAGCTTCGCTGCTGCTGTGAGAAGAAGAAAAAACGCATGAAACGATATGGGAGACAGGGACAGAGAGGGGGAGAAGAAGTCGTGGTTAAAATCTCTTGTAGTAGCGCGAGAGACAGAGACAGAGAGGGAGAAAAAGAAAAAAGGCAGAGAGAGAAGCCTCCGCCAATGAAGACTCAAAGTGGAATTGAAACTGCAACTGGGCATGGGAAATGGAGCTGGGAAACGAAGGGAAATAAAAGAAAGAGGGAAAGAGGGGAGAAGGGGAGGGAAAGGGAGAGGAAACGAGCCAAACAAAATGTCTGCAAAATTTATTAAGCTGAAAAAATTTTATGAGTTGAATTGGTATAATTTTCATATAATTTTTGAGAAAGAAACGAAATGGAACGACGATGACGGCGGGTTTCAAGCCAGACATAGCCGGAAAGGGAATGCAGGCAAGGGCGAGAGTGTGGAGGGGGGAGGAATGAGTGGAGGCTTGGTCAACCAGTTGAGCAGCAGACGCCGCGGGTGGTGACGTGGCAGGGGCCGGAGGGTCAGTGGCAGAAGGGCAACAAGCGCCACACACACCGTTCAAGTGTGTGTGTGTGTGTGTGAGTGAGAAATGCAAATGTCTGCGTGTCAGACTAAGTGGAAGGAGAAGGAGAAGCAGAAGGAGAAGGTGAAGAAGACAGAGGGCAATCACAAGCCAGGACAGTCGCACAGAAGAAGAGGCGGCAGAGAAGAAGAGATGAGGAGTAGAGGCGGGCAGAGACCAATGCCAAGTGGCCGAAGCGTGTCACGAGGGGGAACTGGACACAGCACACTCTCTCTCTCTCCCTCTCTCTCTCTCTCCCTCTCTCTCTCTCTCTCTCTGGGCCTTGTCGATGAATTTGTATTGTTTTGCATTTGCTTTTGGGGCGCTACTTTGTTTTTGCCTCCGCTTTCGTTTTTATGCCTCGTTTTTTTTTTTTTTTTTTTTTGTCTTGCTAAAGGAATAATAAAGGCCAGTTATAGCAGGGGCGTAGCAGGAAGGGGGTCAAGCAGTGAGTGCAGGGGAAGGTGGGGAGGGGGGAAGGTTGTTAAGCTGCCATTGCAAACAATTAAAATCATAAGAGACGCACATAAATTATTCATGGCTTAATCTAAAGTGGACAATCTATGCAAAGTACTCGCACACACACACACAGACACACGCGCACACACACACACGGAGACATGTGTCTGTTGTGCACACTCGCCCACCCCCTGCCTGGACTCCTTTGCCCCCATTTGTGCCTTTTGTTTTCGCATTTCGCTTGACTTTTACTTTAATTACTCATAAAGTAAACAAATTACTTTGTTTCTCCAGCTCGAGAGTCATTAGAAGGGTTTCATCTGATCAAATAATGAATACATTATATTATATGTATAGAAGAATGCATAGAATATAAGAAGAATACACAATTGAAGTGTTCAGTTAAGTATCTCTTAAGTTTGCTTACGCTCGAAAGACATTTTTCGAAACCTGCAAAAACCATTTCCAAATTTAAATTTAAAGTAAACTAAAGTGAATTTTAATTAAGATTGCAGCATTGTAAAGGAACCTATAAAGTTTATATATATGGAATAAGATATATTATTTCTAGTATGCTCTAGTACAGCACATATTTTAGAGCATAGTTTAGTTTATAGCACAGTAAAGCATAGTTTCTATCGTGCCTGCATTTAATACGATTTTCAGCTCTGGCGGCGAATTTGACTTCGTTTTTGTTTAATAAATATTCGAAATATGCCATCAAAATTGCAGTATTGTGCGGTTTATTGAATTGGCAATTCTAAAATGTAAATGAATTTATTAAAAGCGCCGGCCGCACAGCTGAAAGACCAAAAATCATCATCGACACATGCGAAAAAGTCTAATAAACAGATGCAGATGCAGATGCAGATACAGTTCAAATACTGAGAGTAGTGTGCGTGTGTGTGTGTCCAATAGGTTCGCACATTTGTTGGCATATTTTCAAACGTGGCCACAGTTTACAATAAAACAATCTTTTTTTGCAAATATTTTGGTCATTCAAAATGAAAATCATGAAAATGCTGCAAAATCAAAATCGCCTGGCGAAATGTATCTGTAAATTTAGCTGTACCCATATCTCAATATAGCTGTATCGGTATGTGTACGTGTGTTGTAGCTGTATCTGTACTTGTATCTGTATCTCTAAATGTATCTGTATCTGTAGGTGTAGCTGTCATGTAGACAGCTTCGCAAGTGTCGCGCACATTTCTGTCATAACAAAAAAATATTTCTGCGGGCAAAGTTCCGCTACACCTCCACCCCTTCCCCGCCCTTTCTGCGCCTCTGCGGCTGCTTTGTGTTGAGTTTATTAAAATGAAAATAAATATATAATAAAAAATGTGCAGAAAAAAGAGGATAGGTGGGGGGGAGGTTGTGTTGTTTGGCGCGAAAAATGAAAAATGAAAAATAAACTGGCGCATGAAACATTTCGAATTTTATAAATGAAAAGGGAAAAGAAGAAATATCTAAATGAATTTATTGCCGACAGCGAATGTTCAAGATGATGATGATGATGATGATGATGATGCTGATGATGAGCATTGAGACACACACGTTGAGATACAAGATACATTTGCTTGGTTGAAATGAAATCGCGCGACTCATAAATTAATTAAGGCAATAAATGCATTAGGCAGCAGCAGAGAAAGACACAGAGAGAGAGAGGAAGAGAGAGAGAGAGAGGAAGAGAGGTGGCAGGGGGGGGAGGTGTGGTTGCTGGTGGGGGTGTTGTATCTCAATCTGTCTAGCTGCAACTGTGTGTGCGTGTGTCTGTGTGTTGTTGTGCTTGATTGAGAATTAAACTCATGCTGACATTTCGACTGTGCTGTGTATCTGCAAGATACAAGATACAAGATACAAGATACTCACGTAGCTGACACCTGTCATCTTTTCGTTTAACCTACGCCCCACACACACACACACACACACACACACAGACAGACTGCTTTGTTGCTGTGCTAATTTTACTCTGAATTTGGTTGTTGCTGTTGCTGCTGCTGTTGCCGCTGTTGTTGTTGCTGCTGTTGTTGTTGCAGTTCTTGTTGTTGTTGTTGTTGTGTGTGTGTCGTCTCGTGCCCATGTCAAGACCTCAATAATCCCACTTTTGCCCCCTCCTCATTCTGCTTCCTCCTGCTCTCGTATTTATGTTAACTTTGACATAAGCCCGATATGCAACATTCTGTTGCAGTTATTGTTGTTGTTGTTGCTGCTGCTGCTGGTTGTTGTTGTTGTTGTTGTTGTTGTTGTTGTTGTTGTTGTTGTTGTTGTTACTGGTTGCATGTCCCCGCCGAAAGTGTCAAAGTTAAATAATCGACACTCGTGCAACAGCAACACCAACTGAGCCTGAGAAACGCATCAAATTTTGCACTTGCCAGACGGACATCATTCAAAAGCTGCTTGCTACGACGAATGGATTAATCCTTCAAGGCAATAAATCGGATTTGGATTTGCAGTTACAAATTTTAAAGTAACTGAATGTTGTCAGTCTTGGAACAACTTTGAACTGCCTTCAATTCATTTTTTTTTTGTATTGTGATAAGTAGATATTTTGAATATAAATTATTTATTCTTTCAACATTTTATTATGATTTAAAAAACATATACTTTTATATGCAGAGAGAGCCTTTTAAACAAACACTTAATGTTGTGTTCCTTGGTGATGAGTAAAAATAAATAAATAAATATTGGAAAGAGACTTTCTTTGCAACATATTGTTATAATATAAAAACTCCTTGTTCTATAGAAAATATAATTCTATGCTAACTACTAATTCCTTTCTTACGAGTATCCAAATAAATCAAATTAATTTCATTATGTGTCTTTATTTGTTCGTTTTCTTTTTATTCTTATTCACTATTTAAATGCGTTGAAAATTTTCGTTTTTTTTTATTTATTTATTTATTTATTTATTTAAAGTCAACTAGACTGTTTAAAGTAAAACAAACAAGTATAAAAAAAGAAGTAATTATTGGATAATCTTAAATAAAAGAGTTTAATTCGAATTTATTGGAATTCAAAATAAAGGTTTAAATATGGTCTGTGAGAACTTAGTGTCGTAGAATTCTCTGAAGGGATTTATTTACAATTTATGTGAAGTTAGTATAATTATTAACTTAAAGACTGTACTACAGTATAATTCGCTTAGCTGCCTCGAGTACTTTGCACAATGCCTCGATGCAGGTAACTTAAAAATGCAGCTAACTTTTCTATTTCTATTTTCTATTCACACAAAAAAATGGAAAAATAATGCAGAAATCTTGCCGATGCAGCTAACTATCGATGCAGCTAAGCGAATTATACTGTATTAAAAAAAAAACAATGTAACAAGTTGTTTACTTTACAGTTGATATTAACGTTTAGTTTAACAAAACTTAAATAAGGTAAAATGAACCGTTATATGAGTTTTCCACATACATATGGTATTATTTATATTATTTGCCAAATAAAAGCTTTTGAGGATAATATTAAAGAATATATTTTGGAAACTGTATTAAATACTATAAAATACGGGCATTGCATTATCACAGTGCATAGTGTGAACATTGTACAACTTAAGAAACTTGTGGGATGTTTAAAAATCAATATAATCTTGATTTCTCAAGTTCCTAGGTGAAACTAAATCGGAATTTAGAGAACTTAAACTTACTTGGATGCCAACTGTAATTGCACTTCTCCTCCTAGTTTATCGCTTATCCGCTTTGGCTGCACATTTCTTCAATCACATTCGTTCTTCTATTTCTATCTGCATTTGCCGTCGGCTTTGTTGTTTTCTTTATTTCGCAGGACTCGCGCTTTACAGTTATGAATTTCACAGTTAGCTCGCTGTCTCTCTTCCTCTCGTTCCCCTTTTCCCTTTAATTTCGTTTACTTTAATTCACTTCACACGCCTCGCGTCGCATCGCATCGCATCGCGGTTCGCGGCTCGCGGTTATTGCACATTTTTGATTAGTTCCTGCTGCTGTTTGCCCACTGTGCGCTCGTGCTCTCTCTCTCGCGCGCACGTTGAGAGGCTGTTGTTCTTGTTGCTGTTGCCTTGGCCATTTGCATTTTTGTTGTTGCTTTCGGTTGTTGCTGTTGCTGTTGTTGTTTTTTATGATTAATTAAACACGCGCGCGACCACAAAAACTTTACGCGTTTCTCTCTCTGTCTCCCGCCCCCCTTCTCTTGCCTTTCTCTCCTCTCCCTCTCTGTGCCTACCTCCCGCCCGCCCCCACACAGCAGCACAATACGCTCTCGCACTCACACCCACACACGCGCACACACACACGCACGCACGCACACGCACACTGGATAAAAATGAGTAACGTGCGTGAGCTGCGACGACGACGACGACGACGACGACGGCGGCGACGGCGGCTGCGGCGGCGGTAATAAAAACCGTTAGCTGCCCACTGTGGCGTCTGTCAAATTTGTTGTTGTTGTTCTCCTTCTTCTTCTTCTTCTTTTTTTTGGCAATAATAATTGCACGTTGTTGTTGTTGTTGTTGTTGCTGTTGTTGTAATGTGAATGGCAAATTAGCTGTAAACTGGCAACGGGCAATGTGGCAATGTGGCAATGTGGCAAAGTGGCAACTGGCAACGTGCAACTGGCAAAGCCAAGAAGTGGCGGCTTCTGCTGCTGCTGCCTCTGCCGCTGCCTTGCTAAAACTGACGCTGGCGCTGCCGTTTGGGGCTGTCGTATCGTATTCTATCGTATACGGTATACGATACGATATAGGGTTTGCCTTGCTATTGTTGCTGTTGTTGCTGTTGTTGTTGTCCGTGTCGTTGTCCGTGTCTGCCGTTTTGCCGTTCGCCGTTGGCCGTGGCGCTGGCCGTGACTGGAGCCGAAGCAGAATGAAGAGAAGAATGTCCTTTATGGATTTAACGAGCAGCAGCAGCAGCAGCAGCAGCAGCAGCGCTGGCAGCAGTGGCAGAGGCAGCAGCAGCAGCGAATCGAAGTGTCGCTATCGTTCATTGCGCATGGAGGATTGGCATTGGTGATGGGGGACGGGGGGCAGCAGCATTGCAGAAGCTTTAGAGAGAGTGCGAGCAAGAGAAGGTGAGAGAGAGCGAGAGAGAGCGCGTGAGTAAGGAGAGTGAGAGGGAGGGAAGGAGAGCGTGCGTGCGTGCAACAAAATTTTCGAAAAGCAACAACAGGCAGGGGCATAACGAGTATAAGACTGTTAAAGCGCTGTTAATGTTTCTTGGCACACACTGTTAAGCCTGCGCCGCACTAGCTGTGCTCCTCTAACACGCACACACACAGACTGCGGCCATTTATGATGCGTCTCAAGTGAGTTTGCCTGCGTGTGCATGTGTCTGTGTGTGTGCCATAAATCAAAAAGAGCAGAGAGGCACACAGTGTGCCAGTGTGCGCGAGTGTGTGCGTGCGCCTCTCTCACTCTCTCGACTGGCTGGCCGCGCACAAATCGATAGCAGCAGTCGACGCGAAGCCAGCCTCGTCTTCGGGCGCAGCGCAGCGTCATTCTCGCCGCCGTCGTCGTCGCGGCTTATCGACAAATAAATAAAACGCAATGCAAACGCAAATTATGACAACTTTAGGCGGAGCCGACGTCGGCGTCGACATCGACGTCAACGTGCTCGCTGCGCTTTCATTGCTCCCTCTCTCGCTCTCGCTCTCTCTCTCTCTTTATCGTTATGTTTCTCGTTGGCTGCGCTCAATCATATTTTTCATTCCCTGTGTGTGTGCTTGTGTGTGTGTGTGCATGTGTGTGTGTGTGTGTCTGTAGTTTTCTTTATTTATCCATATTTCCCTTATGCGCACTTTGCTTTTGCCTGCGCTGCTTCTCCTTTACCGTTGATCCTTTGCCGACGGAAAAAAGCACTTGAAGCCTTTGGTTGCATTTATACAGTATAATTCGCTTAGCTGCCTCGAGTACTTTGCACAATGCCTCGATGCAGGTAACTTAAAAATGCAGCTAACTTAATTTTTTCTATTTTCTATTCACACAAAAAAATGGAAAAATAATGCAGATATCTTGCCGATGCAGCTAACTATCGATGCAGCTAAGCGAATTATACTGTAATACGTAAATAAAACAAATAAAACATAATTTACTGCACATTAATGAAGAATGCATTTTCCAATGTGCCTGCATGTGCGTGAGAGCGAGAAAGCAATACTAGGCAACTGAACCTGTCTAGAATTTGCACCTGAGATTAACATCTGTGTGTACATAGGGTATCTCGTTGTCGGGAGTGCCGACTCTCCGTTGCACTCATTGATTTCATTGATTTATCAATTCAGGTTGTTCTTCTTCTTTTGCTATATTGCTGCAACAGAAGAGACTCCCAATGATATATGTATCTATATATCATTATATATCATCTATACATATATATATATTTATACTTACCATACTTACCCCGACAGTAACATCTGCCAACAGCTCAAGCTGAAATGCTAAAGAGAAATGAAAAATATAGAAATGCTAAAGAGATTTACATAGAAAGAATAATAAGTCTCAGGGAGTGAGGGGAGTAAGTGTTTCATTTATTTGCAAACTGAATCTAAATCATTTCAATTATTATTTTTTATTCATGTTGCTGATTTACAAATTCAATTATTTCGATTACAGTTTAATTGCCTCGCGGACGAATTAACATTTTTATGGTTTTGAGAGAGTACCCTGAATGCCACCAATTAGATTCCACATTGTAAACCTCCTCCTGATAGTATTTTCCATTTAGGTTACTAAATAAATACAAATCACACTCAATCAATTCGAAATATTCTTAATACAATCAAACGATCACTTACCAATCGGTACATCCATTGTACCACCAGCCAGCATGGTGATCTATTGCGCATTTCCCAAAAATGTTTTTATCGTTGTCACTATCGAAAGTGGAGAACTTAGCATGTTCGTGATATCTCATTCTGTCCTCGCCTGCATTCCCAGAGTATGTTCCCAAGCTGAGCAACCTGTATTTATCAGCCTCTCCTGCTATTCTGAAGTTGTCATAACGAGCATAGAAGGATAAGCTTTTATAAAAATAATTTACTTTAAATGGCTCCATATATATATAGAGCTCGTGAGGCTTTTCGTTGGTAAGGCGATGTATTTTCTCGAGGCCGAGAAAGAAGTCGCCTGACATCTGGCCAAACCCATTCTTATAGTCCTCCCAATTCCTGTAAAAGTTCTCTCTTCCATTTATGCGCTGTTGGATTACGGTCCATCCTGGACCAGCTATTTCACTATTGCACAGTACCGGAAATGTTTCAAAGCAAATATTGTGAACACCGTTGGAATCACCAAAAGAAGTGCAACTAGTTGGTATCTCTTCTTTCTCTTTTATTTGCTCCTTTAATTTGGTCACTTCTACTTTCATTTGCTCAGTGATTTCATTCTGCTTCTGTATTTCGTCTTTTAGTTCCGCTTGAGTGTTCTTCAGTGTTTTATCTTTTCTTTCAATATCTGCTTGCAGTTGAGAGATAGTTGCCGTGTTTCGGGCAATTGTTTTATTTTGATTCTCCAACTGATTTTTACAATCGCGAACACCATTTTGAGTCTCATTCAGTCTCAGTTCACAACTCTGGAGCCCATCATCTTTAGACTTGAGTTGTGCATCATATTCTGCAACAGTTTTTTTATTCTTCTCTAACTGATCCTCGCAATAAAGCAATTTGGAAGCACTCGAATTGATTTTGGAGAGTTTTTCATTGAACTCTCCTTGAATAAATGTTTTGAGCTTGGCCATTTCGGTTGTTATCAAACTGTTGGTATTTCGCAGATCAGAAATTGTTGCTTGCAGGTCTTTGATATGAGTGTCCTTACTTAGGGCAGCAGTTTCTGATGCAGCAATAAGCTTCTCATTCAATTTCCCTTCTGCTACTTTCACTTCCAGTTCTTGCACCTTTGCCCGCAGTTTGTTCACTTCTCTCCTTTCTTCTTCATAGCTCAGCTGCTCCCTTTGCAGTTGATCAACATAGTTCAGGATTGGTTTTATAGACTGGAACGTGTGGGTGCCACACACATCGTTCAGTTCCTCAGTGGTTTTGCAACTCTAACGGAAGAACAAGAAACACACAAGAAAACAGGTGAAGCTGATTAAAGTAAATTCACAACAAGGGCCCATAAACAGGGCGTGGCGAGGCTTGTGATCAAGTGCCTATATATGCTAAGTTCTGTATTTAATAATATGTATTTAATAATATGTATTTAATAATATGTATTTGATAATATGTATTTAATAATATTTATTTAATAATATTTATTTAATAATATGCAATATTCAACTTTGTATTGTTCGTAAATAAATAAATATTCAACTGTGTGCATGCCGAAGTGGGAGGTTGTAACTGAAATACCTCGCGTAATGGTCGACTTGACGGGCGGGGGGCGTGGCACCCAAAACTTGAACAAAACATGATCTGCATGGACTAGATAAGAGCCTTTACCTTTGGTGCCTCAGCTTGTATTGCTATTCACACTTGAAGGCTTCTGTCACAAGTCTTAGATATATTTGCATAAAGTTAGTAAGTCCTTCAAGGGATCATATCATCGTTAATTCTTAAATGTTTATTGTTTATTGTTTATGTTGAGTGTTGTTATTGTCAGTGTGTCTGTGAAGCGAACACTAAAGTTGCCTTCGTTTCGTTTCATCTATTCAATTTGAATGTTATAACTTACTCTATCGGTTCATTACTTTTAGGCACTACTGTCTGCTGCAGTTGTTGTTGCGAAGCAAAATAAATAGAACTGAAATATATATTGTAAAAGGCGATAACGGAACGATCGAGAACCTTCCTCAACAGCAAACAATCAAGTGATTAATATGTATGTATGTGTATGTATGTAAGCGTGTATGTATTGATTGCTTGTACATACGTATGTAATTTTTTTATGCATGTATGTGTGTTATTATCGATGTATGTACATATGTATGTATTTGTATGAATGTATACATTGTATTGATGTATGTACACGTATGTATATATGTATGGATGAATGAATATATGTATTGACGTATGTATGTATGTATGTATGTTTGTATGTAAGTATGTACGTACGTTAGTATGTATTAATGTATGTATGCATGCATATATTGATGTATATATGTATGTATGTAAATTTTGTATGCATGTATGTATGTAATTAATGATGTATGTATGTACATATGTATCTATGTATTGATGTATGTATGTATGTGTGTATTTATATATGTATATATATTTATGTATGTATGTATGTAAGTATGTATCTTTGTTCATATATTGTAGTATAGTACATTGCGTAGCATATATATATATGTACGAGTATATATACAGTTGCAAATTAGCATCCGCAAAGTAATGAAAGCTGTACACAGGCAAGCGATAACGTATCCATTGTATATACATATATTTGCTCACAGCACACATGACGTCACTCTGGTGAGTGTTCAATTCCCTTACACGTCGGCACACAAATATGTTTAATATTAAGAACTACAGATAACAACTGGGATTATAAATCCAGACAATGGTGCTTGAGTTTGTTGAGTCGAGAATCGACAATTAGAGTTCATAAGTTAAGGCTTTCCACAGATTGTTTTGCAGTCTTCATTTACAAGAGATACATTCTCCAAATACGCAGTAATTATTTAAAAAAAGTGTTGACAACTCACCTCACTGTGATCTATTGCACTAGCAGCAGAGGCTCCACTCAGGACGAGCATCCACAGGAAGAGGAGGGAACTATTCATAGTATCGCACTTGAATAGTTTTCTCATGAAGTGAATAAAAACTGAACCGCACTCGCACTAATTAGGATTTTGACTAAATTAATATTCGTACAGCGTTGGTATTTAATAAATATTTTGGCGAATGAGAACATATAAAACACTGAGAGTAAGTTGAGCTGATCTCTGCGGCGAGCAAGCATTATCAGCGCGACCTCTGAAATGAATTCTACGTATTTCTTGAGTGGAATTTCACAACTGATTGTTATGAAACATTGAAAGTAGCTCTATTGCATGTATTCATTACGGATCTTCCGTTTAACAGCATAAAATTTACATATATATATGTATATATATATATATAGAGTTTAACTGTGCCCAACATTAATTTTAGTATATTAAGTAAACTTGTTAGTTTAGTTGAGATGCAGTTGAAATAGTTTTTTTTTTCAAATCTCCTATCTCTATCTCCCTCTCTCTCGCTCTTTCCCGTATCATTACTTTGTCCGAGTGACGTCAGAAATATTTCACGCTTTAATTACGAATCGAATTGGAAATTGAACTGCCAATAAAATGTTTGTTAACCAACATAACCGCATCTGTTAATGCCCACGGAAAGGGAGCGCCAGCGTCGCAGTCGCAGTCGCAGTCGACTGTGTGCAATGAAGCCCGCAGAGAGGGAGGGAGGGAGAGAGAGAGGGGAGGGAGGGGGGTAGGGGAGGTATGCCGTCTGTGTGTTTGAACTTTATCAAAATTTGATAAAAAGCCGCGTCAATAAATTAAATGTATAAATTCGTTTAATGAATTTCATTTTTATTGTTTCAACTGCGTCAGCTGAGCTAACCATACCTCCCTTCCCCTCCCCCCCCGCTCCGCTGTGCATATTAAAAAACCATCAGCGTGTCAATGTGTAATTTGTGTCGTCGAGCAGGGCAAACGCAAAATGGAACATAAATTAAATATCAATAAAAGTAGGCCGGCCGCAGATGTCGCACTGTGCGAGGGATCACTGTACCGCGTTGGCGAAAGATCTAAAAGAAGATTCCGAAGTTGATTCACAACCGATGCGATGACAATGGCTACTGTTGCCGTGTCGGCAAAAGTCGAGAGAGAGATAAGTCCCTCTCCCTCTCCCTCTCCCTCTCTCTCTTTCTCTCTCTTGCTGCCTGCGACTGCTGTTTCGTCTTGATCTTCGTCTCAAATCGTGTGCAATCAACCGCAATTTCTCAAACAAAGCAGCATCGCATTTTGTTTGTGCAACCTAATGAAATCTCTCTCTTGTGTGTGCGTGTGTGTGTGTGTGTGTGTGTGTGTGTGCAGAGGATCAGCAAGGATCACTAGCTGAAAATTTGTCAACCGTCGTCGTTTTGTCAGGCTCGAGTTCATTAAGCCCGGTCTCCCGGCTAGATCCCGAGTGAATTGTCGCTCTCTTTTGATGATCGTCAAATTATTAAGGATTTATTATGATTATTATATTAGGAGCAGAGCAGCGATCGTTTCTCACAATGGAGCGACGAGGAACATTAGAGATTTCTCTCCCTCTCTCCCTCTCTCCCTGTCTCTCTTTCTCTTTATACAGCTGGCCTCGCATATTATTTTACATATCAATTATTTCATTGTTCGCTGCGCAATCTTTTCTCCTCTTCTTCTTCTTCATGTGTCTGCTCTTTGTCCCCGAAAATTGTCGTGCTCTTTCTGTCTGTCATTTGTCACTGAAGTCTGTTTTTGGCAATTTGTGGAAAATTGCATTATCCCAGCATTATCCTGACGATTTTACATGAATTTCCTTTTTTGGTTTTCCTCTTTGGCGCCAGCGTCATTTGATATTTTGTGCCTCTTGAAAGAAAACTATCGATTACTTCTTCTGCAAGCGATCATATTTAATTGGAACTTAAATGTTTGCGGTCTCTGCAATTGTTGAGGGATTAGCGAATGCGAGGGGTATTTCAATAATATATATTTCACATTTAATACAATATCACTTAAAATAATAATTAGTAACAATATTTTAACATGGAAATATCGAAGGTTTCGCGAAGTCTCCAAAGTATATAAGTTATCTGGCGCTATCTTGATGAATCTTTGTACACGCATAATTCTTATTGCTGCATGCTCCAAATAAGTCGGAACGAGTCGTATCGCATCGATATATCGAATAGCTGTCATACAAACTATCGGCCGATTTTCGTTATTTGTCAAGATATTGCAACAAAATTTACTAAACCCTTTTTATTATATATATATAATATGCTTGTAAAATTTCATTAAAATCGGACCACTATAACATATAGCTGCCATAGGAGCAATCGGCTGAAATGAAGATCAGTTTAGAATTTGGAAATAATTTATCAAAGTGAGGCATAATAAATATAGTAATAAATAAATATATATACACAATGGAATATATACTATACTGCAACAGTATATGTAATCAGTATTGGTTCGATCGGAGGAGATAAGCTCCTGCAAGTGTATAAGACGTTCGGCTTGCTGAAGTCTTCCCTTTCTTCCTCGTTGAAAGTTCACTGAGTTCTCCATTGATAACCTATGTATCTGTTTTACATCAAACTGTCCACTCCGCGTCGTCTGTCAACAGTTTTCAGTTCTCTTCAGTTATCAAATCTGGCATGCAGGTAACGTTCTTGGATCGTTTAATGAGCACATTAAAAAGGTATCAAAATTACTTCAAGACTCACGGGAAAATTAAAAAAAAAAAATGTTTTTGTTGCGTGTGTCGGCTGCGGCTTCTGTTTCTTCTTGCCTACCTACCTCTAGCTCTTGCTCTTCTTCTCCTGCTTCTCCCTACCTATTCCCAAACTTATTGCCCTTCTTATTCCCCTTCTCGTTGCACTGCCACATTAGGCATGCAAAACGCGAGCGGCAGCTTTAATTTCAATCAAAATCCAAATTATATGAAAATCTAATAAAAATCTGGTACAGAGTGGAACAGTGAGAGAGAGAGGGAGAGAGAGAGGGGTTCACCTGCTTGCATTGCATTTAAATGTAGTCTGTAGAGGGAGTTGGGGGGGAGGGTAAACAAATGGTGTGTGAATTGTGCCATCAACTCTTCAAAATTTTCCCATTGAGCGGCTTCGCTTTCATTTCGCTCATAAATACCCAAGAGTGGAGGGGCAGGGGGAAGTACAGGAAGCAGGTTGGTTTGGTGGCAGGAGGCAGCAGAGGCAAAGGGAGGGGGGAGCTGCCGGAGGTATGGCTAAGTCCCTTAAGGTGTCCCATAAAAGGATTTGCATGCGGAATTGAATTTCGCTTATGGCTTTCAAAAAGGCGCACGCGAATAAAAATACCACGCAAATCCCGAGCATAAACTTTCATGCGAGCTTGTCAAATCTGCCAACGCCACCCCCCCTCCTTCTGCTACTCTACACCCCCCGTTGTGGCAGTGCCTGTTCCTCCTACCCCCCCCAATGCAGTGTGGCATGACGCCTTGAAGTGAGCGCTGAGCTCACGCATTACGCAAATGAATTTTGTGTTATACACACACACATGCACCCAAAAGGCACACACATACACTCAACACACACACACACAAAACTCACACACACACGCAACACACACTCACACACACAGACTGTTCTGCCTATGAATTAGCTGAGGGCGGCGCACTTCTTCGCCAGGCTTAAGACTTTTGTCACACAGACACGCACACCACTTCCCTCCCCCTTCCCCCCACATATACATAAGCCTAACTCCCCTCAAGTTCATCCTGCTCCTTCCCCTCCCCCCCCCCCCACACACACACACACACGCGCACACCTCAACATTGACAAAGTTTATTGTCGCTCGTAATTTGCCAGGGAAGAAGGACGTTTTTTAATGTACTCCGCGAGTGTGTGTGCGGGGTGTGTGTGTGCGGGGTGTGTGTGTGCGAGGGTGTCATGCACGCTACAAAAACATATGCATATAATTATATAATTGAATTAAACAATTCCGTAAATGGCAAATGATGCGAGAAGGCAACTTGCAACTTTGCATAAATACATAATTATTGCCCTCGAGACGAGCGGAGGCGTTAAGGGGGAGGGAGGGCAGCTACTGATGCGGGTGTATGCGCCATGAAATACCCTAAGAAAACAGGGTTGCAAGCGCTTCCCTTCTCTCTCGCAAATGTACATGAAGAATGTACATGAAGAATGCATATATAGAAGAAGAATGAATTTGTTTAATTATAGATGAATTTTAATAAATTTGCAGTGATATATACGAATTCTATATTCATTATATGTATATATATTATATGTAAATATTAAAATAACAATCATTTTATGTATGTATTAATTTCTTGATAATTATGAATTCTATTAAATATGTATGAAATCTTCTAATAAATGTGAATTGTAACTAACTATGTCGATTGTATACTTTGTACAATGAAGCTGTGCTATAATTTTTATAGTCATATAACAGATATATGAAATCTTTATGAATCTGCATTGATACATCCAGTGTATACCTCATATATAGAGCTTCTCTGAATACTCAAATTGATCTTAACGCATGAAATTCACAGTTTTAAACTTAAAAGGATGGAAACCTAAACAAAAAATAGAAGAAGGCGTGGCACATCATACAACTATATAAGGTTTATTATATAATATACTCTGTCTATGAAGAAGCTTTCTCTGCTGCAATTCGCCTTTCTTGTAAAGGTTTAACATAACAAAACTGGCACAGCATGTAAGGCAGAGTATCTTTACTGCGATCAGAACCAGACTTGTTAAAGCCTATATAATTGATTAATAATTGTTCGATCTACCATATAGTATCATAAGGCAAATCGCAGTACAGAAATACACAACAAGTTTAACAAAAATTCAAAAAACTTTGAATAAACTCTGCGAGTAAGCGGAATTAATTAAAATATAAAAAAAGTATACAAAACATATTCCCTAAAAAGAAAACTCGTGAGTTTATTATTACAGCTTGGCTGATATCAAAACGCATCTCAATTGCAGCATATAAACTTGTAGCTGAAGAGATACAGGTAAAAGATACATTGCTGGGCAGCTGAGATACTTCTGTCATGTGCTGTGACAAATCTTCGAGTAATCCCAAATGAAAAACCAACCAAGGCGGATCACAAAACCAGTCAAATGTTTATTAAATAACAGGAACAGGGCAGGGGTAGGGGCAGGGGCAGTACGAGGAGCAGGGGGAGGGGTAGGGGCAGGGGCAGGCGAATGTGAATTAGCCGCAGGCGAAACAACAACAATAAACGTGACAAAGCAGGCAGACGCTGGCGAAAAAAAGGAAACCCAAAAACAACAAATAGCCCGAGGTACACACTGAGTGTGTGAGAGAGAGAGAGAGTGAGAGAGAGAGAGAGTGCGAGAGGGAGATAGTGAAATCATTCGATCGCGCAGCAGGATATGAAATTCGCATTAGAATCATAAAGGGATATTCGCCATGTCAGATAAAAACTGATGACAAAAGGAGCTCTGCTAGTGTGTGTGTGTGTGTGTCTCTCTCTGCCCGCGTGTGTGTGTGTTTGTTTGTTTTGTCTGCCCGTGAGTGTGTGTGTGTGTGGCGTGTGTGTTGTGTCACATCAGCTAAACAAATAAATCGCATGAGAGCGTGCGATCAATGGGTCACTCGCCATCTCCCTCACTAACTATTCCTTGTCTTCTTCGCACTACATCTCCTGCTTCTCCTTCTCCCCCTTTTCCTCCTCCTTCTTCTTCTCCTTCTTCTGCTGCTCTTGCTCTTCCTACCCATTCTCATTTACGTCTTTCGCTCTTTCTCCTTGTGCCTCCCCCTGTCAGTTTTTTTTTTGTTTTTTTGCAGAACTCTCAACCAGAAAACCGAAACAAGCTTAAAGACCTTGTAGAGCACATAATAATTACCAACACTAGGTGGCGCCACAGCATCAAAATAGGTGCACAGTGGGTGTGGAGGGGGGGCGTGCCACTGACCTGATTAACATATGCTGAAAGCAAATGCAGCCCGCAGTTTTGTTTATAAATGTTTCTCTCGTTGAGTTGGGGCAGCTTTAAAACACACACATACAAGGACACACACACACACAATACACACACACACACAATACACTCACACACACACACACATCCTTGATTCGCCTATAAACGCAGTGGAAATTCGAGTGGGAAAGCGCAAAAAGTGAAAACAGCGGCACAAAAACGCAGACAGCCAGTCAGACAGTGCGAGAGGGGTGGGGGGGGGGTGTGCCACGCCCCACAAAAGGGGCAGCAAGTTAGTTTGGCAAAGGAGCAGCAAGTGTAGCAAGCAGTAGTGGGTGAAGAGGAGGGAAGAGGGAAAGAGTAGCAGCAATCGGAAATTGTCACCGAAAACAGAAGGAAGCACACAAATGAAAGGAGACACACACACACATGTATATACAGTATGTATGTGCGTGTGTGTGTCTGGCAGGACAACGGACAACACTTTCACCAGACGCAGTCGAAAGGAGAAAGAGTGGCAGGGGCAGGGGCAGGGGCAGGGGCCAGGGGGCTTGTCGCCTCATAATGAAGGCGACTAATACATCTTGTTTGACGTCGGCAGAGCAGAAAGAAGCAGCAGCAGACATGTCTATTTGGGGGGCCCTATCGATTGCTGTTGGGAACCCAAATGGGAACAGACTCCCCTCCCTCCCCCTCCCTCCCGATTGCGAAATGGAACAACACTTAAATGCAACAAAATTGTCATTAAATTTGCACTAAAGCTGAAATAGAAAAGTTGAAAGGGAAGGAGAAATGGAAAGCAATGCAAACAAGAAAAGGGTTAAGGAGTATAGGAATTCTATTTGAAATTGATATTTCATAAAGTTAAAAATGTCTCGAATATCTAGATTTAAAAAGTGAATCTTGATTGGAATACCGGAAACTACTTTTCTTTGGTGTTTAGGTTTTAAAAATATATTCAATCCTATTGAAAGTATTTCGCAATTCGGTTTAAATATTTTTGTTTCAAAATAAATTTAATCTGCATTCAATTCTCAGCAATTTTGTTAGTTCTAGCTTTATAATCTGTGGAATAAAGGCTTTCATGACTTTCATGGCCTTATCTGCTGATTGTGAATGTATATATAGTACTATCGAAGATCGGAGAAGCCTTCTCTGCGGCAGCAAAGTCTTTAAGTTATCATACTTTGATCTTCTTACAATAATTAATTTATTACTTCTCTTATTTCTCTGCCTCTCTCTCTCTCTCTCGCTTGCTCTCTTTTTCTGCTGCTGTTTGCGCTACTCTCTCTCTCTCTCTTGTTTTCTGCCTCTTTCTCTTCTTTCTTCTCTCTTTCTCTGTCTGTCATCAACTTTTAATTTATGTTGAATATTTTCCTGGTACACTTAACTAAACATCAACTCGACGGACTGTAAATCACGCATCTGTTTCGGAAGGGACCCCCAAATGGAACGCATATATAGACGGGATTTGGTGGGGGGGGAGGGGTGTGAGCAGTATGTACTGCATATGGTGAATTGTTGTGGCACGAGTCGCAGTTTCAGTTTTGGATTTATGATGATGCTTCACTTTATGAAGTTCATTTTCATTAGGCGCACAAATGCAATGCCCCATAAATATGGCAGAGGAGGAGCAGAAGGGGGCGTGTTAATTGCACGTACTAAACTTGAGTTATGACTGAAGCGGGTGCAAAGAGGGGGGATGAGAGAGAGAGAGGGATAGTTAAAGAGAGTGTGCTGCAAGTTGAAGTCTCTGTGCTGCAAGGACAAGGCGCCACACGCAAGTGTATCCCGCAGATACGAATGTATCTGTTGCTCCGTCTATCTGCGTGGGCACACATCGCTGCATGTGTGTGTGTGTGTGTGTGTGTGTGTGTGTGTGTGTGTGTGTGTGTGTGTGCAACTGTTGCTTATTTACCTAAACGACAGCCAACAAATTTAAGCCAACATCGTCCTCGTTCTGGTGCTGCCCTGCATCCTTTCGCTTCGCTTCGCTTTGGCTTCCGCCTTCGCTTGGCGCTTTGAATTTCCTTAGTTTTTCCTTGTCTCTTTTTCTCTCCCTCTCTCTCTTTCTCCCTCTTTGCTTTTGCTTCGTTTAAGTGTGTAAATGTTTTCTCGCTTCGAGTTCAAAAAAGCAAATTCCTTCGGCTTTTTATTTGGCTGCCGCTTCAAATTTGCCTGCGCTCTGCAAATGTATCTGTATCTTTAACTCTGTAACTGTATCCGCAGCCCAGTCTGGCTGGATATATATACATGTGTCTGTGTGTGTGTGTGTGTGTGTCTGCAGGCTGTTGACATTGGTTGCGAGTTCACAAAGAAATCGATTAAACGCAAAACCGAGCAGAGCAAATGACCCAAACTTTTGGCTCCTCCAGCCGCCTTCCCCTCGCCCTCTGCCCCTCTCCCTCTCCCCCTCTCACTCGCTGCTTGTACTGTCTGGCACAAGGTCAACTCTTAAATTCGGTTAGAAAATTAAATGTATTTTTTTCCGCACTCACAAAACAAACACAAACAGTTTGAAAGAAATACAAACCGTAGAAACGAATTCGAATTATTTTATATTTTTGGAGTATTTCGATAAATTTATTGAAAGAAAAATAAATAAGTGACAGTAAATATTGTATTCTACAAATCTACTCCAATTTATAGCGCATAATTATATAAAAAAATATATTATAGCAACATACAGACACTCAGAGAGTTTATATTCCGGAACAAACTGACTTTCTGAAGTCTTTAAAGTTTAAATTGAATTCTGTAAATTTAGACTTTAAATTAGAGTTGTCAGGTCTCTCAAGTTGTTCGAAATACATAACTCTACACACATGAATATAATCTACAATCTGCATACTATCTACAATCAATCTACAATCGAACTGAATAAATACAAATGAAAATCGAGAAACGAAACTAAATGAAAAGTCGCTTTGTTTTCAGCTCCCACACTCTGATGACAAACTCGGGGATTGATTTACATTTGGTGGAGTCGGGATATAAATCACGTGAGAGACAAATCAAAAGACCATTCGATGCAAGAGAAATGGGTTCGCTTGCGGGCTCCGTTGAACATATAGACGGATAATTATGCCCGACGCGAGTCCGAAGTACTCAATTTTTTTTTTTTTTTTTTATGATATTCAAACTCGCATTGCGGCCTCTTCTCTTTGTTTATTCATTTTCGAAACTATTTGGACGTGATATTACTCGGCTTTGTTAGAGGAACCCTTCGAAACGCCTCCGCAACGGGGTACTACGTGTATTTCGATTTTTATTGCTCGGCTAGTTAACGATCTTTGTCATTTAAATAAATAAGTTTTATTAGAATCGAGCATTAAGTTAAATTATTCCTAATGACTCGACCTCTCCGAATGAGTTGCGTTTCCAGTATTTAGTATTAAAGTGCGTGACTCAATGGGTACTCGTAAAGAAAGTAGAGTGAGGACAAGGCAGTGAGAATATATGTACATATGTAACTGTGGAGAGGCAGAGATTCAACGTTAGAGAGTTACTTCAATACTGAGAACTGTTCAGGCGATAAGTTATATAGTGTATTCATATATGTATATGTGTATTTATATATATATATTTATGCATTTATATTGTATTTAGTATATATATTTATATTTTTTTTTTATAATATTTACAATCTTTGTGCTTCATGGCGATTATTCTTTCTTTATTTTATCTTAACAACAACTTTACATTGATTGCTTGCAAGATTGAATTGATAGTTGATCTTCCGAGAAGTTAAGTAAGCGTTTAAATGATTAGCTAACAGTATTTTTCAGATTTTTTTAAACTATTTCAACCGCACAAAATCGAAAAACTGCCCTTGAGTTTAGTCTGAGACTGTTGTTTGATATTCTCTTCTCTCTGCTTAGAATATAGTTGATATTAAATATATATATATGTATGTGTATATATAGAAGATATGGTGTTATATATTTTGCATTGATTATGAGACCGTTAAATCTTGTGTTCTTTTCTTCAAGTCTGAATAAATCAAATGTACTTTACTCTCAAAGAAAGACTGTTCTTCAACTCACGTTTTTCAACTCAAGATGTGCAGTGATGGTACCTCATCTTCTCCTCCTCCTTCTCCTCTTTCTTCTTCTTCATTTTCTTGTTCTTCTTCTTCTACTTGTTACCGATCTTCTTGAGTTCTTTTTGTGGGAATCAGGGAACATTTGTCGCATTTAACAACAAAGTGTGCATAATAATTTATTCTGATTTTAATTATATATTTTTTTTTTTTTTCTGCTCCGTCGGCTTCGTCTTTGACTTCGATTTCGATTATTGATTTTCCGACTGTGTAGGAGCGGGAAGGAGGGGAGAGAGTGGGGAAGGTATGTGAAGGGTTTTCATTTTATGAATGTTGAGACAAATCGGCGTCATCAAATCAGTTCGAGAACGGGTTCTCCATGCGATTTGCATACCCGAGTCCACTTGTTGTTGTCTCGCTCCCACAGTGTTGGCTCTTATTTCTTTGGGATGCTCTGCACGATGATAAACGACATGATGTCTGGGAAATTTCGTGCACTCTTTCTCGCTCTCTCGCTCTCTCTCTGTCTCTCTTTCACTGCCTCTCTGGCCGTTGATCTTTTCGACATTTTACAGGGAAATGCACTCGAAATGATTTCGAACAATGGCAGTGAGAGAGACAGAAGCGGGAGAGAGACAGAGAGGGAGAGAGGGACGTGAAATAGGGTTAGTTATGAGCTGATCCCTATGAGGGAAAGGGGTGGCAGTTTCCCATTGCTGTCATTGTTGTTGTTGCTGTTGCTATTTGTTATCATTTCATTTCATTTTTTATTCGACTCGAAACCATTTTGAATTTGTTTCTATATTTGCCCTGTTGTTGTTGTTGTTGTTAATGTTGTTTCTTTAGCAATTCATAAGCGTGCAGCTGCCCCGCGCGAACTGTTGCAGCAGCAGGGGGGGGTATGTTGTTATCACTTCGGTTGCAATGTTCATTGCTCCCGCTGATAACGCTGGCAATCGTAAATTTGTAATCTTGTAATTATTTTCGCGTTGGAAACAAAAGCTTTGCAAAGATGTAACAACTTGACCTGAGTCCCAATATATACAATATATTCTCTGTCGATCTGAATTGATTTCCAAACGCGCAGCATGAATATGAATTCAGTCTTAGTCCAAAACAGTGCGAGTGCGGTTCAGTTTTTATTCACTTAATAAGAAAACTATTCAAGTGCGATACTATGAATAGTTCCCTCCTCTTCCTGTGGATGCTCGTCCTGAGTGGAGCCTCTGCTGCTAGTGCAACAAACAACAGTGAGGTGAGTTGTCAACTCTTTCTTCAAATAATTACTGAGTATTTGGAGAATGTATCTCTTGTAAATGAAGACTGCAAAACAATCTGTGGAAAGCCTTAACTTATGAACTCTAGTTGTCGATTCTCGACTCAACAAACTCAAGCACCATTGTCTGGATTTATAATCCCAGTTGTTATCTGTAGTTCTTAATATTAAACATATTTGTGTGCCGACGTGTAAGGGAATTGAACACTCACCAGAGTGACGTCATGGGTGCTGTGAGCAAATATATGTATATACAATAGATACGTTATCGCTTGCCTGTGTACAGCTTTCATTACTTTGCGGATGCTAATTTGCAAATATATATATGAATATATACTCGTACATATATATATATGCTACGCTATGTACTATACTATATACTATACTACAATATATGAACAAAGATACATACTTATATACATACATATATAAATATATATACATATTATATATATCAAAATATAAATACACACATACATAAATACATACATACATCAATACATAGATACATATGTACATACACATACATAAATACATACATACATCAATACATAGATACATATGTACATACATACATCAATAATTACATACATACATGCATACAAAATTTACATACATACATATATACATCAATATATGCATGCATACATACATTAATACATACTAACGTACGTACATACTTACATACAAACATACATACATACATACATACGTCAATACATATATTCATTCATCCATACATATATACATACGTGTACATACATCAATACAATGTATACATTCATACAAATACATACATATGTACATACATCGATAATAACACACATACATGCATAAAAAAATTACATACGTATGTACAAGCAATCAATACATACACGCTTACATACATACACATACATACATATTAATCACTTGATTGTTTGCTGTTGAGGAAGGTTCTCGATCGTTCCGTTATCGCCTTTTACAATATATATTTCAGTTCTATTTATTTTGCTTCGCAACAACAACTGCAGCAGACAGTAGTGCCTAAAAGTAATGAACCGATAGAGTAAGTTATAACATTCAAATTGAATAGATGAAACGAAACGAAGGCAACTTTAGTGTTCGCTTCACAGACACACTGACAATAACAACACTCAACATAAACAATAAACAATAAACATTTAAGAATTAACGATGATATGATCCCTTGAAGGACTTACTAACTTTATGCAAATATATCTAAGACTTGTGACAGAAGCCTTCAAGTGTGAATAGCAATACAAGCTGAGGCACCAAAGGTAAAGGCTCTTATCTAGTCCATGCAGATCATGTTTTGTTCAAGTTTTGGGTGCCACGCCCCCCGCCCGTCAAGTCGACCATTACGCGAGGTATTTCAGTTACAACCTCCCACTTCGGCATGCACACAGTTGAATATTTATTTATTTACGAACAATACAAAGTTGAATATTGCATATTATTAAATAAATATTATTAAATACATATTATTAAATACATATTATTAAATACATATTATTAAATACATATTATTAAATGCAGAACTTAGCATATATAGGCACTTGATCACAAGCCTCGCCACGCCCTGTTTATGGGCCCTTGTTGTGTATTTACTTTAATCAGCTTCACCTGTTTTCTTGTGTGTTTCTTGTTCTTCCGTTAGAGTTGCAAGACCACCGAGGAACTGAACGATGTGTGTGGCACCCACACGTTCCAGTCTGTAAAACCAATCCTGAACTATGTTGATCAACTGCAAAGGGAGCAGCTGACCTGTGAAGAAGAAAGAAAAGAAACGAAACAATTGCGAGCAAAGGTGCAAGAATTAGAGCTGAAATTGGCAGAAGGGAAATTGAATGAGAAGCTTATTGCTGCATCAGAAACTGCTGCCCTAAGTAAGGACACTCATATCAAAGACCTGCAAGCAACAATTTCTGATCTGCGAAATACCAACAGTTTGATAACAACCGAAATGGTCAAGCTCAAAACATTCATTCAAGGAGAGTTCAATGAAAAACTCTCCAAAATCAATTCAAGTGCTTCCAAATTGCTTCATTGTGAGAATCAACTCAAGTCTAAAGATGAAGGTCTGCAGAGTTGTGAACTGAGATTGAATGGGACTCAAAATGTTGTTAGCGAATGTAAAGATCAGTTAGAGAATCGAAATGAAACTATTGCCCAAAATATGGCAACGATTTCTGAACTGCAAGCAGATATTGAAAGAAAAAATCAAACACTGAAGAACACTCAAGCGGAACTAAAAGCCGAATTACAGAAGCAGAATGAAATCACTGAGCAAATGAAAGTAGAAGTGACCAAATTAAAGGAGCAAATAAAAGAGAAAGAAGAGATACCAACTAGTTGCACTTCTTTTGGTGATTCCAACGGTGTTCACAATATTTGCTCTGAAACATTTCCGGTACTGTGCAATAGTGAAATAGCTGGTCCAGGATGGACCGTAATCCAACAGCGCATAAATGGAAGAGAGAACTTTTACAGGAATTGGGAGGACTATAAGAATGGGTTTGGCCAGATGTCAGGCGACTTCTTTCTCGGCCTCGAGAAAATACATCGCCTTACCAACAACACTCCTCACGAGCTCTATATACATATGGAGGCATTTAAAGTGGGGAATTATAAGAGTTTATCCTTCTATGCTCGTTATGACAACTTCAGAATAGCAGGAGAGGCTGATAAATACAGGTTGCTCAGCTTGGGAACATACTCTGGGAATGGAGGCTGGGACAGAATGAGACAAAGCGAACATGCACAGTTCTCCACTTTCGATAGTGACAACGATAAGTGGAGCGATGGGAATTGCGCAAGTACTTATCATGCTGGCTGGTGGTACAATAATTTTTCCAATTGGTAAGTGATCGTTTGATTGTATTAAGAATATTTCAAATTGATTGAATGTGATTTGTATTTATTTAGTAACCTAAATGGAAAATATTATCAGGAAGAGGTTATCAATGATGAATGCAATTGGTGGTATCCATTTTACTCTCTCAAGACCATAAAAATGTTAATTCGTCCGCGAGGCAATTAAACTGTAATCGAAATAATTGAATTTGTAAATCAGCAACATGAATAATAAATAACAATTGAAATGATTTAGATTCAGTTTGCAAATAAATGAAACACTTACTCCCCTTACTCCCTGAGACTTTATTCTTTCTATGTAAATCTCTTTAGCATTTCTATATTTCTTATTTCTCTTTAGCATTTCAGCTTGAGCTGTTGGCAGATGTGACTATCGGGGTAAGTATGGTAAGTATATATATATATTGTATATATGTATAGATGATATATAATGATACATAGATACATATATCATTGGGAGCTTGATGCCGTATCCTCTGTTTCAGCAATATAGCAAAAGAAGAAAAACAACCTGAATTTCAAAGCTAAAGATTCAATTTGAATTTAGTTTGGTTCCAGTTGAAATTATTTTATTAACCTTTTTCAGATCTATTTATTTTCTTTTCCGCTTCGTTATCCACAATTATTGTTTAGTAAAGCTAAAGCTGTTCTCGTTTCTCATGTTTATCGCATGTTCTAAGCCTTCCCCAGCCTTCCCCGCCCAGTTACCCACTCCCTTTTACCAGGCTCCCTTTAAGCCACATGAGAAATCCAATTAGGGCGCCAAATGCATTTGTTTTGATATTGCCGGCTAACAATAAATACAAAGCTAAATTACAGCAACAAGATTCACAACAAAAACAGCAACAACAACAACAAGAACAACAACAGCATAGTGAAGAGCAACCACAAGAATATCGATAACAACGAAAACGAAATGCAAATTGAGCGCCTCGAGGGTTGCATCTTTAGGGCTTCCCCACAGCCAGCTGAGTGGGTGGAGGGGTGAAGGGGGGCAGGGCAAGGAAGGTACGAGTATATTCCATATAAATGCATATGGTATATAGAGAAAACATATACATATGCATATACATATAGCTTTGCTGTGTGTAACTGTTGTGTATAACTATTTTTCTATGCCTTGAATTAAATTCGAAAGGGGGCGGGGGAAAATACACTGAAAGAAAAGGAAAAACAACAAACAGCAGCGATACAAATGCGATTAAATTGCAAGAGACACAAGAGAGAAAGAGAGAGAAAGAGAGGAGGATGGAGGGAGAGCAGAAGAGGGAGAGGGATATACATTTTTGCAAAGTCTGCGATTAAATAGCAAAATTAAAAATCGATAACATTAAACTGCAGATGTATCGCCCACAACCTGAGCGTTGGGAGGTGGGGCGTGGCACGACTGGTGTATTTCATGCTATCTTATTTTATTTCTGTTTCTCTCTTTCTTTTTCTGTTTTAATTTCCACTACTTTGCCTAAGGTAAAACAAAAACTAAAGAACTTAAGCGTATTAAATTGGATTTGCCCTCAAAGCTGCAGCCAAACCAGGCGACAAATGCGATAAGCAATGACAAAGAGACAGAGAGAGAGAGAGAGAGAGAGAGAGAGAGAGAGAGATGTGTGTGTGTGTGTAAGCAGGCTATACATATGCATGAGCTGAGCATTTCAATGCCTATGCAAAATTATGCTAACATTTTCCAAAATGCATTTCAATATCCCCCCGACCACGCCCCTGCCCCCGCCCCCATCCCTAGTGCTGGGTGCCATCAATTTCATACGAACCGCTTCAAGTGGAAATGGAAAATGCATTAAAAATTGATTTACGATCCTGTTTACGCTCATAAATTTGTCGCTATTTAGCGGCAGCCCACAAAACGACAACAACAAATTGTCAACAACGATGCGAGCGAACCCGAAAAAAAAAAAAAAAAAAAACACGAAATAAAAACTGAAATATTACACTGGAATATTAAAAAAACAACGAAGAAGCCAAGCGGAAACAGCACAAAAAAAGTGAAAGAACAGAAAGAGAGAGAGGGAGAGAGAGAGAGAGGGGGGGGGAAGCGGCAGCTAAAACAAGCGAAGAACAGCGGAAAATAAAACATAAAAATAGAATTGACAACGCGTTGACAGTTGAAGGTACTTTCGCTTGGGGAGAACAAAAGCGAAGGAGGGTGGGGGGGAAGGAACGAAACGGACGACTTGCCCGCAGGATATGTTTCCTATATATACAGATATATATACAGTTATTTGTGCCAGTCTACCCTAGAGACAGAGAAAGGCAATAAGAGACAGAGAAAGTCCTGTTGTATCTGTCATAGTCACAGAAGGAAGACATATAAAGGGAGTTGCGAGGAAGAGAGATAGAGAGAGAGAGAGAAAGAAAGGGAGAAAGAAAGAGAGAGAGAGAGAGAGAGAGATCCATTAATATCCACATTATACTAAACTGAAAGTGCTTGTTTATATTTATTCCCCTATATCTTTACAAACTTATAGAACACTTCAAAAAGGGCAACGAAAAGGTCAAAAAGGGGCGTGGACAAAGTCTGAAACAAATTCTATATGAATGTTATAATAAGACTTTTATGCTCCAAATTTGCTAATCTCTGACATCTAGACATTCAGGCAGATCAACAAGGTGTATCCACTATAACTCTACACATGCATAAATATTCTATGTACTCTATCTACTTGTCTGTTGATGCTGATCAAGAATAGATATGCATATACTTTGTGTGTTCAGGGATGCCTGACTTACGATATTCATCGGTTAAGTCATACTAAGATGATATAAAGGCATTTCATTCGTCTATAATGTTTCTGTATATGAACAACATGTATTCGATTTAAATTTTAAACACATCAGAAACTTGTTCTATTCTAATTGAATATTTACACTAAACCAACCTTCGGCTTCCCCTCGAAGTCCATCCTGGAATATGCGTCGCAAACTTATCCCGAGGGGGGGTCTCGGTTACTTTTATTGTAAAACCGAGACAAACAAAAGAATTTCTTTCCATTTTTCGAATCAAAGGCAATAAATTTGATGACATTTATTGGTTTTTGCTGGCCTGTCATGCGACAACAACAACGGGGATTGGGACAAGCAGGGGGCATTCCTTGCATCATTTCGAACCGGCTTTATGATAGTTGACTCCTTCAGCAGTGCCACGGAGGAGAAGGGGAGGAGGTGCAACTGTGTGTGTGTGTGTGTGTGTGTGCAGTGTCCATTTCGGGCTCGTGCGGGTGTCAGTTTTGGGCTCAATGGCTCAGCACTGTGAAGAGGCACTTGAGCAGGCTTCCGTACGGGAATCAGGGATCGTGGATCGGGTCGGGCCTCGTCATTAGCCGAGTGACAAAAGGCGACGGTGGCAGGCAGCGCGTGCCGTCGTTCAACCCCCTCCCCGCAGGCCATAGAAGTGCCAGGCGTGGGGGGGGAGGGGGTTGTTGGTCAAATAGTTCCGTTTGACAGTTGCAGGCAACACTCATACACACACACACACACAAATAATAACAATAACAATAAACCGGACGAAGCAGGACAATGCATGTGGTGAGAGTGGGAGGGAAAGAGAGAGGGAGACAATGGCTGAGAGTAAGAGGGGGAGAGAGAGAGACCTTGGACCTCTGTGGAATCCAATACAAAGAAGTGGGGTTGCCACTGGACAAAGGTCAGCGGCAGTTTAAATTGTGTCATGTTCGCAACCCTCCCCCTTTCCCCTCCCCCTCTGCCACCCTGCGAGGCAGCTGTAGTTGAAAAATTGAAATATTACACATTTTATTTGAAAATCGTCAGCAATAACTGTGAAATGCAGACAATAAAATACGGCCAGCGACCTTCTGACAGATGACCCAAATGACCCCGGGCGTCGTAATGCGCTATCTATGAGTGGGTACTGTCACATCCGATTTCAATAACTGCCCTAATGACTCCCTCTTCCTACTGCCTTCCCTTCTCTGGCGCTTGTAAATTCCATTTTTCAATTATTCGCGAAAGCACAGTTCACTTAACAGTTACTTCAGGCAGACAGATGTGGGAGTTACTCACTTTATCGGTTATCGATAAAGTCAAAAATGCACTTTTGACTTCGGCCTGCTCTGCCTGCCTGTTTTCAATGAGAGAGTAAGTATTTGCTGTTCCCTTTTGGCACTCATCTAACTCCTTTACTCTTCTGCATGCACTCTTACCGCACCGCAGCCTTGTTGTTGCTTGCACTCACTGAAATGTGCTCTCTGTGGTCATTACTCTCTTTATGGGTTATCAATAAAGTCAAAATTAATGCACACGCACACACGCGCACTTTTGCCTTCGGCCTGCTCTGCCTGCCTGCTTTCAATGAGTATTTACAGTTCCTTTTTGGCACTCATCTAACTCTTTTACTCTTCTGCATGCACTCTCACCACACAACAGCCTTATTGTTGCTTGCAGTCACTGAAATACGCTCTCTGACTACTAAAAAAGAGAGTTAGTATGCGACTGTGCGCAGTGTTGTTGTTGCTTTCTAAGAAAATTGACCATTGCTCTCTTTCGCATTGTGAGCAAAGATCTGTTGTTAAGCCTGTATTCGGTTTAGCGCTCTAAAGAGAGCCTTTGGCTGTGCATGTTTGTTGTTGTTGGACCTGACATTGAGTGAGGCGCAAAGAGAGCAGATGACGCTGTCAGTTTTAAGTTTCTCTTTGCTTATCACTTTTGTTTCGTTTAATATACAAATATAAATGCGCAGTGTATAAAATAATATACAAATATTAAATAAATATAATATACAAATATTAATGAGCAGTGTATAAAACAAATTGACATATTTATAAAATCATCGAACTCTAAATATATGAAAAAACAAAACAAACAAACGCACACAGGCCACCTTCTACTGTCTCGCTCTCTCACACTCTCGCAATCGAGAACGATTTATGGAGACGATTTAATTGAAGAGCATTTCATATTTTAGCCAATTAGAAGAGCGAGGAGGAAGAGCGCGGAGCCCCAACAAGCGGCACTAATTGGCAGGCATTTAACACTTTTCCCCCACAAGCGCTCTCCCGTTCTTCCCCGCATGAAAACCTAATCGCGCCCAGCTGCCACTGGGCCATGGAGATCGTCATCATCATTATCATCATGAACAGCAGCAAAGAGAAGGGGTAGACGGTGAGTGAGAGAGAGAGAGAGACGCACAGAGAACTGTTCCCCCACGCGCCATGCAATGGCGATGATTAATCGCTCTGAAAATGTTTTGTTTTCATAAACAATTTTTTAATAGGCCCTCGCATGTCTCGTTAGAGGGCCCCCGAGATGCGAGAGTGGGTGGGGTCAAAGGGGTTAAATCGTTTCGAGTTGTTCGACTTAATGCGGATGACTCCGATGACTCCGGGAGAGTTGCTAGAGAGAGAGGCAGAGCGATGCTTTCATGTTTGGAATGTAAAAAGAGTTGATAAATCAAAATGTATTCGGGAACAGCATTAGGACGCCCCCGGGTCCAATTCGAGTGCGCCTGACAAATGTGTGTTCGGTTTCCACTCGCGGGGAAGGGGTAAGGTGCTAATTGCCGGCAAAGAAAAGCCAACGAAACTCGACTGAAATTCATAATTCTGCCTGGGAAATCAATTCTAAAAATACCGCAAAAGAAAAATATGTATAAAAATACAGAAAACTAGGGAAACAAATACGAACAAGAGAAAATTAGGGAAATCCGGAGAGTGGAGAGTTTTTCCGCGCTGACACTGACACTGACACTGTGGGGCAGCGTGGCGCGTGTCGCGTTTTGGGGCATGTGACAACACAATGAGATTTATGAAATTTTCCGACGCTCGACACATTTTCACATATTTTCAATTAGAGAGATAAAAAATGCTTTCAACAGGTGACAAAACAATTTAATGGTCGGAAAAGCGCGAGAAAAGCACGCGATGTTCTCGTTATATACGATATACGGATCCATTCGATGTTTTCATCGCTTTATGACTTTTAAATTGAGGCCTAAAAAGCAACGCGACATTTTCGTCTTCTTTTTCGGGCCATAAATCTTCGGGTATTGCAGAGCTCTTCCAAATATTGTTGAGCATAAAAAACCTAAAGAGCTCTTCGCACAAAAACCGATCCGAGCAGGTAGAATATGACACTATAATAGACGGATGGATATAGGCTAGTTGCTGGTTTGGTTTGGTTTGCACAGCGGTTGCATTTGTCGTTCGAGGTCAATGCGACACTTGACCTCTGCCCTTGGCGTTATGAATATGATGCAATTATCTGTTTATGAACCTCATAACGATGCGATTTATGAGGTCATTCTTGCATTGTTCTCTGCCCATTGTTCTTCCCCCTCCGTGTCTCTCTCTCTCACTGTCACGAAGTGCGCCTAGAATATATACATGATATAGACAGATAATGGACGAGGGACCTGTTTAACAGCCAACTGAACATCGCACAGCTGCGGCTGCGTCTGCAGATGGAATCTATTCATAGGAAAACTTAGAGAGATATATGAGACGTTGTTCTTGTAATGAAAACATTATAAATGTAAAAGTATATCAGGTTGTTTAATGTTAACTCTTGGATTTGGTACTATATCTATTCTATTTTATACATATATAATTTACAAATATCCCTAAGAAATACTTAGAATACGAATCAAATTAATTGGCAACCTATTTTCAATTTAAGAATCAAAAATATTGTTAAATTGAACCTTTCTTGAAGAGTATAAAGAGAGGTTAGTAGATTTCAGCGAATCCCTCAGATTTTTTACTGTTCTTGAGCTATAATACTGTATAAATAATAGTAGAAGAATTACGCTGATGCTTTCTCTTCAATATTTCCATATGTATGAGTCTTCAGATTCTACTCATCACGTTGGCCTGGCAAAACTAGTCATCGCCTCGCAGCGGCTAGGGCTATATTGTCGATTGGAAATATAGTCATTCGAATCCAACATTTCTGTAGACAACATTTTGATTTGTAAAAATCAAAAGAAAAAAAATATTGAAATTTTTCGAATAATTTTTTTGGCCCAAAAACAAAAATAAAAATCCCAAAAAAAAAATAATTGAATCAAAAAAAAAAAAAACTATGAATTACGGTAATACAGGTGGTGCAGAGTTCAACTGGAACTACAGTATGGGTGGTAATGGTGGTGGCGGTGCATCCCCCATGTATCCGCAGGTGAGTGAACAGGATCAACCAAGCAATCGATCAATCAAGCGATCATTCAATCGATCATTCGATCAATGCGTTATTCTCAAATCGTAGATGGGCCAGATGAGCAACAACGCCGATTACGGCGGTGGATCGCAGTGGCTGCACTCGAATCAAAGTCACGGCGGCAATCCCGGCTCTCAATCAAACTACCAGATGTCCCACATGGGCCAAGGTCAATCAGGAAGCCCCTTCGACGATTACAACCAGTCGATGATGCGCTATACCAACGTATCTAAAGCAGATGGTAAATCGGATATGTAGTAAGTGCACTCCTCTCAATACTCACCCGAGATTCAATTCACTCTAACCTCGCTAACCACAGTGGATCGGGCATGGAGCAAGGTCAGGGAGCAATGGGCATGAACGCCATGGGCAACAACTATGGTGGATATCCCTCCGCGATGACGCGCAACGGTAAGCAAGGATATTGCTCAGGAATATATATGTATATAGAGAAAGTAACTGTATTTCCCTGTGACAGGTTTGGGCGATCCAAGCGTTGGTATGGGCGGCATGGGTGGCGGCAACTCTGGAGGGTTTGGCGGAAGCAGTTGGTGATTCGACTGCCGTCGATTTTTATTCATTTCCGTTTAGCATGAATCCCATTTTAGTTAACGAGAAAATTCCCTTGCTAGTGACAAATTTATGGTTCATTGAAAGTAAAACCACAATTATCTAAACTACCGAGTTTTTTATTTGAAATGGAAGGGGTTCGGATAATTATATAGTACATTTAGAGCTCTTACAAAACTATCGAATACATAAGAAGCTTTTCTAGAATTCAAGAAATCAATCGAATACGAGCAGAAAGTCAATCTATTCTGATTTTGTGCGATCCGTTCACACTGCATGTAATTTATGTTTCCAATTCAAATTGATCTCATTTGGGGTCACCTTTAGGGTACTGCATGCCAGATTAATCAACCCTGATTCGCACACAGCAATCGATAATCGTGCGTAATCGATATTCAAATCTGTTTCGCCCTGCTTCGGTCGTCGGGGGTCAGTTGCGATGATTAACCTATGATTTGGCGGGTGTTGTGACCCCTGTCAACGTGGATGACCTAGCGGGCGGGGAGGGAGATAGGGTGGCGACAGGGTGTGGGGTATGCAGGGCGCATAAATTACCCAAGCAATGCATTCGTATGCGATGTATGTATAAATTATGATGATTCTATTAGTTCGCATGTCTCGGCGACTGCGCTGCCATAAATTACACTGCAACAACAACCGGGGAATATCGTCTATATGGTATTGTATGGCATGGTATGGCACAGTGTGCTATAGTATCTAGCTACACGTGTAGCGTGCCACGCACACTGCGCGACATCCGTTCTTTGTTTTTGTTTCTTTTGTTTTTTTTTCGGCGCATTTTTCTTTATTAATAAATTTGAATGGGGAACTTTAGTTTTTCCTCTGAGTAGGCGCGTGTGTAATGATCTGTCGCTCTGGATCAGGCTGCGTGGATTAATGGTAAACCGAAGGCATTTTTCATCGAACATTCGCTTAGTTTTCTCCTCCGATTCTAAAAAACGAAGCAAGGAAATTTATGTTGCCGCCATTTGCGCCATGCGCCGAGTTCACTCAACTCACTCGAGTCGGATTCGGTCTCTGCTCCAGTTATGAGACCATTCGTTGTGCTCCAAATATTTTTGAATCGGGGAATGGGGGGAGAGGGATAGCGGGAAGGGGCACCATTGCCGCCATCATTGCCAGTGTTGGTTCAGTTGTTTTGGTTCCGCAAAACGTGCCTCAACACCCCGTGACACCGTCTTGCTCCGAATTCGAGTCACGTCGTCGGCAATTACATCGGTCAGATATGCAGAAGAATATAGTAGAGCGGCTCGCGACCAGCGACCCTCTCACTATCACACACTATATGCACATAGATATAACGAATACCCTAACGGAAGGTGTAGTGGGCTTGCGGGAAGAGCTATAAATATTTCGATTAACAAGTAAAGTAAAATAATAAAGAAATTAAATAAAATTTGTACAAATAAACGAAATTATTTTGCCAAACAATTTATTTTTTAGTATTTTTTGGAGCTGATAAAATCCATTTAAAATGGGAATATGTATGTTTTTAATTTATTTAAATAATACAAATAAATTATACAATACATTTAACTCAATCGCAATAAGTTCTTATGATATATTTCATATTTGCTTGACTCCATCAAATTCTTATTAAATTCTCTACTTCTCATTTAAGTTTTTGCTTTTAATTTCAAATTATTCTTACAATATTTTTATTTATTTAATTCAAAACTTATAAACGAGTAATTTAAGTAATTGTTTTTTTTTGTGACAGTCCATACAATACAATTTCCATACTGGACTTTAAATTAAATTAAACAAATAAATAAATAACTATTAATTATTGCCTCAGTTCTATTTACAATTCTTCTACTTTCTTAATACTTATCTTGTTTTATTTTGTAACTTTTAATGTATTCAAATAATATAATTCGCTCTTTTAACTATTAAAAGACTATCTTAACTCTTCCAGAATTCATCCACTAGGGTATTCAAGTTCGTTTTGAACTCTACATTTCCCGACTTACCAATTTGATGGTGTCTTTAAACGCAGGTTTCCCGACTGTCGATTGTCTTGTTGTTGCTGTTGTTTCTTATTGTTGTTGCTTCGTGTTGCCCTTTCACGTCGAGTACTTGAGATTTCTTGGTGTTATTTTAATTTGTGTTTTTCTTTTCTTATTTTATTTTCGTTGTCGCTTCTTTCTTGAACGCATTTGTTTTCTATGCACTTATTTAATTGTGTTTTTTGTTGCTTGTTCCCTCGGCTGGTTTTATTTTTATTTGATATTTATTATGTGCTCTCCTCGCATTGCCTTTCGTAGTGCCACATTCGGGTAAAAAAAAATGTATTTTTAATTTATTTCGTAGTCGCCTTTTGTCGCTTTATCGAGCTCATCAAGCTGAGGCTCCCGCTCGGGTTGGGGTTCGGCCACGGCTCCGGCTTCGAGTTCAGAGTCGGCATCGACATCCACATCCACATCGGATTCGGCGATAAGCACGCACCACAATTTTGGTGGTTTCTGTTGGTTTTTGGCTTTTGGCTTTTGAATTTTAATTGAGATTTTTTTTTTTTTTTTATATTATTCAGCTCGGTTCAGTTCGGTGAGGTTTGACTTTAGTTCGTCTTTAGTTGCCTTCATTGCGGGGCTTTTAGGGCCGTGTAATGAAGTTTTTATGGGGCGGTACATTAACATTTTGTGTAAGTAAACTGACCGTTAAACTACATTGTGTGCTCTTTATGCCCTCCCGGTGAACGGGTCTCCCGGACTGGGGGTATTATCACGTTCACATATAAATATAAAAAGCACTTTTTATGTAAGCGGGAAAAACAATTCGATTTGCTGACTATATAAAATACTCATTAGCTTTGTTGCCACACTGATGGATCTATTCGATTCAAGAAGGGGGTTTCATTTTACCATTTGTAGAAGGTGTTTGAGCTTCAAGATATTGCAGGGGAATACTTGAAAATTGGAATAACTTTTTAGTTATAGAGAAGCATATTCTAAACATATTATTGTATTCTGAAAGAAATTGAAAGAAACCTCTTGGCAAGGCAGCAGACAACGCTGATAAGACATAACGCCGCTCTAGAATTCATTGAGGAATACCAGTGATTCATCAAGAGAATCGAAATATGTAGATCAGATGGAATAACCAGAAATCTCTCGGCACGAGATAACGTTGAGCATGAGTGTTTTGTGCTTCTCTCTTTTAATAAATCGCCGCTTTGAACTAAACCTGAGTTTATTTTACTCTCAGTGTTTTATATATTCTCGCTCATAGTCTTTCACGTGCCTCAAATGAATGAATATTTATTGTATATTTAGTCTTGAACTGAAGAGTGTGAGTGCGGCTCAGTTCTATTTAATAAAATATATTAATCTAGCTATTTATTATTAATATTAAAAGTTAAATATGATATGTTTTAATTATATGATAACTCTCCTCCAACATGAAATTCATTCATCCTCTCGAGGGTAACTTTTTTCTTCTCAAAACAATCAACTGTATCGTACGTATATCTCTATTCTAGGATATATGTATATAGAAAATCATGTTACCGTTACACTTCAATTGATTCATTTCGGTTTTGGGCTGATTTTTGTGGCACAAAAAAGCGTCGGTTGTCCGTAAAATCAACACTTCGGTTAGCAAAACAAACAGACGACAACTAGTTATACACCTGGCGAACGCGACAACAACACGGCCGTGTGCATAGATATAGTGTTGAAATGGGCGTGGCACTCGCATCAGCAAACAGCCACAACAGTGAGTGGCAGAAAAAAATGGCAACGTGTGTGAAACATTTTTGTTAAAAACCGCAAAAATCAATTGACAATTGAGGCGCCAATTGGTTGTGTGAGTGCGTGTGTGTGTGGGTGTGTGAGTGTGCGTGTGTGTGTGAGTGTGTGTGTGGGCAACTGTTTGAAATTAATATGCAACGATTTTTAGTGACTTTTCTATTGAGCGTAATTGAATCATAAAGCAAACCTACAGCGACACATTTTATCGGGTATATACCCTGCAAAGAACTTCAAAAGAGAGTATGCTTAGTTAGAAGCAATGTGGTTGGGAACTTCTACCTCCAACTTGTAAATTATATTAAAGTGTATGCACTAGGTACTTTAAATACTTAAAATATTTTTGTAATTATACAACACTGTACAAGTTGTAAATACTTTATAAAATGTGCAGAAGGTTCCCATGAAAAAAAAAACAATGTCAAACATATTTGTAACTGTTTCTTCTAAATACAAACTGTTCCCAGCTGAACTCTAGAGTGCATTGCGTCAGTTGACAACTCTATTTCGAAACTCGCCCCGTTGCTCCGCTTGGCATCGCATTTATCACTCGCATGGAGGGCGGGGTCCCGTCTAATCCAGTTGATAACAGCGGGTGGTAACCCTGTCCCGCTGCACCGACACCCTGCTGCCCTGCTGCCGATTAACCCGGCAAAGTGCCCAGCGGAGTGGTGTCATTTTAAAGTTGCCATTAACACGCCATTGTTCGGCTTTTATGAGCGCTGCCAGCACAGATCCCTGTCCAGTCGCATGGTCAGCCACGCCACACCCCTCGTCGCTGCCCGCTCTTGGTGCGATCCAATTTCTTAGCGCCTGATTGATATGTCCGCTGGCGATTCCGATTCCCAAATTAGACCCTACACAGCGTGGGCCCAGAAGGGGGTTGCAAATGGCGGTCAGTGTGGGTAAGTTTTATCTTCAATTCCATTTGCAGACGGCGAAACTATTGGGAGAGATAATGCAAGATTTGAGTCAAGGGGGAACTTTAAAGTTGAGAAACTATAGCGCAAAGTCATATAAAATGTGCTATAAAAAAGCTGAGATACTGTCATACTTTGTCTACTGTGGGGGAAATTGTTTCAGGGAAATAAGTGAAGTAAGGATTGCATTTAGATTTGCAAACATTGTTACTTAAATAGAGGTTAATCAACGGAATTGGGTTTTTAAAAGTGCATAGGATAGTTCGAAAGAAGTGGAATTATCATTTGCGATATCTCTGAATAAAGTAGTGAGTTATGTATGAGTTTATATTATAAACAGGAAGTTAACTATCCCTGTCCGTCTGTCCGTTTGTCCGCGTGTCCGTCTGTTGCAACTCAAATAAATAGCTTAGTTTTAACACAATCTTGATTGAACATAGCACACATGTTTCTTTTTTCTGTGCGCTATAAATAAGTCGAAACGATTCAGATCGTACTGATGTATCGTATAGCTGCCATAAAAACTATCGGCATATTTTTGTTATTTATCAAGGTATTGCCACCAAATTGACTACATCGGACTCCTTCTTTATATAAAATAAACCTATGAAATTTTATTAAAATCAGGCCATTAAAACATATAGCTGCCGTAGGAACAATCGGTCGATATGCTGGTTTCTATATGAAGACCAGTTTTGATTTTAGAAATAACTCAACTCATCAGTGCTAATCAAAGGGAGACATAAAATTGAATATGCACAACACATTTTTGTAAGTATATATAAAAACATATGATATATGGTATACTATAACTATAATATATATTTTTTACACTTTAAAGAAACTTGTAGTTCAATACTTCCTTCTTGAATTCTTTTCAAATATTCTTAGATGTTCCGTATAAAACGAAGTTCCCCCTTTTTGTAATCCACCCCTTGGCTAATTGCAATAAGGTACCCCGTTGAAATAGAAATTAAAAGCGAAATTCTTTGGATAATCCATAAAATGGGATTTTCATAGGAAACAATCGAGAAATATTTTCAATCATTTGTAACGGCGCTCGTCCGATGTCCGCTTTGGAGTGACCAGTTCGATGTAGTCGGGGTAAATCGTTAGATTTATTTGTGTTTCACATATCGCATTGTTTTATGTGCACTTACAGGGGGGGGGCAACGTTGGCAAAGGGGCGATGGAGAGGGGAGAGTTAGAAATGCCAACAATTGCGCTAATTTCGAATTAAATTTTTAATCTCCAGCGACGATGAACAATGCCAAATGCAGGAGGAGGCGGAGGAGACGCGCTCATGTCCACCCACATATCTTGATGTGTCACCCTGTCTGCGGGTCCGGGGATGGTGGCCGGTCAAGCAGTGGCGTGTGGGTGGAGGGAGGGGGGACAGCTGACCCTTGGCCTTCAGTCAACCCTGGCAACAAAAGAGAAACGTCAAAATTAACGAACGATTTTTGGCGATTTAACGCTCAAAAATGTGAAACGAAGATGCGAGAATGACTCTATATAGCAATAAGTGCAAGCCTGCTTGTGTGTGTGTGTGTGTGGACATACCTAAGTGTGAGTGTGTGTGAGTGTGTGCGTGGAAAGGCGAGTCGAGGTCGAGTTCTAAGCGGATTTGGAACGCCCACAACAATTTGTAACGGGGCAGTCACAATGACCCTCTGTGTATGTGTGTGTGTGTTTGTATTGAATATGTGTGTGTGTCTGCATTAGGTGCCAGTCAGTGACGGAGGGACAGCAGCAGCAGGCGGTCAGCGTGAAGGCTTCCCTGGAACTGACAACAATTCACGCATCCCCCTTCCCCTTCACATGCCCTTCCCCCTGGCCCAACACGCGCCACACACTTTTCCTGCCTGCCTGCCACTTTTCCTCTTTATTTTTTTCATTCTCTGCTTTGTTTGCCACTTTTATTTGACGCCCAAATCTGTCCGCATCCCTAACCAGCAAGGTGTTCCCTTTGTGGCGATTCATTAGTCCTGGCACCTACGCCCCTGTGCACGCGCCAGACCCGATCCCCGATACGCTTCCAATGCGGAACAATTGTTTATTGTGTTCGGTTTCTACAGTGGCGCGTGAATTGCTTTAATTACTTTCGATTGAGGGGGTTACATTTCCCAGATATTATCAACTATTTGGTGAACTCTCATCCGATTCAAGGTGCTTTATTTGTTGCAGTGTAGCAATGAAATAGAATAGATTAAAATTCCATGACTGCTACTACAGTTCAATCTACATATGTACACCCTATGGACACCCCTTGCACGCCCGTTTGGCTTTAACTGCTGATGGGCTTGGCAACCCTCGTAAAGCAGCAAAGAGCATAAAGACGTCAGGCAAACTCATAAACAGAAAATAAAATCGAATCGAAAAAACATATATATCTGCAGATATAGCTATGCATAAATCCTGACAGGGCAGTGGGGAGCAAGGGTTGCCCCAAAAACGGTGGCAACTCTCAGAATATCTTATTTCATAAGCAAATAAGACATAAAGTAAACTCGCAACTGAACCCTTTAAGCACACACATGTAGCCACTGCGCCCCCCTCCCGCCCCCCTTGCACTACGGCACTGCCAAAAGGCAAAGATATGTACTGCTGTATTAAGGGTGCTGGGGGGTCAGGGGGTGCGCAAAGTTTACGCAGATTTTGCCGCAACATCCTTTTTGGCGGCGAAAAGCCAACGCAGCGCGGAGCACTTCTCCTTCTCCCTTTCCCCCTCCACCCTACACAAACCCCATCAAAATTCTGGCCACAGAGCAAGCCGCATGAAGAAACCGCCTGCCCCGCCCCGTCTCTATCTGATTTGGACACGTACACAACGCCCCCCGGGGGAGTTGCCGCAGCGAAAGGGTTGCGGCTGCACCTTGACAAGATGCTTAGACGCGGCCGCTGAGCAGCCAAGGGGGTATATAGAGAGGGGGGAGATGGGGGTGAGAAGGGGCAGGGGGAGGTGCCACGCGAGTTGACAAAAGATTTTGACTTACGGCGCCAAAACTTCGACCAGAAATATTTGGACGACGAAGCGTGGCAAAAGGGTTGAGGCGGTGACGGACGGGGCAACCACCCAAGCAATCGCGGGCTTTGAATTAATAAATGCACTGAGCGAAGAAACTAAAGAGTTCAAAACAGACATAAAAACAATTGTTGATAAACAGTTTTAAATATTTTCAAAAAATAAATTAGTTTAATATTCCAATAATATTCCTGTTCATAGTAGTATATTTTACTGATTGTGCCTACGATCATTTCAGAGGGATAGAGGTACAAATCATTGTAGTCAACTAACTATAATTTGTATTTATTTATTTATCTGTTTTTTTTTTTAATTATTTTTTTATTTATTAATTTATTTATTTGTCTTTTTAATTATTATTATACTCATTTATTTGTTAATTAATTATTTTATTATATTATTTATTTCTGTCATGATTTATTTGTTAGTAAATAAATTAATTAATAAATATATTTAATTATTTGTTAATTAATTAATAATTATATTTAATTATTTGTTAATTAATTAATAACTATATTTAAATATTTGTTAATTAAGTAATCAATTAATTTTTTTCGTTTTATTTATTTATTTCTTTATTTTTTAATTTTATTTATTTATTTATATATTCTCACATATAGATCAGGTCTTCTGGGAATATATAAATTTAAATATCAGGTAATTTAGGATACCCCATAGTCCTCGGCACTAGTTCGAAGCTGGTACCCATGATTAGAGTACTTATGTACCCATGAAGAGTAAGGAGTACCCACAATAAGAGTACTTAAGAAGGTACCCATTCAAGGGAGAAAAAAGTACCTATTTTAATTTATACCTTAAATAAAAACGAAATAAAATTATGATGTACATATATAATTTTTCTTTTTTTTTTCAAGTCTGAAATATCAACAATACTTTCTCTATCCTGATTTTCTCTCAGTGCCTGCTGCTGTGGGGGCCTTGGTTTTGGGTGGGCTCGCGCTGTCTGGGCATGTTTGTGCGTGTCTGTGCGTGCAGCCAACGAGTTAATAAACTTGTCAAAATCCACGAAAGGCAGCCAAGCGTGCCCCGTGCCACATGCCCCGCACTCGATGCCAAACTGTTGCAGGCAAGACGGGAATTATTGTTGCTGCCATTGTTAGTATGTATTCTTGTTGTTGCTGCTGTTGCTATTGTTGCTGCTGGCTCTGCTGCTTCTGTCCTGTGTCCAGTATCGGGGCACCTTGCACCTTTTGACCTCAGCCGGCTGCTAATCGATTTCCATGACCGGCGGCTGTCACCTGCGCGAGCAACAAAGGATTACAGCGATGTGGACGTGGTGCATCTGCGCAAAAGGGGGAAACAACCAAGAGCCTCCGCTCAGCTGGAGGCGTTGGCTGTGACGCCTGCGCAGAGAGACGAAAGGCAGCGAGGGCAGAGGAGGTGCAGACAGTACGAGGAGCGGGGGGCGGGGGCGCGGTGCGGTCGCAGAGCACGACGAGAGTCGCATAAAATTCAAATAAATTTTCAACTCGTTCGTTGAGTTTCATTTTTCATTTGCCACTTTGGACAAGGGCCAAGGCAGAGGGAAGAGGGCGGGGGTGAATGAGCATTAACATTCACACTCGCACACACACACACAGACAAACAGAGCCGGCCTAGGGCATGCTCTTCCTCTTCCTCTCACTGCAATTCAATTTTTATTACACGAAACAAAGACAAATTACATAAAATATGTGAGCGCGCCCCAACTGTGTCTGCAACTGCAACTGCAACTGTATCTGTATCTGTAGATCGGCCAATGAACGAGTGTATCTCAGGGATACACACACGCACACACACACACATACACTCAGACAGGGGGCAGACAGAGGCAGACAAACTTGGCCCACACCTTGAGCCGGCAGCGTCTGCGTCTGCGGCTTTTTATGTAAATTGTGCCGCCTGCGAGTACGCATTAACCAAAATGCCAACCAGGTAACAGCCCAGGTGACTCGCCTCCAACTCCAGCTCCAACTCCGAATCCGACTCGAATCCGAATCCAACTCCAGCTGTGACTGTGAGTGAGTTCATCGCGCCTGAAATTGCTTAAGGAAGTTGTTACTTTGTAATTAAAATTTGAGATTGATTAACTTATTGTTCGTGTGAGTTTTACAGCCCCTCCCCCCCTCGCTCCTTTCCCGCCTCTGCCTCACTATCTCTTGCTGTCTCTCTCTTACTTCCCTCTACTTTACCAGAATCACTAGCTAACTATCTCTCTCTCCCTCCACTTTGATTTGGAATCACTCCAAGTCGCGCCTCCTGCCCCATTTCACGGCTACTTAATCCCTCCTCACCTCCCCCCATACGAGGCTATTGAACCCTCCTTGAAAAGAGTGTTATATAGAGCTCTCCTCGTCTCTTGGACTCTTCGGGTCTTTGAGTCTTTAATTGTGGCCACAATTTATAGCTGCGCATTTTAATTGTGATTTCACGTCGAAGTCGCCTTTCGATTTGCTCTCACACTCAATTCTCAACACCTGCCCCAACTAACTTGGCTTAAGAGTGGAAATTAGATATATATAAAGACTTTACTCAGCCAACGATTTGATGGCAGTTCGCAATTTAACAGTTATTGGTTGCGGGTTAACAAAACCATTTGTACAGAAATCCGATTGTCTCTTATTCAACTATTAAAGTGAGTAACTGAATCAGTTCTAGGCTACACGCCCTAAAGATCACTGACCGAGTCGATTAAGCCATGTCTGTCTGTCTGTCCAGATGTCCGGATAACTATGTGAACACACAGATCTCAGCTATTATAAAAGCTAGAGACACCAAATTTGACATGAAGGTTTCTGTTAACCAGGCGGATATCAAGTTTATTTCAAATTTTGGGTGCCACGCCCACTGCCCTCGAAAATCAATAACATAAGTTTTTAAGTTGATTTATGAGCGACATATAAAAGATACAACATTCTGAGTTAGACCAAACGAAGGGTATCCCACTGCCGCTCTCGTTAATTTTCAATTTATGAACACAATTTTAATAACTATTATTATGAGTCGGAGTATATATCGTATTTTTATAGCTATAATAATGATAACGATGCGAAAAGTAGCAAGAATAGTTAGTGCAAATTGTAGAAAAAATTGTATGTACTAACAATTTATTACTATACGAGGGTCGTTTGATAAGTCCGTGACTTTTTGAATAAAATATATTTTTTTCGTCAAAAAAGCGTTTTATTTCTCAACATAATCTCCTTTTAGCTCTATACATTTAGTCCAGCGTTTTTCCAATTTTTTTATTCCTTCCAAATAATAGGTTTTCTCAAGGCCCTCAAAATAGTCGTTTGTTTCTGTGATGACCTCTTCATTTGACCCGAATCTCTTACCGAGCCATTTCTTCATGTTTGGAAACAAAAAATAGTCACAGGGGGCTAAATCTGGAGAATATGCTGGATGGGGTAGCAGTTCGTAGCCCAATTTATGAAATTTTGCCATGCTGACTACACACGTGTGCACCCGAGCATTGTCCTGATGGAACAGCACTTTTTTTTTCGCCAAATGCGGTCGTTTCTGCTTCAAATCAAAATCGAATCTGTCCAAAAGCTCTGAATAATATTCGCCGGTGATCGTTTTACCCTTTTCAAGGTAATCGATGTGAATGATACCTTGTGCATCCCAAAAAACTGTGGCCATGACCTTGTTGGCCGACAGACCCACCTTGGCCTTCTTTGGTGCACGTTCACCCGGAGAAACCCACTGTCTTGATTGTTCTTTGGTCTCTGGTGTGGTGTGGTGGATCCATGTTTCGTCTATGGTAACGAAACGGCGCAAAAATTCGTTTGGATTGCGGTTGAACATCGCCAAACACTCCTTTGAAATGGTCACACGGTTGCGCTTATGGTCGTGTGTGAGCAATCGCGGCACCCATCGCGCGGAAAGCTTTTTCATGTCCAAATATTCATGTAAAATGTGATGTACCCGTTCAGTTGAGATGCCTACAGCCTCAGCTACCTCACGCACTTTCATTCTCCGATCATCCAATATCATTCCATGGATTTTGTCGACGATTTCTGGCATGACGACCTCTTTTGGGCGACCTGAACGTTCGGCATCACTTGTACTGGTACGACCACAACGGAACTCAGTAAACCATTTCTTAACCATTGAAATTGATGGTGCAGAGTCCCCATAATATTTATCAAGTCTTTCCTTGGTTTCGGTGATGGATTTTTTACGCAAAAAATAATGCTTAATTAGCACACGAAATTCACTTTTTTCCATTTTCGTTAAAATTCACGAGATCGTCTGCTTTCAATGCCTATAAAACGCAAACCAAAAAACGCAGCTTTCTCAAAATTTTACAGTCAGCTGTTAATCGATAACTGCTGACAGGAGCAGTGTTGTATTTAGAGCAGGTGCGCGGCAAATACAAAAAGTCACGGACTTATCAAACGACCCTCGTATCTTCTGCTGAATCGTATTTCCTTTTTACAAGAGTTGAATGTGAAGTTTCCTTGAGTTGGTCGCTTCTTGGGGCACCTTTGCTGGGGTCAAATTCTTAGCGAGAGCTTTTGAGTCGCTGAGCTGAAGCCATAAATAAGAAATTTTTATCTCAAGCAAAGTTTCGGACGCTGTGCGCCCAAGCGGAGAGTTAAAATAAAAATGATGGAAATAAAATAGCAAAAGTACGAGGCGAGTTCGGCGAAAGAGAGACGCAGATGAAGGGGGAGAGGAAGCGAGCGAGTGCAGAAAAGTTTTCAGTCACGAACGGAGCTCATGTCCTTGTTTGTATTAGGCGTACGTGTGCCAATGTATTTGCTGCAGGCTGCAAGAGATGCAGATGGGGGACGGAGACGGAGACGGCGACGAAGTCCTTCTTCGTGTCTGCTCTGTGCTGAGAGTCCTGAGATGCTCGAGATGAAACTTGCGCTGTCCATCAGCTCAGGGCTTATTGCTTATCTACCAGGATGAGCGTCGGCCAGCAAGGCTTCTTCTCTCTCTGTCTCTCTCTCTCTTTCGTTTTCACTGTCTCGCTTGCACTCTCGCTGGACTTATGAAATACTTACTAACGGCTTTATTTGACCAGCTCGCCACTGGACTCTTGATGAGCAGAGCACTCCACCAGGCATCTGGAGGGGGGGCTGCGGGGCGGGGCAGCACCACCTTGAACGCTGCAAAAATATTTGCTGAGTAAACTCCACTTTACGTGTGTGTGTGTGTGCGCGCTGTGTTCATATTTTATTTATGTTTACGTACAGAAATCAATTCGAAGTGAAACCGTTCGAGCAGGATATGAAAAATCCTTTTATGCTTTTTTCCCAGCTACAAAATCAATTTTTAAACTTTTCCCTCCTCCAATGCTCGATGCCTGGGCACATTTATTTGCCATAATATGGTCCGTTCGTACGTGATACCCCTGCCTGCCTGCCCGCACTCAAGAAATATTGAAACGAAACTCAATTTGAGTCGCTCGTGTTTGCCCAGCATCGTCAAGCTCACACAGGCGCAACACACGCCCCATCGATATCGATGCCATATGCGATAAATGGCCACATATGAATAATAAATCGTGTGATTGATGCGCAGTTAGCCGGAACACGCTCACGGCCTTTTAGCCTAAGTGATTTTATGTTCCCCGCCTCCGCTCTTCTCTTTGAAAATACATACCACAAATTTGCGATTTTTCGATTGCAGCTCATAACATTCATATTCGGCAAATTCGAGCGCAGAAGGTGATTTAAAATTTCCAGTCTATTCATGTTTAATGTAGAGTGGAACATGAAGAAAGGTTTTTAACTTTGAGAACATCCTTATAAATTGAAGACCTTAGAAAGTTTATATATTCTTGCTCAGGATCATTCACCGAGTCGATTAAGCCATGTCTGTCTGTCTGTCCGGATGTCCGGATGAGCAGATGAATACACAGATCTCAGCTATTATAAAAGCTAGAACCACCAAATTTGGCATGAATGTTTCTGTTTACCCGGCGCAGATCAAGTTTATCTTAAATGTTGTGTGCCACGCCCACTGCGCCCCGAAAATCAATAATTTAATCTTTTAAGTTGATTTGTGAGCGACATATAAAAGATACAAGATTCTGAGTTAGATTAACACTAGCGGAGCATCTACAAGAAGAGTAATAAAATGTTCATAATTACGAGGGTCGTTTGATAAGTCCGTGACTTTTTGTATTTGCCGCGCACCTGCTCTAAATACAACACTGCTCCTGTCAGCAGTTATCGATTAACAGCTGACTGTAAAATTTTGAGAAAGCTGCGTTTTTTGGTTTGCGTTTTATAGGCATTGAAAGCAGACGATCTCGTGAATTTTAACGAAAATGGAAAAAAGTGAATTTCGTGTCAGCATGGCAAAATTTCATAAATTGGGCTACGAACTGCTACCCCATCCAGCATATTCTCCAGATTTAGCCCCCTGTGACTATTTTTTGTTTCCAAACATGAAGAAATGGCTCGGCGGTAAGAGATTCGGGTCATCACAGAAACAAACGACTATTTTGAGGGCCTTGAGAAAACCTATTATTTGGAAGGAATAAAAAAATTGGAAAAACGCTGGACTAAATGTATAGAGCTAAAAGAAGATTATGTTGAGAAATAAAACGCTTCTTTGACGAAAAAAATATATTTTATTCAAAAAGTCACGGACTTATCAAACGACCCTCGTACTACGACAATAACTTCAATTGCTCTACTAACCCTGAAAAAAGAAACTAGAGTTTTCTCCATAGTAAACGATTGATTGATCTAAAGTTAATATCGAAATTCCACACTTATGCAGTTTGCTCTTCAAATGCAATCCAACTGTTATTATTGAGAGTATTGATCAGTTTTATAGTTATTATCTAAGTATGTTTTTCAAGTAATTGGCCCATAGAAAGTCGTGTCCATCAAGTGGCTCGATTAATCTCCCAATCGATTACTCAACATTTGCCAAAACAACAAACAAAGTCACGAAGTATTTTTAATGTGTTAATGATGTGTTTTGCCGTCGCTGTTGCTGTCATTGCAATAAGTAGACATATGTATATACGATATATATAAATGCAGATAGATAGCCGACTATACTATATATATGCATTTGCATATGGGCAAATCGTTTGTGTGTTGTGTGTGTAATTTTTTGAAAGCGACTGTAAAACGCTTTCTTATAATTGCTTTTCGATTGCACTATTGAATTGAAATTCTTCAGCGCGTTTTTTTTTTGTTGTTTTTGTTTCTTTTTTGTATTTGTATTTTTATTATAATTGAAATTGCCGTGCATCGATTAATGCCAACAGAAATAATTCAAATAAATTAAAATGCAATTAAATAAATCGAAACGAATCGGGCGAGCGAATCGCAATCGCGAAGGAAGTCGACTGTAACAAGGGAAGGGAAATGAGGAGGAGGCGGAGGGGAGAATCGAAAAATTGTAGACGTGCAATATTTTTTATGTGCTGATTAAAAAACATTCCTTGGATATTGGCCAAAATATGCAGGCATCCCTCCGTCCCCGCGTCCCCTCGTGCCGATCCCCTTCTGCCGGGGGCCAATTCATTTGCATTTACAATGCATTTTTCGGTTTTTTATAGCTGCAATCCTCAACTGCAGCTGTGTATCTGTATCTGCATCTCTGTCTGCAAATGTATCTGTATCTGTATCTGTATCATCGATTCGGATTGATGGCTCGGCAATTGTTCTTGTTTTTCAGCTTTCATTTAATGACAGCTCATTGGTCTCTTTGAAAAGCATCAGCGGCAGGAAGGCGCAAGGGCGTAGCGAAGGGGGGTGTGGCTTGCTAGCGAGTCTGCAATTAAGAGTTAAAAATATAATTATTGCAACTACAGTGCCTCCGTCAGCAGCTCGAGAAATTCGCCCCATCGATCGAACATCGCATCGAGAGCGCATTTCTGAGTGCATAAATCACTCGTTGTGCGAGAGATTCGCGTGATTCGTGAATGGAAGCAAATGTCAGGCAATGCTCAGGCTTATCCTGAAGGCAGACAGTCTGTCCCCTCCTCCCTCCCTCTCTGTCATTCCCTCTCTATCTAGCTCTCGCTCTACCTATGCGTCTTCTTATTCTATTTATCGCTCGCTAAATGCCAACAACAACAATTGGGATCGCAATTATATTGCGACTATATCGCGACTATATCGATTTGTCTGCCTTACTATATAGCCGTCTGTCCGAGCATGTCAATTCAAATCACACATTCCTCTTGGCTGCCACTCGACATTCTGGCATTTCGATAAACAAATGTCGCACCGCAACAAGGCTCCCTCCCAAATCGGAATATGGCGAAGAAACAAAGTAAAGAAATGAGGTAGAGAACATGTTCATGAATCGGATAATTGTGTAATATGAAACGATCACATTTTGAATGTTATTCTAGTATTTATAAATACACATTTGAATAACTAAAGATTGCTTGTAAGGAACTTTGTAACTCAAATATTTATTACATCACAATAACAATTGAATAATGAATACAAATATGAAATAATTAATCAAATACTTTCAAATTGTGTAACTTTAGGTTTCTATAGATTATAAGCAAAGGGGAAATTGAAGCAATTTATAATATAAATATAAATTTTATATATTCAAATTAATTTATTTCAACTTGGGTTGAGATTTTGTACTCTGCGCTTCTTAGGGTGATCAACAGTCGCTGCACAAAGTACTCTGACTAATTGACGACAGTTAAACCTGCACTCAATGCATATATAATGCGCCTCTTACTATTCAGACTCTGAGCATTATCTAACGATATTATTTTATGAACTTGTCGATGTTTGGAAAAAAAAGAAAGAAATTCACAAGCGAAAACTGTGGGAAATGTGCATAAGTCGAACGCGAATGCGATTGACAGTTCGAGTACTCGAAGAATATATAGGTATATATTGTAGGTATATATAGTTATCAAGTAAGAAGGAGACAGCATGAGTGCGTGTTGGTGAAAGAGTTTTACCTTGTACTTAGACCAAATTGCGACCTATCGAAGTCGAAGTGTCTACACATGTGGGTAGATGTGTGTTTGTGTGTTTGTGTGCGAGTGTGTGTGTAATTATGCATATGTATTTTATTTTAATTTCGTTTTTTATTTCATTTTAGTTGGCAATAATCAACGAAGGCGCGTTTTGCATAACAATTACGAGCGACAAAGCAATGAAACCGACCTCCTTCTCTCCACTGCTACCCCTTCCCCGCATAATTCTAATGGCAACTCTAGCCGGCACACACCCGCACACACACACTGGCACACACACACGCAAGCAGACTTGCCAGACGCACGTTCGAATTAGCCCAATTTCGTGCGGGCGACAAAATATGTAAGAATGTTCATAAATGAAATGTGAACAACTCAACTGGGCACAGACAGAGCAGAAGGGGAGAAGGGGTTAGGGGAAAGGGTAGAGGGCTCTCTGACCATGTGGGAATGGTGGCAAATACACATGTCCACTAAGCGCGACGATTAGCTACTCGAATTCGCGCACACGTACGGCCCATAAAAAGGCGTCTCTCTCTAATCTCCTATCAAATTTTTTTTGACGAAAACTGAATTAATCGCCGCCTTTCCATATCTCTAGCCAAATATCGTGTGAACTAACTTCACATAACTCCCGAAACAGTGCTCCCTTCTCCCCCTGCCTACTCAGTTTGATTAGCACTCAAAGACGACACGAAAAACAATCAAGTGAGTACTTTAAATTCGACAAGACGCAAGACTTTGGAGAGAGAGGGAGATCGGGGAAGAGTGTGGCGGTAGGATATTCCCACTGGGCAAAGCGAGACTTTCGTTTTAAAGAAATGGAAATTGAAACTCTCAAGGCAATGAAACATTTCCGCTGGCAGATCTTGCGAGGGGAATGCAATGAGGGCTGGCCCGATCACCTGCCATTCGTCATGGAATATAACTCCGACGGCAGTGACTGCTCCAACTTCATCGAGTCTACGGCCACGCTGCATAAAAATCATGTGCGAAACATAAAAGTGCTCAAGCTGAAGGCTTCTGCTTTAAGAACCAGGGCTGCACAAGTGCCAAAAGAATCTTGAAGAAAGTGTGGAAGAGTTAGTGGGAGAGATAAAGAAAGAATGGCAACTAAAAGAGGTTGTATTTGTACTCGATTAAAGAATTAAACGTGTTTTCAATAAGGTACCAAGAAAGAGATCGTTAATCCTTAAGATTTACTTTAATCTTCATATATTCTAGAATATATATATATATATATATATATTCGTATATAATAGTCTGTTCCCCGCCATCCCTGGTACAATTAGCAATGTGTTACCGCGCCTAACTGAAGATTTGATAAGTCATACAGTCATAACTGGGGGCAGCTGCTGGAACCAATAAAATGGCGAAGTCTTCACGCAGAAGAATTGCAAAGAGTGGGTGGCTAAGGCTCTGTGTGAGCAGTGAGAAAGAGTGAAGCTAATTGCAGACAAGCTGACGAGTCTGACAGACAAGAACAGAAAAGAGCAACGTTGGCAACGAACTGACCAGAAGGCAGTTAACCGATTTTAAAATATGTTTGGCCCTTTTTATGGCCCGCGCAGAGAGAGACAAGGACAGCGACAGTGACAGCCATAAACTCGTCAGGCCTAGGGCGAAGCCCAAGAAGAAGACGCGTCTCCGAGCTGGCGGCATGAATGGATCTTCTCGATTTCGATTATGGCCATTTGCTGATTCGGAACTAATTAGTCGGAGCCTTCATGTATTTATGCTTAATGTGCGAAACTTTAAGAGCTTTTACATGTTCGACATAACTGTAATTTGTGCTGGAATGGCAATGCGAATACGAATGCATTTGTGAATATGCATATGAGTGTGCGCATTCACAAATGAGTAATTACGCTGCCCCTATAAAATAAACCCTTCGGGTCTGCTTCTCATTTCTCATTCAAAGTCAAGAAATGTCATTCGCATTGTGATTTAGCTGAGAATGAATGACACACAGATACCCTGTAAGTGTTGAAAAGGGTTAAGGTAGTGCAAACGATTTCGATACCATAACCATGATTTGTCACCAGTTTTTGACCCTTTTATATCTGGGGCATCGTTAACGTCATTCAAGAGCTCTTGAGCGATACTCATGCGACGCTTCTTTTGGTCAAAATTTAACCTTTACGCCTCCCACAACCAAACAAAAAATGCAATATACTTAACAAAAAAATCGATAATCGAAACTACATTACCCTCGAACACACCTCATATATCATATTAGAATTCAACTATAATATAATTAGTTTACTACATCATTAATCATGAATATCATAACCTTTATCTGGAATCGTATATGCCAGAAGAATCGATCACTTATATTAAGAAAATCATCGCATTGTTTATTAACCAATGATGTAAACCTAACTACATATTAAAAGTTTTTATTTATCATTAGATATATATCATAACTCTCAAATGCTGACCAAGTTTTCTTTCTTCATTTAAATTTGAATATTTTTCATGTTATAAATATGGTTTTTCCAATCGATCGATACAAAATCCCCCCCTGATTTGTTAGATCAGCTTTTTTTCCAAGGAACAAAGAACAATCGCAATAATTTAATGTCGATATGAGGCAAAGCTCGACTGGCAAAACAATGTGAATTAACTATCTTATAAATAGTTATTACTTGAGTTAGCTGAAATTATGGCTATAACGACGCGCTTGGCATTCGTGCATTTCAAACGAGCGACTAGTTATAGATAGATAGATACAGATACAGATGCAGTTGCAGTTGCAGTGGCAGATACATTGCATATACGGGTCGAGTCGTATGCGGATTGTCATAACTCTTGATGTCGGGGCATAACTCACGCCGACCTGACAACAAACCGAGGGGGAGCAGTAGCGACTAAACAGGGGCGGGAAGGAGAGGGGAGAGGAGGGGCTCGACTTGGATGTTTTCAAGGCAGTTGGTTAGCCAATTTATTGGCGAGCTGCATCGATTGCCGCTCGATAAACGCGACTCTCGATCGGCTAGCGACAAGTTATGAATATAAACAATATGCACAACAATGTGCAACGACTACGACGACAAGGAGGAACAATTCGAGAGGGGGAGGGGGACAAAGGGGAACAAAGGTGAACACGAATAAAGCATGTCAACGTAATAATAAAAAATAATATGGCAAATTATTAAACAAATGCAACGAGCAAATGCAAATGCGAATGCGACTCTCGCCTCGCCTCGCGTTCGCATTCAACTTGGACTTATCTACAATCAAAGACTAGAAGTAAACGCTCTAAAAGCGTCCCCCGACCCCCTCTACAGACTCTCCCAGTCTCCCTGTAGACTGTCTACGGTCTTGAGGTCGGCCCACATGAACATTTTGTCTGCTCTTGCGATACGATTTCATTTTCAGTTTCAATTCCAGTTTCGGTTCCACTTCCAGTTCGAGTTCGAGTTCGATTCGCTTTATGAACAAAGTTTTTTCTGTTCTCTTCATTCTTTTATTTTTTGTCTGTTTTGTCTGCACCGCCGCTTAATTTGTTTGTTCTACAAATCGTCGATGCCGTATCCACTCGCTAGACCCACCTTAACTCCGTGTGTGTGTGTGTGTGTGTGTGTGTGCTGGGCTGGGGACCTGTTCAACATGGAGTCTTCGACTTCATCTCAATCTGCCGCGGAGAGTGGGTGGAGCAATAAAGACAACAACAACACGAAAATTATAACAACAACAACTTAGTTATCATTTTGTTTTATGGTTTCAAATTTCATATTAAGAGATATGAATAGATATATTAAGATTTTACATGGAATTGACACTTTCACGTGAAATCTACAAAATCATCTTCAAAAGCGGTTCCACGATTTGATCACAAGTTAATTTACGTACTAGGAAATATATAAAATATAAAATATAAAATAATATGTATAATATACACAAAATATGTATAAAGTTTCTTAAGGTTATAAAATCATTTTATATAATTACAATTTATCACTTTATAAACCTCTTTTCTTGCCCTAAAATAAACATTGAAAGTCAGTAAACAAAGAAAATTTAAGTTTTAAAAACTCTTTCTCAAGTTAAAAGACACTCTACACCCCTTCTGATTGTGATATATATATATAATGTAGTGCTGGTGTGTTTCTATAAATATATATATAGTAATGATAATCAAATCAATCCCGTTTAAATATTTTTTTTTTCCAACCTTTGATTTCTTTCGATCAAAACTCCCCGTGAACCTTAAAAGGAAATTGCATTTCCGATTCCAATTTCTTGAGCAGACCAAACCAAACCAAAATCATATTTGAAATGTCGCATTTTTAATTCGAATTGGGGAATGCCATTGATGAATTGCTGCGTTTTTTGTGGCCCATTCTCGAAAATGGTTTCGCTGGCGCCTCCACGCTTATCGATTGTGGAAAGCACAATCAAAGACCGAAGTTTTTTTTTCAGTTTTTTACTTTTTTGCTTTGCTGACTTTGTGTTTACTTTGCTGCAGTTCGTGCGCATTCCGCAGAATTCCGCGTCCAAATTGATGGCGCCAAAATTCAGTAGCCATCGTCGTCGATGTCGTCGTGGTCTTGGGGCAAGTCGAGTCGAGTCAGTCATTCATGCGCGACGGCAAGGAGTGGAGTGTAGCGCAGAGTACCGCATTTGTCCCATAACTGTCATTCGCCACTGTCATTCGCGACATTGGACTTTGCCTGGGGCCTTGAGTGGGAGAGAGAGAGGGGGGAGGCGGGTTCTACTAATTTCTAATTCGAAGCACAGTCGGGGGCTTTATATGAATTTTGAATATTTGATTGCAAAAGTGTCGCAAAAGGAGAAAGACAGAGAGAGAGAGGAGAAAATGCAGTGCTGGGTGTGCGCTTAGTCGGTCACTCGGGCGACCGTCTGTCGCGGTCTGTTCGGGGCCTCTCTCTCTCTGTCTCTCTCTCGATTCATTTATAAAAATTATGTCGCAATAATCACGCCAAAATAGTTGACTCTTTTGTGATAAATGAATCCGTCTCCTTCACAAGTTAATTACACGTTGAAATGTTCGCTTAGGTTGATCATTAGGTCGGTTCCCGTTCCGGTTCCGATTCCGGTACCATTGACACTGATCCGATCATTAATTATTTTATTACGCAAATCAAAATGTCAGAGTTCGCCTGTCAACGTGTCCGGCGCGTATTCAAAATGTTTGCACTCGGCTTGCTTCCCCCGGGGGTTGGGAGGGGGGTGGGGAAAACCCTGATGATAACTCTGTCTCGATGTTTACATAATGTGGAAAATTAATGATGAATTTGTTGCGCATGTCAGCAGCAGGAGGGGCGAGTGGTGAAATTGTTTTCGCGCCGCGACTAAACAAAAAGTTCTCAAACGAAAAATTGTTTCGATCAAATTTTGAGACGTGTGTGCCAACAAAAGGGGTAGATAGTGCTGCACCATTAATGTAAATAAATAATAATTAATAATAGAAATAAATTTTGAATACAAACGGGACAAGACAGTACAGTTACAATATAAGTAAAGCTGATTTTAAAATTATAATACGCAATCTTAGTTTATCTTAGTTAAAATTCAAAACAGTTATTTTTATGATATATACAACTTCAGAAAATATTTTAAACAACTGTTATTTTTCAAGTTATTGAAGTCAAACTTAGCTTATCATCTTTTTAAGGAACCATTCTTATATTCTCCAAATTTCATCTAAATAAAATAAAATAGAAATTTATTTATTTATTTTATTTTGGTTTATTTTGTTCTTCAATATACAAAAAAAAAGAAATATTCAAAGTCATTTAATTAAGTTATCTTACTAACAATTTCTAACAATCATATGGCGGAAAATAAGTGCTCAATCTGGAGATTCCTTTCATTAACAATCTATGAATAAAGCGACTATCTGAAGAACCTGAAACTGCTTTCGAATCATCTTAATTTGCATAAGCGCCGCGCACAAATCCGCGCTCCAAATTCAACACGCGATGTTCGCAGTGCTGCAGCTGATCTCAGACTGAAAGGAGGGAGGCTGCAGACGGATGCGGGGGGTGGGTTGGAGACGGGTTTGGAGCTGCGGCCGAGGCTGGACGATATCTCATGTCGGGGACATTCAATGTGCAGGCATAACAAATGAATTATTGACGTTTTTAAGCAATATTCGTGAGAGGATGCAGCGGCAGAAGAACAGCAGAAGAGGAGGGAGAAAGAGAGAGAGAACGGGAGAGAGAGAGAGAGAAAGAGAGAGAGAGAGGGAGAGGCAGAGCGATATGAAAATTGTCAACGTGGGCTTTCATTTGCTTAATTTAATTTCGCATTTCGTTCGTCGCCTTTTTGTATATCGCTCGTCTCTCATTTGTTTTAACGAGGATGTGTTCGCCCGACAGACAGACAGACAGACGGACAGACCCAGGGGAGACGGTCTCTGGCTTGTTGTTCAGTTCAGGTATGACAAGAAGGGGACAGGGAAGAAGGGGGGGGCAGGGTCGTAAAGCGACGTCGCTCAGGTAAGCACACACAAGCTCCACACGAGGTTTGTATGTAAATTCGGGACAGAAAGAGCCAAGGCTCATTAATGAATTTAAATGGTCTCCTTAATAATATTTAACGGCTTCTTTGCAGCGCTTTATGATGACAATATTTTTTGGGTATCCCCCCTCAACCCTGCATCCCCTTCCTCCCCTTCCCCCATCTGCGTGCGTCCCTGGCAGGCAGTTACTTATATGGGTTTCTCTTTCTTAATGGCTCCGCATCAGCGTTTGACAGTTGACAAGTTCTTTTTGTGTTCGCACAGACAGTCCGTGGCAGGTTCGAGGAGAGCCAGAATATATATGTATATGGCATACGTATGTGTGTAACTGTGTGAGTGTGTGGCAGGAATCAGGACAGCAACAGGCACAGGGGCGAACTTATGACGAACTCTGGCTGCCAAGGCGCGATTAATAATTCCCTTTCATAAGGAAAGTTGCACAAGTTTCTCTCTTTCTTTTTTTCAGTATTTTATCCCATAAATTCCATTTGATGTGCAGCCACCTACCACTCCCCGTCTTCCTTACCTCCCTCCCCCTCCAGACTTGTCTCTTCTACAAATCGATTTTTGATTGAGTTCATTAGCCGTTCGAGCCGGCCAAACTGATATTATCGCCATGTGGCAGAGACACACACATACCAGTTAATGCCTCCCAGGGGCAGAGAGTTGAATGGAGGAGGGAGGGGACGGGGCATAGACAGGGCACTTGGTTGAATCATTTTTGTTATTAGCGCAAATCGCGCTGAGTGATTTACTTCCACTTTTGCTATTTCTTTTTCCTTTTACTTTTGTCTTTGATTTCTGCACATGTCTTTCGAATGTGATGAGGAAGGGGGAGGGGGGAAGGTGCATGATGTGTTATCGTGTCCAGAGCAGGCAGCTTGGCATCCAAGTGCCAAGTGCCAAGTGTATTCGCGCAAATCCTAATTGGATTTATGTGTAGAAATGGATTATAGCTTATGTTTTCCAACTTCTGTTTCGTCTCTCTCGCTATTAATTGGAAACGGCGAGCGAAAATCACAGCAGATCCCTGGGGAAAGTTCCTCAATCGAAGAGAGTTTAGTGCAGTAAGATTTCAGCAATTTAAGGTACTTCATATAGGATTACAAGATACAAAGGGATGTTATGGCAAGTTGTGGAATGATTAAAGATAAATTACAGAAGAGAATGGTTAAGAATAAAACTTATTGCAATTAATATAAACAGTTTCCAGAGATTTATAATTTGTATTATTTTTTTTTTGCAATTTATATTGTATTTTCGAGTCTTGTAGAATATTTAAAATTTTCAAAAATTGTCTACAGCAATATTTAAAGTACTTAAGAACAACCTTTGTAAGGTAAAATATCAGAACAGCTTTCTTTACAAATAATTTTAATGAATTCTCAGCATCTTTAGTTTTTCCATTCCGATTTCAATGATTTCGTTAATATTATAGATTTTCTCGCCTTCACTTAAATTGGATATTTCTTTTGTTCAGCTTCTGAATTTCTTTGTCGACAGTTATAAATAGATAATAGAAAGAGAGAGAACCTCGAGATGCGATTGACAATTTATTGCCGCCGCGTTCTTATCGCGTTAAATTGTAAACTTGTTTGGATGCATTCCGATCGCGATGTGAAAGAAACGATCCAACGATTCTTGCACATTAAGAAGATTCACGATATTTTTTCCCCAATGGATTTTCTACGGGTTAACCAAAATGTGAGCATTATTAGCATGTATCGAGGAAAACGGACGACGGATAAACGAAACCCAACTAATAAGAACGCTCAGATATTTATGACATGATATCATCTAAGGTCGTTTCCCAGAGACCAAATGTCTGCCGAGAAGAGAGAAGTATGCGAGCCTATTAAAAAGCGAACCGAAGAACGAGAACCAAGTGGAGAAGTGGAGAGTCAAGAGTTATGCCTCGCCTGAAATGAGTATATAAATATTTTATCAGTGGCCAGAAATCAGATATCTGTTTGATTCATAGAGCTAATTTATGGCTTCCTTTTGTCTCTCTCTCCCCGACTAGTCAAATCGCGGCCAGACCGAGAGACACCAGTGCTCCCCAGTGCTGTAGCCATCCCAGTCCCTGTGCCTCATTATGAACACACAAAAATCAATAAAAATATATGCCACAAAATTTGACTGGGTGTAGAGCGAGTCCGAAACGGAACCCGACGCATTCCAACCGCAGCGCAACATAAACAACGAGTCCCAAAAACGAACAGAATGATCTTCAGATTGCCAGCGGTTCTATCTGTGTGCGAGTGTGTGTGTGTGTCTATTTCTATTAATGAGTTATTTAGAAGCAAACGACGATAATGCCACGCATAACAACGTTATCGTTATCGTTCCCGCAATGCCAATCGATAAATGCAGCCTGGAGATCGCTAGATGCGCAAAGACCGGAAGACGCGGCGAATATTCAAATTAGCCTCAGCTCCCGTCGGGCAGGCCTCTCCACTCTAGGCTAGTTGGGCATTCGGGCATCTTTCTATGATGCAGTCCAGCGTCGTCGCAGTGCAGGGCGCATCTCATTGATTTGTAATTCGCATGCGCAGCATAAATTGAACATGTGAAATCTGAAATGTGATAGCCAGGCCAGGTTCAAGTCGGGAAAAGGCTATGTACCCTGTGGCAATGGAAACAGCGAGTGGGGTATGATAGACAGAAAGTACTTTCAATGTATGTATGATTGGATGAAAATCATTATTTATAAGAGCTATATAATATTTATATTATGATTATGATACACCAAAATCAATTTTGAAGACATGATTTATAAAAAAAAAAAATTAAAAATATTAAATAGATTTATGAAATAAAGAAAATCATTTTGATTTAAAATACTTAAAAAAGACTATTTAGAAAATCTAAAAACAATTAAAAAGTGTTTTCTGTTTGTATTAACTCATATATAATTTAGTAATATTTTTATAGAAGTAAGTAGATGAAGGAGATTCCGCAAAATGTATTTATTTTTATATTTTTTTATATTTTTCAAAAATGTTTGGCTTTGTAAACTTTTAGTTTGTTGAGAACTTAACTTGTGTTGATTGCATAAATATGTTATTATTCCAATATATTTTATATAACAAGGCGCAATTTTCTATTTATATTCGATATATACTCAATGTATCAAAATATTGAATAATTTTACTAGGAATTTATATCTGCAATAGATAAATACAAAGTTTAACAATAAAAAATAAATTGATTCGTGTATTAATAAATCTGCGTTAAATCTGAACTAATATTTCTATTACAGGGTATCTAGCTGTCAGCCAAGTGTAGCAACTTTTATCTTCAGCTGCCTGCACCGGGAGGCACGCTGAAAGATCATTTGCACCTCGGTTGCAGGCAACAAATCTCCGCTTTATTCAATGTGTGTTCCGTGCGTAGGTCGCACCAGCATTTGCATAAGGTTTTGCGAAGTGAGGCAAGGTGAGACGAGGCAAGGTGAGGTGAGGCAAGGCGAGGTGGTAGATCGGCAAGGCAGGTCGGCGCGGCAGTTCGGCCTGGGCCGCATTTATGAATCAACGCCAGACACGCCGTTTCATTCAATAAAACACGTTACCCCGCCAGTTGTATATGCCTGCCCCTTCCCCCTCCCCCTACACGTCTCTTTCCTCTCCTCCCTCCTTTATGTGGCCAGCTTCTCCTCTCGTTTTGAGCAATGTTCACTGCACGACAACGACAACTCGTCGTGTTTGTTGTCCCCATTGCTGTTGATGTTATTGCTGTTGTTGTCGCCTTAGTTGTTGCTATTGTTGTTGCTGTTGTTGTTGTTGCTAATTCGCAGCAGAACATAAATATTTCGACACTTTTGCATGCGCGACAAACATGTGCGCAAAAATGGCATAAAAATATGGCAGCTCCAACTGGATACGACTGTCCCAATCCCAACGATCGCTGTCCGATGGTCACATTTAGTGTGGATTGAGTGGATCGACCAGGTGAGAGAGGGGAGGGCGGTGGATGAGTTTTCTTACATACTTCTTCTGCTCATAATTCATGCAGCAAATAAATGCACAAACAAGCTGAAGTTGGAGCCCAGCCTCATGGATGAAAGGAAGCCCACGCAATGTTGACTTTGTGGGCAACTAACCAATGAAGCAAGCAACCAACCGGATGCAGGATTCGCAAGCTGTGTGTGGTGGCCACATAAAGAGTGTATATTTGCATAGAGATGCAGTTGATATCAATTACAATTAGCAACACATTGAGTGAGGTAATTATAAGTAACTTGATCGTGACTCTATCTATTAATAACTTACGAGGGTCGTTTGATAAGTCCGTGACTTTTTGAATAAAATATATTTTTTTCGTCAAAGAAGCGTTTTATTTCTCAACATAATCTCCTTTTAGCTCTATACATTTAGTCCAGCGTTTTTCCAATTTTTTTATTCCTTCCAAATAATAGGTTTTCTCAAGGCCCTCAAAATAGTCGTTTGTTTCTGTGATGACCCGAATCTCTTACCGCCGAGCCATTTCTTCATGTTTGGAAACAAAAATAGTCACAGGGGGCTAAATCTGGAGAATATGCTGGATGGGGTAGCAGTTCGTAGCCCAATTTATGAAATTTTGCCATGCTGACACGAAATTCACTTTTTCCATTTTCGTTAAAATTCACGAGATCGTCTGCTTTCAATGCCTATAAAACGCAAACCAAAAAACGCAGCTTTCTCAAAATTTTACAGTCAGCTGTTAATCGATAACTGCTGACAGGAGCAGTGTTGTATTTAGAGCAGGTGCGCGGCAAATACAAAAAGTCACGGACTTATCAAACGACCCTCGTATCTATTTATGTTATTTCTGTTTGTATTATTTATCCTATTCAAGTTCTTAATAATTTCTATACTAAGATCTGTAATACATTACACAAAACCTGTGAAGATTATTGTATTGGTTTTGATATTTTGCAGAGTATAATATTTATGATAATATATGGCATATCTAATCACGATTTATGAATGTTGAAAATATATATAATATGTACATTTAAATTTCTCCTTTCAACTAAAAAATTTCCATAAAAAAGGTTTATTAAGGTTGCATTTATTTATTATTTAATGCTTTTTAATATTTATTATAATCTACTATTATTTATTATTATTTAAATTTAACAAAAAAATTATTTTTTTTTAATTCTCTTTATCAGTTTCTGTTACAAAGTGGAAATGTAAAGATATTGAGGAAAATTTGAGTATCTAAAATTGAATTTAACAAAAACATCAATGCTTCCAGTGGAAGTGGAATAAAGTGACTCTATTTATGAAAAGATCTTTATAAGATCTCACAAGATTTTAAGTTTACATCTACTTAGCAGTACAATAAATCAGAAACCTTATCAAAATCCAACTTTAACTTCAATATATCTTTTATTCCCTATTCAAATACTCTTCCCAGCTCTTTAAAGAACATAAAAGATAAATGTGGAAGCAATTACTAAACAATATCTCACTTCAAAACAAAATTAAACAAAACATAAGCCAGATTTATTGATAGCTCCCATCTCATTGCCTTGAAAACCTGAAACTGAAGTGCAGCCGGACTGACAGCGACCCGGATCGAAGCTACTTAACGTTTCAAACGGCAAACCGGTAGCGCGGACCGTACCCGGACGCTTCGAAACAAATGTAATAACCGATTAAAACATCTTCGAGCAGGCGATTATCACAGCAGGAGTGCGGAGAGTGCCGGAGAAGCAGACCCGAGTGGCGACTCCGACTACGACGATTCCGGTAGCCCTTGTTGGCGCCTCGGGGCGTTTACACCTTTCGCTCTCGCTCGGCACCACATGAGGTCTGTGGCTTCTCGATTTCGACCCGGTTCCGTTTCGCTTGCCAAGTGGATTACCGTTTTCCGTTTCAGATTTTCTCGATAATTTCATAATTTATTTCTCATTGCATAAATCTCTTTAATATTATTTTGATAGCACTGCCTAATTGCTGTAAATATTATTTCTGCGGCCGTTTAATGCGCCACTGAATGGGGTGGAAAGAGTACTTCAAGATTATACGAATATATAGCAGCCATATAGCTGCGCACGGCGCCCGGAATCGTTTGTTTATTTGTGCTCGACTCGGTCCGTGTTGCCGTGTTTATTTGAAAAGCAATTAGAATTATTATGAGCAGCATATTTATTGCACTTGGCCGACACTCGATTGTTTTTCCAGTCGAAGGCGAAATAAATTAATGGACTGCGTGTAAGGCTGCAGAAAAAACCAGAAAGATTGAACACTAAGCAGAAGGGGAATTTCGAAAGAACAGCGGAAGATGGAGAAACAAAATCTTGCAGAATGTCTGGAGATCTGCGAAGAATCTTGCATTCGTCTTTGAGCTTATTATCAATCCAACCAAAGCCGCGCTCAAATTGCAGGTGCCGCTACGCCACGAAATTATTCAACTCTCTTTCTCTCTCACTCTCCCTCTCTCGCTCTCTCTCTCTCCCCCTCTCTCTGCTTACTTCCATTCTCTCTCCATTCTCTTTTGATTTCACATCGAAAATTGGCGAACTTGTGATCTTTTGTTCCCATAATTTAAATGTCAAGTTTTATCTATATTAAAAATTCTCCCTGTTCTCCTTCTTCTTCCCCTACCCCTTCTTCTTCTTCTTCCTGTCTGACACTTGTCTTAGACCATCTCGCTGCAATTTCGGTGCTATATACAGTCAGTATGAAAAGTAAATTGCCCTCATTTCATTTAACATGAATATTTTCAGTCGACCAATTTTGCTGAGATTTTATTTCGCTGGCCGCGTTCTTCATACATCGCTGCGACCCTAATGACATGGTTGTACAAGGTGCTCAAATATATTATTATATGCTTCATTATATGGCATGTTATTAGGCATTTAATATTCTTCAGTCAAACAAAAAAGGAAAGCAAAAGATCTTCTTAAAGTTTAATTAAAAATGTTGTTGAAAATTTAAAATGAAATATATTAAATGTATATTAACTATAAATGATAAATGTATATTAAATATAAATAAAAATATATAGATATAGATAAAAATATATATAGTGAAAGACATGTAAAAAGTTGTTTTCATCGAGTGCTCACTGTACTTTACAATAAGGTTAAACGATCGCAGGGAAACCTCTTGGCTCTAGCACTTAATTTGCCAGTACAATTGGCCTCCTCTCAAACGATGTGAGGCAAGTCAAGTCAAGGGACACGAGAGGGGGGAGACGGACATGTAGTAAAGACGATTGCTGAGTCGTTCGGTCCCACACAGCGAGATCAGCTCGGCGAGTCGACCCCGCAGTGTTTACAACTCGGTTATAACTGATATTCGCGCGCGATCTGATGGCACCAAGGCAATTTTCATGTTGTAACTGCTGCGAGTGGGGCAGAGAGAAAGAGGAAGATAAAGAGAGAGAGGGAGAGAAAGAAGGAGAAAGAGAGAGAGAGAAGAAAGGGGGCACAGCCGACACGAAATGTGCGCCAGGCCGCGATGATAATGACAAATCAAACGATGACACACAAAACGATCGTGTTGGAAAATTGTCGACGGGGCCGGGCGAGGAGAGCGGGAGGAACGAAGCGGATGATTGGCCATTTGGCTGGAACGGATGGACGACATGACGAGCCAGGCAGGCAGGCAGGCAGCAGAGGCGGGAGAGGGAGGGATTGAAGAAGGCTACCCCCTTGCAAGAGGAAGTGCAACATTTGTTTTGACTTACAGACATGCCAAAAAGAAAAGAAGAATAAGCAAAAGAGGCAGAAGAAGAAGAGCAAGAAGAGGAGAAAAATACTTGAGCATATTTCGCGACTCATGCCGCTGTCGAGGGTGCCAGTGTTGCCAGTGTTGTCCGGGATCATTATAATTATTTTCGTTATATCCAACTTGCAACATGCTCACGGAATTTCGCCCGCTTCGCGTTCGCAGAAAGGATCGCTTAGTCGATCCGACAACTGTCCTGAACAACTGTTGAGTACCCGACCAAGGCAAGACCTGGCTAAGCTGAGCCTGGGAACCATATTCATATCGCGCCTCATCTACAGCCAGAACACATTCCCGTTTGCGACAGTCGCCTCGAGGAGGACGAGCCTGGGCCTGAACTGTGTGCCTCACGCTTAACGATATTCAAAATTCATTACAATTGATATTGTTCCGAATGCATAAATACAAACAAATGGGCATGCCAGGCTGCATATCCAGTCCACTCCACTCCACTCCACTGCAGACCAGACCAGACCAGACCAAGCCAAGCCAGACTCCCGATGCCATCGTATCAGCGAGCAAGCATCAGTGGGCCATACGAGAAATAACAATCTTGCTAATTGGCCGATTTTAGCATAAACAAATGTATTTTAGCTCTAACTAAAGCCCACAGCAACAACAACAAACACAAAAGGAACCATCGCTTCTTCTGCGATCCCCGACTGTGGGCCAATCGTTTTGTACTCCTCCTCGCATACTTTGCATACGAGACTCCTCCAGCGCAGTCGAAACGATTATGGGAATGGAAATGGGTATGCGAATGGCAGCAGTGCATCCTGTAGCAGGCATTAGAACTGACTGAAGTTGCAAGAAATAGTTGCCCATACGACTGTATTTGATGGATTAGACTACAGTAAAACATTATGTAGTTTGTAGTATACGGGGTGTGTTCAAAAACTAAGATGACTGACTCAAAGTTCGCTGGGAATGTACTTTCGATTATCGAAAGTGCTCGGAGAATTGTTGCTACATTTTGACCAAAAGAACCGTCGAAACCGATGCCCAATCGTCCCAAAAGGGAGAGCCCAGGTGAGCCAAGACCATAACAAGCACAAACTGCAGAAAATAATGGTTTCATGCAATTTGGCGACCTTTATTTTTTATTTTTTACCCTCATTGTAGCCGGCTCGAGGTCCAAGTTTAAAAATACAAGCAATTTGTTTTTTATTTATATTTTACTTTTTTTTCCGATATATTTCGGTTAATATATTTCATCAGTTTCTAATTGATTGTTTGTACACAAAATTGAGGTCTATGGGTTCCTTAAATTAAAGACCTTATCTAACATATATGTGTTGAAAAGAAAAGTATATTTTCTTTATAAATTAAAGACTTTTTTAGGCCATGCATTTTAAAAAAACTCATTTCTAATAATATTTTGGTTTTATTTAACTAATAAACAACTGAAAAAAGCTATTGTAATCTGATCTCGAATAAGATATACCCACTGTTTAAAGCTGCACCTGTTCGCAGTAGTCATAATATAGTTTTTTTAGATTCCTTATCAATTTCCAATTAATGTTTAATAATTAATAATGTTTAATAAATCCACATCAATTAAACTAATTCATAATAAAGCTAATTCATAGTTCATTAAAGCAGACTTTTACTACTCATTTGTATAATCAAATTAAGTACGTACAAATTACTATGACAAAGCTTTTTTTAATTTTTCTTCACTACAAGATAAGCCGCAAATTTGCTACATTAAATTTAGTAGAGTATAAAATACACAGTGGGTAAATTCCGCACTTGAGTGACGACTAGATGATAAGCTATTGATTAGCAGGTCACTAAGTTCTAATCATTCTGATTGTAAAATCACTCATGAGAGAGATTCCCTCTCTGTTTATTTTGATTTGAATGCAGTGACTCATAATTGGACCTGCCACAACGTATGTATGTATGTATGCATGTATGTATGTACATATGTATTGTATGTATGTATGTATGTTTGTATATATGTATGTATGTTTGTGCCGCTTCAGTGGCGAGCCCAATCGCCTGCTGCCTTATCTCATTAGGCACCATTCATAATGTGATGCGGTCATAAGGGGCACACACACACACACACACACTGGGAATACAGCCAGTCATAATGAACTCTTTGGTTTTCACTCATAAATATTTATAGACAATGTAAATGGCGGCAGAGGCTGAGGCAGACGAGGAGGCAGACGCGGTAGCGCCACAACTTGTGGGGCCGCAAGAATTACGAATTCTGAAAAGCAATCTCGAGCGAAGGCAAAAGTACAAAAAGAGTCAAAGCGCCTCATTTGGTAAGCCACCAACTAGGCGCACTGCAAGCAGTCACTCTGGCCAAGGGGGGGCAGCGGTAGCCAGAGGTGGTGTAGGGGCTGGCGGGGAGGGGTATTGTCCAAGTGGGGAGCGGCAACTTATGACGGCTTCAAACAGCAGCCGAAAGCGGCGGCAAAAGCGTCGCATAAATTGCAAAACGCTTTAATAATTCACCTCGGATCGAGTCGGATCGGGCGATCGATCGATCGATCGTTCAGTTTGGTTCGCCTTGCCGCGGCCAATATGGGCAATGTGGTCAGTAGGGAGGGGGGGAGGTGAGGTGGTCACGTCAAGAGAGTCATACAAATCACAGTTATGATTATTGCCACGATTAAAAACTGTCGACGCCGCGCAGCCACTGCCACAGCCGCCGGTGGTCGCTGCGCGTGCGGCACTCAATCTGTGGCAAGTCGCTGGCGACGACGACGACGACGACGGCAACGGTGGCCGCACTGGCAATGAGTCTATTCGCCGTTGTTGTTGATGTCGCCGCTGTCAAAGTTGCCATAAATATCATCTTTTTCGCAAATCTCCAGCTGCGCACTTGCAACTTGCAGTTCTTGCCGCCACAAGTTGCACAGTTGCAAGTAGCCCGGTTGCAAGTTGGCCAACCAAGTTGTGCCCCAGCGGTGATTAATTAAACCGACCAACTGCAGTTGCAGCTCATGATTTATAATGACGAATTTATTTAGGCCTGCGACTCGCATTGATTCACTTTGATTCACTTCGGCTCGATTCGTTTCGATACCATTTCGACTACGGCCCGCGCTGTCGGCGCCTTTTTCATGACATTTTTAGCCATAGCTCAATCGACAGTACGCAGAGGAAAGGGTATTTAAAGGGTCTAACTGGCAAATAGTATAACTTGTCCTTTAAGGAAAATATGTAAGCAAGTAAATACCCTTCATTATATTGTTGTAAATCTAATGGTATTCTTATGCACCTCAGCTATAGGGTTTTATAGGGTATGTGCCAACCAAAAGTGTATATAACAGGCAGATGAAGGCTTGGAAGACCCCATAAACTGTATCAATTATCTTTACCAGCATCAGTGTCTGATCGTCTACGAAAAAGTATGAATAAATTTGTAAATATTGCCACAGATCAATTTGATGATTTTAAATTTTACACGTTGATTTTTTTAAATTTTACACCAACTTCCAAGATTTATTTTAATGCAGAAGAGTTCATTTTCGGTAAACACAATAAGAATCAACATTCAAATTATATCTGAAAGTTTGATTGAGATCGAATAATTAATATAGAAGTTATTTAAGAAATAATTTGAAGAGTAAATGACCTGCAAAGTATGCAACACAAGTTATATTTATGAATTACCTAAGTAATGGTGTGTGGTCAATCGGGTAGTAAGTCTAGCATAGTCGAGCACACTCAACTGCAGCTTCCTTTACAGTTTATAAAGTCAAGTACACTAAAAATAAATGAATCACGACTGTTAATGCTGATCAACAATTCATTCATTTATTCATTCAACATTCTTTGAATGATAAGCTGAAATACAATAAAAAACTAAGCTCTAAGCTGTAATCTGTTATCTCTTGTTGCAATGCTAGTTATATGTTTTTATATACAAAATTATAAATAATGAGATGATTGCAGATTCAGTTAAAACTAAATAAAATATTATAATATAAAATAAATAAATATAAATATTACTTGAATTACTTAAGCTCTATGCCAAGAGGAAAAGTACCTTGTTCATGAATTACATTATGTGTAACAGCAGAGAAAAGGAAAGAAAGAGGGAGATAGAGAGAGAGAGAGAGAAGAGTTTGTGAGGTGGGAAAAGAGTCCAGTTTGTTTGGCCAGTCTCTGGCTAGGCTTGTCATATTGACTGAGCACGAACAAAGAGCGGCAAATGAAATTTGTTAGCGGCCAAAAAACAGCAAATTGAACAGAGCTTCTCATATGCCGGCAGGGCTCTGCCTCCCCCCTGGAGGCCCCCGTTGGAGCCCCCTTTGGAACCGCCTCAGACAATTGGACTGAGCTTTGGTGTTGGCAGCTTACATAAGGCGAATTAAACGAGACACACACACATAGTTGCTGTGAATGCGATCAGGTCGCGCCGAAGTGAAGTGCAGCGAAGCAGTGTGAGGGGGTGGGCAAGGGAGGCGTGGCAGGGGGCGGCTTGGAGGCAACCCGCTGAGCGGCCGCCGTTCAAAGGCCCCGAAAAGAGTTAATTTGCATAATTACGTTAGCAGCGAGCGGACGAGTGAGTGTATGTGTGTGTGTGTGTGTGGGAGGAGTAGAACTGCCTGCTAATAGTGGCAAATGGAAGGGGTTGAGGGGGTAGGGGAGGGAGTGTAGCCGTAGCAGCGAAGCACGAAATGAAAAAATGAAGTCGCTTTATCATTTTTAGCTTGCGGCGCTGTTTGCTCAAAGTGTGGAAAATAAATGTATGAAAATTTGCATACGAAATTCGAATGGCTTTCCTGCCCAGCACACCTTGCTGCACCTCCCCTCCCACTCACCTAGTCCCGCCTAGCCAGCCACAGTGCACCCTCCCATTAGCTTACCCAATGGCGTTCGCTGCTTGGTTAGTTTGTTCCTCTTGTTTTTGTTGCTGCCTCACGCCAACTGGCCATAGCCACGCCCCCACACGCCGCACAGGCCCAGCTGACTGCCCCTATTTGTTCACCTCCCCCCTACTGCCTACACAGGCAGGCAGACATCATTAAATGTATTTATTTATTATTGTTATTATGCGCCAAAGGAAGCTAAAGTGAAGGAGGCAGAGGGGAGGGGGCAGTCATATCCGCTTGTTGCTGTTGTTGTTGTTGCTGCTGGTGTTGGATTATTGCGGTCTTTGTTGATTTAATTAATTAAATCGCAGTTGTTTTTTTAATTGATTGACAGATTAAAAACAAAACCAATTAACAATTTTAATACAAAATGACAACCGCATAATATGCTGTAATAAAAGTGGGCGCACCCCCTCCCCCTTCCCGCCAGTAATGGGTGTGGCAAGTGACCACATAAATGTGCATATGCGAGACGAGTGCACACACACACACACACTCACACACACACACACTTGAATGGGATGTCATAATCCGTAATCCGCAATGCGCATTAAAAACGATTTTAATTAATGAAATCGCTCGAGGGAAAACGCCGATTGGCGGTCACATATATGTATAGATCCCCCCCACTCCGCTGCTTAAATAGTTCAAATTAAAGTTGAATAATTAAACAATTACAGTGCATAATAGTTACAATTAACTGGAATGTTAGTAGTATATAATATATGTATATAATAATAGATAAATAATTATATATATATTATTTGTATATTGAGTATGAAAAATTGAGAGTATCAAAAATTGTGATGACCTTTCTTTTTGTAATTATTATATAGAAATAGATAACAAATATGTATGTAAAATGACAAATTAAAATATATAGTAAATATTCCAAATAAAACTCTATAAATAATTAAAAAATAAATAATTATATGCGAATTTTGGTCGTTAGGTCTAATTAAAACTGTTCATCCTATTTTATTCCCATCAAAATCTGCAGTACAATCTAATATGAGTTCCAATAATTTAGATAATCAATAATCATCAAATTCATCAATATCAAATTATTGTAAATTTATTTTCAGTTCGCTATATCTCATTTTATCATCAATTCTTATCCTTTCCCATAAGATATATTCCCAATATAATACAAATGTTTGTAACTCCTCTTTCACATCGCACCAAATGCACAACGATTTGTCAAATAGTCTTGAGATTGCCAATTTCACGATATTCGCACAGTGTGTTCCAAAATGCGATCAATAAATATCGTTCAGCGGACGATGTCCGTTAATGAAGATCGATAAATTTGCGTGAAATGACATGGGAATCATGCGATTGCAGACTCCACTGGGACTCCATTAAAATTCATACAGATTTTAACATACAAATAACTACTTTCAATAAATAGAAACAAAAGCGAATCGCCGCGCGAAACACGAATTAGCAAGAAAAGAGTTATGCATAACGAATCATTGAATGCCATTTGAATAAACAGATTCCCACGACGCGTTCAAGTCAGGTTGAATTCACAAAAACAAAAACAATATTCGCGAAGCTTGTTTGCGATTCATAATTTCTAGTTAGAGAGATTGACATCGATGTGTGATTTAGAAACGACCAAACTGATCGAGACGACACGAGACGACAGGTGAGTCATGAACGAGTACCCAAAGACTAGAACAAGTTCCGTGCGATCGTTAGATGCCTGAACTGATACATTTTCTAATGGTCTTGTTTCTTTTGTCTACCCAGCAGCCACACAGATAGGGTGGATTAAGTAATGTAGTGTTGTTTGATATATAGAGATAGGTTTCTAGATCTCTGGATCTATGAGAGCTAGACCTAAGAAACTTGGTATGTGGCATCTACAAATACTAACGCAGCTTAATATATTTTCAAACTAACGCAAATTTGTAATATGTACGAGCTTAGAGCAAAAATGGGTATATCTGGAAATCTATACATGGCAGCCCACTTAAACTTGGAGTATTTTGAGTACTATATGCTATTTATGACTATACCAAATTTAAACAAAATCGCTGCATGATCAAGTTAGTTAATGACAAATGTTATAAAGTTCAGTATGATCAACCTTTGATGATTTATAAAGTACATACTATACACTCTAAGAAGTCGCAACACACAAGCAATAACTGTAGACAACCAAACTGAGCAGCGTTGTAGACCTTACTGGGTATCTGCCAGTCGATCAGAGTTGATTCATTTCGCACTTGTCTCTTTGCTGAGCGTGCCGATAACTCAGATGCGCTGTGATACATTCTCATGGATATATTTAGTGCTACAGTTGGCCAGTTGTTGCTGGCATTTCATATGCAAAGCAGTGCCCACTGTGGCATCAACTACAGTGGCAGCAGAAGCAACAGCAACAACAGCAGCGGCGGCAGCGGCAGCAGCAGAACGAAGATGTCAATAAATCTGCCGCTTTGGCCTTGTTTTGCATTTCCGCTAACAGAAACCCAAAGCCAGTTGCAGACTCGCACGCAAGTCAAAGAGGAGAGTGGAAGAGGTAGATAAAGAGACAGAGGGGGGAGAGAGAGAGGAGCCAGGCTGGTTAACCCGATGAGCCTGGGCAGCAGCAGATACAGTAGCCCCACGTCAAAACGAGGTGATTTAGAATTGTCGAATTTTATTTAAATTGGATGCAAACATGCGAAATTTATTGTAGAAAATCAATAAATAAGAAAATCACAAGGCAACCAAGGCGAAGACTCTCGAAGAAACTGGATCGGGCTGCGAAATCGGCGGCGGGATCTGCGAACTGGAAACTGGAGAACGCATGTGCGTACTTATGACTGCCACTGTGAGTGTGTGTGTGAGTGTGAGTGTATCTCCTTTTCCTTTCTGCATTCACAATTTGCATGCGATACAGTGGCGGGTGCAGGAAGGGGATTGAGAGGAAACGGGGCACAAGCCCTTTACCTGAGCACGAACCTGGCTTCGATAATTTTCTACCTCTGCCGGGACTCTTCTCGGTCTTCGTTCTTCTGTTTCTGCTCATTACTTTATTTCTTCGCTTTACATTTTATTTTTATATCGATTTTATTTTTATTGAATCTTTTTGCAGTTCATTAAAATTCGTTTTCGGCTAATAAATATTTCGTGGGTATTCAAAGGTTTTGTTCACGCACACACACTTTCCGATAAGTCGGAAGGCTCTGAGAGGAAAGAGACTATATAGCTGTGATATAGCAAGATAAATATGAACTATAATTTAAATATATGTATATATATCATTTTTATATATTAATATAAATAAAATTCTGTATTATTTATACATTATGGGGGAAATAAAGTATTCAATTAGAATTCCACTTTAAATCGACTTTACTTCAATGAAAACTAAATCATTCTCTCAGTTTTTTCATAGAGTATCCGCTATTCGTCTCTTCTCTGCTGTTCCTTTTCTTGATTTGCTTGTTTGTTTTTTTAACTTTTGGCTACAGGACACTCAACATACTCAAAATCGATGGCTGCGATAGCAGCAACCCGTCAGAGTGGTTCCCTGGATCGGTGGTTCCTTAAAGCTTCGCTTCGTGTCGTGTATCTGATTGTCGTTGACATTTAAAGGGGGCCTCTGTTTAATTAACTCGAATTAGAATTTCAGCACAAAGAAAATGTAAGTATTGCACAGAAAGTGTGTGCAGAATATAAAGAAATAAGAAGCAGAAGAATTTTAATTAATTAGTTAGAAATAAATAAAACAAAATTTAAATTTTTTATGATTATTAATCAGATTCTTTTGTTTGCAATATCCAATGAAATATACCATATAAAATAGTAGAAAGACATTTAAGAAATGTTTTTTAAATTTATTTGCTCTTTAATAACTAAACAATTAACTAAACGAGGCATTAAGGCAAAAATTGACTTTCAAATTAGTTTTTAACACCAAAAACTTGTGAGATCTCTTCAGTAAATTAAGATCAAAGTTAGGCAACCCTGACAAATGCTAAATTATCCATTTATAACTCCTGCTGTGACACTCTCATTCTCATGCCTCTTGCCTCATCCCTTGTGGAAAGTGGAACACGTGACTCTACGTAGAATAGCATTAGTTATTATCGCATTGGGGGCATATGTTGTGCATTCGCACGGGGCGTTGCCCGCACAGCTGGAGTCGAGGTCGCACTTGGAGGTGTTCTGCGCGGGTGCGGGGAATGTCGCGCGGGTCGTTGCGTTTCTAATTAATGCACGCACCTCGAAAGGTGCTAAGTGACAAACAAACCATAAAACTCTGATAACAGTTGACGCTCCAGTCATGCCGTAGATAGCAACGCATTCTACACACACACATAAGAAAGAAAGGATAGAGAAAGCGGGTAAGCTATGCGGAATAAACAAGGCTTAAACACGGCGAGACAGGAGCCTGAAAATGATATACGAGATGGTTAAGGGGGAACCGTTTGCTCGACTCGCCCACAAGACACGGATCGAACAGGTGCACGATCGCAGGACGACAGGGCAAGGTAGGGAATGGTAAGGAGAATGAATGGGTTGGTGTAGGGGGCTTATCGAGTTGTCATTGCACTGACGCAGAGCTGGTACCCCTTTCAATAAATTAACGCAAGGCTCAGGCCTGATGCCTCCTGAGAAATGACCAAACATGCACTTAATTAATATCGACCCGCAGGCGAGTCCTGTGCTCGCGCACTTCCGCAGGATCGCCGGCTGGCCAAGAGAAAGAGAGGGAGGTAGAGATGCTTATCACGAGCATTTGTGCAATTCGCGCGCTTGTTGTCCAGCTTGGCACAGGTCCTGACCATGGCTACCGGCATTTAAGCCCATTTAAGCTGGCCAACTGATTTATGGCCAACTAGGCTCAAGCTCAGGCACAGGCACTGGCCAGGTGGTAAATTGCCTGCGATCTCGGCTCCGATCGGACACAGCCCACGCCACCAACTCAAGACTCAAGACTTGGCAACAGGTTGCATGCATTCCATGCCGCCTCCTAGTGGGCGGGTTGAGCAACACGCGGCATAAATCAAGCGTCTAATTAATGCTGCATTGCGACAGCTGATAAGGCGCCAGCCAGCCAGAATTAGAACTCGCTTGTGTTTATCAATTATATTTTCTCTACTTAATTCGCGCCTCTTTCATTCGCCGACCCTCTTGTAGTCTTCTGCCTTCAGACTTCTCTCTCTCTAATCTGCATGAGTTATTCCCGCAAATATTTCCATATCTGCTGCAATGGTGTTTGCGCCGCATTTGCAACGAGGTTTGCTCTCTCCCTCTCTCTCTCTCTGTCTCTCCCTGCCATGAGCTTGCCTGACAAATGCGAATCTTAAAGTATTTCTCGGCTCGCCTAATGAATTGTCCAAGTGACTAATATGTTCCTGATTTGCCACATCAAGTGGCATCTGAAGAACGCGCAGTGACTCGTCTTCAAACTATGCGATGTGTGGGGTGAGCGAGGCAACTTTGTATTGCTGCAAAACTATCGAGAATACTATCGATATTAATGATCTTAATTGTCTTTGTGAGTAAAGATATTTAATTTAGTATATTGGAGATGTTGTAAAACATTCATTTGTATTCATTATTTTGAGGCAATCAATATCATTTTTTTATACAGAAATTATACAATTGTTCCGATACTATATATTATATTATATATGCAAACATATGTATAGTTAGAACACTTGAGTAATATGTTCTCTTCTCATATATTTTAAGGAAATCTTTATTTCAGGTTGATTGACTCGATTTATTAATACGAATTAATTCTATAATATCAACTAAAAACAGTAAAGTATGTAGAAGAAATCTTCTTCTTCATAATTCCGCTAACTCAGAAAAACCAATAAGTTTTTAGCCAAACCAATAATCAAATACATAATAATAATAAATAAATATATATTGAGCAAATATAAACAGCCTCATATTATATAAAAATACGGTCACTCTAAGATCAGTCTACAATTAATGTATTACACACTAAAATACGTAAATTTATAAATTTAAATATGTAATAGTGTCTACAATATCTGCCCGACTTTAAGAGCACTTCAAGTCCAGTCTCCTCCGGTTTTATAGCAAACCGATCTAGTTAGATATTCGTGTGGAGCAGCTTGCCCTATCAACGAGCCGATCTGGCTGGGCACTGTGGCCCATTAAAGTGACGCGACTAGTCGAATATATGTTGTGGAATATCTGAATGACTGTGAATACCCAGAGACAGAGCGAGAAGGGGGCAGCCCAGTTGGCTGATTAACGTGCACGACGTGATCCGGGCAAAGGCGTTGCCATAATTTGTCAACACCCCAATATTTTACGAGCACTCATTGCGATATAATTGGAGCTCGTTGGGGCATGTTTTGGAGCTGTGGCTGGAGCTGGAAGCGACGCGTTTTCGCTTTGCTTCGTTTCACATTTCGCATTATTGCGCATCATAATGGCCGCCATATGTCTGGCGCGATTTACGGTTAAAGAGGAGAGAGAGACCCTAAGCCGGGCAAGTGTTGGCCAGGCTTATGTTTTATGTATCAGAGCGAGCGAGTTATGTGTGTGTGTGCAGCCCCAAGATACACAGATACATTCGGGGACACAGATACACACTCGAAGATACCGAACCCATATAAATGTACACACTGTAACACGCCGTCGACCAATCCATTGTGTCAAATATAAATCAGATCATTTTTTCCGCATACAGCAAAAAATGTGAGGGCCGTGTTTCTGTTTTTTTTTTTTTTTTTTTTATTCTTTTTTTGTATTTCTTTATGGCAATTTCGAGGCGGAGGCAAAGTTGGCAAAGTATAAAAAATTTTGATGAACACTTTGGGTGCATACTATATATGTATGTATATCCCGCCATGGGGTTTTGAAAGTCTCGATTGAATTGAAATTCAACACGCATTAAAGACGACAAAAACGAATCAAAATCCGCGTCTCGAGTACATTAAAAATCGTGGCGTATCTGCGGAGGAGAGTTGCGCACAAAATGCCCGTAAAAAAACGCCAATACAAGCCATCAAAATGTAGATCATATGTCATTGAGGGTCTGAGAGCCCATAATTTCGATGGCAATAAATAAGTTTAACACCCGCCAAATAATACAAATCGATGTTGCCCTTTATGAGAAAGTCACTTGAAGCGGGCATGATCGGCGGAAGGTGATGATCAAGAAAGTGGTATTATAAATTATAAAAATATTATAAAATCATATACGACTTCCTATATTTAAAAAATATCTTAGCATAATTAAAATTGATTTACTGTTAGTTTTTTATTAAAGATTTTTATTGTACATATTTAAGGTTAATACGAGTATCTTTAAATTAATTCATAATAAAAATAGTTTCTTGAAAGAAATTGAGAAGAATATTATAAAAACTCTGTAAGAATTCAAAGAAACCTTTAATATTTCTCCCTGACAGAAATATAATATTAGTAAGTTTTTTACTGATCTTTCATAATGTTATATGATCGCTAAGAAACAATAATAATGATGATAATACAATGCAACACTACAATATTAATAAAGTAAAAAAAGAGAGTAAAATTTAAAGAAAGCATTTTGATTTCTATAAAGTGAAAATAAAACAATTTCTATTTAAATTTCCACAATTCTTTCGAGAATATTTCCAGTTAACTTAAGCAATTCCATGAAGGCAATCCGATTAGCAGAAGTTCTACTCATCGAGTCCTCAGGCAAGGTTCAATCAAATTATTTGCAGCTTAAATTTCGCAGACATTTTGATTAATTTTGCAGCAATGAAAAAGTGCGAAAGCGAATCCTTTGCCCCACAAAGGGCATACAAAATGTGAGTGGAGTCCTTTCAGAAAACGTATTAAAAGAGACAGAAAGCAAGGGGGGGAGGTGGAGTTGAGAGAGGTGGAGGGGATGGTACAGGTAGAGAGCAGCAGAGGAGCAGCAGCAGGCAAGGACTCGTCGGATCCTTTGACGGACAGCCGTGCTGACCAAAAGCAGGCGGATACTTCACTTCACCTGTGTCTCTTGCCCCCAACCCTCCCTTCCCCCCTGTTGCATGCTGCATGGGGCACTGCGCAGAAGCAGAATCAATGCTTTGTGCCCGTGGGATACGTAATCCGGATTTCGCCATTCAGAAAGTGTAAATGAAAAATCTGTTTTTGGGCGCATTTTAGCATGAAAATGCAATATTGAATTCATTTAAATTCAACAGCGGCGCAAAAAGCAATTACACGACAGCCAACCAATACAAGTCCTGTCCCCGCCCCTGCCCACACTCCCCTTTCCCTCTTGTGACTCGTCGGGATACACTGTAAAAAGAAGTAAAAAAAATAAAAGCTTCATAAAAATTGCGACAATTTTTTATGCAAAAAACCCGAGGCCAAAAGGATGCGCTGTGGCATAAATAATAAACGAACTGAGGGCAACTGCATCCGCGCGGACGGGGGCGTGGCAGAAGAGGAGGCGGTTGTGGGGCAGGACATGTCAACAACAGGAACAGCAGGAGACAACTCATAAATTGCCCGAGCGATGGAGCGTACGCTGAAAAATCTGTCACCTATCAAAAATACCCTAAAAGGGCATAAGTTTCAGTGAATTACTTAAATATTGCATTAAATAAATAACCCATGGACCTATAAAATTATAAGGTAAAAAAATATATACAACAATATAAATGTAAATAAACGAAATAATATAATATATTAAATATTTATATTTTTGTAATATAAAAATACAATATTTATATTTATTATTTAACTATGATCAATTCAAATTTTTTAGTGTACAAAGTATCATTTACTTATATGCTCTTAATATTTTCTATACAACTTATTTATATAAAATATTCATTTTAAAAAATCATTTTAAAAAATCTGTAAGCTAGTTAATTCAATGTAAAGGACTATACTATGTGTTGCAGTGGATTAATTCAATAATTATGCTTATATTATAAATATTATATATATTTTGTAAACAATGTTCGTTTCTACTATTTATATTCAGTTAATTCAAATCTTTTCAATTTTTACTTTAAATCTCATAAATAAATATTAACCTCAAACTAAATATTATTTCCCCAATTTCCCATTGATCTGCAACCAGTGTGCGTCAGCTATTTATGGGTATAAAAAGAATACTTTCAAGAATCGAGATCGAACACAAACAAACTGCATATGATTGTGATTCTTCACACCGAATACCAACGGGCAGTTCCAATTTCCTCTCTCTTCTTTTCTTTTTCTTTCTCCCTCAAACTTTGCCGTGAAGATTTCTATCATATTTTGCATAGAATGGTTCGATTAGGAGACTAACTTGGTTTCTATTTCGCTCTGTGTGTATGCGTGTGTGTGAGTGTGTCGGGAGATGTCATACATATGTAGGCACACGATGCCATGTCGACTGGCAGCACATGGAATCGACTTGGATCGACTCGGATAGCATCGCATCGGATCGTCGAACTATTTTAATATTTCAGTTCAAGCTGAGTTGGAAATTCAAATTGTTTTTCGTGTTGCTGTTGTTGTTGTTGTTGTTGCCTTAACAAACACTTTGGCTAATCATGCGAGCGAAGACAATGCGACGCCCCAGTGGCCCCTGCTCCCCTGCCCCTCCCTGCTCTGCACTGCGCCCCTGGACAGTGCTCCCCAGACGCGCCTTGGGGCCGCCTTTGTCTGCCTCAACTCGCATTGCCAGACAGCGTGTCGTCTGCGGCAAGGTCCGCAAGGCTTGTTGCCTCATTTATGCAGCAGTTCGTGGGCTTTTTGCGCTTCTGTTGTTGAACAATTTCTTCGACACCTTTTTGCCGTACACTGACGAGCAACTGAGCAGGAGGAGGGACGTAGTTTGCACTGTGTGTGTGCGTGTGTGTGAAAAATGGAAATTCCCATTTCTGGCGATTTTTGTCGCCTTTTAGGAAGCGCTAAGAGCAGCCGCCAGTGGACTGAGGACAAGGCGATGTACCGCCGAAACAGCAACAGACATCGCAGGCAGCAAGGCATCCCAGCCAGCGAGGCAGCGAAGCATCCAAGCCAGCAAACTGTCAGATCGCCTTGCATATTTCCACTTACATGCGATGTCCTCCGCTTTGTCCGCAGACATCAAAAACTGAATAATATTTATGATCATTGCGATATTTTTGTTGTTGTCAGTTGCCCATAGGAAGACAGAGAGACAGCGAGAGAGAGAGAGAGAGAGCGGGCCTCCGATCGTCTCGTTTCTCTCCGTGGAATGCGGTTCCTGTGACTGTCGCACTGATTTACAGATATGTCGCCTGAGCGATTCAATACGATTCACACACTCCACACACACAAAGTGTGTGTGTCTTGTGACTGGAAATTGGCAGCCAGAAAAATTTGAATGATTTTCGATTCTTTGAAATACAAAAAGGCAAACTTACCTTAAGCTCACATACAATCTTTAAACAAGCCTGTCTTCGTGCCACAAAGCTTTCTCGAACGAAGCTTTGATTTCTCTTGAAGATCAGATACCTTACCATTATCTGCTTTGATTAGTTATCAGTTGCTGTTGCAGAAGATTATTGTGCATCTCTTTCTATGTTTGCCCAGAATGGAACTCAATAATAAAGGATTTAAGCTTATCTATTTCGGCGTTAACTGATTCAACATTTTGTTGCAATATATTGTTGCTGTTCTGCAGAACGGAAATTTAATGTTTGAAAGACTTTAATATGCGTATCCTTGATTAAGACAAAAGAATACAAGAAAGAAACATATAAATTAAAGTAACTAGTTAGTGTGTACAGTGTATGTATCAACCCAGTCTGGCCAACTTAGTCAAATTTCGTTTCATTCTTAAGTGTGGCCTGAAAAGATATATAAATCGTACTAACCGCAAATCGATCCCCACTTAAATATAATTTAAATTTAATTTAATATATTTTAAATTAAATTATATTTTAAATCGACATAATTTGTATATAAATCATTGTACCGGTCTTAAAATTGATTTTCAATCATGAACAAAACTTGTCCACGAAATAAATATTTTAGAAATATTCATTTTTTTAAACATATAAAGAGCCATTACAATATTTTCGACAAGGAGAAAAGATTAAATTTTTTTTTATAATTTATGACAGTCTCTCTCTCTGTCTCTCTCTCTCTCTCTGAAGTCAAGGAGATAATTCCATTTAATAAAAAGAGGAAGAAGAATCGCAGCCCGTTGGGTTATTCAATTGCATCTTCTGATCTGAAACTGTCAGTGGCAGCCACAAAAAGTTGCCCTGAGGCAAGCACACGACGCTCCCCACAGCACATGCCACGCCCAGTTTCTATTATATTCAATGAAGCTCTCAATTTAGAGAGGGGGGAGGGGGAGTGTGCTCCCTTTTGTAACTCCTGCGAGTGTCAAAAACAATAAAAGGCGACAAAGGCGAAGGTGACAACTGCAAAAATTGTTATTGAAAATTTATAATTGAATGGCAAAACACACCTGAGGGCACCTTACCTCGCCACCCTCTCCCCACGACGGGGGTGGTAACGAGTTGCCCCGCCCACAATCGACGGGGGCGAAGTAATTGAATTTGACGTTCGATTGTCGCGCAAAACGAAATGGCAAAACGAGCGTCGCTGCGCCTATAGGCGTGGCAGGCAGACAGACAAATATACACACACACACACAGGCACACAAACAGACACACACACAGACACACACACAGACACACGCAATACACTTATGTGCAAGTTTTTTGGCCTTTGTCAGAGTATTTAATAGACGAAAATCCGCAACAGAAGGAATTGAAGAGACAAAGGGAGGGAAGGGAAGGGCAGGAGTAGGGGACTGTCGGCTTAGTTTCTGGCAATAAGTAACGGAATAATTGAACAATTATGTCCAAATGTCCGACTGCCAGTCATTATGATAGACAAACCGTGGCGCGGGGGGAGGCATTAAGGGTGGGAGGCTGGCGAAGCGCACGAAGGACATTTATAATTACCTCGGGGTATTTGGGGAATAATTTGTTCGTCGTCCATCTGCCCCAGAAACCATGACCCCTCCTCCTCTCTCCCGCTCCCTTCAAGTGCGTCTTAGTTTTCTGGCTAATGGCCGCAGCACGAAAGCAGCAAAAACGAAAGAAAAATTTCTGCCCAGATTTCCAACCCCTCCTTCTCCCCTCCCCCCTCCTGGGCACATCCCCACCGGACCACAGCAACACCCACGCTGACCAATCCATCCCCCGTCCATGCCGTAGCTTGGCTTAATGAGCCAGCTCCCTGAGTCTGACGAAGAAGAAGCCATCATCAGCAGCTTTTGTCCATTTTTTTCTTCTTCCGTCTCTCTCTTTCTCTGGCTTCTTTTGCTGCTCTCTTCATTTGCTTTGTGCGCGTTTTTCTTGCCCTGCCAACTGAAAAATGTTATTGGCCGCAATTTATATGAAAACTGCGAACACGTACAGACTACATACCTACCCCTCCCCTTCCCCTTCCCATCCCCCCCCCTCGAGTCGGGCAACAATAATTTGGTATCCGCCCCGCAAAGAAAATGAGCAAATTTTCTAAGTGAATAAACTTTGCCCACTGTCAGCAGCAGCCCCAGCAGCAGCAGCAGCAGCAGAGGGGGAGTGGATGAGGATAGTAGGAAAAACAAAAGGCGCATCTCGATTGTCAGCCAGAGAAGGTGGAGATGAAGCTGAAGATAAAGAAATATTACCAACGACTCGAGCCAGGACTTGGACACCACCAGAGGTGGCATTGCTGGACAGCGCCAGTGTGTCTACGTGAAACTACTCGAAACGTGAACGCGATGCCGAACGTGGAGCTGGCTAATTCTCATGACCTCGCAAAAATTAAGAAATTAAAAAATCGCCTTTGCTGGCGTTTTGCTGACAGTGCGGAAAATTCGCAGGGTGTTTTTGGCATTTAACAATTGGATGGCGGCGGCACTTGAATAATTGCATTCCACGGAAGATTGTTCTGCGAGTAGGGTGCAGCACAGCCGGATGCACTGGGGCAGGGAGAAGAAGACAGCAAAAGAGGTGGACCCGAAGGTGGGAAATGAAAATATGTTCATTTTTGGTGTAGAAGAAATGAAAAGCAAAGAAGGAATAGAATAATATATATATATTACCTAATAATAATATAATATAATAAAAAGAGAAATAATAATATAATATAAAAGGAGAAAGAGAAAATTGTGTATATATTACCTAATAAAAATATGATATAATAATGATACATTACATAATAGAATATAGTGCCTTAGCACCTCTTCTTTTAGCATCTAACACACTGTGCAACATTTATTTTGGTGTGCATTTTTTAGCATATAAACTCTGCTTGCTAATTATTATTGCTTAACTATTTAAATTTAAATAAGGAAATCAAATTTCATAGTAAATAAAAGAAAGTGTTCTTAATATATAGTCTACATTATTAATGAAGATCTATTAAATACTTTTCAGCATCTTTTACAGACTTAAGTGATTCTCTGCCTTTATTTCTTTGTCTTTCTTACAATGTCTTTCTTTATTTGCTTTTTTGCCATATTTTGTACTATATTTTTGTACGTTTTTGTACATTTTGGAACATTACCAATATGATTTTTTAAGCTACACATTATGTTAAGTTCAGAAGGAACTGAACGATTCCTAGGGACTACAAAACATAAATGAATAAATAACATATTTAAAATACTCTGAAATTCATTAAGGTTTGAAAATTAAAGTTTTTAAAGCATACTTTTTGGTGCGCTATGAAATTCAACAGATCTTCATGATATACGAAATACCGGAAATTAAAACAATTATATCAATCTAACTCACTCTATCTTCAGTCTCAACAACTTACTCAACTGAATGGTAATATTTTCTGCCATATCAAAAATCTTTCGTTCCCACAAACAATTAAATTCTAGAATTTATGCCGTCAAACCCGGAGAGATTTGCAGGAGCCGACAAGCCGGAAGGGTTGTGCTTTGCGGCTTATCCACAGCGAAATCGCACGAAATTATTAGAGACTTGAAAGTAATTTCAACTTTTAGCATTCTTCCCTTGTTGGCGTTGTGGTTGAATCAAGTAGCGCATTATATGACTCGTTACCTTTAACTGCTGATGGAGCGCAATTATTTCATGAGCTCGACTATGAAGAACGAACATGACAATCGGCTCGGGCTCATCATTAAATAATAATCAGGGTGTTGTACTCACCCCCTCCCACCTTCTCCATTCCCCTCGATTTAATGGTAATTTGTTACGCCTAAACGCGGGCACGCGTGCTCGCACTACCATCAATAATATAGCTACCTCCCTCTCTCTTCCTCTTACTTTATCGATAGCTCCTTACCTCTGGCAACGGGCAACTAAGTTTGCCACTAACCGCAGGTTGCACGCAACGCGGCCAAGGACACCGAAGCATTTCGTGACTTTATGGCTGACGTGTCGCGGTTTTGCTCTGGAGGAGGGTGCTTCAAAGGGGAAGACGTAGTTGTAGTTGTAGGGGTAAGAGCTGTCAGGTCCCTGATTGAGCAAGACACCCCTTGTTTGCATATTACTTAATGGCCAACGCTCTCAAAGTGTGCCAGAAATTACCTGTCCGTTGGCAATTAACTTTTTAACTCATTTCCCTTCAAATTGTTGTTCACAAAAGTTTCTCAAAGCCTCATAAATGGTCTAGGGGTGTGGGGGGTAGTTCGAGGGGTAACGTCGCGAGACGATCAATCAGCTAGAAGTATCCAAGTTTGCCCGCAATCGTGTTGGCTAGTCAACACTTTTGTGGAGAAGGGTCGTGATTTGTTTGAACCACTTGAAGACCCCCCTATCTCCCTCCCCCCTGTCTTACCCCCACGCCTGAAGCTAGACAATTGTAGCATATGTTAATTCAAGTGGAATTAATTGTTTCCGGTGTTTAAGTTTTTCCGCAAAGCGAATTTTCCACTAAGCGGCGCCTCGGTTAGCCTGTTGTGGTCTTTCTCCTACCCCCTCACACCCCTTTCTCGACGTCCCTGCCCTCTGTTTCTTGGCTTCGATGAATTTTTGACTTTTATATTTGATTTGAATTGTTGTGGTCCGTCGGTGTTCGCCTTTAATGAGGTCAGTCGAGTGGAAGCCATTTCCTTGGCTCCAATTTTATGGTATATTTCTCTTTTTTGGGTTGGCCACGAGAACGCCAGGTAACGCCAGGTGGAAGTTTTGATTACCAAGTGGCAAAAGGTTGTGGATAGAAAAGAAAGAGACAGGGCTGAGTATTTGATGTAAGACAAAGCAATTCAAGTTTGATTAGCTTGATCTCTACTTTGGCAGAATCTGTTCTAATTGTTAAGAACAATTACATGAAGGCAGACAAAGTACTCAAGAATTCGTCACACACAAGAATATACACGGACAAATAAAACTAGACCCATTTTAAAATGAAAATAATCGATAGTTTGAAACCCATTCAATACCTGCAACATTTTCTGTTTTTCTCTGTTTCGCAAAAGAATCTATCTATTAAGACCTCATTTCATCGATGATGTTTAGTGTATTAAATCTATCGATTATATCGATAGTTAAATTTACCTTTAAAGTGTTACCTTTGCATTTCATCGTTGATATTTAGTTTATAGAATCTATCGATTCTATCAATAGTTAAATCTACCTTTAAAGGCTGCATTTCATGGATGATATTTGGGCTTTTCAATCTATCGATTCTATCGATATTTAAATCTACTTTTAAAGGTTGCATTTCATCGATAATATTTAGTTTATTGAATCTATCATTTCTATCAATATTAAAATCTATCTTTAAAGGCTGTATTAAGGCTTTTAAATATATCGTTTCTTTCGATAGTTAAATCTACCTATAAAGACCTCATTTCATCGATGATATTTAGTCTTTTGAATATATCGATTGTATCGATAGTTAAATCTACCTTCATCGACGATGTTTACTCCTTTGAATCTATCGATTCTATCGATACTTACATCGATTGTTCTCTAAAGCCCATCGCAAGTTTTTCTGCTCGATACCTACACTAAAAAGTGTTTGCAACGCAATACATTGTTATTATTTTTCTCGCCCAGTGTTGGATAATACGATTAAATAACAATACGAAAGTCCATTTGGGCGATTAATGCGCTCGCTGTTCGCTTAATTGGAATTTTAATTAGCACAAATTTATAAAAAAGTGCTCCACTCTCGCCTGGACCTGCGCTCGAGCCATCGCCTTCTGTCGCATTCCTTTTATCCTTTTCCACTTTTCGCATACCATATTGGCAATTTTTCACTCACTTCGTGGAGGATTCGCAATCAGATTCGCAATCGGCTGTGTGACGTGGATGCGGTAATTGTGATTGATTTCGGTGTCTGCAGTTTGATGTGCTTTTAATTAAACTTTTAGTGATATGCATAAATATGTACGTGCAGGCCTTGGAAGGAGGACTGGCCTTCCAGTCATACAGTCCACAGCACGGATTGATTGTTTATACGTTTTTTTTTGTTCGCGATGGAAATCTCGAATTGAATTTAAGTTTTTCTGTCAAATGAAAAGTAAACAGAAATTTCTCAACTCAGCGGGGTGGAAATGGATCATTTGCACACCCCTTTCTGACACTGCACCATTGATCCGCGTCTGATGTTTCTTCATCTAGCAACCCCCGGACCTCGATCCTGGGCATTGTCTCTCTGCTTGTTTGCACACATGTCATACGGCGAATTTTGACAAATCGTTACAAGCGTGTTAATATCTGGCTCGACAAAAAGTCACCCCAACTCCGACCCTGCGAGGGCTTTGCATATGGCTAATGGTTAATCGAGGAAAATATCGGGGCTGGTTCATCTTTGCATGAGAGAGAGATGACATTGACATGACAATCGATCGTCGCAGATGTCGCTGAGAGATAAGCGAATGCATTTCGAATGACTGAATAGCTACATGAGTGGAGATGATAATACTTCACTCTAATGGCCACGTTTATTCAATATGTTTATTTACTTGCTTTCGCAGTTAGTTTATTTGTATTAAGTAATTTCTTCTTCTCATTCTTTTCTTTCAAATCTAGTTTAATTTAACGTTTCACAAATATATAAAAAAAAAATTATATGTGCTTCCTTCATAGTTATTAAATATTTTGTAATATGTATCATACTTAGTCAAGGAATACATTCTATACATATTCTATACACCACAAAAGCTCCCTTACTCGCCCATTTCCAGCCCACCCAACCGCATTTGGATATATTTCAGTACCCCCTTTTAAATATTTTTCAACAACTTTTCTTTCTCTATTTAGAGAAACAAAAAAAAAGTAAAGTAAAATGGAAAATAGCGAAAAATCTATTTAGCGTAACTCTCAAACTCTGTTTGAATTGAACTCGATCCGCAATCTGTTTTCAATTCCTCTGTATATATATACATATGTGTGGATAGTATGTTTTTCGCTATAATCAAACAGCCAATTCGGGGCATAGTTTAATTTAATTCCAACCCGTAAAAATCGCTCACCATGGCAGAACATTTATTTTAATATTCGCAAAAAACTCGTCAAACTTCGAAAGGAAGGAGAGAGAGAGAGGGGGAGGGAAGGATATTGGCCAGCGGGAATTGATTGAGGCCGTGTGTGTGTGTGTGTGTGTGGCAAATGCCAGTTGCCATTTGGCAGTTTCGAGTTTTGCAATTTCGCAATTGAAATGCAACATTGATTTGAGCTGCAGACTAGAGAGTTATTAAGGTGCACCTCGCCCGGCCCGGCCTGGCCTGGCCTGGCATCGCGTTGCGCCGGCGACTTCTTGTTGCTTTTTTGCCATAGCAGTTATTGACACGTAACAATTGCACCTCTCCTCCCGCCCCCCTTTCTCTACACTTACTCATCCCACTTGCTGCTGCCCTGCACAATTCATGACACAATTCGCGCTGACGTGGCCATAAAATGGAAAACAAGCAATCCGGCACTGGTGCGATCAGCCTGTCCAGCATCGTGTCCATGCACACGTATCTATTATTTGTCCAGCCAGAAAGCTCTGTGAGTGTTTGTGAATACTCTAACCAGATTAGAGGAAGTACGAATAGATGTGGAATAGAAAGGAACTAAACCTCTAGACTTAATCAATTATTGTAGAATTCGAAATTAGTAATAACCTATATATCTAGTATATTTAATATGATATTTATAATATACTGTATCTAAGGTTTATAACAGACTATTGTGTATTTATAATGTACATATTTACATATTCTATACTTCGTATTATATGTTATTATCTATATACAAGAGCTGTAATGTCTGAGTATATTTTATTTACATTCTCAACTCAATATCTATTACTTATATTAGATTGCCTCTCTTGGATTGATAATATAATATTTGGTATATATACAATATCTATTTATCCATATTTATGTATCAATATATATATTTAAGTATCTTTATATATTTATAATACTTAAAGAATTCTCTTTCTTTCACAGTATACTGCAGAAATTTTAAGAACTACTCTAAACATTGAACATATTTTCCTTGTATGTTCCTCATATATTCCTTCAGTTTCGGGAAAGTGTATTGAATGTTCCCTAAGTTCTTGAAGTGTCGTGTTTCTGTTTTTTTCCTACAGTTAGTTGTCCAGTTGGTTCCGTTTTTATGCTTCAGTTTTTTGGCGCTTCCGATTGCCGCCGATATTCAATTTTGTTTGATTGCAGTCGTTTTTAGTTCTACAATTTGTCGACTTTTCGCACGATGTTTACATTGAAAAGTCCAAAGCGCGGCAATATTTCAAATCGATTTCGCCCGTCAATATGCTATATCCGATGCAGAACTATAAATTTCTCTCACTCCCTCTCTCCCTCTTTCTCTGCCTCTCTTTCTTTCTTCCTCTGCAGCTGCAGCAATGACTTTGCCGAACTGCCGTAATTGGAAAACCTTCCCAAAAGTCGCGTGACTTGAACATTTTGCACTCACTTTGTGCCAAAAATTATGAATGAAAAGAGTTGCGAGGGTCGCTCGTGCCGTAAGCGGATTACCATTAACACGCTACTGTGTGTGGCACGTTGCATGTCGCATGGCGCATTCTCTACTGGTGTCGCATTCCATGCGTAATCCGAGGAGGAACGTGCCGCGGCTCAGCTTGGCTCTAATTATGAAATTAAATACAAATTAAAATCACAAAATTACCAAGGAAATATGCAGGTTGCCAGGACAAAGTAACCCAGACGGGCTTATCATTACCCTCCCTTGCCCTGTACTTCCCCTCATCCCTTGGCCTTCTCATCTTCATGAGATTTCGAGCGAAAACATTATGCAACATTTAAAAGTTTCTCTTCCGCTTCCGCTTTTGGGAATTGTCTCACGCTCCAGTTGATCGATGACGTTGTGCCTCACCCAACTCTGTTTCCTCCTTCTGCTGCTGCTGCTGCTCCCGGTTATAGCTGGTATCTCTCAGTCAGTCTTTCTATCTCTCCCAGTGGATTCCACCCTCTGATGAGCGTCGGGTGGCCGCCAGCACTTGGCATAATAAATTTAATTCCGCTTCTATTTTGATGGCACTTGTCAATTCAAATACTTTTGTTATTTTTTTCGCTCTTTGTTGCTCAAGTGCTCGACAGACTGCCACGCCCTGCTACCCTGCGCCCCGCCCCATCCGGCAGCTCATTGTGCGCGCAAATACTGCGAAAAGTTGAAGGATTTTGACGCTTTAGAGTGCTGCAGATGGAAGGGAAGTGTGGAGAGTGGGAAAGGAGGCTTTCGTCTCAGCCTCAATAATGACACCCATTAGAGAGAGATGGGGGGAAGAGTAGGATAGAGCTGCTCGCACACCTGCAGGCAAATTAATGCAATTGTTGTTGTTCTGCTGCCTGCGTTTCCACTTCCACTTTTTCCTCTTCTCTTTCTTCTTTTTCTTCTCATGAACGGAAAGTGGCGAAATTTGAAAAGTTCAGCATCGACTTACGGTTATTTTATACGTCAAGGGCGTGGCCGTTTCAAAGGCATAATTTATCAGTTTATCCTTGCGGTAAATTAGCTTTATATTTATCTGAGCAGGGTGGTTACACAGGGATACTTATGATATTTGTAGAGTAATCAATAACTTGCTACATATGTATATCTTATCATATGTTTGAGACTTTTCAATTTGTATGTTATTTTTTATTGTTGCATACTTTTAGGTCGTGTTTTATTGGATAAAGAATTTTGAAGATTAATTATGAATATTTGTGTTATAAATTATTAAGCAAACTACTTATAAATTTAAAGTATTTAAAAAAAGTATATATATATATTTTATAACATTAAACATTTCCTTAGAAAACTAAACAGTATTATTGCTTAGAATATTAATATAAAGTCTTAAAGTACAATAACACTATTAAATTTATTGAAATGAACCAGGTATTATTTTTACTTAGCTCAACAAATTTAATCTATTTTAGTTTTGTTTATAATTTTTTGTTTATTTTATAGTTGAGTATATGTTTCCAAATTATAAAGTAAATAGTTCCTTCTAATAATCAACAATATAAAAATTCTGTAAATAACTCTAAATAAAACCTTGTTTGATTTTTCGTTGAACCCAATCTTAAAATGTTAACTTAAATTCAAAAATTATCAATTGTATATTAAAGTATTCTATTTCGAAAGTAAAACTCTCCATGAATAGTAAAGATAGATAGTAAAATAGTTAAGCTAAGAACCTTCAACAAAATTATCCATTATGTTCATTCCAAATCTTTTTTCCACTTCTATAAGTTTCCAATACTATGCTATATCCAATGTACTACAATGTAATCTCAAGACCTTATCGCAGGAACACACATCATGTTCGCAAAACACACCCAAAAACTTTGTTCTTGCTTTAAACTGACCCCGAGCCGAGGCTGATTGATTCCCCGGGGAAGGACTGGGGGTATGTCGGAGTGGGCACTCGACGAGGGGCGAGCCATAAAAATGACGACTTAATATACGAAATCGGAAAACTGATGGATTCCTCCAGGGTGTTTTTTACATGACAACTCGCGATTATTTTACGCTTTAACATGCTCGTACTTTTGTACTCTTTGCCTCTCCCTCTCTCTCTCTCTCTTTTGCACTCTGTGGCCCTTCCCTCTGTGGGTCAAAGTGACAGCTGCCACTTGAGTGGCGGACCCGCGGGACAGACAAGCTGCGACAGCTTCCGGAACGAGGACAAGCAACGCGTGGTGTCGCCTCGCCTTGCCTCGTTTCGCTGCGTTTCGTTTCGTTTATTAGTTATTAAACGGCGTGATTTATGCCCGGAGAGGAAAGAGAAAAGAGAAGTGAGGAGGAGGGAGTTGTGGCAGCTACAGTGGCAGTCTTAATGAGCTGGACAAGGCCAGGACATCTGCGGTCAACGCGCTGCTTCATTAAAACGCGACAAGTTGTATGAAATGTCAAGTGGGAAAGAGGAAGGAAGAAAAGGGAGATGGAGAGGAATGAGGGGAGAGAGAAGGGAGCAGGGGCTGCCTGACATGTCACTCGAGTGGCCTCCTCACTCCACTCGAACTCCTGACTGACTGCAACAATATGCATTGTCTTCAATCACGTTCAACTTTAAAAAAAATGATTCAACTGGCCACCCTCCCACAGCCCACACAGCACCCTTCCTCTACCCCTCACCCCTACCCTGTCACCCCTCAGGACTCTCTCATTTGACTTCGCACTGCGCGTTTTCTATTTGTTTATACTTATTTCATTTTCACACTCACCCTGCCCCCTTCCTCAACACCTACCCCTGCCCACTCCTTCTCTCATCATGTGCCAAAGCGTTTTCCCGTTTGAACTTCGCCCCCTCCACCTCAACCCGCCAGTCCGGGTTGTCTTCTCAGGTTACTTTGTTTTCCTTTGCTCGCTTTGTTTGTTTTCGTTTTCGTTTCCGTTTCACTTTTCGTTTCGTTTTGTTTTGTTTGTCCTTTTTTGAGAAACCTTTACTGCTGCCGCTTTTTAAATTCAATTGCGGAGTGCCGCAACCCCCTCTGCCCACCTCCGGCCACTTCTCTGTGCTGCGTAGTCAACCCCTTTGCGAGCGCGTCAAACACACCTCCCCCTTGCCGGCACCTTCCTCATCCTTGGGCTAATAACTCTGCACCCTCAGTGGCTGCCTCGACAAATTATGGTTTAAAATTTAAACGCAAATTTGTCAGCAAGGGGCAAGTCCGCCCCGGGGGCCCAACGGGGCGACAAAGTCGTTTTGTGGGTGTAACTCAGAGAGAGAGAGAGAGAGAGAGAGGAGAACTGTGTGTTAATCTTAACTGATTGATGTACTCAGTACTTTGGTTTAACATTGGATGTTTCTTTTATATGACTAGACAAATAAGTATATATTCTTTATATGAAGTTCCAACAATGAAAATATGCAATATATTCCATATAAAGTATGCATAAGGTACTTACAATATAACTACAGAAATATGGCTATAAAAATAGTTGAAATGTTATGAAGTCTTCACTGGAAGTCGATAAAGGATAGCAGATTAGTCGACATATAGATGGCGCCCGATTCAAAAAGTCCTGTTTACTTTGGAACGCACCTTGTATATAATAAACCCAACTTCATATAATATAAGAATAATAATAAATATAAATACTTGTATACGTACATATAACATTTTTTTTTTTTTTTTTCTATTAAGCGTTGAAACCATACATTCTAAATAGCATCTTAACAACACATATCAAAAATAAATTTGAAAGAACCAATATATAACATATGAATTGAATTATTTCGAATATACCACATTGATTATATTAATATTATATTATATAATTATTTATTTGTTTGTTTATTTATTTAATTTAAAGTCAACTATAAAATTAATTTACTTTGTAAAAATTAGAATTAACTTAAAAGAAACTTAAATAAAAAGAAAAAAATTTAATTAGAAATTATATTTTTATTTATTTATTTTTATTACTATAATTATAATAATAACACAAAATGTATCAAAGTAGAACTTCTTTACTGTTCATGTTTAGCTATCTTAAGGTCCTTGCAAGTTTACTATTTCTCTATTCATTTATTCAGATAAATCAAATAAATTACATATTTGTAGAAATAATTTCCTATAACACTTTATTCTTTTCTCTTTTTATTCCAATTTTAAAATGTTCTCCTTTTCCACAAAGTGCAACAAAATCCTAGATCTCATCTGCTTATCTAAAATGATTTACTTTCCTCATTAGAGGTTCACCAGTCTCAGAGAAAGAGAGCAAGAGAGAGAGAGGGAGGGAGAGATTTACAGAGAGCTAAATCAAGTCGGTTCACACATAAGTCAGAGCAGCGAAAGGTCTCTCGACTTGTGCTCGTATTACATTTACAGTTAATCCTTTTCGATGTAATCCCGCACGTGCGCGCACCGATTGTCAGAGCGGAGTAACATGCTGCACCCCTCGCGCACTCACGCCCCATGGTATACTTGTGCTCTCGGGAAGAAGCGGAAACCAAAAACGATGCCAGACGATAACACACTCCCACTCTGCCTCCCCTTACCCCCTTCTGTTTACAGTGCACTAGCGAGGTGCCGGGACAGTTGTGCTCCATTTGTCATTTTCATAATGGGCGCAAAGTCAGACAGAAGTCGGAGCGTGTCTGTGTCGAGATATATATCGGGGATTACCAGACGAAGAAGAAGGCGCAATACACGTGCTGCAGGGAGATGAGGTGAGCTGTTGCCACAGATCGCAATCAGTTGATGCACGTATATTTATGTTCATTTAAGACGAGAGTATTAACAAAACGGAACTCTCTCTGACCCCAGCGCAGACTCCCCCTCCTCCTCGTCCTCGTTCCACTCCCTCTCCCACTCCATGACAATTGAAAATCCTGTTAATGACACGTAAACCAAATCTCAGAGCTGGCTTAGTCCGTTGTCAGTTGACGTTGTGCTTATTAAAAATCATCGCATAGTTGCAGATCCTTTTCGTAATTTATGCGTAGCACCTACCAGGGAATGGAGCTGGAAGACAGTGGAAGGGGGAGTAAGGGGAGTTGGGGTCTGCTGTCAGTTCCAATTTGGGCGCATCCAAGCTAAATTGATTGATTTATTTTGGCAATTATGCCGATTCGATTACAAGTTCAACTCGAAGTCACGCGGTGCTCGCTAATAATATGCCCGACTGGGGGAGGGGAGTGGCAAGGGCAGCTTTGCCTGGCAACCCACTTCTAGCAAAAAAGAAAGCACAACGAAATGAAAAGAACAACATAAATCCCTGAAATATCCCACGGAGCAGAGGATTACATGGCCATGAATTGAAAACCAATTGCGCTTGGAATGAAAAATCACGCTAACAAACACAGCGGGGGGTGTGAGGGAAAGGAGCAGGGCGGAGGAGGAGGATAGCCAATGGGGCTGGAGCTGGTCCTGCTCCTGTGCCTATTTACATCGTCGCGATTTGGACAAGGGGATTTCTTTGTTTTGGCTCGTTTTAATTTCGAGCTACGAATAAATTAAATCGACCGACAGTCGGCAATAATTGCCGGAAATTGCTGACAACGTTGATTCGCTTTTATTCACTTTCGGTTGTGAAACGCAGGACACAACAGAGCCATCCGGCTGAAACCAACGGAGTAATGTGATTGAAAGGGAGCTGCCTTAGGTACTAGCTAGGTAGTGTTAGCAGACTTCCAGGCGAACGATATGGGAAATAGATAAAATTATGTGTACTATGTATATAAAATATTTGAAAAAAATATATATAAAAAATAAAAATATAATATAAAATGTTAAAACAATAAAAATAAAAAATATAAATGTAATATAATAGGTTAAAACATAAAGGTTTGAAAAAAAAAAAAACATTTTAAATCGATAGAATAATCGTAAGTGAAATGAATTAAGAAATCTAAATGAGGATACTGTTGACCTTATTAGACCTCATACTCTTCTGGCTCATCATCATTGATTCAAAATATATTCATTATATTCTATGTTGCATAATCAGAAATTTGAGAATTTTGTTAGGTTCCTTTACAATTTTAGGTTTATAAGAATCAGAATAGGAAGAATAAGAACTTCAGAGTAACTTGAAGTAACTTGCGCCCAAAAAATTTGAAGAATCTGAACAGGAACTGAGTCATATTTTAATCAGATCGATTATTATAATATTTTCAACACGATAAAGCAGTAATATAACTTGACAAGTTTTGAGTAAAGTTCCAATAGGACACTTAGTACATCATATATCAATATAAGAAACCAACAAAACTTGCAACAAACTGAACGAATTCATAACCATCACATAACAAAGCGCCCAACTTCCGATTTTGATAATCAAACTTGGCTTTCCCATGAGGAGGAGAAAACTCTCCCGTCTATTAATGCTCACGTTCACATTCTTCTATGTTCGACTGTAGGAAAGCTCACAAATCAAAATAGTCGAGTAATAAATTAAACAAGTGCTAATAATTACTTTGTTGCTCCTGTGCTTCTCTCATCTTTATATGGTACAATCGTCCAGCCGGCGCTCCCCCTATCATCCTGCCCCGCCTCCTTCTGATTCTCCCCCGCAGTCATCTGGTCCAGCTGGTAGTCCCAACTCAAGGAAAAATGTAAATGAGTCTCCAGCGACTAATAAATTGCCAATTACACGTCAACTTGACCAGCCTGAATCGCCGAACACATGAGGCGACCCTCGTCGTAAAACCGGGCAAGGGGCAACGGGGCAATCCTCCCCCAATAAACTAAAAAGCATAAATTTCTGACGACAACAAATGCATCGGTCTACCCCGCTGCGTTTTCCATTCGGTAATATTTTCACGCATCTTTTGAAGGAACGAAAATATTTCGAAGATGAAAAATCAACACACGGCAAACATGGAAAATCACAATTATAAGGGTGACCCGGCGGGATCAATGGCAACGACGACCTGCCCACTTGAACCTTGTCCAATTATTGATAGCGCTGATGGCGCAAATCCAAACATCTGCGACCCCGCCAGGGAAGCGTGAAAGGTGCTCATTTGTTCCGACTCGGACTCGAGTTCGTCAAGTGTAGAAGATTGATATCCGGTGATATCAGATGTGCCGCAGCGTGCTCCCAACGACAACTATAATTGTAATTGAAGCCATTAGCCACAGTCGTGAAATCGGAAATCGGACAGATCCTAAGGCGGAACATATGACAGCAGTGCGAGAGAGGTTAAGTACCAGGGAAGAATCAGTCGAATTGGGTGAATGAGTAAGGCGAAGATTGCTATGATGCTTCGTACATTAGAATGAATTAATAATATAATGGATTACAGTTTTTTATCAAATAGATATCATCATCGAGGGATTACTTTATATATTATTTAATTTATATATTTGTAACTGTAATTTCTTAACACTATCAAATAAAAAATCTGAAATTTAAACACAACTTTCTCCGTATTTTCAATTTCTTGCTGCATATATAGTTTAAATTTAGTATGTAACTAAAAGAAAAAAAAAAAGGTTTTTATAATTTTGAAGATCTCCAATAAAATTCTATAGCATCTTTGACATTAAAAGTCAAATTCTATAAGTTTAAAGGTATACTGAAGAAATCGTAGAACCAAAGGAAATCAGCAACTAAAAATTAATTTTTAACTTAACCTAACTTTTAAGTCTCTCTATAGAATCCTTTTCATTTATAATAAAATTACTATAATTGTACATTAATAAATGAAACAAAATAATTATATATACATATGTAATATACATATATATTTTATAAATTTTCTCTACATTTTTTAACGTTTTTACAAAGCTACTTTAAATGGGAATTTTAAGTTCATTGTATGATTAACATCGAGTTAAAAGTTTCCTCGGCAGTAAACCGAATTCCCCACTTACATGTATGCATATGTATGTGTACACACACTCACACACACACACACACCCGCTTGCATGCTTGTTGTGCCTCGTTAAAATTCCAACGAAATCACAGCGAAAAAAAAAGAGAAAAAGAAAATAAATAAAAACACAAACAAAAATTCGCAGCGACTTTTCAGAGTCTTCTTCATGTTTTACGATTTTCCCTGCACATTTTCAGCGCGTGTGTGTGTGCGAGTGTGTTTATCAGAGTGTGTGTGTGTGCTTTTGTCTGTGTGTATTTTGCCAGCTCATTTTTGTATGCAACGGCCCCAATTGCTGGCAGCTCAGGTCCCTTTCCCCCTGCCCCTTGCCATGCCAATACCCCTCAGGCACTTCTCCTTCTCCTTTCCCGGCCTTGCAGGATTGTTGGCTTCTTTGTTCGTTTTATGCCTTTTTGCATACTTTATATATATTTGTGCAGAATTTATGTGCGCTATTGTTTTTATGGCATGCACCCATTTTTCCATATGCCTTCAGATCCGGCTCTGATTCGGTTTTCATCCCACCCCTCCTACCACCTTTCTCTTCTTTGCCATTCGCATTCGCATTCCCATCTTCATTCCCATTTCCATTTGGCCAACATGGAGTGAAATCCAAGGCTGAACAGGCAGGAATCGGAATCCTTGTTGGAGGAGTATGGGAGGTGTGTGTGTGAGTGTGAGTGTGTGCCACATGTGTGTGTGTGTGTGTGTGTTGGGGCTGCCTTCAGCTGTGGCACTTGGCTGCAAATTATGGCACATGGGGCAAGAGACGAGTGGGGGGCCAGGCCCGCCTTGTAGTCAGCATAATCAGCCCGATCCTAACGTCTGTCTCTCCCTCTCTCTCAGTCTCTGTCTATCTGTCTCGCTCTGTGTGTGTTGCCACTTAAGCTGCTTATGTGGCAAATACATAAAATAAAAAGAAAATCCTCACATAACGAGCATTTCCTTCTGCCATATTTGCGTTATTTTATTATCATTTTTCTTCGCTGTCGTCATTCGCAGTGTGTGCGAGTGTGTGTGTACAAAATGGCGGCGCTTTTATATCTGTCAGATATGAGTTGCCATAAACTTACACAAACACACACGCACATACATGTGTGTTTATATAGCGCTGATACAAATCCAATTTCTGTGCGCCACAATAAAATTCAGCCCTTCGCTCAGCCTTGTGGGCGGGGCAGTGCGCCGATAAGCAGCCCAAAATGGCGAACTGCCTTATGAGACGATTTAACGGGATTCCATGTGCTGATTATGGGCATAAATACAGCAACAGAGAGAGACACGGAGAGAAACAGGAAGAGAGAGTGAAAGAAAGGGGGAGAAAGGGAACCCAGAAAGAAATTTAAATAAACCGATAAACGAATCCTCGACTAAGCCCCAAACGTCGTCGTACTCACAGTCGCAGACGCAGTTGCTCTTCATCTTCCCCCTCTTCCTCTTCCTCTTCCTCCCTTCCTTCCTCTTCTTCTACTTCTACTTACTCGCCTGCCTGGCAGATACAAAACTTAAGACAAGCCAAAGCGCTTTAATTAAACTCGCAAAAGAGACAACAAGCAAGAAGAGAGACAGAAAAATAAACACTGAAAGAGAGAGAGAGAGCGACAGAGTGAGAGAGAGAGGAAGAGTGCAGCCAGCGCCGCTGTTGCGCTCCATATCCATCGCTTGTTTATGACCTGCTGCGGGCACTGCGATCAGATACAATATCTTCACCTGACACGGACCAAGCAGCAAGCTGCTCCAACAATCCGATCCCTCTTCCTCTTCCTGCTCCTCCTTCTCCTTCTGCTGCTGCTGCTGAACTGGCACTGCAAGCGATCCCAGGCGGCGGCGTGTTGACAATTTATGACGTACAACGCGCAACGCGCAACGCGCCTTGCAACAAAGTCACGACGCGACAATGCAAATGCAGCACAGAGCAACAGACAACCAATGGAGGAGCTTGGAACTTGGAAGCTAAAGCTGCAGCGGCTTATGAAAATCATAAACATTCGCCGACATTCGCCGCGATCGGGATGACACTCGAGCAACGAATATGCATTTTAATAAAATATCCTAAAAGCCAGATAAATCACACAGCGAGCACATCCAACTCGCAGACGCGTTCGCTCTTCCATCTTCCTCTCTCTCGCACTCACTCTCCTGCACACCTCTTGCCTCTCTCAGTGGCTTATCTCGGAGCCTTTCATGTCGCAACTCCTCACACTCCCAAACTCTTTGTCTCTCTTCCTCTCTTTCTCTTCCTCGCCACTATTTGCGCTTTTATCACCCATAACGCTTTGTTGTCCGGCTGCTTGTTTTGAGACCTTTCAATGTCGTATTTATATATGTTAAAACGGAAATTATAAAAGCGAATGAGACACTTTATAATTATAAGGTGCTGCCTCATGCCAGGCCACGATTAAGCTGCGATTAATACATATATCATAGCCATAAACATACTATATGTCTAGGGAAAAATTGTCAGGTGCTGATAAGTATAATATCTAACATAATACTGAGAAGCAATAAAAATACGGTCAAGGCTGGTCGACTGTGGTATACTCTTTACACACCATATCATTTCTTAAATATACAACTTCTATGTTTCCCGTATTTTGTGTTGCATACTTTCAGGATTTCAAAATCAGTACATATATAAGATTTATTAAAAAACTTCTATCTGAATTTTCTAATTACAATCAAAAATTACTAAGCTGTTCATATTTATCGTGTTACAAAAAATTACGCTTGATCTACATGCAATAATAACACATATTGAGAACAAATTTGGTAGCCCTAGCTCTTATAATCTCTGAGATCTAAGTTTTGATATGGACTGCTGACTCAGAATACATAATATATAGTTTGTGACGTCTGCCACGCAATGTAATCTTGTTAAGTCGAGAATCACAGGAACATAGAATTTATATACAAATGAAAAGAATGAGGAACTTACCCCACTGTTGTCAGTTGCTACAGCATCAGAGCCGCCACTCAGGACGAGCATCCACAATAAGAGTAGAGAAATATTCATATTATAGTTTAGATATTTTTATTTAGATATTGTTATTAAGCGAAATTTACTTGAGCGGCACACGCGCCATCAAATTATGACTAAATTCATATTCAGACTGTGCGGACTATATACATACATACATACAAATTGTACTTTAATCTATTGTAGTTTCCGGTAAGTGTTAAATATGTGACCTCATCGGGTTTTTTGTTTTAAATTTTTTTAAATTTTTTTTACAGCTAAATAAAGAAGATTTTAATTGAAAGAATTATGTCTCGGTGGCTTCCGGTTTTTTTATTGAATTTAAAAATATAAAGAAATTCCAAATGACTGCCGGAATAAGTATGACAAGCATACATAGATATATATTTTATTTCAGCAACAATTAACACCAACAAATCAATCAAACAATATTGGCAATATCAAGTGACAAATGAGAATAATAATGCTTTATCATGCCTAGATCCAATTTGGAACCATCTAATAAAAACCCTTAGTAGCCATAGTAATACCTATAAAAAAGGTCATCTTTTCTCGGAACTATGAAGGTTGACAGCTTGAATAAAACATTATAGAATATCTGCAACTCATTCTATATTTGTTTATAACTTGTTAAAAACATGCTTTCAAATGATTTATCTTCTGTGCCTTCAATCTTAGGTAAATCCGTTCACAAGCCAAACCCTTTGCACATGTTGCTTCTTTATTTCTTTCATATGAGTATGAATTATCTTTTAAGGCAAGTACCTAATTCGCATGGCAGGCAATGCCCATCAGGTGTCAACTGTCAAAACATTCAAATCGGTCTAGACTTCAAATGCCTCGGGCATTATAATGTTCTTAATAAGGACACTGAGCGATTCGTTTGGCCAATTATCGGGAGATGAAGGCGAGCGTTGGCTATAATTATGACATGTGACGGACGCGCAGAGAGAACCCTTGTCAAAAGGGGAATACACGTATACATATACATACATAATATATGCTATGCTGTGCTGTGGCCCAGTCAAGGTCCCTGGAATAATGATCTTGACACATTCGGGTGCCAATTTAAAAGTCGCACACATGGCTGAGAAAGGGGGAGAGGAAGAGGTTGTTAGAGGAACTGACTGGGTGCACACATAGTAGGTACATATATACAGAGTGTATATGCGATATGTCTAGTCAGCATTTGTGTGTCTGGGGCTGCCTGCTGGCGCTTTTATGGGCCTCGAATAAAAAGGAAATGTAAATACCAAAATTGAAACCATAATCAACATGGCACAGTGCGAGCATCTTCGCCCCTCGTCTTGCAGCTGGCAAACATTTAACGATAACACCCAAAGATATCAAAATCGAAATATCGTTAGACAGCACAGTAAACCCAGCCCCACCTCCGCACTTCAACAGCTACGGCTGCCCCCCTTCGCGTGTGCAAACTGCTTGACAAGCATAACAAACACAAAGTACACGACGTTGCCGCAACTTGACTGGGTCTCGCTCTCCACCCCCTTCTACCCCCCCACGAGCCAGCGTTTTTATGACGCCCGACATAGCCACCCCCCAAGACGACACCCCACATACCCCACCCCCCGCAGCCGAGAGCCAAGCTAGACCCAGCCCAGGCCAGGCCAGGCCAAACGCCCATTCAACATGGCGTCGTTCTCTGTGCTATGTTTCCTTTTGGTCCTGTGCGATATAAACGAAGTTTAGCAAATAAATAAAAGCGTTGTGCCTGCCACACCCCCCAAACGCCTCCCCTCGATTGCTCCCCGATTGGGTTGCAATATATCGCGTACGTGCTGGCATGCCATAAATACGTTACGATATGTATTTATGTGTGCCAGTCTGTGTTTGAGTGTGTGTGTGTGTGCGAGGCTACAAAAATTATATTTCTGTTTGTATTTGCAACAATTTATTCTCCCTGCCTCGACACGCCCAGCCGCCCACAAGAAAAGCGCCAAAGAAATACATATTCCAAGGCGCTGCTATGCTGAGAATTGCCGTCATATCTAGATTATAATGACAGTGACATAAAATCGATAAAATTCCGGGACAACGATGAGTTTATGAAAGAAACAATGGGGAAGATACTACTAATATATTGAGTAAATAAATATATAATAAATAATAATATATAAAATATAATAATAGTTTGCTCAACTAGATCTCTTAGTTAATTCAATCTTTAAACAATCGAATATTAGTTAGGTTTGTGAAATATCTTATACATCAACGAAACATATATAATATAATATATACATATACCCCAAGAAGAGTGAAGAGAGTATAGAGTATATAGTAAAGATATATATACAAAAATATGTGTTTAATTATATATATCATATTTACCATTAGCAATGAAAAATGCAGGCAAGGAGATCCCAGCGTAAGAGCTTCCCCAACTTTCAAATTCGTCGGAGGATTACACAGCCCCACAAAAAAAAAAAAGTGTCATGATCTGGGTATGCGGCATATGCAGTTATATAGATTTTGGGTCGCTGATTCCGAATCCGGCGTCAGAATTTCGTCATCACGTCTGGATTTCGACATAACCTCAAAAAACTGAAAAACCTTTCAATGGCCCCCAAAAGTTATAGCATCCTGATCCGGGCATGCGATATATGTTTTAATACGATATGTATTTTGGCCTTCTAAGCTCGAATCCGAAGTCAAAATTTACCTAGCACGTCTCAGTTTCGACTTAACCTCAAAAAACTCGAAAATTTTTTAAAGCTCCAAAAAATAATGGGGGGTTATGATCGGATAGTGCGATATATGTTTATATATGTTTTTTGACCTTCCAAATCCGAATCTGAAGTCAAAACCTGCCTATCACGTCGGAATTTCAACCTAACCTAAAATTTTTTTGAAAAACTTTCAAAATTTTGAAATTTTTGATCATGGATTATGGCATTTGGTGAATTATGTACAGTCACGTTTTCATTTTTTGTTTTTTATTTACTAAATTAAAGATTTGAAGTAAAAAATCATTACTCATATGAAATTTTTCAAAAATCTGATAAAATAACGGTCAAAAGGACTTGTATCAACGGGAAATTTTTTTATATCATATACAAATATACCCTTATCTAATATTAAAAACAGTTTCAAAATTTCAAAAATTTTTGAAAAATTGTTTAGGTTAGGTTGAAATTTGGACGTGATATGCACGTTTTGACTTCAGATTCGGATTTGGAAGGTCAAAAAACATATATAAACATATATCGCACTATCCGATCATGACCCCCCATTATTTTATGGGGCCCCAAAATATTTTGGAGTTTTTTGAGGTTAAATCGAAACTTAGACGTCTACTGTAAGTTTTGACTTCGGATTCGGCCTTAGAAGGTCAAAATACATGTTAAGGCATATATCGCATGACCAGATCAGGATTCTATATCTTTTGGGGCATATTTAAATGTTTTTCAGTTTTTTGAGGTTATGTCGAAATCCAGACGTGATGGCGAAATTCTGACGCCGGATTCGGAATCAGCGACCCAAAATCCATATAACTGCATATGCCGCATACCCAGATCATGACACTTTTTTTTTTTGTGGGGCTGTGTTATAGATCTGATAGATCCATTCTTTATAGTCAGACAACATCGTACAAACACACCCTGACACTGGCAAAGATAAATCAGGTTGGCGCTGCCTCCCAATGATTTGTTGAAGAGAAAGAATGTGGCACCTGTCGCTTGGTCAAATGCAAATTTGATGCCAACTTCAAGCAGAGCAGGAACTTGGTAAACGAAGACGGGAGCCAACCGCATCTGCCACTCAAAAGTTTCAACTGCAACTGCAGAGTGTGTTGAAAGAAGAAGAAGAGACGGGAGAGCTGATGGGGATATAGGAGGAAGTATCGTTGGCAAGGGCACTTCAAAAGCTCTGCCCATATTTGAGCAGTCAGCCAGTAAGAAAACCAAAAATAAAAATAAAACTATTACAAAATTCGTAAAAATCTATGATGGCATTTTTTTATATATTTATTTTATTAGGAATACACTGAGAAGCAATATTGTGACGAATATTTTGCATAATTTTAAAAAAGTTTCATCAGTTTAATTCAAGATTTGAATACATTTTTCATCAGTTTGATTCAAGATTTTTTTACAGTCTATATATAGAATAATGAGCTCGTTAAAATTAAAACCACAGTCTATGTTTAACATAAAATAAATTTATAATAAAATAAACTCGTTAAAATTAAAAATTCTCGATAATTTAAACTGTTTCTATGCATCGTATATATGACAAGTAATATGAATTAAAATAAAAAGTAAAATAATTAATAATAAATTAACTGCCCCTCTAACTTACTGTATTATTCTTTTCAGTGTAGTAACTTGGTAAATATGCCAAACAACACGCTGGAACAAGTAAAACACAAACAAAGCAGGAGAATGAATTGAAGGAGTAACCGAGGAAAAAGGTAAGCTGCATGGAAAGGGGGGTGGGGGTAAGGGCGCGGACAGGGGCAGGGGGAAAAGCTGCCAGCCAACAAATTTAAAATGTGAAAAGTTTTGCCAGTAGTTGCTGAAAATTGGAAAATGGGAGACGGCGAACCGAACGAACCGCAGCTAAAGAGATAGAACAAAGTCGTCTGCGGCATTGCCGTTGCTTTCTTTGTCTGCACAAGAAAGAGAACGAGATAAAGAGAGAGAGAGAGCGTGAGCAGAATGGGTGCAAAAAGGTGAAAACCGTGCGCAGATATACGAGAGTGATACGAGATAGAGACACACCAGATACGGGCGAACGAAGGACTTGATGATTTGTTATAGAGCTGCCAACTGCCGCTGAGATTTTCTTTGTGGTTTCGACTTCTTTTGATAAAGCACAGCCCCCGCACCCACACCCGCACCCGCAGCCGCCACCACCTGGGCACCTGAGTGGTGCCCCCACCTTCACTTCAAAATGTGTGCTGCAGTTGAAGGCGTCTGCCAACCCTGCGAGCAACTACAAAGAACGACCAAACCAAAGGAAACCAAACCTATCGCCATTTTGCCAGTCAGTGGGAGACGCCCACGCGCCGGGGGAAATAAGGGCGCACACATATTATGAAATATGATGAAATATGAAATGATATTCCACCCCGCAATGCTTGCGCAATCGCAAAGCAAGCACCCTTCACCTTCTTTGAGACATGGCAGCACTTTGGGCCACTTTACGGCACTCTTGGTGGATGCCAATGAAATTGCGGCTTGGCAAAATATTATTGCAACAATGCCACAAAGCGATGTCAGTCCGTCAGTCGTCTGTCTGTCTGTCTTTCTGCCAGCATCATCAATCAAACGCACTCTCGAACATGCTCGAGAGCATCCATCGAATCATCATCCAATCACCGAATCACCCAATCGCTCAGCCGTAATGCTCACTACGCCACTAGCCACAGAACAGAAACAACAATTTTCCAATTAAGCGACCAAAAATTTGAGCATATGATGAATATTGACGATAAGAGGCCAAATGAGATGGAGCAGTCCAGGAGAAGATGAACAAGCTGAAGAAGAGCAGCGCATCGCTTCTCGCTCGCTCGTAAAATGTGCAAATAAATCGCACAATTGTTTTCCCTTCACCCTCCTCTGCTTCTGCTGCCGAATGAAACTAAAAGTTATCTGCGGCCAAAGCCAAAACAAAGAAACTTTCATTTCCAATTTTCTTGATGTATTCAATTATTTACGCCCTCTTGAGCACAGGATTTGGTCTGTGCGTGTGCCAGCTGCACATACACACGCAATACATACATACATATGTACATATATATAAGTGTACAACGGATAGTTGCCAGTGGTGCCTTTATACTTCAGAATCTAAATCAACAGGAAAGTCAAACTACCCATGTCCGTCTGCGCTAGTTTTCTAATCATAAATGATCTTTTTTTTGGGATTCCTCGGATTTTGAAAGACTCCTTGCAAAATATTTTCGAGTCAAACATTTCCTTATGTTTGAGTAATTTTCAATTCGAATGTTTCAAGTAATACTTATTATTATAAACTAACTTGCATCATAGTTTTTGCATACATACCATATTTTACATACGAGTATGTTTTTTTTTTGAATGAAGAAATCATCCACTTAGAAACGTCGGATAAGAAAAAAAATTGCACTAGAAGATTTCTACTGGCCTACTCTTGGGAAATCCGAGGTGATCCCAAATTTCATGATTTTTATTTTTTCGCTCAAAAAATAATGATTATTCGTTGAGTGAAAAAAATTTCGACTACAAAATACAAATTATTTGTTGAGCGTTATTTTTTTCGATTAATAGGATCGCTCAATTTCGGATTATTCCTCTCCCAAAGAAGTTTTTAGAAAAATTTTGATACATACTTATGGAGTTCACCGAGGGGTATCTATTTTAATTATTTTTAATCTCTTTGATTATTGGTTTTCATTTGAAAAGTGTATTTTATTAAAATCTTTGTTATAAGAGGTGTAATCGTAGTTTGAGCGATATTTTCGACCGGCAAAAATAACGCTCAACAAATAATCATTATTTTTTGAACAAAATTTTTTTCACTCAAAAATAATCATTATTTTTTGAAGGAAAAAAATAAAACTCAGTACATAATAATTATTTGTTGAGCTTTAAGATTTTTTGAGTGATTTTTACGGTCCCTGATTTATTTAAATAAAGAAACCAAAACCATTCAAAGTGTGCGAAATCGTATAAGTATATATAGAAACTGAAACGAATTTAATAAGTGTTCTTAAATCTACTTACCACAGTAAAAAACAAAGCATGAGAAATTTTCCTTTTAGCACCCGTTTTACTGCTCCACAGCAATCGAAAACAATTTTGTTCCTTTTATTTGTTTCAAACTTCAATTTAATGACTACAATATTTTACTTCATTAAGAATAGTTTCCATGTACGAACATTTATTTTCCACTTTTAAGTTATAGATCGTGTCATCAATATATTATTTTGCATGTATAAATGTATTACTAAGATTGGCACCACCAGTTTAGTCAATGCCCGAAGCACTCTCATCTCCTCATTTGCAAAGTCTTTTCAGAAGTTTCTGTAGTGCTTTCACTTGGCCTTTTTTTATAGAATGCTTAGATATCCTTGTGTGGGATGCACCCATTCGCCATACCTCTTGGCTCTGTTAAAATGCCTAGGATCCTTGAGACCAGGATGTATTGCTCCACCAGGGTGTATCCTTTCATGTTTCACAGAGTGGTATATACTCAAGTTATTCTTAAAAAGATATGAACGGTTTCTGTTGAGTTCGATGTTGAGCCGAACCGTCCTTTGATCTGTTCAAGACACAACTGGAGACTCAATTAATAACATATCCATAATTGTTTGACTATCAGTATGTATACATACATATGTTTCATCCATAACGTTCTTATATTAAATTTGAATATCCATCTGAGCGCATTTTGGTTTCAATATCCAGTATTTTCTTCTTCATCTCTATTTGTTCATTTCTTACACGAAACATTTCAGCAGCTCGAATGGATTCGTTTTGGTAAAACCTTTGCTGCAGTTGACTCAAAATCATTCTCTCCTTCACCATCTTTTGTTTTCGCCTGTGAGACTTCTTTGGCAATCTGCAGATCATCCCTGACTTTGGCTGCAAAATTGGCTGTTCGTAAGCGGCAACAGATTCGTTTTGTACGCAGGGCTAATAAATACAGTTTTGTTACAAACTTACAATGATATTAATAGAAAGCTAATAATAATTACCTCTTCGAATTCAATACATTCAAACAATTCAACTTTGATTGGCGCAGTCCCGGAATTCGTGGCTGGAAAAACATGCTTTGATAGAAAAATATGCTCATCTAGGAAACGTTTTATACATACCTTCAATTGCGTATAATATGCCTTCCTCTGTCATATTTGAAAATGGTTTTTGAACTATTAAACAAAATATCTTTGCATTTAAAGTTTGTTTACATTTTTTGCTGCAGGGCTACATGCAATTTAAAAACCCTAACTAATTTAATTTAGCACGAGTTGGCACCACCTTAGCAGACAGACTGGCAGCACTTTGGCATTCACAATGAAGAGCAACGCAAGTTGAACGGTCACATTGCAATCAAGAATCTATAAACGCAGCCACGGCGTTTCTGCTCTTCTTGGTAAATTTGTTCTTCAATTAGTTAGTAAACAGTGATATAATTAAAATGACTTGAATAACTCTGAGACTACAAACAATCAATTTTTTTTTTTTTTTTTTGAAATTTTTTTTGGCACGTGAAAAGTATTTATAAGTAATTAGCTGCTAAGTGAAACAGTGCAACTGCTACAACTACAACAACAACATGTGAAGAGAGAGAGAGGAATGCCAGGCTTCAAAATAATTGCAAAAACCGGTGAAAAAGTACAGTACAATTGTTGAAAAACATTGTAAATATAGTAACATATATTGCTGGACAATTGTTAAAATCACGTGGCATAGCAGCAGCAGGCGACAACACACAACAGTTTGGCCAGCGGAGCCGCCGCCGACGGGGCTGTAAACAAACCCTCGACGTTTGTACAGTTTCACACACACACAAACACACATAGACACACACACATACAAGAACCGGCACATCAACAATGGAGGCGCAAAGAGTTTACATAAAGATCATGCGGATGGCGCTAAAGTCCAGCAAGGACATGTCCAGACGACGTCTCGAAGAGCTGAACTCCGCCCTCGGTCATCTGCGGCAACTGTTGTCGTGTGTCGTCTGCTGCCAACTGCTAATGGATCCGTACAAGCCAAAGGGACGACTCTGTGGTCACCATGTCTGCCGTCTGTGCCTGCGCGGTCGCAAACGTCTTCTGCCAAGTTGCACTGAGTGTCAGGATTGCTTTGACTTCAGGACCTATGAGGAGAACAAATCGATGGCCGTGCAATTGCTGTGCTACAAGACACTGTGTGTTCATCTAATGCAATCCTCACTGTACGTTCAACTTGTCGGCCACCATCCAGATCTCTTTCATGAAGTTCATAGGCCACGAATCCGGTTGCCCGACAAGTCAACGCAATGGTTCATTCAGGAGGGCGCCAGGTATGATGACATGCGTGACACGTTCTTAACCCAGCCGGAGCTGCCGTTTCCCAAGAATATGCCCGTCTCGCTGCCAGCCGAAACGCCACCCACAACGGCAGCGACGACTCCAGAACTACCCTATGAACAGCATATGCCCGAGCAGCTCTCAATTACGGACATTGAGCTGGAGGCTGCAGCGACGGCGGAGCAGGCACACTTCACACATCCGCTGCCCATGATGACAGCTGCCGGTGCACGCATGTTGTCACATCACAGTCATCACATTGCCCCGCAACCGCAGCAGCAGCACCATCACCACCAGCAGCAAGTGATAATCCCAACTGGATATATTGCTGATCCCACATGGACGGAGCAGGTGGACTTGTCGGGTTCGTTCTCCAATTACACCACATATGTAATTCCCAGTGGCAGTGAGCTGCACATGCCGACAATTGGTCAGGTGGTGCAGATACCGCAGCAGGAGTTGGTACAGGCAACGCTGGAGCCTGCCGCGTTGACTGAGATTGTGCCCACCTACAAGCGACGACATGCCGACATGCTGGCCGAGGAAATGGAACAGCAGCAGCAGGAACAGAAAGAAGCAGAAGACTTGCGACAAATGCAGCAGGAGCAGGAGCAGGAGCCTTCTCCAATCAGACAGACGACCTACAAGCGACGTCATGCCGACGTGCTAGCTGAGGAAATGGAGCAGCAGCAACAGGAAGAGCAGGAAGAAGCAGAAGCATTACAACAAATGCAGCAGCAGGAACAGGAGTCACCACCAAGGAGACAGGCGAGTATACGAACGACTCGTCTCAACCCAAAGCCGACCATCATATCGTCAGTGCAGGTCAAACCACCATCAGTCCCAGCAGCAGCAGCCCCAGTTGCAGCAGCAGCAGCCCCAGTTGCAGCAGCAGCAGCCCCAGTTGCAGCAGCAGCAGCACCACCACCAGTTGTTCCCAAGCCCGTTCCCGTTGCCGTGAAAGCGACAGCGGATGTGAAGCCCCAAGCTAAAGCTGTCTCCACACCCACAACGGCAAAGACAGTCGAGTCCCCCGAGCAAGAAGAGAAGACAAAAGAGTCGCGCAAGCCGCGCATCTGCCGCTGTGGCACCTCACGTGCTCCTGGTCCAGCCACGTGCCGCAATGGACGCTGTGTTTGCTACACCGCTGGCTTCTCCTGTGAAGGTTGCAAATGCATAGGCTGCAATAATCCGCATACGTACTCAGGCGAAACCAGCGACGAAGATGAGGAGGAGGAGGATGTGAATATGCTTGAAGACCTAGTCGAATCTTCTCCACCAGCAACTAGAGAACCAGCAGAAGCTGCGCCTGCCGCAGCAGCACCGGCACCAGAAGTTGAACCCGAGGCAGCTGCAATGCAGACCACATACACACTGGTGCCGCTGGATAACCTGCAGCAGTCGCAGCTTCCGCTGGTGATCGTGCAGAACGAGAGAGGCGAATATCAATGTATGTAGACAGATTGAGTTGATGCTTCCTTCAATTTTATACTAATTACTTTCCTTACATTGCAGGTTTTAACATGTTCAATGGCTCTGAGCCACTGCATCCTACTCTGGCTGGCTTCAAGCCAGTTCTGTTGCAGAATAACGATGGTAATAGCTCTGTGCCCCAGTACGCGTATGTGATGCCGCAGGCATTCAATCCCCAGCCACAGCAAACAGAATTGTCCCCAGTGCCGTCGGCGCCAAAGAAATTCAAACCAAGCGTTGCAGATCCGGTGCCAACTCGTGTGAGTTCCACATCAGTGGATGGTCTTGTCAGTGGCGGTTGCAGGACCAAAGCTGCCGCCGGCGACAGCATCGACAAGGCTGATAAGGCGCATTCACTGTTCGAGAACATAATGTCTGGCTCAGATGATTTGTAAGATAACCATACTATATACTGCCTCAGCTTAGCATCGCTGGTATCTCTCGTGTATGTGTATGTGTGCGTGTCTGCATAGTCGTCACTCTGTACTGTATTCCTAGCCTAGTTGCCATGTCTAGCTTGTCGCGTCTTTAGGTAGAGCAACTCTCAATTGCTTTTAATGTTTATATTGCCCTGTACCTGCGGTTGATCCCGTCTACCTACGTACGCCATATGGTGGGCGACCCACAGGTACGGGGCATCCTTAAGTCTGGCATTAACCTTTCACATTATCGTCATTTCAGATTTTGCATAAGTTTTATGATTCTTCAAGGTTTAACCGATGTCACTGTATGCAAGAATCAACAGATCTATTTAATCTTTTCCCAAAATTGAAAAATATTTTCCACTCTATCTCTCTCTCTAAGTGATAATTGTATTGTACATGGAAAAACGATGAGTGGAAGTGGAAGGCGCCGCAGGTTCTGAAAAAAGCAATAGTCACTCACATTAAGTCTCGTTCAACGAACAACGAATCCCGAAATAATCGGGGAAAATACCTATGTATAAAATTATATATGCTTCCCTTTATTACTGCGGTCGCTGTAAACCAAAAACAAAAAAAAAAAACAATTTTTTTTATAGCATAAAAAAATTTTTTTCATATCTATAAGACAATTTTTTTTATAGATTTAAGAATATGTACGTATATATGTATATTTACGTATCTATAAATTTGTATATTATTTGATGTATTTTTTTATTATTTTAAGTCATTAGCATAAGTTACAAACCTTTTTTTTAGCACGAACCCTATTTTTTTTGGCACGAAACACTTTTTTTTTGAGCACGTGAGAAACCCATTTTTTTTTCTTAAATTTAAGATTCCATACTACAATCAAATTGCAATAAACATAATTATATTTTGCAAGGTGATGCAGTGTTTATTTTTATTTACATTTGTATTTATTATTATAAACAAAGTGATGAAAGAGGCTTGTCCGTCCCCACAAAACGTAAACAGCTGAATTTGTTGGAACGCCTAGATCTTAGAGACTGTAAGCTCTAAGATCATCAAATTTCATATCAAAATATCTTAACCTTCCACGCAGTTGGTTTCAAAATTTAGCCACGGTCTTCTTTCACTGCCGTACAAATTAAAAAAAAACAATATTTGTACGTATTATTTGCGCAATAAAAAAAAAATTAAGACTGATCTGTCCGGAAAAAGGCTGTCTTGGCAGTCCTGGTGTGCACAAATGCGCCGTAATAATTAATGATTTATGAAAGTAGAGTTTTGGATTTTCGTGCGCCGCCTGTAAATATGCAATTAAAAATGTAAATGGCAGAGTCAAGAGTACTCGACTAGTTTTCTTAGTACTGTTCACACTTTGAAGAACTATCTAAAACTTCTAAGTTGCACGTTCTCTCTCTGTGTCTTGCTCTATCTTCCTCTCTCTATCTCTCTTTTTGTGTCTGTCGAGACTCGCGCTCTGAGATTAATCGGCTCTCGGGCCTGTGGCGACTGCTGTGCGCCCTTTTGATAAGCCAGCGCTCTGTGTGTGAAGTGCCTCATCTCATCATTATCTGTTGATTAACTCGTGCGACAGTCGTCGCTTTAAGTCCGAGCCGAGTGGAGGCTTAGCATCCGCGTTTGAGTCGTTTTCTGTTGTTGTTGTTGTCTGATGCTGTTGCTGATAAGCGGAAATTAAAAAATATAAAAGTTATATATAAAACTGTGAAAGTAACGTAGATGAAGATGAAGTTGCAGATAATCCTGCTCGTAACGATCTTAACTCTTAGCAGCCACGTGCAGGCGCAGGATGAGAATTATGGTGAGTAAATAGTAGTGTGCTCTATGTGTATGAGTGTGTGTGTGTGTGGCAGAGATTAACTCAATGATCGGTTGAACCTTGTCACCCGCAGCAGGCAGCGAGACTGATGATGATGCGCAGAACAATATCGAAGCAAGCAAAAACGGAACAGCAGCTCTGATCTTGATGATGTTGGATCATTACAAGCAAAAGGATCCCGTTGGCATACCCGGCGCCCCTGTAGAGGATCCCATGCTGGCGCCCGACATGGCCAAGAGCATTGGCATGGCCAATCTGAACATGAAGAATGTCAAGGCTTACGGAATGTCCAAGTTTCGTGTGGATAACATCGATGTGGACTTCAAGGAGATGAAGGTAAGTGTAGCACAATAACTTACTTGTATCTCATTGATAATCCCTGACATCTCTTGCAGGTTGATGCAGGCATCCAACTGGATCAGCTATTGGTCAAGGGTGACTACGTGCTGAAATCCTTCTTTACCTCAGCCAATGGTCCCTTCACTGTTGTCCTGAAGAAGGTCTTCATACAGGGCACAGCCGGTTTGAGTGTAGAGCGGGATGGACAATTGACCGCAGAGCATCTCAAGATGGATATTACATTTGGGGACATGACAATGGATTTCCAGAATCTTGGATTCTTGGGTTCCGTTTTCCAGGGCATCATCAATTCCGCCCCCAATTTGGTGTTTGATGTGATGAAGCCCTTCATGTTGCAGGAGGCGGACAAAAAGTTCCGTGAAGGAGTTAACCCGCAGATCGAGAAACTCATGGGTGATCGTCGATTGCCCAATTCGATTACCCCCCTGGACAGTGCCATCGCTGAGCTGCGCAAGATGGTGCGTCAGAACGGCAATGATCCCTTCCATGTGGCCGACATGAATCGCACTATGGGTGTGTTCAGTGTTCAGCTGTCGAACACATGGATCTATGGCATCTCTAGTTTCTATCGTGTGGGCGACATCAAGGCCGCGATGAGGAACAACAGTGTGTCATTTCGTTTCCAACTGGGCACACAAGAGATTACCGGCGCCGGCCAGTGGGAGGTGGGATTCGGTCTGATCACCCGCATTGGGCATGTACAGTTCACGGTGCAGCACATACGCGCCACTGTGGAGATTAGCTACCATGCTATCGAGCAGCGGGGCACCATCGATGATCTGCAGCTGGACATGGGTAACATTCAGGTGCGTTCCGATGGCGCCGGCACCTTGGACTACATCATGGAATTTGTCGTCAATGTGCTGCCCAATCTGTTGCGCTACCAGATCATGGATGCCATCGAGAATCCCATCAAGCAGCGTATACAGGAGAAGCTCAACACCATCGATGTGGAGGCTGAGATTCGCTATTTACAGCAGTTCGAACAGCCCAACGGCACTTTTGATGTAGATTTTAAGCAATATCTTACCAAATTTATGAACTAAGTGTTATTATAAAAGGAAATAAATAAATGTCAGCATAATAACATTAATAATTGACAAGATTCAATATTTTTAAAACTTATCAATAGGTTTCTGCGCGCCAAATCTAGCTTTTTTTGATGGAGGGAATCATCCTAGAGGAAATTGAATATTCAATTTTTGTAATTTTCTTAATATTTGTATTTATTTATATATAAATAATATAATTCATTTTATTGAAGCAACTCTGTGAGCAGCAACAAATACATAAATGAATAAAGGATTTAGAGGAATGTGCTTAGGGTTCCTTGACCGAAAAGCAAAGCATTTGCAGTCGCATATTGCGCTTCACACGTTCCAGAATTTCATCCGCCTTGCGCTTCTGCTCCCCATTGAGTGGCGGACTGATGGCCTCCAGTGCCTCCATAAAGTAATTTCTGCAAGGGGAATAAATTTTAAAACAATTGTAGATCCAAGTTTAAATGATTTCAACTCACTTGGCCGTCTCATTGGCGTAATTCTCCAGGGCATCTCGCAGCAATCTTATGTCCACATGGGCCTGTATAGCTCCCGTATAGCTAAAGCGTTGCACACAGCTCATCAGACGCGCCAGTTCCTCGGAAATCGTCTGCACAATGGACTCTAATATGGGACGCAGCAGGGAAGGCGAAATGCTGTAGATTTCCGAATAGACACCGACAAGATTATCGCAGCACTCGTGCGCATACGGACGCAGTTGTCCCAGTCCGATTTCCATCTCGTGATCCCATTGAAAGCGCCCCAGATACATGGAAGGTTCAATGGTGCCCACCAGTGGATCACCCTTGTGCTCTACATACTCCTCCAGCAGATTGGTAAACAACTGATTGACATTGTAACGCGCCGTTTCGATGGCCAGCGTAGGCAGTGGATAACCATAGCGTACAAACAGTCTTCCAATGTGCGGGAAGAAGCTCTTGTTGCAGTACGCATAGTTGGCCAGGCAGCAGAGCATGCGCTGCTCCCAGTTGACTGCTGCGCTGCCGACGCCCGCCGACACAGAGTCGGGCTGCTGAGCATTGGGAAACCCGAGCAGCTGAGAGACATTATGCGTGGGCGTCTCGTCGTCGTGTGCGGGATATGCCAGCTCTGCAATGACTCCACTGAACGCGGAGAGCAGCTCCTGCAGTCGTTGCGAAACCTCACGTTGTCCATCCGATTGTGGTTCCAGCAGATTACCCTCACGTGCCTCAGGTTGCATGCAAACCGTTTGCACCTCATCTAGTGTTTCTACCAACAGCGATTCCAGTGCAGCTGGCAACATTGTGGCCCCCGGATACTCCTCCACACTCATCTCCCATGTCTCCTGCACGCCCAGCTTCTTGCAGCGATCTGTGGCACGTTTAAATATGATGGAGAAGCAAAACAGACGCACTTCATCGATTAACTTCTGTATAATGTCCAATGCCTCCGATGGAAGATCCAGTCCAATGAGCGTGGCATATGCAATTCTCGTGTAACGCAAACATTGCGGTATCCAAGGAAGAAAATGATGCGTGGCCGAGGAGGAACCAATGGGCCAGGACAGGCCGCTCGTCTGGCGTAGGGTGCGTTGATCGGCGGCAATGAGTATGGCCAGGCGCAAGTAGACACAGAACTTCTCAATGGCATTCAGCACCATGCGCTTGAAGTCTCCCGGCTTGGGATCGTGCGGTCCACGCAGCTCTCCCGTGAAGTAGAGCTGACCCAGGCGCCATAGATCGGGTAACTGAGAGGCAGCAATATCGCATATCTCCTCACAGAAGTTGACACGATTCGGTGCTTGGCTGGGATCGCGACTCTTTCCCTTCTCCTGTGTGGCTGCATCCTTGGTCGCATGCTGTTCAAATGTCTGGCGGAAGGTGGCCTCTAAGTATTTTGCACGCGCCTCTATTGCATCCCATGCAGGATCCGCATTGCGCAGCCGGTCACCAATGGGTGTACCGCTTTGCTGCAGCTCCAGACTGGTCAGCGCCTTAATCAGCTTCTTCTGCTGCTCCACACTCTGCGGCATCTTCACTACCTTCTCGTGCAACTGGCGACGTATTAACAATATACGTTGATCGACCTCCTCCAACACCTGACGGAATATAGCCAACTCCGTTTTGCCAAATAGATTCTTGGCGCGCGAATAATCATTCACCACAATATCATATTCTCCGGCCTTGGCGCGACGATCCACTGTATTAGGCAAGCAGAAGAGAAACTTGTGACGCGACAGCGCGAAGAGCACAGAGCGTGTGGAGTCCGCCTTCTCCTTGCGCACCAGCACATCCGTGAAGATCTTCTGTGATTCGCTGATGGAGTCTGCAATGAGGCCAATGGAGAATAAGGGAACGAGATACTAGCGACCCTACTTACTCTCAATAGACTGTTCGAGTATGTTTAGTGGTTCCCTGCCATACACCTTAACATCCTCCTGCAGCTTATCTCTAATGTTCATCAGCGTGTCCAGTTGGTCAATGACAGAGCCGGCATTGGATTTCAAAAATGATAATTGACCTTCTTTTTGACTCTCCACCTTGCGCTTCAGATAGGCCAAACCCGCCTTAAGATCTTCAAACGATGTGGCTAAATGATTCTCGAGCAGAAACCAAGCTGGAGAGAAGTTCTCCTGTGACAAATCACCGCTGGCATCGGGAAACAAATCACGCAAATCTTCGGGTATTTTCTGCTCATTGCCTTCGATGGAAAGTCCCAATGGATCCTCCTGCGTGAGACCAGATTGCGCAAGTGTACGTCTGCCCCATGCAAAGTTCTGTGACGGTGACTCCTCAATCCACACAGCTGACTCCTTAAGTGGACCAATTGTCTCATGATATGCTCGAAATTGCACTGTGGAAGTGCCCACTCCACCGCTAATGGTTGTCACTATGATGTCACCTTTACCCTTTGCCGGCCCAGTACGTGCTATGATTTTGTTGGGAGATTTCCACTCCGCCGAAAGCAAACAATCCGAACCGCAGATTTTAAGACCTTAAAATATGTAAATACTCATGTAGAAAAGGGGCCGATGACGATGACAACAACAGTAATGAAAATACCAATTAAATCCTGCACACGGGTGCCCAGGAATTCACCACGAATAATGACACGCGTGCCGGGAGGACCCTCCTTGGGCGACAGACCCGTTACCACCGGCTGTGGGGCCATTTCGACCAGATAAATTAAATAACAAAAATAATGAACAACGCCTAAGGAGACACAAAACACAGTAAAAGCGAAATAGAGATGAGAAAATGCCAAACCCCTATAGACTTCTAATCGTTAATCGATTAATTACTGCAGCGAAAACAGTGTGTACACACAAGTGCAGCTGATCAATAAACGAGCCAAAACAGCTGTTGTTCTGGCTCGGCGTTGCTTCAGCAGGAAAATGGATGACGTCGCCAGCGCGCAAAGTGAAAATGAGAATTTGCGGAAAATTCGTAACCGTTTAATGAAATGGGAGTCCAAAACAGATCCCCTTGCAGCGCTAAGCGCCCAGCAGGAGGAGCATTTGGAAGTACTCTCCAATTTGTGGCGCGAAGAGGAAACAACAGTAAGTCAAAGTTGGACATGTAAATCCCGATGCTGATATCGTTTTTTTTTTTATTTGTTTATAGTCGACGATCTTGACCACACCTACTAAAGAGATAGCGCCAGTGAAGAGTAGTAAAGAGGTTGACATTCAGCTGCCGGCCGAGGGACTCCAGAATATCAATGATTTTCTATTGTGGTTCGTCAACGTCAACTCGGAGATCGAGCAACGTGGCGATGCCAACTACCACAAGTATTTGCAGCAACTGGAACAGCGCAAGGCTGAATGTTCACATATGCTTACACAAATCTCAGTAGCCATGGAGCGTCTCGGTTCCCTCAGTGCAGAGTACGAGTTTGTATCGCAGAAAACCAGTGCACTGAACACAGCCAGCGAGCAACTCATCGATGAACAACAGAAGCTGCAGGAGCTAAGCAATGAAATCCAACGACGTCTGCACTATTTCAGTCAGGTTGAACTGTTAAATCAACGGCTACAGAGTCCCACGTTGTCAGTTGCCAGCGAAGCATTCCGCGAGTGTCTCAACAAAATCGATGACTGTCTCAATTATCTAGCGGAGCATGTGAGTTCCATGAGTACCGAGTCGTAGGCCATAAATCTATTTAAGTTCTCCATTTATAGCCCAACTTCAAGGATGCATCTACCTATAATGTCAAGTATAAACAGTGCCTGGCCAAGGCAACTGGCCTGGTGCGCAACTATGTGGTCAACGTCATCAATCAGGCTACTGAGGCTACTCTGAATCCTCGCAATACAACAGCAGATGCCTCATTGCAAGCACCCGATGCTGCTTTTGCTTTATACTATGGAAAATATCAAACATCTGCGGCTAAGGTGAAGCGTGTGGCGCAGCTGATTGAGTCGCGCTTGGAGAACAGCAGCAGCAGCGAGTATGCCCAGCTTATGACGGACTTGCAGCAACATTACTTGGCACAGCGGGCTAGTGTCATGTCCCCTGCTGTTAATCAATCCATACAGAACGTTAAGAATGCCCACAAAGGAGATCATTGCTCCCTAACTCGTAGTGCATGCGCATTTCTCGTCCACGTCTGCCAGGATGAGCAGCGCCTCTACTATCAGTTCTTTGGCACAGGCGCACCACATTTGACGTGAGTAAAGAATATACTTTACTTTTTAAAGGTATTTCTAAATTCATCTTCAACTTGTAGAGTTTATCTGGAGGGTTTGTGCACCATTCTGTATGACACGATGCGCCCGTTTATCATACACATCAATCACTTGGAAACGCTGGCCGAGATTTGCTCTATTCTGCGCATTGAAATGATCGAGGAGCATGTACAACAGAGTCGTATGTTATGAGAGGATCTTTTTTTTCTATTTCTAATCACCTTTTCATTCCATCAGCTGCTGCCCTCGAAGCTTTTGCGACAATTGCTCACCAGTTACTACAGGATGTTCAGGAGCGTTTGGTATTCCGTGCACATTTGTATCTGCAGTCCGATATACAAAACTATAATCCCTCAACTGGGGATTTGGCATATCCCGAGAAGCTGGAAATGATGGAAGTATGTGCTGAGATTGCTAACTTGATGTTACCTTATATCTTTCACTCTCTCCACACAGAGCATTGCATTGTCCCTGCAGGAACCCACTCAATTACGCCGCACGGAATCGCGTGCATCTGTGATGTCCAGCGAGGCAGAGAGTGTAGACACAGCCTACAGGGTTAAACAAATGAGTAAGTTGCTTAATCATCAGCCTAGTCCTCAGCTCTAATTTGTTCTTCCTCTGCTTAGATTCACCCGCTGATCTACACGGCATGTGGTACCCAACAGTGCGACGCACCTTGGTCTGTCTCTCGCGCCTCTATCGTTGTGTGGATCGACCCATTTTCCAAGGGCTATCCCAGGAGGCATTGAAGCTGTGCATACAAAGTGTATCGCAGGCTGCGGTCAAGATTTCAGCCGCCAAGACTCCCATCGATGGAGAGCTCTTTGAAATCAAGCACTTGCTTATACTACGCGAGCAAATTGCTCCATTCCGTGTTGATTTCACGGTAAAGGAAACCTCTTTGGACTTCAGCAAGGTGAAGACAGCTGCCTTTGGTCTGCTGCAGAAGCGTAAACAACTCTTCTCGATGGGCAGTAACAATGCGTTGCTGGAATTCTTGCTAGAGGGAACGCCACAGATTAAGGAGCACTTGCTTGACTCTCGCAAGGAAGTAGACCGACAGCTGAAGACTGTGTGTGAGCAGTACATTAAGGATGCTGTACACATGCTGGTGGGACCACTTGTTACATTCCTCGAGAGGGCACAGGCGCTACTGGCACAAGATACATCCAAATCTCCGAGTACAACAGCACAAGAGTCGTCAACTGCCAGCAAAGTGAACTTTGTGTTGCGACAAAGCTCCTGGGCAAGTCCACAGCAGATTAGCAGCATCATACAAGAGACTCAACGTCTAATCAAAGCCAAGCTGGCTGTGTTGCAGCGATCTATGCAGCTCTACTTGAGCAATCGTGATACGGAGTTTATTATCTTTCGCCCCATACGCGTAAGTTCTCTAAATATTCCCAAAGTTATTTCCCTAATTCGTCTTTCAATTTCTGTAGAACAACATCATTCAAGCCTTTGTTAAATTGGAGCAATTGTTGACCACAAATGGCTACTCAACTGATGATATGATCATTACAAGCTGTCCCTCTGCGGAGCAGGTGTCCATTTTATTGTCCAGTGCCAGCATATTGGCCGCTGAGGGCGTGGCAAGTTTTGCGGCCGCAGCACGCAAAATAAGCACCTCGTCATCTGTCGAGGGAGCAACTGTGGGCAGAAAATTAAGCACCATTTCCAACAAGGCAGAGCCACAACAGACACCACAGAATGTGGTTGAGGAGGAGCCGGAGAGCGTAGAGCAGGCGGCAGTCAGTGCTGAGTAATTTGCAATATATGTAGTCCCTACGAAGCCCCCTACTATATAACTCCCATTGTATTTATAAACTACTAAGCAATTCAAAATGTATGTATATTATTATTACAGTTTAATCTTTCCACGTAGAGCTTAATGTAGAGCCTGCTTTATTTGGACAGAGGAGCAACAGGCTCAAGTAAATTATATTTGCTAGCGAATGTGACGAAGTCAATATAAATTATCAACATTAATTAAATTACAAATTACAACAAAATGACAACTAGTAGTTCAGTTTATCTAACAACCTAACAGTAGTAGGGCAGCTCGCACTAGCCGCTGGTCAAGTGATGAAGTAAGGGGTGTTCCTCATGGGATGAAGTGAGACATGTTCCTTCTAGGAAAGTGAGCATTTATCTTTTGCACTTCCCCCCACAGTTGTTGTGCGCTGTGTATTATTTGCGGCAGCTGTGCCACGTTGATTGCTATCGGCAACGTCATCTTGTTCCATAATGGACAAAGCCAGGGCACGTGCCAAAGCCTCATCCTCCGTCTAAAAAGAAAAAATCTAAATTAGTTAGGAATTAAAATGCAATTCCATTAACCTTACCATATTTCCTTGTATGTTTTGAACCTGAGTGGCGGACTGGGCCACAGCCACTGGTGGTGCCTGCACTTGTCTGGCTTTGGGATTCTCCTGTGATCTCTGCCGACGGTTCTCAGCCGCTTGTGCCGCCTTGGCACGTGTATCGGTGAAAATACTAAATATTCCCTGAGATGATCCAGCAGCACCAAACGCAGCTGGTTGTGTACTAGTTGTGGGCTTGCAGTCGTGGTCACTGCTATGGCGATGACGTAGGCAAAAATTCAATTTACATTGCGAACACTGCACTGGAATCAGCTCCTTTCGTTTACAACCTTTGGCATGGCAGCGATTTGTGTATATCTTTTTACTATCCGATTTGCACTGTTTATCAATGTGCTGGCTAACGGTTAGGTCTGGTTCAACGCCTGGCGCCGTTGGCACAGGCTCTCCGCACAGCGGACAAATGGGAACTTGGAAGTTCTTTTTGTGAGCCCCTGGGCAATTGTGACGTTCGTAATTGTAATGTGAGGCGCAAAATACCTTATCGCATGAGTCGCATTTCACTGGTAGAAAATCTGTGTACAAATTCAATTAGTACTTCCTGCATATGGTTGTTATTGTTTTATATATACATAGGTCACAAACTCACCCAATCTGTTGCATGTTTCTTCATTGCAATGTTGTCCTAAATGTGGAAACTCCATGATTGTACTTCTTGTAGCGATGTTTGTGACGAAATAAATACGATTACAGACGCTTCGCTTCCTTTTATAAATCTAAAATTGACTAAATTCTTCGAGAAGGCGCTAGACGCCAATCACGCAATGACTAAACAGTATTCCCTTGAATAATTTAACCATTCGCAGCGACCGCGCTCAGTTGCCATTCACGTGAAAACGATATTATCGATAAAATGTATTCTTATTGTGCATATCGCAGCTTATCGAAACTTTTAAAAATCTTGTTAAACAGTTAATAGAATATTTACTTTTGATAATTTTAATTTTTGTTTCCCCTATAATAGAATAGAACATACTCCCCAAAAGTACATACATATTTACAAATTTATTTGTTGAAATGGTTTGCTGTTTGTCTGATATAAAAGGATTTAATACGGAATATACATAAATATATATACCAACAACAATCAAGGAAAATTGATTTTCCAATTCAATCACTATAATTTACATTCAATTTTGTATATCTTTCATGTACTTTTCATTTCATAACTGGCTTCATTGAAGTTATTTTTAGATAATACCGAATATTTTGTAGAATGAGAATAATTTCGCGCTCTGCGACTGTAGACTACACCAAAAAGTCTATAATAAACAATTTGTGTGTGTGTGTGTTTTTGTAAACAATTACAAAAATAAAAGCAACATTTGCAATAATAATATAATAATAATAGTAGTAATAATTACTGTGTAAGAATAAAAATATATATGTTCGTGTATGTGTGTGTGTGTGTGTGTATACGAATGCATTGGTAATAAAAGTTAAACTTTTATGCAGAGAGGAATTCAAAGCGATTAAAAAATGCCCAGCAGCAGCAGCGACAACGGGTGCACCTTTGATGGCGACAAATTGGTCCCGCTAAATTAACACACATTTTGGATAGATAATATATTCGTAGCACTGTCCTGCTCTCCAGCTGGCCTCGTTTAAACATTTTGGAAATGCAATTGGCGATTTGAAAGAAAAGTTAAACTATTTCTCTGGCGAATGGTGCAAAGGCCTCCCAGTAACTAATGATCTGTAAGAGAACAAGGATGTCAATATGTATACAGTTAGGAGTATGCTAAACATTAGGCTTGCCTGTTGCTGATGCGCCATTTGCACTTCAATGTATTTGATTATGTTGGCCTTAAAGTCTTTCACTCTGCTGATCTCGAAGCGTTCCATTTCTCGCTTGATTTCTGCCGATATTTCATCAAATTGTTGCTGACAGCGTCGCACCTTTCCCTGCCACTAAAAGGAGGAGATTAGTTATTGTAACACATGATATACTAACATTCTACACCCAAACCTCTTCAACCTCCTGTTGCGCCTGCTCCAGTTTGTCCGCACGATTGGCCAGCTCGAAGCGTCCACGATTCTCTCGGCGTTTTGATAGTTGCATTTGGGCGTATTGCCAATTTTGGAAAGCCTTAACGCGTTCATGGAAAATACACTTGATGGCACCGAACAGTCCCAAATAGTCTTTGATAAATTCGGCAAGAATAAAAAAGTCTGAGTTCGCCTGTTCCGAACGCAAAAGCTCGATCTTTTCTTCAACATCAGCAAGATTGGACAGGGCACGCGACAGTCCAGTGTGTTCCTCGCAAGTGCTTAGCATAGCTGCGGATTTGGCCACTAGACCCGTCAGTGCAGATAACTCGCGGCGAGATGAAACCAATGACTTGAGAGCCGACGATAATTTCTGCAAGTTTGCATCCAAATTTTCCACTTCTGTAATCTTGTCATCGAACCATGGATCATTCTCATCCATTTTGTACGTTATCTTATTGACAGTCTCGCCAACTTTGTTAAACAGTCGAATAACGCCAGCGCCACTAAGGGCCGAGGTATTAACAGCACGTGGTAACTCTTGATCACTCTCTAAGAAATTAATGAAATCCAAATCCACACGCAATACCGGATGCTGAGCTGTTCTATGTACAAAACGCTCCAGTGCCGCACGCCTTATTTCCACCCATTCCTGATTTATCGGTGTACCCGGTTCAGTTTGCTGTGGACTCATTTTCACTTTAGTGCTGCCAATAATATTCTTTGAAGGCGCTGGCGGTATAATCCTTCCCATTCGCATATACTTGTTCACCAGCAGATCATGTATACCCAGAAAATCACTAAACCGACGTAGAGTACTAAACTCCAATCGCTTGAATTTCGGAATGTTTGTTTTCGTTGTCACTCTACGGGGGGAAATTGCCAATAAAATATGATAACAGGATAGCTCATAGTAGGTGGGTGGGGTGACTCACTTGTACGCTAAATACGAACTCATGCCATCGCCAACCTTTTGTGGGTCTGACACAGCAATCTGAATGAAATAATCCCCATCGTCCGTCAGCACCTCCTCCAGATTGCTGGCAGAAATGCGACGCTGCAATATAAATTTGTAATAGAATTAAGCATATTATCATTCTGAAGGGAAGCATAAACAGCGATAAGCTGCCTAATCGACGAGGGGCGTGCGCAAGGGGCGGAAGGGCGAGAGTTTTAGTGCTTGTGCTTGTGACGTTGTCACATCCAAACAAAGCAACAGCGTTTAGTACCGAAAGATAAAGACAAACCTCAGCTCAAGTTCCGCCCCATTTGCTTAAGTGAATTTTTGATTATTCATCCGTTTTAGAAGGAAATAAAACTTACGTGCACTTCGCTAGGGGTCATTGCCGAAACGAACAAATCATTTTCATTGTCCAATGTTACACTGCCCGGCGCTGGCACCTCCTCTTCTTCTGATGCACCGTCGGACGTTGACCCATTGTTAATATCCACATCGGCAAATTCTCTATTGTGTTCAGGTGTCGGTGTCTCGACGTCCATTGTGTTATGCTCCGGGATTGAATATGTTAAAAATTATATTCTGTTGCGCTACTTGTGTGCTTAATTATACAAATTATTGGAATTCTTTTCTTTTTGTCGCCCTACTCGATAGGTGCAAGGCAATCGCACTGCAAATAATATCGATAGACCGAGTGCACTTTTGAGAGTGACCAGCGCAACACCAGTGACACTTCAATGAAAACATACCAAATCACTTAAAATACTAAATTCTTAATGTGCTGATATTTATTGTTTGAATTAAAAAAACAACCAAAATAACTTATGGCGCCACTTGGTTGGCCGATATCCACGATATGAACGAGGAGACTTGTACATAGACGGATGGTGAGTTTATCTGTCCGCAAGGGAGCTTGCCCCAAGATACAATGCCAATCAGCACATTTCCCTGAACCAATGGACCACCCGAATCCGAAGTGCAGATGCTTACTCCTCCGGTGAGGGGACCCGTACACAAGTTCGTAGAATGTACATCGCTGCCCTTCTGGCCCAGGGCTGCCTCACAGGAACTCAAACTTATAATGGGAATATTTGCAGCCACTTGGAGGGTGCTCGGATATTTGGCCGTATTAGTAGTTGACGTACTTCCCCATCCATATAGATTGGCAGTGCCTGTCGGAACAACACCAGATTTTGGTAGAGTTACAGCCGCTACGGCTGAGGTCCAGGTAAATGCTGTGGGAGTATAAACCAATCCAATGTCGTAGGGCACAGTTCCACCAGTGTAAAGGTCGTTGATCACAAAATAGGTAATGCTTCGCTTCTGCGTAGTTGATGCTGTTCCAGCGACCGCAATGCTACCAGCCACAAGAGTACTGCCAAGGACTTGGGCACTGTTGGTCAAGCAATGGGCAGCCGTTACCAACCAATGAGCATTGAGGATACTGGCGGCGCAGTAATGAGTACCCTGGTACTGCATAGACACCGCATATGGCGCACTATTCGCTGAGGCAGCTACGCCGCCCACTACACGTCCATTGGGTCCCACATGATCTGCGGATGCTCTAACAATCGCTGCAGACACCTCGCTGGCGCCAAAAAAGAAGCAGCACGCGATCAGATAGATATCCAACTTTTTTTGACCGTTCAGTGTCATGACTTCCGAGAAACTGTTTACATTTCCCTTCACCCAACGCCGTTTAAATTAAATCGAGATACGAAATTCGCACGCCTCTAACTGTTTGAGATAAAAAGTCCAATTTACGTTCTATACTTTTCGATAAGAGTTTATTTTAATTGGAAGGGAAGGGAGATTAATAATTGCTTCAACTGTATGACAACTATCTATCACATAGAGACTTCTTAGAAGGCATCCAGTAAAATGACTATCTGTGTCCACTGCAAAGAAGAATGTTTTTTTATTTTTACTACTCTCTGCTTGTAAAGTACCCAGTAAACAAAACTATATCTACGTTAACTGATAAGTATATGAAGTGGCATCTTGACACAAGTTGTTATTCATGGCGCGAAAGCTACTCAAAGCCAATAAAAAGCTTTGCTTTAAAGTTGAGCTTTCGTTTATATTTAAAAGATTTTCAGTAGTTTGCAGTATTTAAGTGTGCGCAAACAAGAATTCGGTATTTTTGGCCACGAAACAACTGACTGTGTGGCGTTTTATCGATATAGATGAATATCTATCGATATTATTGCCATCCACACAACTGACTCAGATCGACTTGGTGGCTGACTTTTTTTCCACAAAAAAATTTTGTTAAGCCTACATAAGTAATAGAAAACATAACGCATTGCAAAACACATACTAAACTGAGTGTGCAAATGAATTGTATTTATATTAAATAATCCACCAAAAAGTGCAACGTGTCGCAAGTCGAAGCCGCAAAAGTATCACGCCCCAACAGTAAGCAGCACACACAACAATAGGTGAGGAGAGAGTGCGCAAGAGATAAAGAGAGCGAGAGGAGAGGTCAGCAAACCCGCAATTAAGAAAAAGTCGACACGTACAAGAGTTGTGAGAGAATAGACATTGAAGCAGTCTTAAACAAATAGAAGAAAAGAAAATAGTAAACATGTCATCCGGCGACTTTGGCAATCCGCTACGCAAATTCAAATTGGTGTTCCTCGGTGAACAGAGTGTGGGCAAGACGTCGCTGATTACACGATTCATGTATGACAGCTTCGACAACACGTACCAGGCGACAATCGGTATTGATTTTCTATCCAAAACGATGTACCTGGAGGATCGGACGGTGCGACTGCAATTGTGGGATACGGCGGGCCAAGAGCGCTTCCGTTCGCTGATACCCTCCTACATACGTGACTCCACTGTGGCTGTAGTGGTGTACGATATAACGAACACAAACTCGTTCCATCAGACATCCAAGTGGATCGATGACGTGCGCACGGAGCGGGGCAGTGATGTCATTATCATGTTGGTTGGCAACAAAACGGATCTTTCCGACAAACGACAAGTGTCCACCGAGGAGGGGGAACGCAAGGCGAAAGAGCTAAATGTGATGTTCATTGAGACAAGCGCCAAGGCCGGTTACAATGTCAAGCAATTGTTTAGGCGTGTTGCGGCGGCGCTGCCGGGCATGGATTCAACGGAAAATAAACCATCCGAGGATATGCAAGAGGTTGTGCTCAAGGATTCACCCAATGAGACAAAGGATCCCGAAGGTGGATGTGCCTGCTAGAATTGGCCAACCGCTAACCCACAATCCTACCACCACAGACCCCTCAACCGTACCCTATCCCATCCATGCAGAGTCTACTATACTCCGCCTCCTTCTACTTCGCTACGACCTCGACAAGAACATTCACATAACAATTTTGACACGCGCTGGCGACGAGTGTACATCAGGTGTATGTGTGGGCAAAGACGATGGAACTTGCGACGAGCAGCAGCAGCAACAACAACAACAACAGATGCACACATACACAACAAGTTTACGTTTAAGTTTATTTATAAAAGAAAGTATAAAACAAAATGATGATAGCAAAACATAAATAGACTAAAAACCTAATTTAACGCAAATCGGCTAAAAATATGTACGTTAACTGAATGCAATGCAATATAAGTATGCGCCTAATCCTAACTACAAAAACTTTATATAGAAAGCCCCTCACCCAGTTCACGTGGGAGCTTGTGCAAAATCTTTATCTTGTTATCTAACTTGGTGGTGGTCCTACACCTGCTCACATTGAGACATTTCTCTAACTGGATTTCAAAAAGATTTGTATGAAGTACGAACTGAAGTTTATCTGTGAATCCGTAGAGAGAATACCTCTTTAAAATGCAGCAGCAGAAATTATTATCTGGCACGTGTGAACTCGGGAATTCTCTCTCCCAACTTGTACTTACCACAACAGAAGCAGCTAAGCTCTTGAACACATTCCGATACAGTTACAGATACCACTGAGCCAGCCCTGTGTTCAAGCCCCACCCTGCCTCCCTCACCCATGAGAATTTTCGAGATCCACAACAACGACGACCTTATAGAGAGTGTTGATTTCACATCGCATTATTTTTATAGAGCCCCCGTTTTTGGTTTGCGGCTTTTCTTGGTTTTGTTTCCATTTTCTTTTTGGTTTTTCAGCAGCAGTTGGCGTTGGCGCAGAACTTGGCATCTTATGATTAAATATACCTATATATATTTAAATAATATATAAAGACATGATATGTATTTTTATGAAAACAGAAAAGCAGGCAGTAAACAAACAATTAACATTAAACAATATTAACAATTTTTGCTTCGATTAGCGACGAGAACTTTGTGCATTTTTTACGCAACAAGCAAATGCTTACAAAATTGAATACGAAACGCAATTTTTAATAAATCAAATTATGAAATTAAACATATTAAGTATTAGCAATAAATTAAAAACAAAAATGAGACTATTATTAAAACTGTAATTTTAAAGAAATGTGCAGCGATGACTCATGAGTCGGGTCTGCTGCCTTCTCCACTTATCTTATCGAATTCCAGTTTTTTTTTAACCCACCCAAAACGATAAGTTTTTGTTTTTTTTTTAAGATCGTGTGACGATTATAGGAAAGGCTTGGCACGCTTTGTTGTTATCCAAATGACTTACTCATGACGAAAAGCGTCACAGCTTGACCGAATTAGAAGCCACAGTCGAGTGTGCTCGACTTTTATATATCCACTATCCAACTGACCTCTAAATTTGTTTCTTAAATAAGAAATTTCTTTATTCAATTATTTATCTAAAAAATGTCTTTGTCAATTATCCATTTGCACCAAATCATTTGAATTTCCCTTATTGCGCAATGTAAGATTAAAGCTTCAAGCTTTGAAGGTCCCCTTACAATTTGATTTATATGGATTTACGGGGGCTAGAGAGGGCGTGGCCAATTTCTAAAACAAATTTTATCTGCGAAATATAATTAGACATATTGTAACCAAATTTTGTAATCCAAGCTCTTATAGTCTACGAGATCTAGGCGCTCATACAGACAGACATGTGTATATCCACTCGTTCGTTAAATTAACCTAAGAAACGTAACGTAGAAACAGTTGAGCACAGTTATAATACCCTCCTACCCTATCACGTAGTATATTGAAACATATTTTTTTTTTTTTTATGTAGACCCCGATGGGGTATTTTTTATTTGTGAATTTCATTATGTTTAAAAGCGTAAATACAATTAAAGAAATGCCGGCTGATTGCTATGCAAAGCTAACTCTGTATGCGATTGGATACATATGTAAATAGAGTATATCGTATGTTGAGGGAGAGTGATAACCAAGAGAGTCCATAGCCTGTTTAGAAGTTGTCCTCGTTTGTGATGTACTCGTCGCGTATCTTCTGCAACTTGCTGATCAGTTCCTGCACGGTGACCTCGCCGTGCACCTTGTTGTCACGCGTGCGTACGTTCACCGTGTTCGAGGAGCGCTCCTTGTCACCCACGACCAGAATGAAATTGAATTGTGCCAGCTGAGCATTGCGTATCTTTTTGTTCATCGTATCTCCAGCATCGCAGTCAGCCTCGCTCATGAATCCAGCCGCATAGAGTTGATCCCGCACCGACTTTGCATAGTCATCGTAAGCAGGACCCACGGGCACAACCATCACCTGACGCGGTGATAGCCAGAAGGGCCATTTGCCGGCATAGTTCTCTGTGAGAATGGCAATCATGCGCTCCACAGAGCCGAGAATAGCGCGATGAATGATCACTGGACGTTTCTTTTCGCCATCATCGGCAATGTAGTTGAGATTGAAGCGAATGGGCAATTGGAAATCCAATTGAATTGTAGCACATTGGAATGGACGCTTCAGTGCATCCATAATGGTAATATCAATTTTGGGTCCATAGAAGGCACCATCGCCGGGATTCTCTTTCCATGGCTTGCCAAATTCATCGAGCGATTCCGCAAGCGCCTTCTCTGCGGTATTCCACTGCTCCAGCTCGCCTAGATATTTGTCGGGACGCGTGGACAGTACCAGCTGGTAGGTGAAGCCAAAGATTGAGTACACATGATGCAAAAACTCTAGGCAACCCTTCATTTCGTCCTTGATCTGCTCAGGAGTGCAGAAGATGTGTGCATCGTCCTGTTGGAAACGTCGCACGCGAGTTAGGCCAGTCAAGGCTCCCGACAGTTCGTTACGATGAAGCACACCGAAGTCGGCCATGCGTAGAGGCAGCTCACGCCATGAGCGATTACGATTGTCAAAGATCAGACAATGACCAGGACAATTCATGGGCTTCAAAGCAAACTTCTCCTTCTCCGCCTCGAAAGAGAACATATTATCGGCATAGTGCTGCCAATGGCCTGATGTCATCCAGAGTTTGGCATTGTAGATGTTGGGCGAGATGACTTCCTGGAAGCCACGCTTCCTGTATTCTCCTCGCATCAATGACATAAGCGTATTGTAGATATGCGCGCCACGTGGTTGGAAGAAGCACGAGCCGGGCGACAATTCGTGGAAAAAGAAAAGCTCTTGTTCACGACCAATCTTGCGATGATCACGCTTAGCTGCCTCCTCCTGTATTTTCTCCCATTCCTTGAGCTGCTTAGGTTCTGGGAACGAGATGCCATAGACACGTTGCAGAGACTCAGCATCTGCTTTTCCCTCCCAATAGGTCGATGAGTTTTTGGTGATCTTCAGTGCCTTCACCTTGCCAGTGTGTCTCACATGTGGACCACGGCAAAGATCAATGAGGGAGCCACACTTGTACACTGTGGTACGATCCGAGGTGACTTTCTCGTTAAGAATGCGCACCTTGAACTCGTTGTACTTGAACATCTCAAGCAAATCGGATTTCTTCATTTCGACACGCTCAAAGTTTTGTTTCTCCTTGACAATTTGCTTAATCAGACCCTCCATGGTGCCATATTCAGTTGTGGAGATCTGGTAATGAGGAATACATTAGACAATTTATAGATGTATATTTTAAATGTACTTACACCATCCCCATCGAGATGCATGTCGTAGTAGAAGCCATTTTCAATTGGTGGACCATAGCACAAGTGTCCGCCATAGATGCGCTCCATGGCTTCGCCCATGATGTGCGCTGAGCTGTGCCAGAACACGGCCTGTGCATCGGGATCATCGAATTTAAGTAGTTGCAGCTTGCAGTCAGCCTCCAGCACACGATCCAGATCCCAGACTTCTCCATCTACCTTGGCGATGATTGTGTTATCGGCCAGACCCTGGCTAATGCCACGTGCCACTTCGTAGGGCGTAGTTTCCCAGGAGGTGGCATCCACTTGCTTTCCATCAGGAAGTGTCACCTTGATGGCAGTACGTGGCTTAGCTGCCAACTCAGCCAAGTACTCCGCCTTGGCCTTCTCCCACAGCACATTACGATCCTCGATAAATTGTGGCCATGGATTGAGTTCTACAATGTGAAAAATAATGTTAGCAAGGTGATAAATTTAGATTTTTTTCTTTTCTTTTACCTTTACGACTGTCACCACCGCCTGCAGCTGGTTTATCTTTCTTCTCCTTCTTCATTTTCGCAGCCTGCAATGTAAAATTGAATAAAAATCAATAAGTCACACTTCAAGTGCAGAGAATATATTAAACGTGTCAGAGAACAATCTATCAACCTAAGGCAAGTACGCAGTTGTTATAAGTAATTATTTTAATGATTTTTCGGTGTTTGTGTGTAGTTTGTACAGTTGTCACACAAAGACACACAAACACTTTGAAGAAAAGTAAAGCAATATCAGCAAAATTCCTGAGTTACTCTTTTGCTCTATCTTTTAAGAAACTGATGCAATAGGAAAGCAAATTTGAGTCAGACAAAATGCATGTGATGAATTTGGACGGGGGGATAATTTATCGAAATTGAAGTTAGTGACGTAAAAGCAGACGCGCCGGCTGTGATTCATAGTGCATTAACTTTACACATGACACACACGTACGTATGCACAGGTTATAATGATGTGGCACTACTATTAGACAGGTATAAACAGATAGAAAACACAATCAATCAATGCGAGCCAAAAACACCAACCAAAGTTGCGTAGCACCGATTGCGGCAAATATCTTGCTGGTGTTGTTGTTTTCGTTGTAGAAGCTGCGGTCGATTTTTGCCCACTCTCAACTCGAACGCACGAATTGTGTGCAAGGTATTTCGGTTGCTGCTTCTTAACGCACCAATAAACGGCACTATTTTTAACATAACTTATATACGTTATCTTCTCTCATATACTCGAATGCAATTTAAAGAACTTTAACATGCCTTCTGCTTATTCAAATCCAAATTACTTAATTCCGTCACCACGTTGTCACCCATATTTCTATAAAAAAGAGAGGAGAAAACAGTCGCAGCTTGCAGTCAAATATGTACGTGCAATGCTATCGATATCAGAAACCTATCGGCATTCGTAATGCTACATCGATAGGTGCGCAGGTTATTTGTCGTAGCAGCTGATTTTTAATTGGCGCCAATTCGAACTCGAATGTCCTACATTCGAAACTATTATTGATTTTCAACCTGCTGACATAATTGTTGTGCCAGTGTTTGTTTTCGGTCGGATAAGCGGTCGCAGCAAAAGCCAACAAAATTGCACACCTACTGGAAAACCCGTTGCACCACCAACCACCGTTATCGGGTGGCACAACGGAACGTCTTGGCGTAGAATTTGATTTCTACAACGTGGCGTCCAGCAAGGTACACCCCAGTCCGGGGGCAGCGCGCAGTGTATGGGCGCTGCCCCTGACGGCCTCTTCGTCATGCAACATGGAGGAAGATGGTCATGGACATGGCGACATTGACATCGATATCGATCATCGCCCGCACTCGCCCCAGGGAGCCAACGGTGGTCCCGGTGGCAATGGTGAAGGCAGTGAGAACGACAGCAATATGATGCTCTTCGAGGGCTTAGATGGTGCCACCGTGAATCTGGACGATATCTTTGACATTATCAAGAACGGCGAAGTAAGTGAGGTGGAGAATCTCGTGGAGAAATTTGGCATGGAATGTCTGTCGGCCAGAGATCGCCATGGTTATACGCCTGCCCACTGGATTGCGCTTAATGGAAATGTGCAGCTCATGCGGTACCTCATTGAACGCACAGCACCCATTGATCTACCCTGCCTGGGTACGCAGGGACCGCGTCCGATACACTGGGCCTGTCGCAAGGGACACGCCTCTGTGGTGCAGGTGTTACTCCAGGCAGGTGTGGCTGTCAATGCGGCTGACTTCAAGGGATTGACACCTCTCCATCTGGCCTGCATGTACGGACGCACTGCAACGGCTGCTTACCTCCTGGGCATGGGAGCACTTAACAATCTGACGGATATCAATGGAGACACTGCACTGCATTGGGCAGCGTACAAAGGGACACGGTGATCTCATGCGATTGCTCATGTACTCCGGCGTGGAGCTGCAGAAGACGGATAACTTCGGATCGACGCCTCTGCATTTGGCCTGTTTGTCCGGGAACATCAATTGCGTGAGATTGCTGTGCGAGAAGTCACAGCTGGATCTGGAGCCACGTGATAAGAACGGCAAGACGCCAATTATGCTGGCGCAGGCTCATCAGCATCAGGATGTGGTGCGCTTGCTCTATGGCGAAGTGAAGAAGAAGTCACGCTGGATGCCTTCGGTTTCGGAGAGTTGGGGCTGGCTCTTTGGCGGTGCTGGAGACTCCAAGGGACCGTTGTTCCTCTTTCTGTTCTCTGTGCTTCTGTGGGGTTATCCCATGTATATGATACGCGCCATTCCCATTACATGGAATATATTGCGCCGATCTCATTACTGTTTCATCTACTGGAACGTGGTCATGTGGGTAAGTTGGGCCATAGCCAATCGCCGTGATCCCGGCTACATTCCGCTCAGCTCGGATGCGTATTATCGCGCCATCAAGCAGATTCCCTACTTCGATAAGCTAAAGAAGCGCAACGTGATGCTCACCCGGCTGTGTCACAGTTGCCGTTGCCTGCGTCCATTGCGGGCCAAGCACTGTCGCGTCTGCAATCGCTGTGTCTCCTATTTCGATCATCATTGTCCCTTCATCTACAACTGCGTGGGCCTGCGGAATCGCATGTGGTTCTTCCTGTTTGTGCTCTCCGTGGCTGTCAATTGCTCCTTTACCATTTACTTTGCCTGTTACTGCGTCATGATCGAAGGATTCACATTGCTCTATGTGCTGGGTCTCATTGAGGCCGTCGTCTTCTGCGGCTTGGGTTGGATACTCACCTGCACTTCGGTGAGAGAGAGAGAGTTGAATGGAGAGTTGTCTATGCCGGAGCTAATCTTTATTTATTTTTCTCTCTTTAGATCCTCCATGCGTGCATGAATCTTACCACCAACGAGATGTTTAACTACAAACGTTATCCCTACTTGAGGGACAAACGCGGTCGTTATCAGAATCCCTTCTCGCGCGGTCCCATACTCAATCTGCTGGAGTTCTTTGTCTGCCTACCTGATCGAGGCGATGACAACGATCTGCTGCTCGAGGATAACATTTGATTAAGAAGCTAGGAGCGCGCTCTTGCTCGCCGGCGCAAGGTGCCCGTGCGTGGATAATAGCGACAGTCACCGCTCCAAGGCGGAAACAGCAACGGCTGTGCTTTGATTTTGCTCCAGGCTTTGTACGCTTACGTTTCTTGAATGCCCCCAACTTAAATAGCGCTGATCCTTCCGATAGGAAGAATCGAAAAGATTTCATTTAGATAGTATTAAAGTATCTCATACTTAGCTAGATCGCTTCTATTTCTATTTTATAAATCGAAATTAAGCTTTAAATATCAAAATATTTTCATAATGTCACGTTTAACTGAAGAATCAGCTTGATCTTCTATATATCCTAGCATAAATAAGAATACGCTTCTCTTGTTATTTAATTTTTTTGTACAAAATTGTTATCTGTATAAAACGTTGTATTTAATGAATCTCTATATGATATATATATATATGGTATACTTAATATAATTAATACGAAATGCGCGTATTTGTGTAAATGTTTACTAAATGGCTAATCAGAGCAGAGATCGATTGCTCTGTTTGTTCATTCGTTTGGGAATTGCACAGTTAATACTAAAACAAAATCGGAGACCTTCTCGCTCTATATCGTATAATGGGTACACTTTGGCATGCATTTTGGGTGTGTTCTGGAACAAATGATAAATGATATTGCAAATGGAAAAGAGGAAAACCAAATACTGAAAATTGTTTAGCTTTCGAAACAGAAATCATAGTTCTCGGGATCCTCCGGAATCGGTGGTGGATCCTTGCTTATATCCACGCCCTCAGTATCGAGTAGACGCAACTTAATCTCCATGGAGAGCAACGTGTCAAAGTCTTCTTTCTTTTGCTTGCTGCACATCTCCTGACCGAGCAGAGCATTGATCCCATCAGTCCAGTAATTGAACACGCTCTCATCGGGGGCCACAAAGTCTAGAGTTGAGTGATCCATACTCTCGAATGTTATGGAAAATGCCAAATTAACAGCTGACTTGTTGCGATTGCGTGTATCCTTCATGTGTGGACAGTCCTTGCCCTCGAGCAACTGTTTGATATCGATGATGGGCAACTTCTTGGGCAGCTCCTCCAGTGTGGGTATGTTCTTTTCATCGCAGTCGCCATAGTGAATGACCTTGTGGTTTGGCGAAAGTCGGGCATACCAGAACTTATCCTTAGTGCGTGTGCCACGCAAATATTTGGGGAAGCGTGTGCCTATTCAGTGGAAGAATTGTCGATTACAGAGTTCATTAATAAAAAGATCAAGTTAGATTAAGGCACTTACCCTCGACAAGAAATGAGAGTCGCTGCTGCTTGATCAGCTCCACAATTTGCGGTGATATCTTCTCCTTCAATTTAACAATTGCCGATGCGGTCGAATCGAACTCCTCCTTAGATGTGCGCTCCTGTTGACGCAATGTGGTAATCTGTTGGTATGTGAACATGGCAATCTTGCTGCGAAACTCGTTCAAGTTCTCGGGGCGCGATTTAAGTGTACGCTGGATCTGTTCGCGCACCACACTGAACACCTTCTGGAAATCCTCTGCGGTGGCACGCATATCTTTCCAGGTGCGATTTAATGTGATGACACATATGCAAAAGAACTCCTCAAATGGCTGATCATGTGTAAAGAACATAGGTTGGAAGTCACCCGATTGTTCTGCCGGCGGCTCACCAATGCGTAGTATATCGCACAGCACTTTAACCAGTTCGATGGAGGTGCGTCCAAAGGGACACTCGTGCTCGTCGGCACGACACGAATTCTCGTGCACTATCTTCGTGTAATGCTGCGTGCAGTTGCGAGCAAAGTAGACCATGCAGTCCAGTGCGAGGATACCTAAAATAGAGGTAACCTAATTAGTACTTTGCCTGACAACTGATTGTAACTGCCTTACCCGGTGGTGTTTCGATAAAGTCCTGTGCCGGATTGATGTCGCACTTGAATCCAAGTTTCTTATAGTATTGCGAAAAGTTAACATTGCCACCGCCGGAGCCACTGCCACCGCCGCTGCCACCACCGCGTCGAATGTGTTCGTCATTGATGCTTAGGGTGCCCGTATAGTCGTCGAAGGCAATGCGACGCAGCTCTTTGATCTTCTCATGCGCATCCTGATCCTGTGCATTCATTTTCATGCGCATACGTTTCTCCAGCAGGCCCAACGTCAACGTTTGCAGCACATACAACTGGTGGGTCATCTCTGTGCCCAGGCCATTACCAATCAAGGCCTGACGATATTGCCCGGCACTGATGGTGTGCGCAATTGCGCGTTTCCGACTCTCGTCCGCCTTCATGAAGAGCGCATTGAGCAGAGCAATTGCATTTTGGCGCATCACGAGTGAGTTCACCCCCTGCAGCAGGCGTAGTATATCCTGCAGTTTGATGTCCTCCGCAACCAGGACATATTTGCTACTGCTCTGTACAATGTTCTCTAGATTAGAGAGCGCACTTTCCCCGCATTCGGAGGGATACTGTTGAAAGTTTTTCACTATGTGAATGTTGCGCGCCACAAAGGAGCTCTCTGGCACCTCCCACGATACTGTGCCGTGCTCCATTAGCTCCACAAAGCTAGCCAGGCTATACTTGAGTATCTCGTCGTTGTTTTGGTTAACATCTTCGATTATTTTTATCAAGATATCCAAGCCTTTCTCTTTAATGAACTCCAGAGCAAATGTGTGATCCGTGCTCAGTTTTTTCAGCTCCGCGAGACGCTGCGCCTTCTCCAGGTCGTTGCCATTGATCAGTGTTTCGAGCGCATCGCTGGCCGTCTTTGAGGGCGAGTACTGTAAGCGCAGCACTGAACCGTTTTTGATCTCGTTACGATTCTTTTCGGTGACATATTTCATGTTATTCGTCTCACAGAATTGTAGCGCATAATTCTGATGGTCGCTTATGGACCAGCCGTTGCATATTTCCTGAATTTTGCCTGTTTGATAAAAATTCAAATAATTAATATTTCATATAAACAATATTTTCAGGGGATCTTTGCGATATTAATCAACTACCCACCCACAGTAATTTTACCCACAACTTCTCTCATTCCACTTCCACTTCCTGTTGAGTCCCCTTGCATTACAATTAGGGCTGATGACGCTGACATCAGAGACGGGACCACTAGGGCGTTGGCGTCCCATTTTGACAGCCAGCTCAACACAGACATAATAAGATAGCCCAATATGGTATTTAATCTATTCCTATTCTGTGGTTTTCAAAACTACACTCGCCAATTGCTTTTATCCAATTTAATTTATAAACTTACTTGCAAGCGGATGCCTTTGATCTAGATTTATTAGCTGTGCAATATGGTTTTCACGCTCTACAGCTATTTTCACTATGTGGGCGTCCTTCACAGGCATCTTTTTCGGTATCATCTTGATGATAGCAGTATGTTATTAACTATTTTAACTAAATTATTATTATTCTTTCTGCAATCCCAGTTTTGTGATTAATATAGCTATTCGAGTAATCGATATTTTTTAAGTGCATGCGATGATTAACTCCAGGGCTACACAGCAATAAAATATTATTATTGTTATCGATAAGCATCCAGCTTCTATTGATTAATAAAACCGATAGATACGTTAGATATTTTAAAAATAGTATTAAACCACTAAGCATCGAACATATGGAGAGCTCGAACAGCGGAGAGTAATCGCCTGAATGACTAAGCATCAAACATATTGAGTGCTCAAAAAACGGAAAGTACTCGCCTATATGCTTTTGGATTATTATCACCCCAGGACCCGAAGGGTTTCGCGAGTGATACCACTAGGTCGAGCTGAGGGAACTGTTAAGGCTCTGTTATCGCTTTTGCAGGGACTGTTAGAAAGCGTACTCTATATGCTCGATGCTTACTGATTAAACTTTATTTTATGTTAATTATAAATCTTAAGAAGTCGTTAATAACTTAAGCAGTTCACCAACTACGCGCACATTAATGCTGTTGCCCAATAGTCGGTACTTTTGCCGGTTTGTCGTCTCGGCAGGGAAATCAAAGTCTTCGGGGAAGCTCATCAATCGGGAAACTTCTCGAGGTGTAAAATAACGGAGTTTTACTTGTCGCAACAACTCAAGGCGGCGCTGTTTTGTCTCCTCCGAGTTTTCATTCTCCGGATTCATGTCGATTTCCTTAACTGCCTCAAATATATTGTGCGATTGCTCCTCAGTGAGCGGAGTAAACGCCGACCCAGTTCCCTCGGTGTAGTGGGTGTAGCCCTTTGTGAAGCACATGGATCTACTTTGTGTGGGATGAATGATATCCATGACAAGAACACGCTTGGCGAGCACATTATCTGGCACAAGTGTTTCAGGCTGAACATTGGGTTCAATAATGGAAGATATTTTGCACGTCGACTGTTGCGTGGATTCAATATTTGTTCCTGGCATGTGCTCCCAGATTTTCCCCGCTTCGAAAGAAAAATCATTTACCCTGCGCGCAATGCAATAATACCGATGCCGAGTATTTGGAACATTGAACTGAGTGGGAGTCAGAATGAATTCTCGCCAGTAGAAACCACCTTCTTCAAGAGCCTCAATAAATTGTTGTCGCGCCTGGGATCCCTCAAATCCTTTCACGTTTTCCATTAGCACATATTGAAGTGAGTCACACTGTGGAATCAGTGTGCAGATGTGAGAGAGGGCGCTGGAGCGCTTGTCTTCCATGTCCCGCTGCAAGCCTTGGCGAGTATGTGGTTGACATGGGGGCGACATTAGCAGCATGTTTGCATTGAGTTTTTTGATCTCCTTTTCACTTAAGCTCTGTATATTTCTTGTTTTAACAACCGAGCTTCCATAATTATGCGCGTAAACCGCATTGGCGACTGTGTTTACATCCAGTGCAGCCACAACTTCTCCAGGCAGTTGTGCATCTGTTGAATAATTGTTATTAGAGATACCCTCATCTACTTTTCACATTACTTACGCACATTTGAAAGCATAATGCATTCCTCCTATGCCGCTAAACAGTTCCAATACTCGAAATTCCGTTGGAGTCATTTTGTTTACTTTTAATTTGTGTTACAATTACTGTTGAATGGGCAGCACGCTTCTAATCAGCTGTTGACCATTCACAACGAACACTTGTTGCTTGATATATTTATGCAATATATCGATAAGTTCCATACACATCGATTAGCTCGCATGTGGGAATTTTGCTTTATCTAGAAGAAGAACGTCAACACGTGCCGCTTGGTAAAAGTTGTGTTCTATTATTTAAACATTTTAAAATATGGGAAAAATTAAGAGAAAACTACCGCCAGCTCCTGTAGAAGAAGATTCAGATAGTGACTCCAGTTTTGCAGAAGAGGCACTGCCTGAAAAAGAAGAGGCTACTCAGGAGCTGGTCACCGATAGCAGCGATGACAGCGACACAGAAGTGGATATTAAAAAAGCAAAGAAGACGGAACAGCAGTCGGATAACAACAATGATGATGCCGGGAACGAAGACGAGGAAGATGGTGATGACGACGACGACGACGAGGATGATGATGATGACGACGACGATGACGAGGATGATAAAAAGGCGCGTCTGCCAGTGCTAAATCCACTTAGCCTTATGCGAAACAAAGAACAACGCACGGCGCTATTTAGAAAAATGAAGAAGGAGAAGCATAAGAAAAAGATGCAGGAGCGACGTGCACGTCGCAAGGCAGGAGTGCCAGCAAATCCAGGTCATACAATCGAAAGCTTGCGAGAGAAAGATCAGACGGAAGTGAGCAATCTCAACGATTCGGACAACGAGGAGCTGCGCAAAGAACTGGAGATTGACGACTTCAGTTCGTATTTCGAGCGCATCTACGAGCCAAAGGTGCTAATCACATTCGCTGACAATCCCGTGACCAAGACACGCAAATTTGGGCTTGAGTTGTCACGCATATTTCCAAATGCGCTGGTAAAGATCCGCAACAAGGCGTCGGTGAAGAAAATCTGCAAAAGCGCTGAACGTGAGCAGTTCACGGATGTGGTCATTGTAAACGAGGATAGACGCAAGCCCAACGGTTTGCTTGTAATACACTTGCCCAATGGACCGACGGCACATTTTAAACTTTCCAATGTGAAGCTAACATCGGACATTAAGCGGGATCACAAGGAGATAACCAAGCATCGCCCTGAAGTGATATTAACCAATTTCACAACTCGATTGGGTCTGACAGTCGGCAGGATGTTGGGTGCACTTTTCCACCACGATCCCGAGTTCCGTGGCCGTCGTGCAGTGACTTTCCACAATCAACGTGATTACATTTTCTTCCGTCATCACCGATACGAGTTCTCCAAGGAGGGTAAGCGCGTTAAGCTGCGCGAACTGGGACCACGTTTCACACTTAAGCTGCGCTCCCTGCAGGAAGGCACCTTCGACAGCAAGACTGGAGACTATGCCTGGATCATAAGCAACAAACGACACGCCATGGAGTCCAGGCGTCGTTTCTTCCTCTAGATTAAAGATTTCTTGTCTGCTTTTGACATTTTAATATATTCGTATAATTTGTAAGAGAATATAAACTAAAAAGAAGATTAAGGGAAATAAAAACAAAATCTCTCTTAAAGAACAACAGTAAGAGGACACAGTCACCAGTGTAGAATCATCCACCACGTGATGTCGAATACATGTGTTTATGTAATGTAAAATAATTGAAGCTCTTAGGTCTCTAAAATGTGTGCAACATACAACAGTTACGATGGGCACAGTCATCTCTGGCCATTGGCACATGCCCCCTTCCCCTGCTCGATTACATTGTCGGGCATTGGGGACCGCCAACAGCAGCTGTGGGATCACCGAACGGCAGATCACCTCCGGTCTCCGCCAATATCTCTGCTGGGGGTTGTCCGTAGTCTTGCAGTTTTCGCATATCGTCCAGCACTATGCGGAACTTCTCTCGCTTCACGGTGTTCGAGTCATCGGGCTTTTCACTCTGCAAATGCCCCTCGATCACCTTGTACAGTTCCAGTTGTTTTTGGTATCTGAGAAGAAGGAAAACAGAGTGTCGGGTGTCAATATAAACTCCGATGAGTCACACTGACAGGGGCGTGGTCATTGTGTGTTGCATATTTCACACTCACCTTTCCTTGTCCTCGGCCGACAACTTGGAGTCGTTCTCCTCCAGATATTTGGGATACTTCTCCAGCAGTTCTTTGATGCTGGGCAGTAAAATCTCCGCGGAGAGAAGGCTCTGCATCATGCCTTCCATGAAGGGCAGGAAACTGTTACCATCAGCTTCGCCGGTCTGCGCGTATAGAACAGTATTTCATCACTATATATGTATCAGTACAATATCAAATTGCATCATCCACTTACCCCATCCAGATTCAGGGAACTGAACATGCTGGCAATATCATTTTCATTGGCGGGTGCAGCCAGATTTTCGGTACCTTCTTGCAGACCCTTTAGAGAATATCAATGATAATGTAATGCAAATGTAGTGCAAGTTGGTTATATTGAGAATTATTACTTTAAGGGCCTGGGAAATGCTGTCTGAATACTTGGAGACCTCGTCATCGTTGGCGGAATTCTCGCCACTGAGGGTCATGGCAGCCGCTTCGGCCATTTTCTTAAAACCGGCCATTATTTGTTCCGGATTCTGTGGAAGTGGCGGTATATCACCGCTTGGCGTATCTGGGCCGCCAAACAGTGTGTTCATTCGATCCGCCAAGATTTTTGCTTGCTCACTGCAAAATTCCAAAGTTCAATATCGGCTGTGCAATGTGACACCTTATATGAGTTCACATCATACTTACACGAAAAATGCATCAGGATCGTCGCCAGCCTCGCCGCCGGCTTCACTTACGCTGCTTGCATCTGCAGTAGATGCCTTCTCCTGCTTACTACCACCACTTGGGGTCTTATCGAAATCCTGCAGTGCATCTGAGAATGGGGCGATGTTAGTTTTATTATATAAGGCGCAGATGGAGCAGCTGAGCATCCATCTGCAGCGCATACTCACTGTCCAGCAGGTCGTTCAGATCGTCAGCATTTCCATTTGGCTTTTGCTCAGACATTCTGTTGAATTGTGTGATGAAAATGAGATTTTATTACTGGAAAAACTATGTAACACCTCTTGTTTTGGGTTGAAACAGAGTGTGTGTGCCAATGGGTGGGTATGTGTGCGTGGGCACGATTTTTTATTCAATTGCCGAAACCATGACTATAGCTATCGATAGTCGCGGTGTGCCAGTGAAGAGATGTGCCTTGCCGGCTTATCGCTGCTTTGCGGTTGCAAAAACAGAAGTTATATTTCTTATGATGATTTTGTATAATAATTTATGTAAAATTGTACTTGTCTCTCATTAAATATTGCAGCAATATAGAAAAAACGCATTTGGTCAGGTGTATTTCTACTGAATATTAAGCTATCGATACTTTCACGCTTTGAATTGTAAGCTGTCGATAATATGGCAATGGTGCTGCCAGATAAATTAAAAAGTGAGCAAATAGATATTTTGCAACACTACTTTAAATTTTCATTATTGGCGGAAAATTCAAATTATTTGTTTATTATGTTCATTTATTTTATAAGCAACAGCAGTAACTTTGATATATATGAACGTAATGTATTCAAATAAATAAAACATTCATCCTATAGTATATATGTAAAAATATGCAATATGTATAGTACACGCTCAAAAATAAATATACAGTAATTCGAAACAAGTTAGATTTTGTAATAAAATTGCAGTTTTCTTTTATTACTTACTCACATGCTTTTAATGCCTAAGTCACATTTTATTTAGCATTACTTAGTCACATACTTTTATTGCCTTAGTCACATTTACTTTTGTAATTGGCTACAATGCGTGTATTAGCTCAAACTCCGAAGTGATGAAAACGAAACAATCCAAGGACATTAGCCGAAGATTATCTAAAATAATCACCCAAAATATTTATGGTATGTTCTGCGAAACACACAACAAACATACACCAATGGTAAGGTAAGGTCATGCACCTTGCTGTGCGCACATGAAGATCGGCGACCAAACTGCGACCAGAACTTAAACCGCACATACTACCCTGTATGCTGTGCTGTTATCTTCGGTTCCTCTACTGCGAGGGGCAGCCGACTGAGGCGAGACCAATTCCGAAACCAGAACGATACACCCACCACATACGGTACTGGCACTGTATGGGCTACGGTACTGTAGGGAGTCTCTGTCAAGGTCAGTGCCGAAGGAACCCTGCAATGTTTTTGCGAGTCCTTCAAAATGAATATTCTCATATGGTTGGTTGTTTGGTTTGCTGTTTTTCTGTTTTAACCGCACCGTTTACCAAAGAGCAAGACGAATTGGAATTCGAATCCGAATTCTCTCATTCGGCACGCCGTGTTTGTGGTACATTGGATTGACATTTTGAGGGTGTTCTCTTCCATGAACATCGCTGCATGGGCGGAGTTTACTCGAAAATAATGCGTAATTTGCCGTATTAGCAGTCCCTCAATTTCTTAATGTGACTTGAAAGTTGTTTTTTCTTAACTGTTTATTATAATGTCTTGTTTTTTTAAAAATACATTAATTTATATCTTGTGAAAATTATAATACGGTCAATGCTCTTCTTAAGAATGTATTTCATTACGATTTTTCTTTTTTTTTGAAAACTACTGATTATATAATGTTAATAAGTTTTCTTATTCCTCCACTTATTTCTATGTCAATCACTTTTAAAATTTTAAATCTTTTGATTTTTCAATAGCTGTTTCAATGGTTTATAAAATCATAATTAAAACAACAGATAATAATTTAAAGATGTATAAAAAAAACAAAATTTTCCAGGCCATACTGTTTGTTTTAGTTTTGTATAACTTATTTTTGTATGAGAATTTCAAAACCTTTTTAAATGCTTAAAAAGTAATAGCCAAAAAAGTTCCCCGAAAATGTGTTTCCATACCCAAAATAGCTCAAACTTTCTATTAACTTAAGGCCAAGAAAAAACCCTTTTGCCTTTTGTTTATTTTTTTTTGGCCTACAGAAATCAAACCGATCTTGTTTTTCACGGAACTTAAAGGGGTCAAGTCAAGAAGTCAAAAGACAAAAGTCGCAAACGTAAAAACCCTTTCGGACAAACAATGTAACCAGGCTCGAAAGTAGATCTCGTTCTTTTTTGACACAATTTTTAAGTAGAGTGTGTAAACGGACGCGTCTCAGTCCCGGTCCCGATCGTAAACAGTTTATATGGATATAATCGGCTGCGAGAAGTGAAAAGTTACCTGGTCACTGACTGAAGCGCACGCAAATTTTCTCGGGAAGTGTGAAACGGAACGGACGGAAGAGGGAATGAGAGAGGGCCACGAATCCTGCCATAAAATACTCGTCTCTACTGGCGTTTCACTCTGCTTCCTGGGCAAAGTTGTTGCTTTTTTCGTTAGCCTGGTCTGGGAAACTTTGTGCGTGGATTTGTATAGATATATAGCCCATCCATATATCATTTGGTGCGATTTCACGGTCACTGATCGAGGCAAACAACTTTCTTTTTTTTTTTCGCTGGGCAGGCAGTTTCTAACTTATCATCGTTGTGCACATCCTTCTTGGGAAGAGGTCAGCGAATTTTTACAGCCTTCCCTTCGATAATGGACTCGCGATTGTTCTTCGCGAATGGCAATGATTGTGGTTTTATTTTCGCGCTATTCAGTTTTGGTAGGGCGCGTGGGCAGGATCAGCTCTGCATCGGCAGTGGGCTCTGACTCCTTTGATAGCCGGCCATGGTAATTGCGATTAAAGCGCTCGCGACATTTCCTGGAAAATTGTGCAACAGTTTTCTTTTGAAAACAACCAAATGGCTACAGTTTGTATCCCCCTCTTCCCCACAAGACTCCCCCATAACCCCGATGCAACGCCTTGTGAGCATTTCACGGACCAACGCCCGTCGCTGTCGTCGCTGGGGGACTCCCCATCAAAGCACTTAACGTTCCAAATCATCGACATGCAAACGAGCCATTGCGTCTGTCTCCGACTTTGACAAGATCTGCGAGGAGGGTCTCTCCAGCCAACATGCAGCTTGCGATGTTAATGTGGGTCACCCGCCTGCACTACAATGTTCTGACTGATTAAGCGGAAATTAAGTGTGTGTATGTGTGTAAGTGTCTGCCAATTTGTTATGGTTGCTCTTTTTTATGTTGTGGGTTGGGTTTTTTTGTCAGTGCGATCAATTTGAATTGTCAAATTTGGAAAATGGCAGCCATTTTGTATGCAACTCAAGCCATGAAGAGATCGACTTACGTGTATCGTGTCATATATCGATACCATTGCGATTGACCATAATTTTCTATGCATTCAAAAGCTCAGTGATGCAGCATAAATTCGTTAGTTAGTATATCGATAACATTAAAACTTAACTCCAAGCATTGTGTCCCTAGCGCAGCGTTAATTAAGTATCGATATCATTGGCGGCATTCGTAATGCATCTTCAAAACGCAGCCATTGCTGTGATTAATGAACTGATTGAATAATTTTATTTAAATTCGCATATATCCGATACGGAGCGTTGCTAATGGAAAAACGCCGCCGCGAAGATTGAGCGAAGCGCCCGGGCGCTCAACCAACAACTATCGCTTGACCTGATCTGAATGTGAGAAAAACGCCACCTACTTTCGGAGCTGCTATTGCCAGTTCGCTCTAGCACATATTGTCTGGCTATTGATTGTTGGTGCATCTCTCTCTTTCTCTCCCTATTCGAGCTTAGACAATTTCAATAGCTGATGATGAATTGTGGTCGATCACAGCAGAAGCAATTACAAATCATATAAGCAGCAGACAACAGGTTGTTGTTTGCAACAAAAGAGAGGGATAGGGGGAGGGGCAGAGTGAGAAGAGGAACCTCTTGACTGCTGCCAGTCCGGAAAACAAATTAATCTTGTGGCCACTGACAGCAGCAGCAGCAGCAGCCGAACTTGGGTTCGCACTCCTCGCAGTGCGTCGTCGCTTGCTTGGCTCCTCACTTTCTTCGAGTTTTTCCATTTGCCTTGCAGCATGTTTGATGATGATGCTCCCGGGGCTTGAAGCGTGAACGACCTGTGACGCGACGTTGCCTCCAGATGTTTGATTTCGAGGTGGTTGTTGTTGTTGTTGTTGCTGCAATGTGGACGCGTTGCGCCTACCTTGCGCCTTCTGTTTAATGATCAATTTGTTGGCCTCTGATCGTGCCGACAGCGTTTAGCAGTCACCACCCGATTGCATTGTTTGTTGCCAGGCTGCTGCTCCTACTCCTCCTTCTACTCCTGCTCCTTCACCTCCACCTCTGCATGCATTTGCTCATGTTTCTCTTCTTCCTTTTGCAACTCCGCCTGTTGAACTGTCTACTCCCACTTTGTGGCACCTTTTAGCTAATGACTGTTGCATGAGGGGGAACCCTTGCACCCCCCTTAGTGCCTGCTACAAATGCAGACAACGCGTCGTCTCTCAACTTTGCCATTTGGTTAACCCTTTGTCTGGCCGTGTCGAAATCAGCGAAGAGTTCCACTAACCGACTAACCGACACTTCGCATCTTGCGGCCAACCATGGATTATGCTCGCCCTTTGTTTGCTCCAGACTGAGAGTGGGTGGGAGCGAACGAGAGAGAGCTACCTTTCAATCGAAATATCAAATATGCTAATTTGCGTACAATGGTCTTCCCCGGAAGCGAGCTCGTGACCCACAAACAACTAATGCCTGCAATTAGCCAAACTAAACACATTGCAAGCAGCGCGAGGCTTGAGGAGGAGCAAGGGTTAAGATCAACGAGGCTAATCGCAGTCGCCTTGCTGTGGGAGTGACAAGAGGGTGTGATAGAGGGAGAGACAAGGAGAAAGAGAGAGAGAGAGAGAGATGGTGAGTTACTCCTTCGATTGGGAAAGCCCTTCACTGGGCGTTGGCTGCGTTAAGCCACCAACGAATCGATCGCGCTACCTGGGACGCCACCTTCACTGCGCGGCGGCGGCTTAACTCGTTCATTCCGCAGGCGAAACCGTAACCGTAACCGTACCCGATGCGACCATGGCAAATCGTTTACGTATGTTGATCAATAAACCCTTCGACTGCAATGCGATTAGCCGCTATAATCGCGCCCGGCCGCAGCTCAATAGCCCGAGACTTATACCAAATATTTGCAGAAGTCAACTCGAGGATCGAGGATCATCGACAGGGCGCGACCAGGCAGCGTTCTCTCCCTCTCCCTCTCCCCCTCCCCTCCTTCTTTAATCTGCTTCCACTTTCCGCCTAATCTTGCAGTTTGTTTCCATTTGTTTGCATGCTTTAGCAAGGATTTTCTTTTACGATCGCCAGCTCCTGGTGAAATTTGCCTACGCAGCAACTGGCAACTGGCCACTGGGCTGGACCAACTGCTCGGCTCAGGGTTCAGGGGGCAGCAACTGCTTTTGCAGATTGTGCGTCGTATTTACCAAAACTAACGGCGGATTAGTCAAGAAGTCAATTCTCGACAGCAGCAGGTCTTAATCCGCAAAGGATTTTGCTTGAGTTGAAAATTGAATGCGAGTTTTCTACAATTTTGAACATTATTGGAGATTCCAGTTTTATTAAAGTAAAACTGATACTTAAAGATAATAATAGATTGGATTATCTAGTTATTTTTAGGAAAACCCTTAAATAAGTTTTGAATTTCATTGCTCTATTTTCAACTATTTAATTTTGACCTCGAGCCAGCTACCAGGAGTATAAAAAACAAAGATCGCCAAGTATTATTATAATTTTAATAGTTTAATTATGGTAAAAGATTATTTATTTGTATTTGCTCTCGATGGAAATACTTTTTTTTTAACTCTTTATACAAAATTTGAAATGAAAGCCATAGTTTAAGTGTGTTATACCCAAGAAAATTATCTCCTGAAGAGCTTCTACGTTTATTATCCAATTGCAATTGAAATTATAGACATCACCATCCAAAGGTGATATTATTAAAATCCTATAAATACAATTTATTATCATCTGTACACATGCTTTCATATTTGGTAGGCCTAGTTCTTATAATCTCTAAAATTTGGCAGACAAACGAACACGGATATATCGTGAGGGCTGTTGATGCTCAGCAAGGATGTATACTTTGCAAGGTCTTAGATGTCTGTATAGAACATTCAATTTTGGTTCGGACAAGGTTGTAATAGTTTGGTGAAAAGACCTTTAACATTATGACTGCATTTTAGTTATTTATTTTCCTTAAAAGATATCTTGTTATATATTTATAAGACAAAATAGTGCAAAAAAAGGCTGTATAGTAAGTATATTAACTTTACATATTTTACGTTCCCACTTCAGATGTTTCTATTGATCAATCTGTTAAGAATCGAAAATACTTCTGATAAAGTTGTTCAACGAATATATAGTATAGTATTCCTCCGATCAAGTGAGATCAATCTATATACATATAAAATGAAACTGTATTCTATTTTACATGCCCACTTCAGCTTTTTCTACCGATCTATAAAGACCTCTGTACTCTTCCAACTCCCCCGTGGTTTCTCGCAGCGCTACCTTAGTTCGGTCCATATGGAAATCAGTTGCACAGCAACAAGATCGACGGGGAACAGAGCTACTATGGTAACACTGATAGAGACATTAGCAGGAACAGCGACAGGGGCAGGGGCAGTGGCAGTGGCAGGGGCAGGGGAAATGGAACTGCAAATGGGACAATCAAGGCCGTTCGACTTGCAACGAGACGACATAACGTCGTTGGCCAAAGCGAATCGATTCTCCGGCAATGGCAACGACAACCAACAATGAGAGAGCGAGAGAGAGAGAGATAGTGAGTTGGAAAGAGATGGCGAGCTGTTGTTGGTGTTGTCGAAATGATTGTGAATTTGCGGTAACCGAGCGTGGAGCGGCCACGACTAACCTGATTATGGATGCTCCGCGGGCAGGTGCTGTGGGCGTTGGATACTGATCGCGACTGGGTCAAGCGACGTGGAGATGGTGGAGAGGATCGTGGGGGAGAGGGGGATGTGGTGTTATGTCAAGCAAGTAAACACCAACAAGGGCGCGCGTCCTTCCGGGCAGGTAAGCAGCGAGAAAGAGAGGCACAGGCAGTGGGAGAAGGAGTACAGCGAGAGAAAGAGAGAGAGAGAGAGAGAGAGAGAGGGAGGTAGGGAGTACAGCGAAAGAGAGATAATATTCATTCATAGCGCCGTAGGTGGCATCATAAAAGGACTTTTAGCACTCCCTATTCATGTCCCTGTCCTGGCACTTCGTGGAATTCGATGGATGGAAATGTGCGACGAAGTTGCCTCGTCGTGTTGCCTCCTACTGTTTCCCATCGTTGCTGCGCGACGAGATAATGCTGCGATGCATTTGCCGCGTTGTCGATAGCGCGAAATTAGCGTTATATGACGCTGCCTTTTCAGCTTTCATTGTTCGCGCAAATTGAGAAATCAACGAGAGGAATCAACGAGAGGAATCAATGCAAGGCGTAGCTTCCATCGATGGCGCCCTTTCTCTGCCCCTCATCCTCTCTAGATACACTCCACTTCATGTCAAGGTCACATCTAGTTTGAAGGTCATGCGTTTTGCTCTCCAGCCGAGGCGAAAATGTCTCCGCGTCGTTCTCCCGTTGGGTTTGCTTAACCAACGTCGTGCAAATCCCAACCGAGCAGTAGAAACCCCGACATTGTTGCACTGCGGCCTCCGTTGTCCTTGCCGGCTGATCTGATCTGGTCTGGACTGATCTGGCAGGCGGGTCAGCAGCTTCACGCCAGGATGCGCAGCATTTCGTCACGTCTAGCGGATCTGCTTATGTATCTTGCGGATTCCACGCTGGCGTTTACCTTCTGCTCTAGCGACGGCATCATTAGTTGGGGCCGCTTTACTTGGACATTCGTTGCGTGAAATTCGACAATTAATCAAACTCCCCTCTGGCGATACCTTCGTGAAGCGTGACAAGGATACGGCTGCGGCTTAGCAGGGGCTGATCCCGCATTGGCTGCGCTTCGAGGGCGTTTTCTAAGTTCAAATAATTATTATTTTGAGCGGTGGAATGAGGGAGAGAGTCGATGATGCTCTATACAAGGTAGAAAGAGGGTTCCAAATATGGAAATAAAAGTGTTATTTTAACTTACTGAACTTAGTGTCTAAATGTTTACAATTTTCCTAAAAAAAATTGCATATAATATTATAAACTTAATGAATTTCAAGCCTAAAATATAAAGAAGATGTAGCTTTAAAACTATCTTAGTTTAACACAACTTTAAATTTATTTAAGTTTCCAAAAAATTTTTTTTTTTTTTTTTTTTTTTATACTTAAAATATCATTCCATTATGATGTTAAAAATGCACAAAATCTACCAAATATAGAAATGTACTAAACATGAAAGTAGTTTTTTTAAAAGACTATTTAAGCTAAAAAATTAAACATGTAACGTAAATAATTAACTAAAATGTAAATTATTTATTTTAAAGTTCAATTCCTTCTACTTCTCTTAAGTAACTACCAAACATAAGTATTCAGTCTTCATTATATAAAAGGAAAATTTATTTACACAAGACAAATAAACATATCTCTTCAGTTATAACGGGCAAACTTACTTCCGATAACAGAGCGAACACCTGATCTCCTACCTCAAACCATCGTTTGTATGGTTCAGGAAGTCATCTATAACTGCAGCGTAATGCCGATTTGCACTCTCATTAATAATTGAGCGCTAATGAGGTATCAATAAAGGATCTCTTACGCTTTTACACATCCATTTGATGCATATTCGATTGCATTATGCATTGCATTCGATGTCTAATTCGATTAGCGCAGCTAAAAGGACGACAAGCAAATAAATATTCATTTTGTTGGGCAACACTGGCCACATTCAAGGTTATGTGGAGCCCGACACAGTCCGCTATTGGGGCTCACGCCTGTTGGCGCTGCCACGAAGAACGCCCCCTGGCGACAGTCAAACGCGTACGCTTGCTATGATCGCGTGCAAGTGCGAACGAGATGCAAGCATGGCCGAGCTCTGCGATTGGTCCGCGTGTTGTTTACACGTACCTGCTGAGCGATGGCTGACATCTTGACTGCGTCGCTGCCGCTGCCACTGCCAGCGTCGTCGTCGTCGCTTCACAGAAAGCCAACGATCTTGTCTGACTTTGCGTAGCTCAAGTCAGTTAGGCATCGACTGCGCAACGAGCCAGACACATTTCGCCACAACGTCGCGCACTTCTGACGCTGAGAGAAGGAGAGCGAGAGAAAGAGAGTGTAAAATTGAACTTAACGAAATTTCTTTTCCGTTTCGCCTATGCCAATTGTGTGACAATATATTGCAACGCTATTGCTATCGATATCGATAACGATACAATTTGTTCGACGTTCGAGTTCGCGAATTCGCCGCCGCTGCCGTCGTCGTCGTCGTCGCTGTGAACTATGACTGTAACCGCATTCGCCGCCGCCATGCACAGACCCTTCTTCAATGGATATACAGCAATGCAAGGTAAGCAACGCCAGAAATCAGAGATGATGCAGTGCATCAAAGTGATGCAGTCAATATCTCTAGAAACCGAGCTAACTTCCTTTCCTTCCCTTTTCTCTCTTGCTCCCCCTGCAGACATGAACAGCGGCCAGGGACGTGTGAATCAACTTGGTGGAGTCTTCATCAATGGCCGCCCCTTGCCCAATAATATCCGCTTGAAGATCGTCGAAATGGCTGCCGACGGCATTCGTCCGTGTGTCATCTCGCGTCAGCTGCGCGTCTCACATGGCTGCGTATCGAAGATATTAAATCGCTACCAGGAGACGGGCTCCATACGGCCCGGCGTCATTGGTGGCTCCAAGCCGCGCATTGCCACGCCCGAGATCGAGCATCGCATTGAGGAGTACAAACGCAGCAATCCGGGCATGTTTTCCTGGGAGATACGCGACAAGCTCATCCGCGAGGGCATCTGTGATCGCAGCATGGTGCCGTCGGTGTCCGCCATATCGCGCCTGGTGCGTGGTCGTGATGCACCCACCGATCCGGACTCCATCAGCTCCAAGCCAGCCTCTAGCTCCACCTGCAGCTCTGATCCATCTGGCTCCAACTCTGGACATGGACACGGCAACAACAACAACAACAGCAGCAACAACAACAAGCCATCCGATGAGGATGTCTCCGATTGCGAGAGTGAGCCAGGAATCGCTCTGAAGCGCAAGCAGCGTCGCTGCCGCACCACATTCTCGGCCAATCAACTGGAGGAGCTGGAACGCGCCTTCGAGCGTACTCAGTATCCGGATATCTTCACGCGCGAGGAGCTGGCTCAGCGCACCAATCTCACCGAGGCGCGCATCCAGGTGTGGTTCAGCAATCGTCGCGCTCGGCTGCGCAAGCAGCACACATCCGTCACAGGAGGAGCCAGCGGCGCCGGGAGTGGCAGCGGCAGCAGCAGCGCAGGCACCGTCATTGTGGGCTCACCCGTCAGCGGCAGCCAATCCCATCATCTGTCCCCGCTGACCATGATGCACCCCATGCCACCCAGCGCCGCCATCGATGCAGTCTACCAGCATCAGTACGAGTTCTATGGCAGTGCCGCCAGTGCCTCAGCAACCACAGCGCACAGCGGCGGTAATCTTCCCCAGCTGTGCAGTCAACTCTCGGCCGCGAACACGCCTCCGCATCATCATCAGTTCTACACACCCAGCACCGCCAGCTACATCATGCCCAGCTCGGCCAGCAATGCCAATCCCCATGGCAGCGAGCTGCTTGTGCCCGCCGTGGAGCCGTCCAGCCACTACGACACCACCCAGTTGGGCGCCGTTTACAGCACTGAATCTGAACCACATCAGACAATGCCACGTAACGAGAGTCCCAACGAGTCCATCTCCTCCAGCGGCTTTGGTCAGCTGCCTCCCACCCCCAACAGCCTGTCCGCCGCTGTTGTTGGTCCAGCAGGCATGGAGTCTGCCCAATCGCAGACCCAACTGGCCAATGCCAGTGCCAGCAGTGAGGAGCTTAATGCAGTGCTTAAAGTGGAAGCAGCCGAGCTTGCAGCTGCCGTGCAATCTCAATCGCAGGCACAGGCGCAACCACAACAGTTCTACAGCAGCTGGAGCGGCGCCAGCGCCATGCCCAGCATGCGTCCCAATGCGCCACTGTCGCCCGAGGATTCGCTTAACTCCACGGGCTCCACCAGTGCCGCCCTCGAGGCCGTGTCCGTGGCCAGTGCTCACCAGATGTTCCACTCGTATCAGCATTCAGCGTCGGCTGCGCAATATGCTCCATATGGCACCACGACGCCACATTCTCATGCCGCTGCACATGCGGCGGCAGCGCATCATGCACACGCCCATGCCCACCATGCGCAGTATGCAGCAGCATCGCACTACGCAGCGCCACCAGTGCCCCCGCCGCCACCGCACAGCTCCTCGTCGCACTTTATGCCACAGAACTTCAATGCTGCCGCCGCTGCTGCTGCAGCTGCCTTCTCCTCGCCCTCCAAGATGAACTACAGCGCAATGCCGCCCCAGGCGTTCCCCTATCACTCCTGGTACTAAGCTGAGGAGGAGCAACCTCATGGAAAGAGGATACCCCAAGCGGGAATGAGCACCCTCAAATGGAAAGACATTACCCCAAGAGGAGCACAGCCGAACATCCCAAGAAGGTAGCAGAAACACCCCCAAGAAGGGCACAGGATCAACCCAAGTGGGGAGAAGAATCACACCAAGAAGTGAGCAGGATCACCCCAAGAAGCGAGAAAAATCAACCCGAACCGCCGCACATTGTTTGACGTCGCCAAAGAATCACGCTATATGTACATGTATATATATGCTATAGTCGTATAGCATATCATATTATCCACCAAGAGTCTAGCTAGATAGAGTCTGTATATAGTTAGATATATATAGTGAAGCTATAGCAAGCTAGGCTAATCCTAAGTGCATTTATTTTCCAACTACTTCTAAGTCTAGTTCTAAGTTCCCAAGTGGCAAATAAATATATCTACAATATATATGCTAATTTATACGGAATACAAAGTGCATGTCTAGTTCTGCGTATCCTCGCAGCATCCTGTCTGCTCCTCCCCCCTGGAGCGACCCATTCAGTAGTCGGAACCTTGGACACGCTTCTGTACACAGCGTGTGGCTGGAAAAACTCGTGGAATGCTGCGCACACACATTAGAGACCTTAAGTAGCCGCGCGTTCCCCTGAAGAGAGAGAGAGAGAGATGCCCGTGTACGTGTGCGCTATATAGACACAGCTATATCTGTTAGGTAGTATATAGTAGTAATAGAACGACATGCGATTTCAACAAACTCAACGGGAGGCACAACGCGCCTGTCCACGCTGTGCCTCAATGTCAAATGGGAATTTCACTCGAGAATTGCCCGAAGAAATCGAGATGGAAGGAAGTCCTGAAGTGCAGTACCCTCCCTGGTACCCTCCCTAGTACCCATCGAAACTGGCTCGGAACTCCAACCAAGGTGTTAATTGCCCTTCTATCGAATTGGGTAATTGCTCTACAATTTACCTCAAATTCACACCTCGTTCTGCCTCGTCTACAATCTATGTTCGCTCTTCATCCTCCTTCTAAGGTCCTGACTCAACACCTTTTCTCCGACTTCTACGTGCGCAATTAATGAAGTCATTACCAGACAGCGCACAGACAGCTCAGACAATCCTCGCGTCGCCGTGCAGATTTGCTCTATCTGAGGTTGCTTATTATTCTAATCTAGTTTGTCAGAAAGTAAATATTGACTCTACAATCGACTTAGGACCTCGTCGAGGCGTCGACGTCGTCAGGTACCTTGTGCAAATTTTGTGTGCCTTGCAAAAAATAAAGATCAAGATTTCCATCAGTTTTCTTCTTTTTGGCTTTGTTTTGCTTTCCCGTGAGCCTCTTAGGTCTAAGAAAAACGGGTCTTAGCCCAATTTCCGAAGCTTGTCTAATGCCAATTTAATAGCACTCGAAGATTTCTCTCAAACGAAGCGAGTGCAATCTCCAGCCAGGCTAATAATGCAATACACTGGGTAAACTCGGTAGACTTTAACTTTAATTAAAATTCGATTCATTAAGGAACCCCCGACCCTATAAAGACCCCGGTATATAAGTGCGGTAGCTACGCAAGCTCCCAGACAAAGTTGTACAAATCGGAAATCTGAAATATTACGCATTAATTTTCGGTAGCGATAAAGAATTACAACGTGAGTTTCGCCGAGTGCGCGGACTTGAACTCAGCTTCAGCTTTAATCGACTTGTCTTCTTGGCGCGCTGTGGTACCAGTTCCCTTTCCCGTTCGTTTATGGAGTGGGGCGGAGACTCTGCAGCCGAATTGATTAATGAACCGACAACGTGTTGAACATCGAGGCTAGGAAAATACTAATTTACAATATAACCATAGTTCGAGTGGGATAGACCCCCATCCTCAAAATAGAGAAAGATTGAAAGAGCGGGACAGAGCAGAAGGAGGAACTGAAGAGCGGTGGCAATGGCGGCACATGGACAGTGTATTTTATTTAATTTGATATACCCTATCGAGAGAGCAGTACCAAGACCGTTAATCTGATTAGACCCCTAGATCTCAGCTGGTTTTAAAGCTGCCTATAAAAAATTTTGTGGATAGGTTCCTGTTTATCATAAATAACTTTTCTTAAAGTCTTAAGTCTTAAACTACTTTTTAGTTGAGATGGTAAACTTAAAGTATTCATTTTAAGAGTATCTAATCGTCGACATTATAAAGATTATTGAGATCAATTTGTTTTTTGTTTATCCATTATTATAAATGGTTTGTTGTCAATTTCTCCAGTACCTGTTGCAATGCTGAGGTGCTCAGATGATGGTCCAATTATGAGAGTATTTCGCGCTCTGTCCAAGTCAGGCGTAGCCCGAGGCATAAGAAGCGCAAAACCTCAAAATATTTACAGACCTGGCAGACAGAAATCAGTCGTAAATGAGTAGGAGCAAAGCAAGAGAGAAGAGAAGGAAGACAGCAAGAGAGAGAGAGAAAGAGAAGAGATTTCCTGGACTGTGCGAATTCGTTTGCGAATCACAGTTCCAGGAGGAAGCAGGCGAAAGGATTTACTCGACCGGACAGTCGGACAGACAGACAAACAGACACTTTGAGAGAGGGTAAACAAACAGCACGAGGATTAGACAGAGGATCGGAAATAATCCTTTGCTGCCAGGAAGCGAGCAGAAGGGCCTGGGTCTACCCGTGTGCCGTGCCGGGTTCAACTCATTTTACGACAGTCCATAAACTTTTATTTGCCCTCATTCTTCATGACGGTCCGAGCGCATGCGCTGTGCAGTCTGGACACGAACCCCTTGGCGAAAGTCGCGCACAGAGCAAGAGTTAAGAGCGACGGGAAAGGCTTAGCTTTGCCGGACAGGCAACAGATCAAGCAGTCAACCAAGTCAGGTAGATCGTACAGGATTCTATCTCGCTCTGTTTCTCCCTCCCTCTTTCTCTGCCGTTGAACTAAGACTCGCTGATAATCCTTGCTAATGAGGTGTTCGCTGCAGCATTTGAGACAGTCGGGAAAGTCTGTAAGTCAAGGATGATCGAGGATAATCCGCACAAGTCCAGAGTATCCACGTTGAATGAAGTGGGTGAACTGATACCTGAGCCAGTTTCGCATTTTGACTGGCTACATGAAAGTAAATTAGGTGTAGAGTAAGGTTACCATAGATATTTCTGACTTAAATATTGAATTGATTGAGCATTTTATGAGGGCGTAACTCGTTGTTAATGATATATACTAGACTAGAAGGAAGGGTCTACTAGGGAGGGGAAAGACAGTACCTCCCACACACTAGAAACAAGGCAGAGGAAAGAAGAGGAAGTCTCCGAAACGGGTTTCATTGAAGGTGCTAACCTCCTGTTGACACTATATGTAGTAAGGTAGCCCCAAAATGATCTTCTATGTTTTGTTTAATATTATGCTACTGAAGGAGTTAGAATAAAGGGTCTTTGAGGGTCTTTAAAATCTTTATCTCCTCTTATTGCTAAAGAAAAAGAAAGAGGTTTAAGCTTTGAATCGTCTGACTTCACGAAGATCTGTTGAGTTTATAACATTAGTCTTTAACTAAGAGAGACATCAACAAGTACCCCCATGATCCAGTCACATGGACATAGCTCACGCCGGGCTAAATGGCAATTACAATCGAGCTCTATTGGCAAACATTTCGGTTTGGTCTGTCACAGCAACTGCCTTCGTTGCTCAGGTGCTCGACTCAAGCAGAGAGCGAGACAGGAGAAAGAGCTGTTCTTGGTGCCGTCTCGCTCTACGCTGTTTGTCTCCCACTGACTTTCAGAGAGTGCGCACGCTGTTAGCGCACAAATTGATCTGTCAGATCGGGGCGCACAAGGACATTGCGATCATTAACGATGATTGCAGGACGCGTCGCTCGTCGTGCTACGGCGGAGTGCGAAGGTCGTTGCGCAGTCGGAGCGGAATGTGGAATTGTCAACACTTTGCAGTGTTGCAGTACCACCAACTGTTTCTGTTTCGCGATGATCGCCAGCACTACCTCTCTCTCTGTCTATCTGTTTCTCTTGACTCGTCACCCAGTTGGAGTTTTATTAATAAATACACAAACTAGAGAGTGGAAGAGAGCAAGAAAGAGGGAGCACAAGAGAGAGAGAGAGCGAGAGAGAGGGTGCCTCTATTTGTGCCTTTGATCTTGCAAATTGTCGTAATCGATTTGGAATGCTTGGCGGGACCTTCAACTGCTGCTGCAGATTCCTTTTTTGGATAGCCAACTTGTCAGCTTCCTTTTGGCAAGTTGTCCCAGCAAGTGTCTTCTGTTCTTCCATGCTTCCACCGCAAACTGAGTGCCGTACCGGAGCGAGGAACCGAGTGGAACCGTTACGCTATTATCGCTCAGACGGGGTCTACGACAAAAAGAGCCAACAAATGTTTTCAAATGGAAAATTGTCTGCAATTTGGAAACTGTTGAGGTACCTTCTGTATGGTTTACGGATTGATTTGGAAACGGAGAAATTGGTAATGCCTAAAAGAACTTTCCAGATATTGGAAAGTCAATATAAAGCTATGTTCGGGTTAGGTTAAGGTTGATCAGAGTAGTAGTTGTAGTAGAGCTACCTTCTGTATGGCTAATGCTTTGAAATGGTATAAGATATGATATTCATAGAGGGAACAAAATTAAGATAGGCACAAAATCTTGTTCCTCTAACTAGTTAGCATTAGTAAGGTCTCGAGTTATCTGCAATACCGTATATAACCATCCTTGGTACCCTCTCACCTCAACCTAACAGTTTCCCATACTCAGTTTCAGCTCAGCTCCATTTCTGATCTAAATTCGAAATCTAAACTCAGTTTATCAACTAATTTGCGATTAGAGCGATACGCACAACGGCCGACAGGTGGCGCCCTCGTCAAAAGGGGGGCTGTACTTCTGCGTAACTCTGGCCCATTTCGTGCAGTCGTATATCCAGATACAATAAGTGCGCAATGCTAATGCGCCTTCACCTGTGCACGGACAACTGACATTATAATTAATGACAAATCGTCGGTCCCCTTGAAGGGCAATCAAGGCAGAACAATGGGAACTCTATTCGTCTATTCGGGTATTATGTGCGAACAATGTTGAACAACTGCGGCGCTTTTCAGACTCAGACCCGTTCTTCGATTTTCGATAGTTCCAAAAACTCTCCAACTCCAACTCGGACTGTAAGTCGGACTCGGAAGGGACTGAAACTTAGCTGCTGCATATTAATATTAATGGTTTATTATTATGACCTGCTGCCTCAGTACGCTGGCTGGTCAGTCTACCTACACACACACACACACACACACACACAGTCACATAGGTGCTGTGGCTCCTTTGGGGTTGCCGTAGCTTTGTTCACGCCGCGATTGCTTCACTGCACTGACGCCTGGCGTGACGATTTTAATTTTTAATACCCTGTAACCATCAAATGTGGCAAGTGGCTGTGATAAACACGAACTCAGAAGGTTGAGAAAGCTTAAGCAGCTGAAAGACAAAACGAAATTACTTAAAAATCAATATAATAAAATAATAAATAAAAATAAAATGTGCATTACTTTCTTTCTTTAAAAGATATTAAGCTGAAATTTGGTTTAAATGTATTTAACTATTTTAACTTGATGTTCACCCAGTTTAATAAAGATTGGCTTACTATATCCCAAGTTATACAAATAAAATGTGTAAAACTTCCTTTTTTTTAAATCATTCAACTGAAATTTGGGCTTAACATACTATTTTAACTTGATATGCGCCTAGTTTAATAAAGATCAGCCTACTATATCCAGAGTTATAGAAAAAAGTGTAACACATATTCTAAAGTAAGGTATCTCCAAGTCGCATACTTTATTCCCCTGCATACTAACTTGTTTTATTATTATGTATATTGCGGCACACGGAGTTTGCAATCGCCCCCGTGACTGCAGCAACAATGGAAGAGCGAGAGGCAGCGTGCGATAGGCAGTGTGCGACGGAGAGGTCAGATAAAGGTAGCCCACTGTCGATGCTTGAGGAGCCGTTTTGGATGTGTTGCCACCTTCTTTTTTTTATGTGCACATTTCGTAATTAGCCGCACGCCGTGCTGCCCTACCGTACGGCCAGCGCCATCTAGCGACAGAGAAAGAGAGTAACGAACGACATTGCCCGACATTCCTTGAAAGCAGGCCCCCAACTTGGCTCGCTTGGCTAATGAAGCCCCGCCACGGTATGCGGCAACAGTAGCAACAGTAACTACAACAACAACAACAATGTAGCAGTAGCTGCCCCTCCTCATTCCCCTCCCTACAACTGCAACTGCAACTTGTGCCCGTAGTCGACTCCACGGACGCGTGCAAATTCCATTGAAAAAAGGAGTTGAACTTTTTGTTTTTCTTTCTCTTTTTGTTTTTATCTGCATTCGAGCCCGCAATTTACGTAGTTGTTAAAGGTTTACTCGTAACTTAATAACCTTATCTGCATATCGTGATATATATAGCATAAAAATTACTACATATCATAATTCTGGCATGCGATGGATTCCGATTTTTACGGGTCAAAGGTAGATTTAAATGATATGTTGACATTTGCAGATTCTATTTAATTTTGATATTTAGAGATTTTGTTATGTTATACATTACGTACTCATTACTTGAAATAATTGAAAATCCAAGAATATTTTATGTGTTAAGAATAATTTGAACTGCGTAGAGAGATACATAAGTAAACTTGCTTCATAGGAATAATAAAATATTTGATATTTGGAAAATATCTAAAAATCCACTAACAACTCCAAATATTCTTAAAGTTTGTTGGTAAAGAGTAGGTTTGTTGGTAAACATTCAAATGAAATTATATATTGTATTTTTTAGGATATCCTAAAAATACTTTTGACTGAGATTTTTATAAAAATTTAGTTTTAAAAAATTTTTAAAATATTTCAGAGCAACCAATTGGTCGAATGTAAAATCTGGAACATCTCTTATTTTTCTAAAGATTTTTAGTTAATCTATACTTTCATTTTAATATAAATCAATATATATCAAAATAAATCAAAATATATCAAAACAATATAAAAATATAAATATATAAAATATATCAAAATATAGCAAAATATTTTATTTATCCTTGCATCTATTATAAATTAAAACGCTCCTCAAGTAAAAATTTCCAGCACTTCCGATTTAAGAAAATGTTTCTTTGTTTTCAAATCCTTTTTCATTTATTATTTATTTAATGATAACTTATATAAATAATTTGTATTATAAATACATTGTGTATATACTCTATAAAGTACTTCGATTTTCTACACTTAAAACTATCAAAAATATACATGAGATTAGCTCAAGCTTAGCTCAGCTCGTAGTACTTCTCAGAAGATGGCCGAACGGCAGCGCCGCAGTGCCACCTGGGGCTGCCTGTTGGCGCCGCGTTCCACACCGTAGCCGTGCCACAGCGTGTCGGGTGGCTTGTTCCAGCGCACGAAGTAGGTTTTGTGGACGGCAGCCAATTGCGCTTTGGGTTTGCCAGACAAGCGTCGTCGGAAGGGCCAGAGGAACCAGTGCCAGGCACCAAAGCTAGAACCAGCAGCCTGCGCAGGAGGATCAGCAACTGGTGCCGGCTGCAGTGCATCCAGCTGCAGCTGCATGGAGGTATCTGGCTGTGGTTGTTCCACTATCACAGGCTGCGGCTTGACCGGCACAGTGAGCACAGCTTGCAGTTGCTGCTGGCGATTGTGTTGTGGCGATATGATGCGCGTGCTGGAGACAAAGACTTCCACGTCGGCGTCATCGTCTTCGCTGGAAGTCCAAGGACTGCTGGCCACTGTTGCTGTCCTTGACTCCTCCACCTCCTCCAGTATGGGTGAGACGCGACTGCCGCGATTGCACTTGAAGCAGCGTGGCAACTTGGACCCGAAATTGTTGCGCTTGGTCACCACCTGTTGCTCCTGTTGCTCCTGTTGCTCCTGCTGCTGCTGCTCCTGCTGCTGCTGCTCCTGCTTCTGCTGCTCTGGCATCTTGACCAATATGAAGTGATCGTTGAGCAGGCAGACATCCGATACCTTCTCGCACTTCTGCTCCTCCCCAAAGAAGGCGTTCAGATCGACGCTCTGCGGATAGATGCGATAATCCTCTCGCTCTCGCCGCTGGGCAAACTGCAACTGCAACTGTTGCTGCTGTTGCGCCACAAAGCTCGAGATCCTGGGATTGCCACCTGCCTGCCCGGCACATTGCACGATTCCTTGTCCGCCCTTTCCCGGCACCTTCCTCGTGCTGTTGCGGCAAATGCTGCGACTGCTCATGCGACTCCAGTTACCATGTCGCTGCTCGAGGATTCTGGCGAAGATGCGTGCAGTCTTGGGTAGATAATGTAAGCCATGTGGTTGCTGCTGCGGTATCAGTGCCGTAGACAACGACATGTTGCTCTACCGAGTAAAAGTTGGAAATGATTCCTGGACAAATGAAAATTATTATAGTTAGTTGACAGTGGAAGCTAAGTTGTGGGATCAGATATGGAAGTGAGGTCTAATATTTGTGTATGTAAGAATTTAACATGCACTGTAACCAGAGGTTAGAGCTACAAACTCGTACATAAGAAACATATGTTTGTAGATTACTGAATATAACTGTGGGTACAAAAACTTCATTTCTTTTTCAAATGGATTTCAGGTGACTCTTTAATTAGATTCCCTTGTTAACATTTAACAAGTACTTTGACTACATTTAACCTAAGGTAATTGATTTTCACTCTTTGTATTTGAGACCTTTTGCTTTAATTGAAAAATGGGAACAAAATTGTGCGATCAAACTTGTAAGAGATCTACAAAATGCTAAACTAGAAATTAACTATGCTAGAATTTAACCTAAAGTTTAACCAAAACGAACAGAAGGTAAACTATTCTTGTTCGAGTTAGACCGCCTTCGGAGACAATCATTAAAATGGGAGTAAAGTTTTCATATGAAACGTTACGTTAACTTCAAGAAGATCTTCAATTATAACATCTAGTTAAATTTTAACCTGCGCTTTCATTTATTATAGCTAAAAATGGCTACAAAATTGTTATACCTTTTTTAATTAAATTGAAACAGTCCTTCAACTTTATCAGCCTGTTAAAAATGCAACTTGACAGGTAACTCAAAGTCAAAGGTTAAACGAAAGCAAAAGTCGTTCCACGCATTGCAATTCAATTGAAGTGCATCAACTTAAAAATGCAATTTCATTTCGTTTTCAATTTAGAATTCCGAGTGGAAAGGTATTTTTCTTGTCAAAATATTTAAAATTTGACATGAGATATTCTTCCGAAACCTTATAAATCGTTTATCCTTTGACTTTTGACACTGCACTTGGGGTACAACGGGGGTAGGAGGAGAGGCAGACTGGCGCCATCGAAACAAGGTGAAAGCCTGACAGGACGAGACAGACATGAGTCTACGATAAGTTCCGTAGAGAAGCGGCTTCCGCAACAGTCCAATGCCAACGGCAACAAACACCGCAACAATAACAACAAGTGTGGCAAGCCATAGGCGCAAAAAGTAGGCGACTATAAGATATCCTGCATATTTTGTATTTTAAATTTTATGTACTCCTATACAAGACTATTTATAACAACAATTTCTCACAATAACTGAGATCTTAGAGATCTTAGAACAGTTCAATTCAAGGACTCATCTATTGGAACAACTGCCACGCCTGTCTCAAGCACTGCAACGCCTTCTTCATTCAACTCTTTCCCATGCAGTTGCACTGCCTGCAGGGTATACAAACAACGACTACAACAATAATAATAAATGTATTTGATGCGGCACTGGCAACACGAAAGTTTTATTTATTATTTTGACAGGTAAACAAATCACGAGCTCAACACAAACACAAAGCCAAAGACAAACTTCCATAAACACACACAAATACAGGCACACAAGCACCAATACCAACTCACATTTTGCTCAACTTGCGTTGCCAACTCAGCTGTTTTTCCGTCAATTCTAGAATTCAAGCAGTCCAAACAGTTCACTGCTTACTTAACGGATCGAAAAACAAACAGTTTTTCATCTGGGCTAACGGCAGTTATTCGCCTGAGCCAGAAAATATAGCTACATTCGTTTTTTTAATTTGTTCTCTTTTTCTTCATTTCGTTTTATTATTTCACTCGATTTAGCTTTTTCCCGTCAAAATCTAGCCTTTTGCAAAGTGGCTCCCTCTTTTGTTTGCGCCGCGTTGCAGTCCGCTCTGCACGACTCGCCAATGACAACTGAAGCCGACTTTTAGGCAGCGTACTGAATGCGCTGGTACGTCACAACGTAACGTAACGTAATGTGCACGTTGCGGCTGCGGCTTGCGGTTGTTGTTGCTTCTATTGGTTTCGTATTCATTTGCATATTTGTTATGGTTGCTGTTGTTGTTGTTAGTTGTTGCATGCCGGCAGACGAACGAACAAGCCGATTGACAATTAACAACACATGAATATGTACACTTGCACGCATGTGTGTGTGTGTTTGTGTTAATAACGTAAAAGGATTGTCGACTGTATTGGACAAGCTGGAGTTGGAGGGGTTAATGGGTTAATGGTGCATGCCTACAGCCAAGGTCGTAATGTGTCGAACTTATTTAATGCCTAGAACGTGAACGTACTATATTAGGGATATATTGTACATACATAAGGTAATTAGTCAATGAAATATAGTGTTTAAATAAAGTAAGCGATTTTCTATTTAATCTTCTTATTCGAAATACATAATATACTATATCAGTTCTTGTTCAGAACAATAGTTTAGAAGAATTAACAGGTATAACGTACTCAACTCCCCCATGTACAGGAGAAAACCTATCAGATATTTGAAATTTATATTTAATTACACCATTTAATTATAAATATTGTCTACTGACCGATCCGAGTACTCGTGTTCTATCAGCAATTATCAATTTCATCTCTGTTGCACATTACGCATTTCGTACACTGGGTCCTCAAGAGTACCGAGTTCCATGGGTACCTTATCAGCTTATTTTTAGTCGCGATAAATCCAACGGCAGCCGAACTCGCATTCATAATTGAGTTTACCTTTGTCAATATTGATTGTTAATGCACGCAAATAACATACTAGTCATGGCACAGGACTCGGATTCACTATAGCGATAAGCGATGGGGGCGGCAGCGACAGCGACAGCAATAAAACCTGAACATTAATTCGGCAGTTGCGTTATAAAGCCCATTTGGGGAATACACACCCATTACACCAGTCAGAGTCAGAGGCAGAGTCAAGAGTCGGGAGTCGGGAGTCGATAGACCGGGGCAGGTTTTATTTCCGGTTCATTGCAGATTGATTAAGGGAAAGCGAACCCCAACGAACGAAGTCACAAATCGTTTAGCAACAATAAAACGTAAATTTCATGAGTTACATACATAAATATCTCATTCGGAGTACGAGAATTGATTTATTTGTATGTCATAATAACAATAATAATAATTATTTATGCCTATCCCGAATTGTAGGGTATACATAAAGAGAGTTGTTTCAACGGTATTGTTGACTGAAATTAGTAAGAATGTGCGAGAAATAACAAATAATAAGTAAATTGGAATGGACTATAAAGGGTGAGATCTTGAGTGTTGGGACAATATGATAACGACACTTGATCGAAGAGTTTCATGCATGCATTTTAATATAATATAAAAAATTAAATTTAATGTACTCGTACAATATATACAATATAATATACTGTTTGAGTCGTTTACTTAAAGCACATTATACATACTTATACTTTTTTGATGGGTATCTGATAGTCGCGTATAACCCTGTTTCCTCGGGTGCGTCTGCACTTGCAATTATTGTTTTTGACACGTCACTTAATTAACTGCATGTTGCTGTTGTTTTATTGTGCGTGGAAACAGCTGACGATCGACATGAAAGCGACGCCAAATTGACACCAATTATGCGATCGGAGACCGCATAATTTATGTGGCCCTTAACTGACCTTCTCCACGAAAAAACGTAAACAAACAACATGGAGAGAGAGAAAGAAACAAAGAGAGCGACTCTCACGAAGACAATGTGAAGGACGCGCAGAAGCAGCGCAGCATATGTAAAAACAGCTTTAACATCACTAATCAAAAAGTTATCGATTGCATTTTGCATATTACTATCGATCCCCCTCTCACTCTTTTCCGTTCCAAAAGTGTTTGATCGTCAATTATGTCTGTCATCTCTCTTCAACATACTGAACTTGAACTTGGTCACCAACTGCTTCTCATTTGCCGATGACTAAGCAACAACAATACGGACGAACATGATGGAGCGCGCCCACAAAAGACAAATCATGCAAAGCAAGAAAAACAAAACGATAACAATACGAAGACGATAATGAGGCTGCTGCATACATATAAACATATGTATGTAGATACATATGTGACGACGACAACGCGCCTTTTGTTTTACGACACTTCGATTCGAAGGCCGTTTCTGGTTTTGCGTTTGTTTTGAACTCTGCCGTCCTTCACTTTTGCTCTCACTCAAGGATGGCGCGCTCTCTCTTTCTCTCTCTCTATCCCACTTCGAACGGAAGCTGCGAGAGAGAGCCTGGCTGCGCCTGAGCTTGACGTCGAGCTTCGTCGACTAAGCGCGCACGCAGCTCAAATCAGTCTGTGGCGAACAGCGAAGCACTACGGTTGGCAGCCCAGGAGTGCAGTCACACAGTGGGCAACAAGTGGGTAAATATGCCATAAATATACGAGTGCACCTCGCTCGCATTGCAATTGCAACACTGCAACTTGCAACATGCGGACACAACTTGTTAGCACAAGAGAATCGCCGCAAGAGCAGTGCAACAAAACAGACGACTGCGTCAGTCCCTCCGATTTGGTCGTCTCATTGATTGTCTAACACAGAAAAGCCGCCTGCAGTTTTTACCGTTGCTTTATTTTGACATAGCGTAATAGTTGAAAATTCGTGTGTGTTTGTGTGTGTGTGCCACATTGATGTGCACGTAATTTTCATTTTAGCGGCAGAAAACGAAAGTGGAAATGTTGCCATTCAGCTTTAGCTCCCCCTCCTCTACCTGCCCCGCCCTCTTCACCCACAACGAGTGCGGCTTTTCTGCGGTTTTCCGCTGCCTGAAAACTACACTCGAAAAATCGCTAAAAGCAAAAAACCACACAAATACGGAAGCACCTGCCAGCAAATACGTATTTAACGTGTCTGGGAATCATTAAAAAACACAAAACCAAAAAAGCAAATTAACAAATTTAACCATTTTATTATTTACAACAATTGCAGCGCATTCTGTTGGATAACCAAAAGTGCAATTAACTTTCAAAGAGGAGAACACTCGCCCTGCCCCCCGCAGACAATTGTAAACTTTGGGAAGCCGCACAAATTGCAGTCATCATGATTGAGCGCGAAATAATTCAGTAAGTGTTAACTATTAGCGAATCATTAATGGCAATGGATCAGAGATACACATCGATAGATAGATACAGTATGTATTTACATGGAGTGTGCGCCTATGTATACTTATCGTAAGTCAAAGTTCTAGCAGAACTGGGCCAAGAGTTATCGCCAACACTTGAGGCAGCTGTGTATTTATGGATCCATTATCATTGTCATTATGCTCGATACAAAGTCCGCTGACCGCTCTGAACGTTTCAAACATGCATCAACTTGCACGAAATGCATCAAGTTGGAGTTAAATTGAAGGCAGCATGAACATTTTAAACTTTTTCTCGATTTCTAGTACCACAACCGCCTCGAAGCGCATTTTTGCCGTTCTGCAAGATCTGCTCCAATTTCTGGTGCTCTTCGCGCGTATTCAGCTTGAACTGCTGGTCACACTGGCGCAGGCTGTGCTGCCCAGAAAGCAAAAGGACATCAGCGGCGAGGTAGTGTTGGTAAGTTAGAGAACGATTACATTTGAAATGCATATGCAATAAATATTTGAATATCGATAAATAACTTTGTCCTCTTTAGATAACGGGCACTGGCCATGGCATTGGTCGTGAGCTGGCGCTGCACTATGCGGCCTGGGGTAGCACAGTGGTGTGCGTGGATATTGATGAGAAGAACAATCTGGAGACTGTGCAAAAGGTCAAGCGTTTGGGTCGTGGCGCCGTGCACAGTTTTAGGTGAGCATCTCTAGACAGCTTATGAAATAGATCCTCCAACAAATCCTACTGGCTTTGTAGTTGTGACGTCTCCAAGCGACCTGAGGTGATGGCACTGGCGGAACGTGTGAAAGATCAAGTGGGTCCAATTTCGGTGCTGGTCAACAATGTGGGCATCATGCCAACACATCCACTGCCACAGCAGTCGGCCGAGGAAATCCAGCGTGTCTTCGATGTCAATGTCTTTTCGCAGTTCTGGACAATCCAAGCTTTCCTCGACCAAATGAAGGAACAGGGACGCGGTCACATTATCTGTCTGTCCTCTATTGCCGGCCTGGTGGGATTAGCTAATCTGGTACCTTATTGTGCAACCAAATACGCAGTGCGTGGTATGATGGAGGCGCTGCACGAAGAGCTACGCGAAGGACCCTACAAAGATCTAGTAAGGATTAAAGGAATATGATTTGAAAGTGTTTTAAACTGATTATGATCTTTCCCTAGATTAAAGTTACCACAATATTCCCATATATGACCAATACGGGTCTCTGCAAGTATCCGAAAGTGAAGTTCCCATCGATTCTGGGCCTGTTGGATCCGAAAGAGGTCGCCAAACGCATTGTGGAGGCACATCGTGCTGACATCATGGAAACCACAATTCCCAGTTCGCTGCTGCACATCAACAACTGGACCCGCCTGTTGCCCAGTAAATGTGGCATAATGCTCAAAGACTACATCGACAGCGGTGTGGAGTCGGATTTGCTTTGATTTTGTACATTTTTATATATACTAAAAAATTAAGCCAAGCTTGTTTATATTAAATTATGGTATATTAAAGTATTGATTGGTTGTCCCAATTCCCCAGCAAAGCTTTTATATCATCGTGTTTTATTTTTCCTTTCCTAACATATGTATGTTTACTGAACTTTGATTTGAATTGGCGCTCTTTCATTTATCGATATACACATTTACGCAGTTGGTCACACACATCTTATTAACATCTGGCTAGTGCAACTGAGTGGCAACACTGCCAGCGCATCAGCTGTGTGGCATGACAACAAAGAAAAATGGCTTGCGAAGTGAAAACATTTGGAAACATTTTAGATTTTCGGAAGGTTCAGGAATACTTTGGACTTGGTCATGGTAAGCATAGAACTTAACACTGTTATTTTGCATATAGCAAGTGAATTTGACATTATACACAGACGATAACTGGCTTAATGGCATCAACTATGCCATATCGCCCACTGGGGAGTCGATTGCTTTGGCGCAGGGTGAAAAATTGGCATTTCTCTCCACCTGCTGGGACAGCAGGGCCAATGAGATTACCTACTCGCTTAGCTGGTGTGGTGAACTGGAGGATGTCAATCAAATTGTCACCTGCCTAACCTGTCTGCCAGTAACGCATACAGTGCGCTCCACCGACGTGGACTGGACCTGCGTCGCAGTTGGGCTCAACTCGGGCATGGTAATATTCTACACAGATGCGGGAGTCAAACTCTTCTCACAATGGCAAGTGGACATTAAACTCAAATGATAAACTCTATGTAATGCCTACTCCCCAACAGTTGCCAGGAGGATCCGGTGTTGGGCATAAAACTGCTGTCGCCGCCACCTCACACCGAAGTGGATGCCCTGTTCTACATCATCTACAGCAACTGCATGTGTTTCATTAACGGCCAGGACATTCTGCCCGTGCTTGCCAACAGCCGTCACAACATGCAACGTGGCGCCTTGGAGCGAAGTGTGTATCCCACTGCCGACGTGGTGCCTTTCCAGAAATACAAATTCAAGCGGGAGCGCGACAGCATCATCAACGACGCAGCTATTTGCAGCAATCAACAGACCTGCAGCTATGATTACATTGTGCAGCAGACCATTTCCTACGGCTATTTTGCCAGGGTGCATGCGACGCCGGTGCGAAGCGCTCAAGTCCTGGCTGCCGGCGCTGAGCCCTACCTGGGCTTCTTTCAGGCCGAAGAGGGTTACAAGACCGTTTCGATACGTGAAGTGGCCAAAGATGTCATTGGATTGGCGTACAAGAATCTGATGGGCAATCTGTTTCGACGAGCACCGGAGGAGGAACAGACGCCCGAGCAGACACCGTTGCCCAGCAAGGAGGCGCCCATGCGCACCTACTGCCGTCTCTATGATGGCAAACGCGATGGTCTCACCTTGATCATTGCTCCGGGCGGTAAACTGGCCGCCGTCACAGATAATCTGGATCGTGTCATGCTTGTGGATACACAACAAGCGATCATCTTGCGTGTCTGGAAGGGATATCGTGACGCACAGTGTGCCTTTGTGCCTGTGAAGGAGAAATCGGTGCGTGGCATTAAAACCCATAAAAGGAGAGCGCTCTTTCTGGTCATCTATGCGCCGCGCATGGGCTGCCTGGACATTTGGGCGCTGCAGAATGGACCCAAAGTGGCTGCATTTACGGTTAGCAAAGCAGGTCAACTGATCTACAATAATCACAGTCCCCTCGGAGCACCCGGTGCACAGATGTCACGCAAGACGGCGTCACTGAATCATTGCCTGTTTCTTGATCCCACCGATGGCAGCCTGAAGGAGGTGAATATTCCATTCCATTATGCGTTGAGCGAGACCAATTCCCAGACATCCCGCGACATTGACTTGCTGCGTCGACTGCGTAATCAATTGCGTTCGGTGGGACACTCGGCAGGAGATGGGGAACAACGGGAGCAACTATTCGCCGGCATAGCTAAGCTGGCGGGTCAATTGGAAACGCTAGAGGTGCGTCAACAGTGCCTGGAAATGTTGATGAAAAGCAAACGTCTGCAACCGGAACTGTTCCAGGGCATAGTCCGCGCTCTTGCTCAGGCACAGCCGGATGAGGCCAGCCAGGAGTTTGTGCATCAAATGGAGAACTATAAACGGCTAACGGATCTATATTTGCAATTGGTCAAGAGGCCACAGGAGAAGAAGAACGAGGAGGACAGTGACAAAGTGTCGCCGTCATCGCACAACATAGAACTGCTGGAATTATCCGATGCGGATCTGGTGACCATCAATCAACTGGTCATACTGCTGGAAAGCAATGCCGACAAACCGCCAGCAGGGCGTGAGGTTAGTTTCCAGCTGCAGGAGACGGGCTCACACAGCGTTGAGGATTTCGTGGACTATTTGAGTATCTTCAACATAGAGACAGCCAATGCAGTGACTTTGCTGCCAGAGAAGAGCGATAAGTTCGGCAGTGTTAGCAACAATCTCTTTGGCGGCTTCTTTGCGCACGGACTGTGCTTCGAGCAGTTTAAGCTGTGGGCCACAGAAGCCTGTGTGCCCAGCATGGATCTGCTGACGCTGATCATCTACTTCTGGCTGGACAAACCCTTCAAGTATGCCAACTGGTGAGTGAGGAAGGGAAGGAGAGTCTTTTCTATGTTTCCAACTTCAATTTTTCTTATCTATTCCAGTGATGAGGTTGTGGAGGACATGTCCCGCATTGCCGCCATGGTGCGCGCCATTTGCGAGTTGGCTGGTGAGGAAATCCATGATTATGCTTACAATGCTATCTCGCCTTGGTGGCAGCAGGTGCGTGAGCTGCTGCTCGAGAGCAAACAGTTCTCTGGCCTGCTGGTGGCCATTGTCTGCAAGACTGTGGCCACACAACTCTGGCGCAGCCGTCGTGATGGCTCATGTAATGAGAGCGCAACGGAGGATGACAGTGATGAGCGCTGGGAAACCATATCACATGACGAGGCACAGTGGGGACTGCTCACGGGCAAGCTGGAGGATGTTGCCGTGCTGGGTGCCATTTTAGCGTAAATTAGACTTGTCTTGCTCTCTGCCCAGCGCACTTTCTCTAAAACTCTTCTTCTCTTTGCAGTCAACCAAAGATTTGCCGTAATCCGAGCGGACCAGAGATGTCGTACGAGACGCCCGACTGCAGCTTGAAGAACATATTGAACGGTGGCAAAGGCATTGTCTCAGAGCTGACAGCCAAGTGGTTGAACAGCAGTCGGCTACATCCTGAGCTGGTGGTGGAGATAACACCGCCAGAGAATGAGACAGATGAAGAGGCGCCGCTCGACAAGGCAAAGCAGAAGGAGAAAAAGAAGCAGAAAGAGAAGCAGCAGCAGGAGAAGGAACAAGAGCTGGAGGAGGAAGCTGAGGAGGATAAGGATGAGGATGAGACGGGGCAACGTACGAGAAAGGTCAGCGAACCACTGGAACCTGTGCTGGAACGACTCGCGCTGCTGCGAGCGCATTTCCCCTTCAGCCTGGAGTCGGGTGTGCTGCTCACCCTGATGACCTGGCATCATATGGTGCACTGGAGCAAACATTTGTCCTCGCTGGAGCACATGCGTGCTGCACTGCTCTGCCTGGAGCAGTTCCGTACCCCAGACTGGGCACTAAAGCACGGCATCTGCTGCATGATATGGCAGGCCACGCTGAAGTATCCATTGCAAGCGACGACCAAGCTGATGCAGAAAGTGGGTCGCCTGCCAGTGGACAAGATGTGTCAACAGGATCTGGATATGTCAGCGGCATTGGTACCGGAATTTCTTGAACTGTGCCTGGAATTTCTGCAGCATTTCACTAGCTCCATGAACCACGACAAGCGCGAATTGCGGTTTGAGGAATCCCTGAGCGAGGGTCAATTGCCGTTGCAGTATTTAGCGCTGCAACAGCATCATGCACTGCCGCAGCTGTTGCAACTGCATACGGAAGTGTGCAGCGTGTTGCATTTCATAGCGCAGTTTCAGCTACGCGTGCCACGCCCCTTGACAACACTCTTTGACGCCTTGGCCAACAAGGCGATACTGGCGGACATCAACAAGGAGCTGCCCTACAAGCTGACCCCACCTGATCTTGTGCTGCAGGAGCATCGCACTCAATTCCTGTGCAGCGTTGTCGCAGCCACAATGGATCTGATACGCGAGGATCTGGAGCAGTTGTATATACTGGATCATGTCTACTATATGTCCAAGATCTGCGCCCTGGCGGATAGCTGGCAGCTGGACAAGTTGCCCGTGCTAAGGAAGCAGGTGAGCAGCAGCAGCACCAGGTTAACAGACTAGAACTAATTCTCCCTTTCTCTTCCTCACTGTGCAGGTGGTGGAGCTCTATGCCTTTGGTTACGATGCTGAAGCGCAGGTGCTGCTGCAGGACATCGGCGAGGACGAGGAACTAGGACGCCAGCTGCTCGAAATTGCTGGCAGGCGTTTGAATCTTTACGCCCAAGGCTCAAGAAATGCTTTTCTCAGGATTGCCTCAGTGGGTCACCAGCTTTTGTCATACCTGGACAACTTGGTAAGTGACTGACAGCTGGCTTACCACTACTTTGTACCTAATACACTATCAAACTCTTTCATTGCCCCTGCAGAAGGAGACCGAAACGGAGCAAAGCATTTCTATAGCTCCCACTAAGCCGGAGGAGATAAATGTGATCGCTTTGGACAAGCTGCTAACGCATGTCTACAAGAGACTCGGCAAACGCGAGTCAAAGCACCTTGTTGTAGCCGCTCAGATGTACAACGCGGTGCGCATGCTGCAATCTTGAGAGGATGTGAATGTGAAGCTGCTTAGGCTGTAGAGGATGCACTTTATTTTTATCCCGAGAAGAAAAGAAACAAATAAACTGGGATACAACTTAGGATTAGGATTTCTTTGTCGTATTCGTCTTTGGCATTCTGAATGTGTACTTGCACTTGGCCTTCGACCGATTTCTGTAACTGGCAGCGGTGAGAGCGGCATCGGCTGCGGCAACAGCAGGGCTGGTGCTAGCTTTCTCGCCTGGCTTGGTGCGCTGCCCCGGCGGATCACGTCTAATGACGGGCGACATCTTCATACTTGGGTCTAGTCCTCTAGCGGCAAAGCTAGTGCTAGCCCCACCTTGTTCACGTAAATTGAGAGTCGACAAAGCGAAGTCTAGCTTATCTTGCGCGGCCTGAAAAGGGCTTAGACTATCATCTCTGCCACCAGCTGAGGGGCGATGCTCCATTCGTTGCGGCTCACGTATGTTGATGGCCGACGATTGAAGATCGACTTTACCCTGTACGGGCAGATAATGATTTAGGTAATTCTCTGCCCTGACTTGACCAATCACCGGAGGCGTGGGCAAGGACTCCATGATTTCAGAGGGATAGATACGCAGATGTGTGTAGACGGGTATGAACAACTGTGTGGTATCCAGCTGGATATGCTGTTCGACAGCAGTGCGGCCAGGCAAACAGAAATGCTTTCCCAGAATGGGATCCTTCAGCGGTTTGTCGAACATAGACTTAAGATCGGTGGTGGCCGTATCTTCAATTTCACGATCTTCTTCGCGATCCTCTGCAACCTTTCGCCTGATCTGCATGCTGTACTGAACGCCTGAGATGACCTTAAGTGTGGTGGAGCTGGCAACCTTTTTGATGTCCGGAGGTAGGCGATATTGGCAATTATCCTCTCCGGCTCGATGGAACGGCGTCAGCTTCGACCAGGGCAGCACAGTGCCGAGAGTTCCCAAGTATCTTCCGCCTTGTGTCCACAAGCGACACGAGTAGTCGTGACTTCCGCTAGGGAAGCAGAGGAGCGAAAGTACAGAGAAATGAATCTCCCTACGTTCTCTATGACTTACGTGAATAAAATCTTGGGCAGATTAATGAATTTAATGGAATTAATTGCCTTGAGATGACCCTTATATGAGCTGACCAACATCGGTTCCGGCTGATTGAGTACGGCGCGTTTAGCACGCGTTATAAAAGTGTCCTTGCGCAAAAATATAAAGTCCAGTCGCAGCTGGGGCATGCACACGCGCGTCCTCTCCTCCTGCGGTAAGCTAGAGAGAATGCGATAAGGCAAATGCACCTTAACTGTCTGTCTTTATTAAGACGGAACTCAGTTCGTATCCATCTTACTCCTCCCCTTCTCTCTATAGTCGTGTTCTAGTTATGAGTTATTTATTATTTTTACCCAAAAAAGTTGACATTGTTTGGAATTTCCCCTGACACGCAAGCTCTTTTGCTTGGAATTTGAATTGTGTATGAGAGGTAGTGTGTGTGTGTATGTGTGTATAGTTAGTAGGCGGATGAGTCTAGCGGGTATCAGGACTTGGATACAAGCCAAAGACATGTGTACTGGGGTAATGAGTCGTGTTGTTAAAACTAAGTTCTGTGGTTGTTTTATGAGCGGCCCCTTGATAGACTACGATAAGATGGAAACCCCTGAAGGTCGGTGGGTTACCCCAAAAGAAAATACCATGTATACAAAAATAATGAGTCGTGTTCTTCTATGATAGACTACAGTAAACTTTCCCAAGATTGAATGTCGTTGGGTTACTCTTAACTTTACTAACCCAGGTTCCGTTCATATTGCAGCTCAGTTATATGGCAATCAAACGATGCTAATCGAAACTCACCCGTAGTTTATAATGTGCCAGACCTTCACATACCCAAAGGCGGTACCGGTGTAAAGGAAACGATTCTTGCGATCGGTTGTCATGGCCAGAACGCAATCGCCCGCCTTGTGCACGGCCTTAAATGAACTGATGATGCCGCCATGCTGATGGTGCGAATACATCTGAATCTCTCCAGTATCCAATGAAACGAAAACGCTGCCTACGGAGATGCAGGTCGATACATTGGATAATACTCATGGAGGTACTTGTTTTGCATTAAACACATACCATGAATCTTAGTCATAGGGCGTGTCTGAAGGAACAGCACTGCCTGCACCGAAATGGGTACGGCCTCCCCATCGTGCGCTAAGTGGCTGGGGAGTCGAGAATATCGGGTATTCTGCGAGCTCCCCTTACTACGACGTGTCGATCTATCCTCATCGAAGGTGAGTTTTAGCTCGATAAATTTCGTCGGATCCATTACATTATACCGTCTATAGGGCTGTCCCGTCTCCAGTTTCCAGAATATGATCTCACCCGAATAGGTCGCTGTAATTACGCCCTCGCCCAGCTTAACGTCGGCGCAGGTGATATCATCTGTATGAAATTTCGCCCACTTCTTGGGATCACCATATTCCTTGCCTTCGACATCGTTAAATTCCGTCACCTGGCGATCCCAGCCCATGGCTAGAATGCTAATCGAAGTGACGAAAGGAAGTAGAATTCAACGATGTTTTACAAAAATATAAAATGTTTTCGATCTGTTCACCTACCGATCTACTACCCAAATGACAGCGGTAACCTCCTGATCTGGCTGTATGCTCATGTTGCGCACCACAACGGAGTTATTATAGTTCCAGATCTTCAGCGAGCCATCACGGGCGCCAGTCAAAAGGTACTGTTCCAATGGATCAAAGCAGGCAGCAGTGATCTCAATGTCAATGATCTCACCATAGATCATCTTAGTGTGGCAGTTCTTCATAATGATCTTGCGCCGGCCAGTCCATGGATCCCACACAATAATATAGCTATCTAGTCCACAGGTGACAATGTTCCGAAACAAACGATTGTAAAGCACCACCGAAACGGGAGCGGCATGGGTGTTGCCATCAGTGAGATCGACACGGACACGAGGAGAACACTTGACGCCGATCAGTTTACGTCCAGCGACCATAAGCTCACGCAGATGCGAATGATAGAAATACTTGATATCCGATTCGCTGGGATGTATGATGCGCACCAGCTCGCCAAAGGTCTGAAGGAGCGTGTGCTCTTGCAGATCCCACACCTTGATGATCTTGTGATAGTCTACGCTATAAACCTTATTCTCCTCGGGCTGCACAAAAACAGAAACAATACCACCATTGTGACCTGCGAGTATGGCCGATGGTTCCGACGAGACGTAAACATCCCAGATGCGAACAAAGGTGTCTGGTCCACCAGTGACCAAAGTGTTCTTGACCTCGGACACATAAAAGGTGCTTACGCCTAGTGGTATACGAAAATGATTACGATCCTCGTTGCTAACCATGATAAGGCCAGGACAGCGACCGCGATATTTTTTTGTGTTGCGATATTCCGCCGAGGCGAACAATGTGTTCATATGCAGTGAAAAGTAGACGCACGAGATCAGCTCGCTGTGCAAATTGATATACTCGCGAGGGATTAGCAAAGGTATTCGGCCTCGTAGCACATCGGCCCAAACCAACTCGACAAGCGCTGCACCCGGCTTGGCCTGGAAGGGACCACGCAAGTATGGGGAATATGAAATGATTCTCACATTGCCCGCACAGTCACCCAGTATCAACTTCGAGTGCACCTTGCCGTTGTTGTAGAAGGCGTAGCTCATGCAGTGGACGGCAAAGGGTAAACTGCGAATGACCATGCGCAGTGTGAAGGTCGAAGCAATAGTTTCGTGAAAGCGCAACTCGCGCTCGGTGGACGAGGTGCACACGATGCTCACATCGGACAGTGCCTGCATGGCCAATATCCAGGTGGCCATTTTCAAATGAACTGTTCAGGGAAAGGTAAGAAGGGGTTAACCAATAGAGCATTAATAATTGCGGCCCTTCTTACTGCTTTCGGAGACTGCACTACGCAGGGGCTCCATGTGTGCGGTCCAAAAACGCAATTGACCCTCATGACTGGCCGTTATCCACATGCCTGAATTCTCAGGTGAATCTTCTCCGCCAAACGAATAGTTGGTTGTCTCGGTAATCTCATCTAGCGGCATCTGATCCGACTTGAACTTCATTAGTGCAATACAACAGATTGACGTACGATGCTCGGACTTTCGTACCGTAGGAGCCACTGAGATGGGGTGAATAAGAGCTTCCTTTTGATTGCTAGGATCCTCCTCTTGAAATCCAAATATAATATATGAAACAAACTCATTCCAATCAACCAAAAAATCGTAATTCTGATTGATTTTTAAAAAGAGTCGCGTATAAGTGAAATCAGAGAAAGTGATGTCTAAATCTTCGAGAATGTGCCGCAAGTCACTGGCCCCGATTGTATTATTGGGGGCCATTTGAAATTGCTCATAAATCTTCTGCAGCTGCTGCTTCGTTATCCGATCATGCAGTCGCTCCGATTGCTCCTCAATAACATGAGTGTCAGTTGAGGAGATGGTCTGGTACTCGATTGCGTCGTCGCTATCGGCTCCATCGAATAACTGGTTCGACATTTTCGTAGCAATATGTAGGTCTACTATTAATTATATACTATAACTATTTATTTGTGTTTGGGTTTAAAAATTTGTTTTATAGAATATACGTCTACTAGATCTTAAGATTTACAGGCAGCGTGCAATCAGATCGTTTATACCAACGCCACGATCGCCATATTCCCCTCCGCGCTTGAATGGAACGGATACCTTATTTTTCCATCCATCTCGTGGACTCGACATCTGCAAGAACGGAAGACAAGATTATAGCAATAGATTGATTACCTATTGATGCCACTCACCGTAAAGGAACAAAGAAACTCTTTGACAGCAGCGAAATTGGGTCCAACGGTGTAGATCTCATGTATTATATCCTCCAAGCAGATAACACCTTTGTCGCCCAAATTCTCTTCCACCATTGTATTGGACTGTATGGCTGTCTTTTTGCCATTGATGCTGGCGAATCCCTTCTTGAAGAGCAACTCGCGAATTGTGGTCAAAGTGGGAAAGCCGTAGACAACAAATGGTTCGATGACACGCAACAGCAACTGGTTCTCTTTGCTGTTCTCCAGAAAGACGGCATTGTGACGCTGCGGCATACCCAGAGTTTTGAATATATCTGTAGTGGTTTTGTCGAATATCTTCTTGCCCGCATGGCGCATCACCAGCAACAGCTTTGGATTCGTTTCATCGGCTGCCTTCTCGCTCTGCTCTGTGATATTTTTACGTAAAATAATTTGACGAATTCTTTTGGACGTGCGCTCTGCTTTAAGGTAGCCCATAACAAAGGATTCGGCACGCTTGAAGTTGTGATGCGATCTTTTTTTCTGTAGACGCTTAACGCGATCTTGACGCTTCTGTTCGAGAGCCGCCTTGTCCTGGTGAATGCGCCGCTTGCGGTGCTTCAGCACAGACACTGTTTTGCCTGGCAATTTGTTGGGCACTGCATATCTGTGTGTCAAAAATATTACTTGGTAATGTATTGAAACAGTTTAAATACTTTAAATGCACTTACTTATCAGACATTGTTGAATAATTTAATGATTTTAATGAAGAATTAGCAGAAACACGTGCAAACCCAATCAAAACAAAAACTAAAGGAACTGCCAACTCGTTTGTTATTTATGTCCGCAAGCAACGCGAATGGCAAGCAAGTGCTGTCAGCTGTAGTACAATATCGATTGTCTATATGTTAATCGGACGTGGGCACGTCTATCGATTTATTAGGTTGTCCAAAAATAAATGTAAAGGCCACATGCAAGTTGTCAATCACTTGTTTGCTAATATTTTTTTTTAAATTGAATTCGACAAAACTGATAATACAAAAATAGCCATAGAAATACAACTTCCGTGTTTGCGCATTCGCACCATTCTCAATTTGATAAAGTAGTTCCGCTCATTTCGCACATAGGGAGGCAAAGTGTCCTTTTTGGCGTGTCACGAAACGCATCTATCGCAGAACAACTAAATGAAAGTGTTTCGTTAGGTGTTGTAAGCTTTCATTTTTAAACTGATAATAATCATCAACAGCATCACGTTTTTACTTCTTAATACGGATTCACAAATTTATGTAATCGCATATGTATTTTCTAAGCGATCTAATCGTGATTGCTTTGTTTATCGTGCTTAATGTCTAGCACGACCCCATCTCTAATATGGCGCTCTCTCATTCTCTCTCTCTCTCGCCAAATTTGGGGGGTTGGACAGAAATTACAATGCCGGTCTCGGGTCTCTATGCCAATGCGTTGAGTCTGCCAAAACTAACCGAACAGTCTCAACGCGTCGCTCGAGTTGAATCGTTGTGCGTTGCGCCGTATTCTCCACGCATTATTCATGGTAAATTGAACGAACCGAAAGCATAAGTGCAACAAATGTAAAGAAAAAGAAACATATTTGTGAACAGTGTCACGCGGCGAATAAATAAAGTTTACATTGAACTGCAAAAACTTGTTGGTTGGCAAAAAATAAAAACTGTGATTATTTTCGCCACGCTACCAACGTATCCATTTAATTACTAGCGAAAAACATATGACGAAATTGTAAAAGAAACTGGCACGCCAAAGTTCGCGCAAATCGCCCGCAGTTTTTCCGCATTGATCCGTAATTCCGCTATTCTATAAGTTACAATAGAACCTCTTTAAGGTGAACTGCATGCAGTCCGATTTATTGTTGGGGAATATGAAAAATAATTATATTTTCTTTTATAATGTTGCTTTTTAAGGCTGTTCGAAAAGTTCTACTGTACTGTGTGTGTGTTTTTAAATTCTATTGCCCTCGTAATTACTACAGGTTGCACATTGTAGGCGAGGCCAACACAAAGTCGATGATTGTTAACAGGTTTCCAATTTTCCAATTAACGTTCTACACGAGTCTTTGCAACATTTTGTTCATTATCAATATTGAGCTTCGTTTTGGGATCACCCGTAAGATATGACTGCGGTAAATGTTGGATATGATGAACAAATAAAAATATTTAATAGTAAACAAGCTGTCATTTCAAGCAAGGGAAATAATGATAAAAATGACAAAGTAGTCTCGTCTATGGAAGAATAGTAATGTGTGTAAAAATATAAAGTAGACTACTTCCAAATGGTTACATTGTTTTGAATTATTTCCAAGTTAATTGGGGTACATTCCCCGCGAGAACTGATAAAATTCACAAAGTATTCTCAGTTTATCCAACGGTTTACAATGTTTGACAGATAATATTGACATAAAGGGACAGTGGTGGTGTGATTTCTTACACATTCCCTCTAAATAAATAATAAAAATCTTTAATCTTCGTAACATCTGCGAGCTAATAGGTTAATTAACGCTTTTATTTCTCATTTCAAGTGGCAATGTCAGCGACAACGAGAGAATAACTAATTAACTAATTAAACCGAAAAGTAATTCGAAGAAGTACAATAGCAAATTCTATTTTCAACCCACGTCACAAATACCCAAATCTCATACCCCCACAATGCCCGATCGCTATGCGAATGGAGTGACCAATTCTTTGGCAGATCCTTCTCCAGCAAACGGTCACTCTGCGAGTAAGAATGGTGTCGCCGCAAGCGGACAGGATGATAAGATTGTGCTCAAGCGTAAACTGACCCTGATCAACGGAGTGGCCATTATAGTTGGTACGATTATAGGATCGGGTATATTCATAGCACCCACCGGAGTTTTCTTGTACACAGAGTGAGTAAAATATTGATAAAAATATTAATATAATAAGCTTTTTTTCTGTTTTGAAACTGGTTCATAAACGTGTTGAACTTAAGTGTAAATGATTTTCAGGCACCACATTAACCTTAAGTGAACTTGACAGATACATTAAACAAAAAAAAAAAAAAAACGAAATAACCAGCGCAACTGAACAATCATCAGATGTTGCTTTTGTAACATTATATTAAAACAGATTCCAATTGGCAGTTTGCAAAAGTTTTCTAGTTCAAACGTAGGTCAATAGAATCGTAATTAATTGTGAATTGTAAGATGTAAATTGTGAATTCGCCACAATTGAAATTAATTGAAATCTCTCTCCCATTTCTTCGGGCACGTATAGGATGATAAGTAATAAAGCCATTTGATATCGTAGCTGCCCTTGACAAATCGAACGCTTTGAAATCGCAGACGATTGTTGCATCAGCTCGAGAAGTTTGTGCTACAATTACAAGATCAAGACAACACAATACACCAAAATAAACACACCTACTCGACACACACATACACACAAACTAACACAATATCGTATTGTATACACATATTCGTACAGAGAAGATCTCTGTGCGAAAGTTTCGCATTTTCGCTTTAGTTGTGGAACCACTTTAGTCCACTTGGAGCCACAAAGTGACCGACGCGATCCATCGTCCATTGTCTGCTCGCCGGATACGCATTGCCCCTTGTTCCTCTCGCCTTTCTTTTGCTCATTCCCACTTATTACCTGTCTCTCTTGCTCTCTTCTTTGTGTAGATCCGTCGGAAGTTCGCTCTTGATTTGGTCTGCCTGCGGTATTCTTTCTACAATCGGTGCACTCTGTTACGCCGAATTGGGCACAAGCATCACCAGATCCGGTGGCGATTATGCTTACTTATTGGTCGCCTTTGGTCCACTTGTTGGATTCCTACGTCTCTGGATCGCCTTGCTCATCATAAGGCCAACCACCCAGGTAAGTCGCACACACTATTCGCCATCTATCCGTCGTCGTCTATCTATCAATTCCGTAACAATTGACTTCTAACTGATAATTGATTTATGCGCATTACATTCATCATAGACAAGGTCTAAATTGATTTGAGCAATACAAATAAATTGATAAAAAGCGGCAACCTTCGATTAGAATTTAATTTAATTTGCAACAATCGAACAGAGCAGAGAACTTTCTCAAAATAAAAGTGAAAACTATAAGATTTAATTGATAAGTCGAGTTGTAGAACTTGAAAAACGAGTAGTCTTCAAAGCGGAGATAAGTGAGAATTCAAGTCGAGGAATAATTAGCACTTTCTCAATGCAGAAAATGCGTGAAAGAAGATTTAATTGATTTTAATTTGAGAGTAGCAAAAGCTCATGTACGATAAGATTGGCAATCCTATACTGAAGTCGAGAAAACAGGTTCGTAAGTTAGATAAAAAAAAGCTGATTTTCCATTGACTGTTAGATTGATCAGAAAATTTTTTCTACTTATTTTAGACTTATAATAGTAAAGTTATTTGAAAAATCATAACATGACAATTGATCCTATGGAGGTTTCTGGGGCACAGTTCTGAAAATAACGGCACATAAACCTATTATGTTTCGCTATAACAAGTGTAACTTTGCTATAGGTTTACACCTGTGCTAACGAGAATCATTAAGACCTTATTTAATGATTTTAAAATTTCTCGTATTTCACATGCGGCTCAAGTTTAGTTCCGATTCAAATTCCATAATTTAAATGGAAATAATGTTATCGTTTAGAAATAATAGTAATAAACAACTGTTGCACTGTATTTGTTTAGAATATCTGTTCGACTTATCACAGAAATGTTTTATTACTTACTCACTATGCGATAAGCTACACTTCTCTCTTTCTCTCTCTCTCTCCCTTTTTCTAATACAGACAATCGTTGCACTGACCTTCGCACATTATGCGGCCAAACCCTTCTTCGAGGACTGCGACCCGCCGCAGAATGCAGTGAAACTACTCGCGGCTGTTTGCCTCTGTAAGTAAAAGCGAATCCAATCAAGCTAATTATATCCCATCTAACCCACCCATCTCATTCTCACCCAGGTCTGCTAACGGCCATCAACTGCATGTCGGTGAAGGTGTCGATGAAGGTGCAGGATGTGTTTACGGTGGGAAAACTGCTGGCGCTGGTGATGATAATACTTGCCGGTCTCTATTATATGGCGACAGGCAAACTGGACAACTTCTCTAATCCCTGGGAGGGTGACTACAGTTCGCGTAACATTGGCTACGCCTTCTACTCGGGTCTCTTTGCCTTTGGCGGTTGGAACTACTTGAACTTTGTCACCGAGGAGCTGCAGGATCCCTACAAGTGAGCTTAGTAACCTTGAAGGGGCAATTGAAAAGGCTAAGGAGGAGTCTGTCAAGAAGATAAATGTGCATGTGTAGGTGGGGGAGCAGGTTGCGTCATGCGCATGACAAGGCGCAACTTGTTGCCGCCGCCCACTTGTTGAACGTCCTTGATGCCTCACTGAGTTTGCCTTTTCTCCCTAATGAATTCAATTTGCTCGTGAAGCACAGCAATCAGTTAAAGTGCCAAGTAGAATGGAAGCTGTGTGGGCGATTCGTTTTTAATGTTTTCTATTCACTTCGAAATCAATTCATATATTTTCTTTCCTTGCAGAAATCTGCCACGAGCCATTTGGATAGCCATGCCACTGGTGACAGGGATATATGTGCTGGTTAATTTGGCCTACTTTGCTGTGGTGTCCAAACCGGAGATGCTTAGCTCGCTGGCCGTTGCGGTAACCTTTGGCAACAAGGTGTTTGGGCCGCTGGCCTTCATGGTGCCCATTTTCGTGGCATTGAGCACCTTTGGCGGTGTCAACGGCGTGCTCTTTACTTCGGCACGTCTCTTCGCGACTGGCGCCCAGGAGGGACATCTACCACGATTCTTTCAGCTGTTCCATGTCAAGCAACAGACACCGATTCCCTCGCTATTGTTCACGGTAAGTCGAGTGAATTGAATCCTAATCGTTAGTTCTGATATTTACCTTGTTCTTCTGCTCCCTAAGTGCCTAATGTCGCTACTGATGCTGCTGACCGACAACGTTTACGCACTGATCAACTACTTCAGTTCGGTGCTGTGGCTCTCTGTGGTGGCAAGCATCGCGGGTATGCTCTGGTTGCGCCACAAGAGGTGAGTGAATCTCTTCGAAAGTGTTTTAGCGTTTATTAACTTGTCAAACCTTCCTTTAGGCCGGATCTGCCACGACCAATCAAAGTGCATTTGGCTTTGCCCATTATCTTCATGACCATCTGCGTGATTCTCGTGCTGTTGCCCAACTTCGATGAGCCTGCTAATCTGTTAATTGGCATCGCCATCACCTTGGCTGGCATTCCATTCTATTATGTTTGCATTGCCTGGAAGGATAAGCCGAAGGTCTATGGAAGACTCTCCAATGGCATGGTAGAGCTGTGTCGCGGCCTCTTCAACACTACCATCATTGAGGCCAATGAGGAGATTCAATAGAGGATACAACACTCCGCCCACCCAAACTCAAGCTGCATTTAGTTTACTTGATATATTACTATATAATCTGAATGTGGCCCCATTATGCCGTTATGTATGATATTCCTGCTTAGTCGAAGTGAGACAGAAAGAGCATTCCTCATCCGTAAACATATATGTCTATGTCTATCTAGTTAATCTATTTAGTTCAAGATTTTGTATTATCTTTGTATTTATTCTTTAAGCTCTTAAGTTGTTGCTGAAGTTTTTCGATGATGATGATGATAATGATGTTCTTGCCTCAGTTGTGACACGTTTAGGGAATCTAAAGTATAAGCAGATTAGTTTTAAGCTAAGCTATGTCTAGCCATGTTGTCTACCAACCCTATATTATATACGATATATTTGTAACAACAACTAATTAATTGCTTATTCAGATGAATTTATAAATGTTATTGCAAATGCAATTGATTCTGATTTCCTTTCTGTAGAGCCATATAAAACCATGTTCCCTGGTTCCAAGCATGTATGTACATGTATTCAATCTTAATCTTAACATCTAAAGCATTATAAAATTTGGAGCTCGATGGCAGTATCGATTAGCGTTGTGCCGCGTATGAAATCGGCAGCAACAATATTCGCATGGTTGCCCAGCTCATTGCGATAGAGCTGCGAGATGCGCCAGTTTACGTTGTCGGCCATTTTACGTAGTCCCCCATGCTTGTCCAGTATGACATCCCAGGTTTCCGGGGTCAGTTCAGCCATGTCCACAACGGGACGACTTGAAAAGCGACTGAAAAACGGGAAAACTTTAAATGGAAACTTGTTTGGCACAACAACAAGTCGAACACTTACGACACATCGAACTCGCTGATGAAGCGCAAGTGACGCTCCAAACGTGGCCACGACTGTACATTGCCCCAACGTTGCTCGACACCGCCGAACAGCACCTCCGGGAATTCGCGCACTACTTCCTCCTTGTCGTACGCCAAGATTACGTTCTGCTTTCGCTTCCACACATCACGCATGGTGGCATGCCAGGTGAGGGAGGGATGCACCGCCAGCTCGCCGAACTGTTCCCGCAGGTAGCTAACCAGCAGCCTGTGCACGCCCAGGCCCTTGCCAAAGCCTAGAATTGAAGCAGAAGCATAACATAGAGGAAGATGTGTTCAGGAATCTCCCACACTTACCAACGGGAAACTCTTTCAGTCCAAAAATGACAATCTCATTGGTTTCCAGCACGAAGTCCTTCACCTGATTGATTACCTCCCGGAGAGAACGTTGTTTCGTGATGCCGTGATAGATAAAGAACTTGTCCTCCGCCGGTCGATAGTAGCCCACACGTATGTCCAGATAGCGCACGCCGTGCATCAACTGACCTCGTATATCATCGTCCTGGGTGAGCGCGTACTTGGTCACAAGACTCTCGCGTAGCAGAGGATCGAAATTGGGACGATACGAGCCTGAGTCATGTGTGCCAGGTATAAAAAGATCACGCAGACGTAGTTCACCAATCACATTACGCAATTCATTCATCCACATTGGATAGGCCCGGACACAGGTCTTGGCGAGTATCTTTCCAGTATCATCAATATAGCTGGCCCAGTAGCCATAGCAACTTGTCTGCGCCGTGACATTGCGCGACAGAGCGTAACTGAAGGGCACGCCCGTGGTGAACCATTGTGCGGCCTGGCTGGGCTTAATGGCAGCCACAATGTTATTGTTGCCCCCATTGGAAACCCAGAACACACTGGGTCTGGTAGGTAACTCCCTGCGCAGCGGGTTCGCAGTGCTTGTATAGCCATGTTCCGGCACATAGACGACTTGATCCTGCTGCGGCTCATCCGATCCGCTGCCACTACCACTGCCCTCCTCGTTGTGACTATCGAATGCGGCCAGTGGAGTGCCCGTGGGCATTGCACGCAGCTCAAAGCTATGCGGATCCTGTTCACTCAGCAGCACCGTGTCGCCCTCCCTTGCTGGGGCATTTTGCCACGAGACCTCAAGGAAACGTTTGCGTGCACTGATTGTAATCCATAGTTTCAACGGATGCCCACCGCTCGTTGTCCCAGTCTGTTCTGCCAGTGCCGCAGTGCAGCTGCCCAGCAACAGGATGAACACAAGTTGCAACATCTTGCTCACTCAGTCTTTGGGTTCAATTAATTCTGATTAGTGATTTACTTTGATTGCGTTTAAGGTTAATCAGCGCGTCACTTAATCTACACACAGTTCACTCACTGGTCTCTGGTCGCGTTCCCGGGCCAATTGTGTGCGACACGCGGCAGAGATCGCCGACTGGTTGCCGCTCGAGCGCACCAGGCGTTCTTATGGGAAAGCTTCGAGGCAGTCGCTAGTGGAGGTGCTCAAATGCCGATATTGCCATATAAGTAACAATAGTAGCTATGTACATAAACAAAAGGGTGTCGAGGCGAAAACAAACAAACTGTTCCGCTTTCAGTGTCGTCTCGCACACACACACACACAAAGAGATTTGTCTACCTATGTATTGTACTTGGTTCTTGTTATGATTACTATTATTTATTTGATTAGGCCGGAAGTTCCATCATTGAACTCTGCTTAGGCTTGCTGTTTTGTGAACTTTTCACTTAGTTTCCTATTGTTCAACTGAAACTGAATATGTATTGGCAAGCTCAGCGATAAAATGTAGCAAGTTCAGTTAATTAAAGATGATAAACTGATAGTGAAACAAAGAGCAAACAGAAATCACACGAAAGTTTTTTAATTTACTCATGTAGAGAGCACTAATAGTTCTATAATTGGCATCGTAATTGCGCTGTTAGCTTATTTTTGCATTATTGATTGCTCGTTGTGCCAATTTGGAAATAAGCATCAATTAAAACTGGAAGAATTTCAATTTTTTTTTATTTTTATTTGTTGTTTAAGATATTTTCGTGGCACTTCCTACACTATGTGTTTATTTATCTCAATTCTCGGCTCTTGTAATCTTGCTATAGGGCTCGGCACAAAGATCAACGTACGCTCACTGTTGTTCGACTTCCAAGACCCGACTATATGCTATTTAGTGAGCGATGGGTTTGACGCGTGCTTTCCATGTGGGTCAAACTTTCTGTTTGCATTTGACATTGACATGTTAATTCAAGCTTCAAATGCTGACGAGCTTTGCACAGTGCAATTGCTTTGCTTCATTATGCATTTGTTTTTAAAAAAGCTCATTTGTCTATTTTCTTATCTAACTTCATTAGAAGGAAAATTTGAAAAGTAACGGCTGCGTCACAGTTAGCGACTGGGAAGTCACAGTTTCACATTGCACGTTTGAATGGGAATGGCTACGCGTGCATTTGAATGGCAAATCTTATAAAGGCGCGCACATTATTTTGTATTCTCATTTAAAAGAATAATTGTTTGCTGATAAATAGTTTTATTGTTACATGCACGTTACATATGTTTACAGTTATTTATAGAGTCACCGTTTCCATATATCGCTCGAAGGATTGTGTGAGCATCGTGTGATCGGGGGCTAGAATTGCGTCGGCCATAACGGCCAGACGGTATTTATCGCCAAAACGATGCAGATTCAGCGATAGACCTGTCTTGGATTGTGGGGGCCTGAACAGCAGCACATCTTGGACTCGCTGACCCCACACCGCCTGGAATTGTGTGTCGGCTGCGCCATGGATCTCGGTTATGGTTACAGGGAAGTTATACGAGAAAAAGTTAATGAAGATCTTTGTCAACACATGTGGCAGCAAAGCCGTCAGGACACTGTACTTGGTCTGGCCAATGGAGGCTAAGTAGAGCATAATCTGTTGTTTGCGTATACGTTCTACAATCTCATGTAGCTGATGGGCCTTTAGAGAGTCGGGGGAGCCAAGTGGTAGTTGCAAGAAGACCACGCCACCAATGTGATCCGACTTATCGCCAGTTCGATCTGTGAAATAACCCTTGGAAATGGTGCGGCAAGTGGTGTTCAACAGAGACGGCACGGACGCCATTTCCACATACGTATTGAAGTAATCATGAACGGCACCAGCAAGACAGGCCAAGCTAAAGTCCGATTCACGCAGTTTCTGTCCAAACATATGTTGATGGCGTTCCCGCAGCTGGGCACCGTCGATGGAACGACTGAAGGAGACTATTTTGCGTCCGACGTAGGACTTCTTGTGCAAAATATTCAGTTCCTTTGTGGGTTGCACAAACAGCACTTCGTAGATGTTACGTGGTGCCTTGAAGAGCTCGTAGCTAATCTTCAGTAGCTCCAGCAGGGCGTAAAACAACAACGGCACATAGAGATGCAGGCGGGCGCAGTATGTGGTGGCATGGCTGGTTTGGCCACGTAACAAGACATCCCAAAAGGCCAAAAACTCGCAATAGATGCCATATGGCCAGAGAATCACATTATGCAGAACCAATTGCCAGCTGAATCGTGTTATGGTCTTGATCATGTTCGCCGGTTGCAGACTGTGTCCCAGCGCTGAACGTGCCACTGCCCAGCTAAGATTCCGCTTCTCCAGTTCGCGTAGCAGCAACAGATAGATCGTTTGCAGGGTACCCACATCTTGGCGATAGTCACTGCGGCGCCGTTTTAACTTGCGACGCATTGAACGAGTCTGCCAATAGTTCAGTACGACATTGACCACTACGATGAGCATAATGGACAGCAGCTGGCTGAGATTGCGGGCGTCCGGATGCGCCTTAGTGCCATCGGGTGTGTCCAGAGATTCGAATTCGTAGATGAACTGTTGCCAGCGACAACTGATCAAATGTAGTACATGGTTCACTAGTTTGCTTATATGCTCCGGTTGACGCACAAAGTGCGACAACTGATTGACCTGGGTCGGTGTGGTCAGTCCATCTTGCAGGCTCACAATGGACTTGCGATCCGTGTCCTGCAGCATCAGCATCTCGCTGACATGCAAATCCTCTTCCTCGGCAATAATAAGATGATGCACCTTAACGAGTATATAATAATTTTGCGACGGATCCGAGTTGGGTATCACTGTCACCTGCCACTGCGGCAAATCCGAGGGTATATACTTGGCGGCCAAGTCGCTGACATGTTCCTGTATGTTCGATTCGTTGACAGGTCGACCGCGATATTTGTGCGTGCTGAGCACAACGTGATTGTTGATGTTGAACTCACTGAAATAAAGGAGGTTGAAATAACTCTGGAGTAAAAGAAAAGCTTTAACCGTACACTCACCTGCTATCGTTGACCCAGGCATAGTGCCCCCAGGATGTCACCAGCTTCTGGCGCAGCTTAGGGAACTTTAGCATGCCCGCCTTATCTTTCAGCTCGATCAGCTGCAATGCGTAGGCTCGCTTGATGCGTTCAAAGTCGCAGGGTCCCTCGACCTGCAGGAGAAAGTGAAAGATACCGGCATTTTTGGGGGTATCGATGAGAGTGCGGATCTTCTTTGACTTCGATATGGTCAGGCTCGGATACTTGATGCTAAGCAAGTAGTTGGCCAGTTCGTTGGTAAAGTGTGCGCCTGCAAAAAGAGGGAATAGCCAAATCCGATGAGATGATATGAATTCTTACACATAATGCTGATAATCGACGTGCTGCTACACGACACGACAAATCACGAATCACAGCGGACATAACGTGCCCATTATCGGCCACCCCGAAAGCTATGGCTTATCGCGCAGCTACAATTTTATGAGTAATTCACATGGTCAAGGTTCATTTGGCCGCTTGTCTGGATTCCGCGAAGGTGCAACAGGCAATCAGCGACGCATCGCCTAGCTGTAGAAATTATTATTTATAAACAATGTGCTTATCATGTGCCATGAGCGTCGGTTCACGACCCACACCCACCTCTGTGCCGCCGCCATACCCACCTCCTCCCTCCTATCTATCATTGGCAAGGCTTTTCAAGCGTAACGTTTAATGGCGTTGCATCCTTTGGCTGACTGGGCGGTTAATCAACCCATGCCTCGTTTATTTATATTCCGATCGGTCTGTTGTGATTTGCGTATGCCCCCCATACGGAGTGGACTATCTGTGTCAGTTTAATGATTGGAAAACCTTGTTGTACTTACATATAAACGATAGGAGTAGCAATGGCAACAGCATAAGTGCTATGATGAAGCACAGTGATGTCTTCAGAAACGATAGAAACTCCTGCCAAAGACTGTATGAAATGCACTTTGTGAAGATATATTATAGTAAATCGTTGAACTAAGTAACATATACCTTTCCATGATTGCGCTTTGATACGCTGTGCGATACTATAGCTATATAGCTACTATATTTGCTATATTGTTTTGTGCTATTCGGCTTTGTCTATCACTAAACACGACCGTTCGTTTTGCTGTGCTAGGCACGACTGGTATCACGTTCGGAAGCTATGAAGAAGCTTCAATGTTGTTATCAGCAATTGATAAAGTTGCTCCTGCGCCCGCCAAACCAGGATGTAAATAAAAAACATATTGGTTTAGAGATTTATTTTAGTAATTAAAAGAAAAAAAACAAACAAGTTTTTTCTTCAATTTACAACAATGGTTCTTCAAGTTAAAATTCAAATTAACGAACATTCTTTTTGATTATGAAGCATGTCATGCAAAAAACGAGCGTCTTGTGTGAATGGCAAAAATTAAAATGCTCCAATATTTGAGTGGTTGGTCACACTCCGATCACAGCTGATTGCTACAGAAGCAGCAACGCAGAGTTTTGTTTACATTTTATTGTTGTTTATTAATCAACTAAAATGAATGCTGCACTTCTGCAAACTCCTATTGTTCAACCCACATTGCATCAGCCGTTGCACTCAAAGGTATCGAATTACTTGAACAACCAAAGACGAACAGGACAATTTTGTGATTTACTGCTCGAACTGGACTCGGATGATGCACCCTGTACTTGCAGTGTACATTTCTGTGTGGTGGCAGCTCAGAGCCAATTAATTGGACTAAAGCAACAAAAGCAGCAACAGTTTTCGATACACAATCCTCTCAAGGTGACAATACGCAACTTCAACTGCACCCTATGCTTGCATACAATCGTCGACTTCTTCTACGAGGACATTGTTTCCGTCTCCAAGGAGCACGAATCACATTTTCGTGAATTAGCCAAAATACTTTCAGTCACAGAGCTATTAAATCTTTATCAAATAGAACAATTCAATGACGTGAATACGTCGCTTGAACCAAAACCCAGCGGAGCAACAGATGCAGAGAATAACACACAACCGGCAAAGAAGGCAGATGTGGTTTTTGAGAATCAACAAAGTTACTTCAAGGTGCGGTATTGGTTTCCTTACTCTTAGATTGTTTAATCACAGTATTTTCTCCTTCTGCAGCTCAAAAATCCCCGTGCCGTCAAGTCAAACAGCAAAATCAACTACTGCATTGGTTGCGATTTCAAGTGCTACCAGGTGCAGAAGATGATTGACCACATGGCCAGCTGTGAACCATCGCATTTGACATGTTCATTGTGTGAAGTTGGCTTTCTGGATTGGCGCGAATATGATGCGCATTTGCGACACCATGGTTCCGATGTGCGCAAGCCTTTCTTCTGCCTGCAATGCGACAATCGCTTCAGCACCCGTGCCGCTCTGCTGATCCATCAGCCGAAGCATTCCATGGAAACGCCTCATGTGTGTACGCACTGTGGCAAGGCGTTCAAATGGAAGCAAGGCCTGAGCAATCACATGCTAGTGCACAATCCAGAGAAACAGATGCTCTGCGATGTCTGTGGCTACAGCACCACGCACATGAAGGCCCTCAAGAGCCACAAACTGCTGCACACAGGCGAGTTCTTTGCGTGCACTGTTCCTGGTTGCAAGCATCGTGCAAATCGAAAGGAAAACATGAAGCTGCACATTGAAACACATAAGCAAGGACGGGATTTCATATGCGAGGTCTGTGGTTGTAAGTTCAGTCAGAGCAAGAACCTGAAACGGCACGCCCTGAAGCACACAGAGGGTGGTCTTAGCCGCTACAAGTGTCAGCTGTGCGGTTTCAGTAGTCATCGATCGGACAAGATGAAGGAACATGTGCAGCGTGTGCACACCGAGAAGGCTTTGCAACTCGAACTCTCCGAGACAGTGGACAGCTCATTCGAGAATAAAATGCCCGACGATTTTGCATTGCCAACAATTAGTGAAGCATCCACCGTAGTTCGTGCTGCCAAAGCAAAAAGAAAGTCGCCCAAAGTTGTGTCTGAAGTGCCCACGAGGAATGTGAAACGACTTAAGACGCTGCTGCCCAAAGACACAGTTGGTTAGCAGGAGAAATTGATAGAAGCTGGAATCCAGAATGTGAAGTCTTAAAGGGCTCTCGATCCGCACGCGAACTTCGTCTCTTTCGTAATACAAAATATTCTTAAATAGTTGACACAGCGTGGAAACAATACTGCGCAGTTGCGGGAGCAGTGAGTCAAACTGGATCGAAAGACAGAGCGAGAGAGAGAGAGAAAGAGAGGAAGAGAGAGAGAGAGGTCAGTGAAGATAGTGAATGTCGTCGTACTGCAAGCGCTCCGAAGCTTTCGTTATGCTTTGCGTTGTGAAGCCACAAACACTGTCGACTCTGTGCTCGAACCGCAAAGACGTCTGCGCTCCGTGGGAATCCAAACCAACGAGAAAATCCAACACCAACAACTGCTACAACTTGCCCTATCTCAACAAGATCTCAAGAAAGTGAACTACACATATAACAATCATCAACATGTCTGAGGCGCAATTCGATCAGTATGACCATTACAATTTCGATCACGACAAGCACATCTTCAGTGGTCACGGCGGCAAGCAGCGATCCAAGAAGGAGGCCAGCGATCATACCAACCACTTTGATCCCTCCGGCCACTCGAGAAAGATCCTCACCAAGCTGGTGAACACGGAGAACAATAAGAAAGCAAACAAAAACTGAAAAGTGCATCGAATCTGAACTACAAAAGAGAAAGGCAAAACAGGAGACAGGAGAAAGTGAAGCTGCTGTGCTGCACAGTGCAATAAGCTTTGAACTTGATACTTATAAGATTGTTTAGATATTAGAAATATTATATGTGTATGTACGTGTATGTATGTAAAATTAAACAAACGCTCTCTAAAGTAGGGAGTAGTATTTATAGACTGCATTGTGTGGTTGATTCTTTGTTGAATAACATTGTAAATTAGGCGATAAAGAGAATATTAATAAATGTTCAAGTTATTTCTAGAAATAATCTACTACACTAAAACAGGTCCACTCTAGACCTTCACTTTGCCGGCTTTTTACTGCGCAGTTGTTGATATTTGGTAAACAATAAACAACAAACAAACACCTTATCAGGTGTTTCGCCTATTGTGTGTGAATGTATTAATCATCATCATGATGATCATTATCGTCGCCAAGACGAAGACCTTCCAGCTAGTCGGTGTAGATATGTGTTCATTATTTACCTTTTAAAATGTATGGAAAAGTAGAAATGAACACGTATGCGAGAGATTCCTTCGACATAGTTGCACTCAACCGTTTTTAGGGAACTGCGCAGTGAATATATTTAAATAAATAGACTACAAAGCAACTAAGGGGGGCTTATTTAGCATGTTATATAGGTCAGTTTCGGTTAATGGCGATCTTAGCATTGAAAGCATTATTCACGATCGAATTAAGGGAATATCGAGAGAACGGCAATTAATATGTATTTATGTATGTATTTATATGTATCCATGTATGTATGTATGCATTTTCTCATTCTTAATCTTTATATACTTAACTATCGTGGGTGTCTTTGCTGATCTATCTTTAAAAATCCGGTCAACTTATGTAGTTGCACCTAATCGAATTAATTTAGGAAATTATTTAAAAATGTTGTTCACTTTCAACTGGATAACTTCAATTGAAATTTGATATCGATCTTATGTATATATATAATTCAATTTTTGGTCAAAACCGAGAATAATCTAGAATTCGGCAATTATATGTATGTATTTACACAAATATGGGACTCTTCTCTTTCTTAACCTTCATTCGCGTGTATACAAATGTCGGACTCTTCTCTTTCTTACCTCTATACAACCCAACAATTGACTATCGTGGGTGGTTTTACTGATCTGTCTTTAACAATCGCCATCTCGCATGTAAAGCTAACATCTTTATTGTCAATGTATTGTTGGGGCAGATTTCTTTCTTACAAGTTAACGAAGACGGCACGCTTCGAATAGATATATAACAATAGATATCTATGTATATATAAAGCGTGTTCACATGTATCTTTCTAAATCGTGATAATGCGCGTGGCACACGCCACTTCTCGCCCAGGAATCGGGGTTGGGGCCACCTCGTGTTGAGCGAGCAACTCATTGAGATCGGGGTCTTTCCAGACAAGTGTTCGTAGATCTCGCCTGGCACAGAAATATTTATTTTGTTGTTGTTGAGGGGGTTCTCTTCGAGGAATCCACGCAGCGTGGCTCACTTTCACCGCGAAAAAAAAACCTTTTTCTAGATAAACAAGTCGGGATTATGCATAAATGAATGGATCGTTATTGCTATACGGGATGGATGCGTACATGATAATTGATACACCATAGCATTCGATGGGGAGGCGAATGAACCGTTAAATTGAATCTAGAGCACTGGCCCAGTATCCGCTATGGGCTGCTGCTGTACGTTGCCCATAGATTAGCACCTTTTTGAACGAGATGTTCTAGATACAAGTGTACGCGTATCTTGCAGATACATTTCTCTTGCATTAGCACCACACACACAGACACACACACAACAGTCACACACCTTTCTGGCCAGTGGGCTGAGTTTTTCTGGCACATCGCAAGAGGTTCTGCGCTTAGTTAACTAGTGGACCTCCAGTTGAACGGCAGCTAACTCCGCCGGAAGTTGCCCACAAGCAAAAAGGATACGGATTATTATTATAAGAAACACACACACATACACACACAATGATAGGATACTCGGACATGTCAACAAAGCCACAGCATCAGACTGGCAAGTGGATGCCTGGTATGTGGACACTGATCTTCACCATGTTACTCTTCGTGCTCACATTGACTGGCGTTGCTTGGCTGGAAGCGGGTCGTGCTCAGCATGCAGTGGATCAACGGGGAGAGGTGTTTCTAGTGAGTCGTCTGTGGACGCACTTCAGAGAAACCGCCAATGAAACGAACGAAGAGGTTCCCGCCACTGTAGAGCGCATTGCGAGAGATGCCACCAACAGCAGCAGCAGCAATAACTACTACGAGGAGCAACGTGCCGTGGTTGTTAACTCTGAGAGCGCACAACCGATTGTAGCACAACGACAGGATGCATTTGGTCCACCAGATAGTGGAGCGGATTCCTATGGACCGCCTGCCTACTACGATGGACCTGATGACTATGGCAGCAGTCAGCAGCAATCGGCTGAGGAACCTTATGCAGAGTCATCCTATGAGCAGACCCCGGCCGAAGCCAGAGCAAGTCAGGGACGGCCCTACGATTCCTACTACAATCAGTGGCAATATACACCCAAGACGCCAGTGCCGCCAGCTATGAACAGCAATCGCAAGTTGCAGCCAGCGAATCGGTAAGAGAATCTAACAGACGGAACCTTCTAAATCTTCTAACAAGTCGTTCTCCTCTTGCAGTCCGCCTTATGAAGCCTACGATGATGAGGTATACGACTATCCAATGGGCTTCCAGCCACGTCCGCACGAGCATGAGATGCCAAAGCAGGCGATTACTCCGCCACCTCCAGTCCATGCGGTAGCCCAGGCACCACAGGTTCCCACAGAGTCGACGCTGGTCACATTCTTAAAGAGTCTGAAGCAGATCTGGGATCTCTATCAGGCATTAATGAGTGCCTGGAATACCGTAGCTGAACGGCATCAGCAGAGCAGCGAACAACTCAAAAAGGAGCGCCTGGAGAAGCTTCGACTGCGCCAGCAGCAACAACAACAGCAACAGCAGCAGCAGAAGACGAGAGTGAACTCGAAGAAACCTCAACGTCTCGATAGTGACAAGTCACCACCACGGAATCAAACCAAAAAGGCCAAGACCACGAGCACGACGACAACAACAACCACAGTCAGCAATACAGATGACTCAGAGGAAGCGACTACAATGCCCTCAAATGTGGAACCAACAAAACGCATCAAAGGAGATAATGCAGAACAGAGATCCGTGAAGGGATTGCGACAGAAACGAGAATCAAATCCCAGCACTGATGTGGGTGAGGGACGTTATATTAAGGGTGATCCACTCAAGGGTTACTATGATTTCGTCATCACCGAGGGCTCCTACAAGTTCTGGGCCGCTTTCCAGGTACGTCAACAGACCGGAAACTGAATTTCATTGTACTAAGAATTTGATTTTACTTCAATCTCCAGGTGGGCACAGCCATTTTGATCATCTACTCCACCTTCGCGGCCATCTACTATTCCAAGGTAAATCCATTGACCAGTGATTACGATTATCAGGATTATTTGGGAGCTGGTCGTTCGATGACCGGCGGCGATGATGACTTTGTGGATGATAGCGATTCGCCCGCGACGACGACGACGACGACGAAATCGCGTGTCATGGACTGGATTCCACGCACAGCGCATTCGCTCAAGTTCATACTCGACGCTATCGATAAAATACCGATAGATCACGACCAGAAGGGCGAGAAGGGTTGGTCAACAGGGACAAGATCAGAGGAAGCAACAGGGGACAGCATATAGGCAAATTTAAATTAAAATATTAACGAAAAAAATAAAAAACATTGAAAAAAATATATTAGTTTTAAATAAATACAATATTATAAATATAGGGGCTTTTGGGGATCTTTTAGGAACTCAAAATACATATGTAAGCTACTTAAATGTGTTACAATTTTTTTTTTTAATTTGCAAAGAATATTCGTAAGATCTTCGGTGTAAAACTAATATCCTTTTTTAGAGCTTGCTCACATTGACTGGACCAGGATCTTCCCATCTCTCAGCTGGTCTGTGCCTCTTTATGAAGGGTGTAATCCATGCAGCCAGTTGCTTTGGATCATTGATGTGTACATAATGATCGCCCTCTGCCAAGTGATACTCGAACTTCGGATTCTGTTTGCGTAAGATTGCCAAAACAGTTAGATCAGTATCTCTAACGAAGTTCGAATTGCTCGCTTTGATTAGCAAGTAGGGCACATTCTTTATTCGACGATTAATTTCCCGAACAAGTTCAACACCGTTTGGAAATGATGTGTAATGCACGATACGCAAATCCCGTGCTAAGTAGAATTTTTCAGGATCCGAAGGCGATGCATGTAGACTACGATCTTTTAGGCTTTGGCTGTTTTCCGTGCTTACCGATGGAGCTGGTCCCCAGCGAACCTTCTCCAGTTGCTGCTTAGTGTACAGTTTTGGATTCGGTTTTGGTTTCAACATGCGCTCGACACTGTTGGCTATCCACTTGATGTATTCACTGCTGGTCTTATAGCTTATTGAGAGCACATCGATGGCAATCAGCAAGTCCACATGATTTTCTGGATAGAAGGAAGCGTAGAGATTACAGGCGGCACCACCAATCGAGTGACCCATTAGCGAAACACGTTTCCATTTAAAATGTCGCACTACTCGTCGTAGGACAGAGACCCAGGCGTACAAGGAATGCTGTATGCCATCGGGGTACGGTGAGGAGCGACCAAGGCCAGGATGATCAATACAAAGCACGCCGACGTGGTCAGGCAACAGAGGTATGAGACCTGCAAAGGTTCCTATGTTGTCGAGCATGCCGTGAAGGGCGAGTATCGGTCGAACCTGCCGATTGCCGTACCAGCGGCAGGACAGTTGGCCCCAAGGCACACCTATTTCGAAGTCTACAAACTGACGAGGTAAGAATAATTAATTTAATTAGTATCTTCAATCCTTGTGTACTCACCTCAGCGTTCATCTTAATGTTGTTGAGCCCCTAAAAAGGATTGTAAAATAGTGTTATTAGTTGTTTATTCATTTATTCTATGGGACTTACGATTTTTACTTTATATGGTCAGATCAGTCCTTATTTTTCGTTTAGTCTGAAAGATTCTTACTGCAAATCTGTTCTGATTTCATTGCTCGAATCAAACGTATTTTTAATATAATTTTGATAAATTAAAGTCGACTTACTGCCACATATAATTTGGATACAAATCTATTTCAATTCGATTTCAATTATATAGGAAAAAGTTCATGGAGTAAAACAAAAATATTTTTATATTTGGTATTGTTTTTTGTCTTGTTTCTTGTCTTTTTCATCTTTTCTGTCCATTTTTTTTTACTCAGTCTATTCACTTTTTGTGAGGGTGCTAACAGTATTTATTTTTTCTGAACTTCGTTTGATAAAATTTAATTTAAAAACAAAAATATTTTTTAAAAAAATATTCGGTATTGCGGCCGTATTCCGAAAAGGACAATTTTCAACAAGAAAAGCATTATCGACTTTACAAATAATGAAATTTTTGTCTTGTTTCTTTTATTCTTTCATCAGGTCTATTATTTTCACTTAGTCTATCCACTTTTTGTGAGGGTGCTAACGGTTTTTCTTTTTTTGGAACTTTGCTCAACTTTTAACTCGCTTTTCTAGTTACCGTCTTTATAATTTATAGCGTTATACACAAACCATTGGTTTTAATTTTGTATGGTTTAATACTAGCGCGATAACACATTTATTTGATCAACACGAGTTAAGTGATTTAACCACTAAGCACTACTAAGCATCGAACTACTGAACATAGAATATATTGAGTACTCAAACATCAGAAAGTACTCGAGCGATGCTTTCGGCATCGATGTTCGATGCTTAGTGCTTTCGGTTTATTATGACCCCAGTATCCGAGGCTTTCACGAGTGAGCATTTAACACAATTTAAAGATTTAATCACTAAACATTGAACTTCACATCATCGAAGAAATAGAGTACTCAATCGGCGAAAAGTACTCGCCTGATGCTTTCGGTTTTCATAACCTTAGAACCCGAAGGGTTTCACGAGTGAGCGATCGGCTCTCTTCGTTAGCTACGCAGAAGCAGCGACCAGTCGCACAACGACAGCGAACCGATGAATGCAGGTGTGATTCTTTGCGGTGTGCGATTGTTTCAATGTGTGCGTATGCGTATAGCCATTTTTGACCACTGTGCCTCAGTCTCTTTACATTGTGCATGCATATATGTATATGTTCGATGCCTGGTGATTCAAATGTTAAAGAATAATCCCTCCAACATTTCAAGATTCTTTTACTGTGTACACACTGATTGCCATTCAACACAAAACGTTGACACATGCCATTCACAATAAGTGTGAAACAGCTGCAAAATCATCTGTTTTTGTTTTTAGACGACGTGTATTTTGCGTTTGTGATGAAAATAATAAAAAGTCACAAATAATATTTTAAAATGCAACGCTCTGTACAGGCTAAAATTAAAATGACGGACATATTATTTGTACTTGGCTTAATGGCCGTCGCAGCGGCACATGAAGCAAAAGATTTTGATGACTCCATACTATACAAAATAGATTATGAATTTCCGAACTTGCTTGAAGTACCGGTGAGTTAAAGCTCGAATATCAATTATTTGTGTTATTAACACGATTTATTTGTTCTCCAGGATTTCAGCAATCAGCTGCGCACATTTTATACACAGGAAAAAGAAAAATATGAGTGTATCATTCCGGCACTAGAGACCGCTAAGGAGGAGGCCAAGACAAATCAGCCAGAACTTTGTAAGTAAAACCTGCGATGGTTATCTTTACTCCAGTATATATTGTATTATTTCTAATAATTTCTACGTCTAGCACCAATAAGCATTCTCCAGCCCATATTCTCGGCACCCACCTGTTCGTACCGCATCGAGGCTTATTGGTCGTATGAAATCTGTCACGGACATCATGTCCGTCAGTACCACGAAGAGCGTGAGGGCAAGAATGTCAAGTTCCAAGAGTACTATTTGGGAAAATGGAGTCAAGAAAAGACTGAGCTGGCCAAGAAGCAATGGGAGGCAGAGCTTGCGGCTGAGGGCACACCAAAGTACAAGAGTTTGAAAATCGACAACACCAGATACCCATATTATGAAATGGAATTCAGTGATGGCACCATGTGCGACATTATCGACTCGCCGCGCACAACAATGGTGCGCTATGTATGCTATCCACATGGCAAAGATGATATTTACTCATTCAAAGAGACTTCGTCTTGTAATTATGAAGCCATTATCTTGACCTCATCACTGTGTGCTATCCCAGCTTTTCATGCCGAAGAGACCAAGGAGATTTCCATTAAATGCTTCAATTCGGAAACTGAACTCCATAAGCCGATAAGTATGCTCCGCCAGGAGTTAAGCGAATGGGCGGAGAGCGAAAGTGATCTTCTCATTTCGAAGGAGAGCAAAGCACCAGCAAAGTTGTGGTCGAAGTCGGACGGTGATTTAGTGACACTTAAATACAGCGCCGATGTAGATAAAATTATCCTGGAGTTGATGGCCAATGGCGATATTGAGGTGGACAATGAGTATCAACAACTCGTCATGTCTAGAGGAGCGTCAGCAGCATCTGCAGCGCCACCGTTAAATGATCTGACCCCCATCAAGGAGTTTATCTCAGGCAAACATTGCCTCACAGGCGTAAGTTTTCGATATTCGTATACATTATTTCAGTTGTAATTATGGAATCATCTACAGGGAACTGGCTGGTGGAAGTACGAGTTCTGCTATGGCAAACATGTGCGCCAATTCCACAAGGATAAGAACAGCGAAGTGGAACTATTTCTGGGCTACTTCTCAGAGGACTTGCATCGTCAATGGGTGACCACCAACCCCGATAAGGGTACTCGTCGACCAGGATTCACATCGTCTACCATATGGCACCATTACGAATGGGGAACTCATTGCGATCGTACTGGACTGCCACGCGAGGTGGATGTCAAGCTCACCTGCACGCCCGTTACCACGAGCGGTACAGCTGTGTCCATGTACCTTCTGGAGCCAAAGACATGTCAATATATATTGGTAGTAGAGTCGCCAATCATTTGTGATCTCATACAATATGCTGATGAGTTCGGTCTTGTTAAGCCGGAGAGTTTGCAAAAGTTCCTTTCGGCTGACAATCCAACGGCAACAGATAAGCCTGCAGAATCGGAGGAAAAAATAAGATCATAAATTCCGTTTGTCAGTAATAAATTTAATAGGTATCTTTATATAAATTTCAATGTCTAAATTTAATTAAAATCAAAGAAACCATTTAATTCGAAATGAACGCGATTCGTTGTGAACGGCATTTGTGTAGCTGTGACAAGCACCCCAATATCGATTGTTAAAGCTTAGCACATGCAACAACCTAGGGATGGGAAACAGTTCAAAGACAATTTGAATGATTTTCGTTTGAATTTATTTTATTAAAATTCATTTTTGTCGATAAATTTACATATTTTACATGATCGTATTGTTAATTAATCTAACTTAAATTAGTTCTTCTTAACTTTTGACTTTTGTGCATTCTTCTTGCCGCCCTTGCCGCCGCCAAACAGTTTCCTCCAAATGCACTTCGCCACGATGATGTTGATTTTAAAGGCAATAAAGAGGACCAATGCGAGTATCAAGTAAATGTCGATGTTGTTGCTTTCAATGAAGTTCATATGGACCAGGGGACTTTGGATGTGCGCAGCGCCATGATGACGCAGTACATAGTTCGTCCAGTAGATGACAGAGTCACGGGCTGTCATTGGACGATCACGATAGAGTTTCGAGAACCTCTGAAGCTTCTCTGCATAGCTGGGATTGGTTAAGATCTCTTTGATGGCAGCTTTCAACTCGTCCGCCTCCAGCGTAAGCAAATCCAAACGAAGTCCGTAGCCGGATTTCACAAGCTTATCGGCGTTTCCAGGCTGATCGGCGAACACGGGCAGCGCCAACATGGGCACAGCATGATACTGCGCCTCGGCCACGCCTCCCTTGCCGGCATGTGTGATGAAGAGCTTGATCTTTGGATGGGCAAGTATGTCGTCCTGTGGCAACCACTTCTTGTATAGTATGTTGGCCGACCACCCGGGAGTGTTCTTAAGATCGTCCCATTTCCAGATAACATGTTGCTTAACACCCGAGAGAGCCTTGAAGATTGTCGCTACCACCTCGGAGCTAATGTGGTCACCCTTGAGGTTGCTGTCCAAACTGAAGAGTATGGCTCCATGCTTGGCACTATCAAGGAATTCTTCAACGTCCTTTGGCAGTGGGTCGGGTTTGCTCTTAATCTGAATGCCGCCAATCTCAACAACGCCGGGTACATTGGGACGGAGTGGTCCCTCGCTGATGGCGTGACTATTGCAGAACACCAAGGAGACATTCTTCTTGGCCTGATCAAAGCTGATCATTTTCGGATCGTTGCCGAAGAGTCGTCTGGAAAAGGAATTGATTTTCATTAGTAAATATCCAATAATTTGCTTAGCTATTGTGATTTACTTGTAGAATCCGGTATTCTTGTAGTCCAGATAGGCGCCAAAGACACGGAAACCAAGCGTGGAGAAAAAGTTGGCCACACGCTGCTTGAAGTTCATGGCCTTTCCCGGTTCAACGGCCACGTTCATGGTGGCAACCGATGCAGTCAAAATGGGATTTCCGATAATCTTGTCAGTTTGTTCCATCGGCGGTCCAGTCCAGCTGACAATAATGGGACAATTGAACTTGGCCCCTAGACCTACTTGGTAGGAATTGACGAAGAATCCAACGATGACGGCATCAAATTTGTTGCCCTTGTTGCGGTACAGCTCGGTGAAGCGTTCGTCCTCCAAGACATCCACTTGCTTATCGATCAGCAACGACAGGGAACCAAACATGGTCTTCAACGTGGTCCACATCGAAGGTTTCGCCTTTGCCATGACACTCATGCCGTCGTTCAATTGCTTCTCCTCCGCGTCGCTGAGTGGTATCACAATGTGTTTGATGTTCTTGTGCGTTACCTTTGGCTGCATCGATGACGCTACCGTTACATTGTGACCATCCTCGGCCAGTGCCTTCATTATGGACATGTGGATAATCAGATGCGACGGACTGTGGCTGGTGAATACACCCAAGATATTTGCACCCTCTGTCGGTGCCGGAGCATGCAGCACGAAGAGAGCGAGCAGCAGGCCCACAAAGGAGCAGGCCGTGAGGGAGTAACGATTATCATTCGTCATGTTAACTCTGCGAAAAACTGAGAATAGAATGCGCTTCTCACAGCCGGGTCGGTCTATTTATATCAAACCTCTTTGGGGTACGTTACGTTTGCCGGTTTCCTGATAAGCTTCGCTGTCTACTCGTTCGCTGATAAGGGCTCCCCAAATCGCTGTTGCTGTTGCTGATACTGCAAAAGTTTGTACATAATAACAGTGAAATTTTTCGTCAGCCCGACTATTAGTAATTTCGAAATCAATGGATTAGCGAAGTCACCAAACAGAGAAGACCACGTTAACCGAATGAGAATGTGATGAAATTCGTCGTTTTCATTTTCCATAACGAAGAGAAGTTTCTCTTAAATGAGTTGAAGCTAGTTTGCCGGGTGACAATGTCAACTAAAAGGTTATTTTACGGACTTTGGCTAAGGTGCATTTTAGTGCGAGACGAGATCACCCCTTTCAAAAGTAATTATAGTTCACATATTCAACATATTCCACACGTCGCCCGTTCCAACATACACACATGTGTATGCGTTTGTCTTTGATGTGGGATAACAATAACAACGACACTACTACTCGAGACTTCGGAACTTAAAATTCAATTTAAATACTAGAGAATATCATTTATAAAAAAAATACAATACGAAACGAAACGAAAACAAAACAAAACGAACCACACAGAGAGTCAATTGATGCCCGACACACGCAATTTCGCTGGCGGCGAGCAACTAAATATTGAGTCTGAATAATGATTCTGATTCTGGCGGTCAGATGCGACTCAAACAGTTATAAATGTAATGCACAGCGGGAAAAAGTTGAGCCAGTTAACGCAATTTGGGTAATTGATTTATAAAAAAATAAAAAACAAGGAAGACCTTAACGAAATAAATACATATATGGTACATATGTTATTATCATAAATTTTACATTAATAATAAAAGTAAATTAAATATTAAATATAGCTTCAAGAGCCTTATGAATATTTATCATGTATTTTAATAATTTATGAATAATAATTTTATAAAGATAAAAAATAAAACAGCGTTTTGTGAGATAAGACTTGAATAACCAGTTGCGAAACAGATTTGATGACACTGCTAAGAATTCTTTGAAGTATTTAAGTCTTTATATTTTATGTTTTATATAGTCTATTTCATTTACAAAAAAACTGCACTTGTCTCGAAGTTAATCTGCTCAACATAACAGTTATATCAGCGGGTTTAATAAACTGTTCATAAATCAGATAAGAACTCTTCGCTCTGATAATGGTTCAATGTACACGCATTGTCGATATTTTGATTATTATTATTTTTTTATTTCATAAAACTGACCTAAAACTAAGGCTACACAAAAAACATTATCTATAGCTTAGTCTAGTTTTTCACGCAGTGTGATTGCAAGCGCAAAACAGAGGTAGATAGGGGCAGCGAAGGAGAGGGAGAGAGTCAGCAAGCAACTGAGAGAGAGAGAGAGAGAGAGGGGGCGACTATTAATAGTCGATGCGAGCGCTAGCAACTTGTTGATACTTATAAAGATATGTGTGTAAAAGAGCATGTTTGTACAATGTACAGGTGTGTGGGCTTGTTATGTTCCCCCACACTCTCACTCCCTCTCTCTCTCTCTCTCTCCCTCGCTCTTTCTTGGCTGTGGTGTCAATCGTTTTGCACTCTGACTGCAATTATAGCACAACGCGTGCACAACGCGTCGTATGCGCAACGTGTGTGTACTAGATTAGAACATTGGCTAGCCTACTGCTGCTTGACCTTGCCATTCGCGTGGGTCACCTCACCCTTAGTCTTAGTCACCCTTCCCCGCACCCACCTGGCCACAAATCGCACCAAGAGAAAGGAGCTGGTAAGCAAAAGAGCCAAGCTGAAGAGGAGAACCGCATAGACATCCAAATTGTGGCGGGCCACAAAGTCCAAATGCAACCAGGGACTCTGCAGATGGAACGCACCATGATGTCGCAGCACGTACTCTGTCCAGAAGACAACAGATTGACGTGCTGTCAGCGGACGATCGCGATAGAGAGCGGAGAATTTGCGCACATTCTCGACGTAAATGGGATTCTGGAGCAACTCATCGATAGTTGCCTGCAGACTCTCCTCGGTGAGCGAATGTATGTCCATGGAGAGTCCAAAGCCCGATGCGACCATGATCTCTGCATTGCCAGCTTGATCACCGAACACGGGTAAAGCCAACATGGGCACACCGTGATACTGTGCCTCGGCTACGCCTCCTTTGCCGGCATGGTTGATAAAAAGTTTCAGATTCGGATGCGCTAGAATATCGTCTTGTGGCAGCCAATTGTGAAAGTAGATATTCGATGAATTACCAGGCAGATTCTCCAGATCATCTGTCTTCCAGATGACGCGCAATCGGAGGCGGGAGAGTACATTAAAGAGCGTCTGCTGCACCTGCGGGGCCAAGAACGACAACTTGACATTGGTGCCCAGGCTAAAGAACACGGCACCCTCGCTGGCATTGTCCAGAAACTCAGCCAATTCCTTGGGCAATGGATCTGGTTTCTCCTTGATCTGTATGCCGCCAATCTCGATGGATTGCGGTGCAGTGGGACGTATTGGTCCCTCGCTGTGGGAGTGATAATTGTAGAAGACCAGAGAGATGCGACGTCGCAGATCGTTGTAGCTGGGAAAGTTCGTTTCGTTGACATAGGCGAGTCTAAAGGGAGGACAAGAGGTTATTAGTTCCGAGAAGAAAACCACTCAAATCTTCCCTTACTTGTGGTAGCTTTCCATTTTATATTCTAAGCCGAAGCTCATGCCCTTGAAGAACAGCCAGGTGAAGTAGTTCCACATGCGCCAGCGGAAGCCAATGCTTTCTCCCCTCGTTGGCTTGGGAACATTTATACCGGGCACATAGCTGGGATCATAGATATTTCCCACTTGGTCATCGACAAAGCTAAAGGGCACGCCCACCCAGCTGATTATGGCGGGTATACCCAGCTTGTGTGCTATGCCCAACTGGAAATCGTTCATCACATATCCCAGGAACATCAGATCAAACTTCACTGGCGGCTCTTCGACAATGGCCTTAAGATTGGGATGCTCCAGAAACTCATATTGGCTGTCCAGCATTTTTCCCGCATCGCACATCATTTTAAGCATGGCAAAGGCCATGGACATTTGCTGCTTTGTCGATTGTTCCATGTATTCGGCCATTTGTTTCTTTCGCTCCTGCGATGTTGGTGCCAGCACAATGGTAATATTCTCATGTGGCTTCACCTTCGGTTGGAGTGCCGTCACCACGGTCACCTTGTGTCCTTCGTCTGCCAGCGTCTTCATCATTGCCATGTGCACAATCAAATGTGAGGGGCTGAACGTGCTGAACAGTGCCAGAATGTTGGCACTCCACACAGGCGTCGCCGTTAACCCGAACACCAGGAACAGCAGCAGCAAACCTCCTAGTCTATTCTCTTTCCCCATTGTATTGTTTAAGTGCTCCTCCCCCGACTGAACGCGACTGATCGCCGAGCGAGAGGCGTCTCTCGCTTTTATTGTTTGATATGAAATTTGCAGCGACTACATGACTGGACGGAACGCGATACGAACGCTCTCAGCGTACATTATCTATTGCTCTGATCACGCATATGTATATGTACAGTAAAAGTGTATAGTATTTATGTATATAGTTTCAGAAGTGAAATCCACAGTGAACGATCGATAGAGTGAACACTTGAGAACTTAACCGTAAATAATGAAAAATTTAGCGAAAGAGCATCAGTTTTTTTCTTGGGTATTCATCGGGTCTATACACCCTGTGATTGAGCTGATTGGTCAGTCAATTTATAGTAAATAATATCTATAAAACAATCAGCAAACAATTAGTAAAGTAAATGAGAAGAATTAAATTTCTAATTGATTTGAACCGAACGATCCGATTAAGCAAAGCAACACATAAATAAAGGAACGTTTCTTCGGATCGAGAACATATTTGTATCTGCCCGTACATACATACACACATGTGTGTTCATACATATAATCTATCGACAATCTATCTCTCAGTTTCCATCAAAAAAAAGGCTCATCATAATTTTCCGCCCCATTACCATAGTAAACTCCATCGAATGCGCACTGTACTTTAGAACGTATGCTGAGAGTGAGTTAAGAGCCACTTAAATGGCCAACCCATTCATTTTGATAACAAATTTCTTTATTGTACATTAATTGTTGGTTAGTTAAGGTTATTCAATTCGTAGAGCTTGTTGCTGATTAGCAGACGCATAACAAACAATGACGATCATTTTGGAACCCACATCTGGAGGGAGTGTTAGCAATTGAAATTATTGATATGATACCAAGAACCAAACAAGTACATATAGTAAAAAATACTAAATATTCTTTATTCATATACTACGTAAAATACTATCAAAATATTTTCCAGTTAAAGTTATTTTTGTGCCCAACAACAAAGGTATTGCATAATAAACCTAACGGGGTCTGCACGGTGGGTTGACTGATAAAGTTGTCGATTCATCATGATTACTATATTGCTTATGTTCTGAAATATACGTAGTTAGGACTAATCAGTTCCGGATTGAGTTATATTTTAATTTAGTGCTGCTTTGACTTCTTGATGGTCCTTGGGTTTAACGAAGAATTTGCGAAAAATCAATCTGATAGTCAGCCAGTTGATCAGGAGTAGAACGGAGAGAGTCGCTAACAGCAGAGCGTAGACATCCAGATTATGATAGGCCACAAAGCCCATATGCACAGAAGGACTCTGAAGATGCGGAGCACCCTTGTGTCGCAGCACGTACTCTGTCCAGTAAACCACCGACTGCCGCGCGGAGAGGGGTCTGTCTCGGTAGAGTTTCGAGAATTTGCCAATTTCCGCGGTGTACTTCTCATTCTCCAGCACCTTTCGTATGCTTGCCCCAAAGTTCTCCTCATTCAGTTGCAGCAGATCGAGGGCAATGCCATAGCCGGCTTTCTCCATATTCTCAGCATTGCTTGGTTGATCGCCGAAGATGGGTAGTGCCACCATGGGCACCCCGTGGTAGCGCGCCTCGGTAATGCCTCCCTTGCCCGCGTGGGTAATAAATAATTTAATATTCGGATGGGCGAGAATGTCATCCTGTGGTAGCCACTTCTTATAGAGTATATTCGGATATGTGCCTGGAGTCTTGTCGAGATCCTCCCACTTCCAGATCACCCGCTGTTTGAGACTCGACAACACTTTGAACATCGACTCAATCAGTTCCGGCTTAACCGACGAGCTCTTGATGTTTGAACCCAGGGACAGTAGGATGGCTCCGTTCTTTGCTCCGTCCAGAAACTTGGCCATATCCTCGGGCAGCGGATTGGGCTTCTCCTTGATTTGTATACCACCGATTTCCACAGAAGCGGGTACCAGTGGTCTTATGGGACCTTCGCTAATCAGGTGACTGTTGGTGAAGACCATCGAGATGTTGCGCTTCACTTCGTTCAATGTCGGGAAGTTCGGTTCGTTGCCAAAGAGCTGAGCGTAGTATGTATGGGCGCGATGATAGAAGACCTGCGCAATGCCATGGAGAGCCAGATGCTTGGCAAAGTTCTCGACACGCTTGCCGAAACTCATGGGCTTGCCTCGCTCTGCAGTTGCCCCCAGAATGGGTACGTACGAGATCTCTAGGGGATTGCCCACGAATGAATCGATCACGGGTATTGGTGCCTGCGTCCAGGCCACAATCACTGGCACCTGCAGCTTGTGCGCCACGCCCAACTGGAAATCATTGAGGAAATATCCCATGAACATCAAATCGAATTTGGTCTCATAGATGCGCTGAAACCTCGGATCGGACAATACATCCACTTGTGATTCGATCATGGCGCTCATGCCGGTCAGCAGGCGGAGCAGGGTGCCGATTATCGAGTTCTTCTCGCCAGCCATTTTTGATAATTGATTTTCAATCGATTGCTCGTGCTCATCGGATACGGGTACCACAATCTGATGAATATCTTTGTGGGTCACTGTCGGTTTCAGCACCGACACCACGGTCACGTTGTGACCCTCCTCCGCAAGGGCCTTCATCATCGACATGTGCAGTATCAGATGTGACTGGCTGTGACTGGTGAAGAGTCCCAATATGTTTGCACTCCATGCCGGTGACGCCATCACCAGCAGTGATAACAACAACAATACCGAACAGCGCGAGCCTCCCATTGTTGTGCTATATATGTACACACATATATATTCACTTATGATATGTATTAATGGAACGACGACTGTGTTATTAGACGACTAATTGCTCACTACACGATCGACTGCCAACCGAGGTGACTATTTATATGCGAAGCGGGAGCCGAAGTCGGTGCCGAATACCCTTATCGAATGTCACTAATCGGTCGGAAGTATAACAGATGTATAACAGTTGTACTACAAGTAATTGTCGAAAAATTCGTATGTGATAGGTGACATTGTGCAATAGTAATTTCATAAAAGAACAATAATATTAGTTGTATGAACTTTAGTAATAATTATAACTGTGCTAGGTATAATTACAAATATGATTAACATGCACTAGTTATTTGTTTAATTAGCATAAAAACATTATTATGATTTTAATAAAATTAACACTGCCATGTGCTCGTTTGCAGATTAATGAGTTAATATTCCAAATTTCATCCTGTGAGCATTTCTTGTTTTCTATATTAAATAGTCGGAATATTCAGCATTAGCTTTGTTTACTCTATTTCTGTAGTACACGTTAAAAACTATGTAAAGTACTTCATTGATCTGCTACCTTCCAAAATCTTCTACTTCAATCAAAATATCGCTAGGCAATCAAATAATAGTTGCACAATATACTATATCATTTTATATTACTACGTCATTATTCAATGCTTCGGTAGAACTATTTCGAAAGATAAAGCTGCGACGTCATCATTAATTGCTGAAAGTGCCAAACAACAAATAGATATAACATTTCTGTTTGTCTAATGATATATAAATATATGTATAATTGAGATATACACACATATGTATATACTATACACATGTCATTTGACCAATTAATGTTATTTTTTGTTGACAATGAACATTGATGACGATGCAGTGTAGAGTGCATCGAGCGTGTCCATATATGATGAGATAAGAGCTATTCATGAAAACTATAGAATTGATTATAATATTTTAAATGATATTGCACATTATATTTTGTATTGTGAATTTGCTTATTTTACTAAGAGGGTTAAATTACTTAAGCCTCCTCCATCTACACTTTCTGCAGGTTAGAAAGCCTTTCGTTACTACTTTCAAGGACATTAACTATACCTAAAACGAGATTTTTATACTTTATAAAGCTTTATTGATTGCTAAAAATCATGTATAACTTATAAATATCGAAATAATATCATAACCCAACCAAAAACCCAATCTATATTATGCTCCCTTTAAACCTCATTCAAACTTTGAACTGCCCGGCGCAAGGGGATTGGCCGTGGTGCGTAGCAGTTGCTGGGTTTGCCCCTTGATGTGACCCCAATGGTTAATCTCACGTAGTTCGCTGCGGAACTCTTGCAGGGTCTGTTGTAGCTCCGGATAGAGCTGTTTTAGCACCCCATGATCCAGCGTGGGGAACATATGATGCAGCGCATGCTCTCCGAAGTGTGTGAGAACCAGTAGATCGGACCATTTGATGTCGCCGCGATCGATGATCGTGTCCAACTGATACAGGCCCCAATCACGATCCAATCGGGTTGCGTCACCATCATGATATATGCGGGGATCATGATGAGCTGCCGTCAGGCCAATGAAACCAAACAGAAAGCTGGCCATGCCCAATATAATAGCCCAGCTGGCGATCGCTGAGCCAAGGCCCACATTGGTGGTCAGATATAAAAATGCAGGCAGAGTGAAAGCCAAGAGATCGTGCCAATACATAATGTTTGACTTCAACACTGAGAGAACGATGCTGGAAAAGAAGAAGAATTGAATTACAGAGAAGATAAAGTTAAGAACATTCAACTTACCGTTGTAGGAACTGCACCAGAGTCATTAAGGTGTATACAACCGGTGAGATCAGTACAGAGATCACACGTTGCCGCTTGCTTGCATAGTGCTGGCTCGGGACCCAACAGAGAAAGGGCTCAAAGAACGACATCTCGAGATCGTGCAGCGAATTGGGATAGACATGGTGGGAGAGTGCATGAGAGATGCGCCATGTGGTGAAGTTCATTAACACCATATTGAAAGTGTACATGCGCCAATTGTCCCGCTGATGGAAGTAATTGTGCGCGGAGGTGGCTAACCAGCACAGCGCCAGACCGGCAAAGGCACGTAAGATCAGCGAGTCCAGCACGGTAGCAGCCCAGCTCAAGACAAAGACTGCGCACAAGATGCTACTATGAAGAAGCTAAGGGAGCCAAGAGAGAGAAAAATATATAGATAATATATATACACATTTATAGATTGTCTCACGCACATCAGTCTTCCGGGACGGGCGATAATGCAGCGACTGCAGCTTCTTGCGTACGCGTCGCTTCAACGTCATATAGAAGCCGTTCTCCTCCAGCGTGAACTGATAATTCCGGGGACTGGAGGCCTCGCGTACCTCGAACTTGCTGAGCATACGACTGGCATGCTCTTCAATGTGATGTGACTCGAAGGGTTCCGTGATGTCAGTACCCTTTGTCTGCTCGATCCAGAAAGAGCCGCCCGGATGCCGCTGGGCAAAGTCTGTCAAGTCGTAGAGCTTATCGCGGATGCGCCACAGTCCCTCAGCTGCATCGTCCGCATGTTTGCCCTGCAGCCAGCTGAGAGTGCGAGAATATCTTAGTTCAACTCTTTTCGTCGTGGCAGATACACACCTTTCTTCGGTTATAGGAAATTGGCGTCTATAAGTGGGATATGTGCGAGAAATGCCCGATACTCGCCACGCTTCCAGCTCCGCATTGGGTGACATTATATTATAATCAAACCTGATAATTGCTCGTCTAATCGGTTAGTCTTTTAGTCAAAGTCTACATTGAAATTTGAAAACCGGTCACTGTGACCACCGACCTCACCGACCTTCCGCTCGGTCTGGCCGACAGCTTTGTTTACGATTCGCCTACTGAAGTCTCGACTGGAGCGTCACTCTGTTTTTGGTCTCACACTGCTCGATTAATCAGAAAAGCTCGTCGCGAGCGTATCAAAACACTCGAGCTTTGAGCTTGTTATGTGCTCTCACTTTGGTTTTATCAATGAACCTTAGTATTTGCTCTCCACAATTGAGTTCAATGCAATCGTAAAATAATAATAAATAATATAATAGTATAAAGAAGCCATAAAGATCACTTTTTATTTTAATGCTGAGTCGCAGTACTCGCACCAATATACTAAGCAATATTGGCGGCACTTTTCCACAGTGTACTTTCTATCTTTAATCAATTGTCATTGCATAAAACGCAACCTAATCGATATTGAGCAGGTATTTTGTTTTGCTAAAACCTCGTGTGGAAAAAATTCCAATGACCCGTAAAACTGTCGCGTAATCGAGACCCTGATAATGCATTCCAAGTGTGAGTTGAGTTTCCCATAATCTACATAATGCTGACAGACAGCATGGTATTAATAGACTTTGCCGTAACATCATCGGTCAGCCATTCACGACTCAATTGTGCACCCTAGCTGTATTTAAGATTAACCTATTTCATCTATATTTTTCATTTACACAAATTACGTATCATTATTCAAATAATCTGCTGGTTTGATCTGCTAAATATATACATACTATATAAATGTACATTTAATAGTCTGGTAGAAGAGCATCAATTGATATTTAAATACTCAATAAATACTCTAGAATCGCAGGTTTTATGCTTAGTCATGATTAGCTCTGCAAAACAAGAACCTTCCTTTAACCTTCCCACAACACTTGCAGAAAACTCTAAGAATTTTATTTAAACATGAAAATATATTGAAAATATCACCACTTTTTCTTTGAGTGTACTTGCTATCGATATGTGTAGCTGTCCGCATTGGCGTAGGTCTCTCTGTGGAAGCGGGGGGCCTGAAGCCACTTGAGATTCGATCATCTGCGTCGGATCACCCACACCAGCCCCGCTGGGTTTGCAGGGTGTGCGAGCGCGCGTGTGTGTGCGTGTGGCAGTGTTATGTTGTCTGGAATCTGACTGATAAGCGAAGACTCACACGTGTGAGGGCATAACTCGCTGTGGGCTCGCATTGCTGGGCTGGTGCTGCGAGATCTGACATTGGTCGGACGCCACTGACAGCTGGACAGAGAGACCGACATGGGAACTGATAGCAAGGGGACCGTCTCGCGCTCGGCCGGCCCGGCCCGGCCCGGCCTGATCGCGCTCGGGTATTGTTCTTATCAAAATGGAAATATTTTTTATTTATTTGTGCATCGATTTTTTGACATAATGGGATGGGATTCGTTGAAATACATGAAACGGGCCCTGTCGCGCTTCAGTTCGTGACGGCGGTTTGGCGAGTTAAGTTCGAATTTGCTCGGGCACTCAGGGATCTCAAGGATACGCAAGCATGGTGATTGAAACGTGGAAGGAATGTGGCATTGCCACTAAATTTCCCACCTATCGCAACTCGCCGTTGGTCACGGTGCACAGCTGGCAGAAGGGTAAGCGCCAGGATGATGAGGCCGAAGGACTTTGGCGTATCCACGATAGCATCTACGACTTCACGGAGTTCATTGACAAACATCCTGGAGGTCCTTTCTGGATACGTGAAACGAAGGGCACCGACATCACCGAAGCCTTCGAGGCTCATCATCTGACCTCCGCGCCTGAGAAGATGATCAGCAAGTACAAGGTACGTGAGGCGGCTAAGCCAAGGATCTACACACTGACCCTACACGAAGATGGTTTCTACAAGACCCTGAAGAGGCGTGTGATCGAAAAGCTAAAGACAACTGATAAGGCACCTAAGCGCAAGAGTGATGTAAGTGAAAGATTTCTACACATATTCTTTCTAACTGATACTTACTGAATACTGATCCTTACTCGATCTCTAATCTCTCCTTCGCACAGTTGATTCACTTCAGCATACTGCTTGCCACGTATATCTTTGCCATAGCCAGTGCCAAGTACGACAGCCTGCTGGCTCTGGTGCTGGCAGGCGTGGCCCTAGTCTGGACTGTGATCGTGTCCCACAACTACTTCCATCGCCGCGACAACTGGCAGATGTACACCTTCAATCTGGGCCTGATGAACTACTGCGCATGGCGCATCTCGCACGCCATGTCACATCACATCTACCCCAACTCGTACTACGATCTCGAGCTGAGCATGTTCGAGCCGCTGCTCTGTTGGATACCCAATCCCAATATAAAGAGCAAGGCGCTGCGCTATGTGTCGTGGATAACGGAACCTTTGGCCTATGCGATTGCATTCTTCCTGCAAATCGGCACGCGGTAAGCGAGTGATCTGATGCCCCGCCTGCAAATCAAATGATCTCTTCTAATCTCGGTAATCTCGATTATTTCACAGTATTTACTACTCGCTGCGCCACGAAAACATCATGTATTGGCATGATCTGCTAGCGCTCACCATACCTCTGTCCATGTATGTAGGGACGGGCGGATCGGCTGGAGTGTTGTTCTGTATACGCCAGTGGCTGGCGATGACGTCGATCGCCAGTTTTGCGTTCTGTGTTATCGGCCTGAATGCTGCCCATCATGACCCTGAAATCTATCACGAAGGCGACGCACATCGCGAGGATCGTGACTGGGGTCTCTTCCAGGTGGACACCATTATCGACAGGGGTGATCTGAAATGGTCACAGTTTCTGGTGCTCACCCATTTCGGTGATCATATCCTGCACCATTTGTTCCCCACGCTCGATCACGGACTCCTTCCGGCACTGTATCCCATTCTCTATGAGACTCTGGACGAGTTTAAGGCTCAGCTGCGTGAGTGCAATCACATCCAGCACATGATTGGCCAGCACAAGCAGCTGTTGCGTATCGAACCCAATCCTAGGGCTCCCGGATCGGGAAAATAATGCTCCCATTACTATTAAAGATGCTTCCAACTGTACTTGTATATATGTAGATGTATGTGTATGTATGTGTGTATAGTCATTTCAGCTATAAACGTCAAGAATCATAAAATTGCAATAAAATCTAGCTAGAAGTGTAGAATAATCCAGATGTTTTTAATGTCGTTTCAATAATTTTACTAGCCATAATAAATTGACATTTAAAAATAATATAAAATATAATATAACATAAAAAATTATATAAATACTATATAATAAAATGATTTTTCATGCAAGAGTATTTTAACTTTAGGAAGCCGGAGCAATCTTCTTTGGTCCGTTGCAAACATCTGAGCTAAATGAATATACCCTCATTAATTGTAGAAAAAAAATAAAAGTCACGATATAGGGTGTGTCATCTGCTTACGTAAATATATTATTCACAAAGCTGTATATAAATAAATATATACACATATTTATGTTTTGGTTTCTACGTCCGAGTGCAGTTCTTTAAAGTGAAATGAAAAAAATGAAAAGAAAAGAAAAAATATTTTAAAAATTAAATGATAAGAGAATTTTAAATAAACTTCATGAGGAACTCACTTTGGGGCCCGGAATTAGGTATTGCATTATTAAATAATCGGGAACTTCTTCCTCCTTTGGATAAAATAAAGCTATCGCACAGGCAATGGTGAGGACTAGCTTTAGAAGGAAGACGATCAGATAAGGTGTGAACATCTTTAGTTTTGCCTGTAGAAAATGATGGAAATCATACTATCAAAATTTAGTTTTACAAGCAAATAATAATAACTTACGTTTTTCGGAGTCAAAATAAATAGAACCGCCGTTAAAATTGTCAGCAACAACAGCAGCGCAATAAAAAAGAGTATTTCAATATGACCTGAAGAAAAGTAATTAAATCCATTTAAAAATACTAACCAAACACACTTGCACTTATTTATTTCTCACCTTGCAGACAATCGGGTAGAAACGTATCTATTTTGTTAGAGTAATCTGTGTGAAGGTAAATGCTAAGTAATGTGCAGAGAGCTATATCAAACACGGCGATAACGACGCCGAGAACTATCAAATATACACCCATTTTTACTTTAAAATTATCAATACAATTGTTTCACTTGTGAACCTTTCCCTTACGCTTCAAAAACACGACTTAGGCACTAACTTTTTGAAACATCTTTACGGAGCTGCAGGCAAGTGGATGAGTTCTATTCTAAGAACTGAGTATTTTATTTTTGTATGTCGGTTTTGTGGTACACTGGTGAATAATACATATTTAAGGCTAGTGGAAAAACTACAGACGAACGCGCCCGACTGTGATATACCCTCTACCCACCTGACCAACACGATTCCTAAAGAAAAATATATTTTATTTTTTTGTTGCATACTTTTATGATGCGGGTTCGAAATCAGTTCGTTTTAATTATTGCCTAAATAACTTTTATGTTAGTCATCCGATGGTAATCAAATTTAAAGAAATTATTTGAAGGTTGTCTTTTATTGTGTTGACCAAAAATTAACTGTTTAGTATTAAAATTACGCGTAGGATTCGATTTTTATTGATTAAAGAGGCGGAAGTGGACCAAAATCTTAAATTAACTCTATTATTAGCTTTCTTTCAAATATTGTCGTTTCGCCTCCTTCGCCAAACTAATTGAATCCAAAAGTTCTGGGAAATACTGTCAAAGAGCACAAAGAATACGAAGAGCACAAAACCCTGAATGGTTGCTGTGCTACAGAAGAGAAAATTGAATATATATCCCAGTTGAGAGTAGGTTCCTAAGCCGAATATCCAAGTCAGGCCTAGCAGGAAGAAAAGAAGCACGAATAATCTCATCTGTCTCCAAACATCCTGTATATTTCGATTCTCAAGGTTGGAGATTCGAAAGAAAATGCGCCCGAACACGTAGCTATTCAATATTAAAACCAATCCAATGGGCAGCAAGACACCGTAGTCCAACCCCTTGCCTGAGGGATAACAAACCGATCTATCCGACGCATATGGAAGTGGACGATAAGATGAATGGTCGATGGAAACCAGCAGCAATGTGGGAAGCAGAGGCAATGTCCAGGCTATGACAATTACTTTTGGTATTGTGCAGTCTGGGCTGGCCACAACTAGCTGGACATGCCGCTGGTACTGCAGATACCCAATGAGCAGCATCCAGGAGAAGAGCAGAAGTACGGCATACTGAAAGATCGTGCCCACAATTGTACAAGCGATATCACCTTGCGTGAACTGGTGATGCCACCACATCTCATTGAAGTCCAATAACAGCAACAGACCGTAGAGAAGCGCCATAGCGAAGGTCAGATGTAGAAGGAGCCTTGTAGTGGGCTTGGATCGCCATCTCTTGCAGAGCAGCGCGGTCAACCAAATGCCTACAGCGCCAACATATGAGAGCCAACAGCCAACAGTGGTGATGGTATTCAGGAGGGTCTCGTCTGTCGCACAATTGGTCTGCTTGCAACTGCCACCCATTAGGAAGGCGAACGATGTCAGGTGGGTTGTCTCACAGATGGCAAGTGAATCTGTGCTCCATGAATGTTTAGTCACGCCCTTCCTTGCCCACTTGCCATGGGTCCAGTAGCCACAATAATCATTGCTAATGTCCGTTGGACTCTCCTTCTTGTGGTGCAGCAGAAAAGTCAATTTATGCGGCAAGCTCCTCAAAACTGAATCTATAAAAGGAATGGATCCTCATTACTTTGAACTCATCATTTATTTAGCTTAGGTCACCCCGTTAATTACTTTGAACTCCGAGTACATTCAAAGACAGCACGTTGCTAATCGGAGTCGCCTTTTCCTGTGGCGTGGAGACATCAAAAAAGAACGCGTTGTTGGTGTATACCTTAAAGACAAGGTATGTGGCTCCTTTATCCCGCAAAGCTTTCCACAACTCCGTATTCAGATAGGTAGCGGCAATCAGACCCTCTTCCTGCTTCAGATCCAGAAGGTTCTGAGTGGGTTCCAGCAGACGGTACCAGTAACCATGATGCCTGCAGTTTCGTCTTCCAGTACCATTGCGATTGAAAATCGCTACGCCCGTGTAGTTGTTGCACTGAGGATTCAAATGGATCACGCTGATCTTTTCCCCGATCAGTAGCAGAAGACCCGCAGCGTACTTCACATCCAACACCGAAATGGGAGAGTGAAACCCTTCGGGATTATTGCAGCTTGGCGGGGCCAATTTGTTCGTAAACTCCTCGAAGTTTTGAAGTAACTTCCTGGTTGCTTTAAAGCGACATGCGATCTGCAACACCCTGTTCGATGTAGTCATCAAATGATTGTATACACTGATTATGTCAGTGCTGACGGTCAGATTGGGTTGCGACTTGGTGACGGTCTCGATAATTCTCGCTATAAATACCACATCGACGGGTTGCAACGGTTCCAAGAAGTTCAATACGGTCTCGCTTACGTTGTTCATTATATGGTAGGGATCGGGTCTCTCTCTGCGAACAGTAGACTTGGCATTGAGATACAGGTCCATCTTGAAGAGATGCTCACTGAGATAACTATGCTGTTGGCAAGTGATATTGCCCAGTGGTTCCCACTGTCCGTTTCCCTGGCAGCGACGCATTACCGGCAGACCCTGGTCATCCACGCAAAGATAACTCGTCATGGCGTACTCATTGCGCGGAGTATGTCGAAAGTAGTTGGACATGTTTACAAGACCGACACTTCCGTCTGCATGTTGTATCCTCTTTATGCAGTGGAATTTGACGCGCGGGCATGGAGGCAACAAAGCTGAAAACGAGGATCCTAAAACGAACCCTATCCCGAGCGCTTGCAAAAAGCAGAGTGTTACCCAATGCATTTGAAGCTTCTCTATCAACGTCGGAGAGTGTACTAAATGAAAAAATTATTGTGCTATAACTTTCCAATCATATTCCAATGATTAATTTGTGCACTCATGCTGGTTAACCGCAACCCGAAGTCTTATTCAGAATCTCAGGCTTATTAATTAACTCATTCTGTTTCAAGAAATAATATATTAGAAGAGAAAGCTCAATGACCGTGCAATAAATAACAGTTTGTGAAGACATATATTTATATAATGTACAACATATATTAACATATTTATATAGATGCACAGGTATAGAAAATATTAAAAGTTCATGGCTTTGTGGTTTGTTTCGTTTTGTTCTTTCCTTTTTTACGATAAATAACAAAATCACATGTGCTCTTTAAGATTGACATCACAATAAATCGCGCACATGGTTGCTTTTACACTGACCTTATTGACAAAGGGATAAGAAGTCGAAGTAAAAAATTTGCTGCACTCAAGTTGTAATTTTAGTTTTAGAATCTTTGCAATGCATTTGCAATGCCGAAGCTTGATTCCAGTATAGAAAACTTCTGTGCAAAGTAACAGGAAAGTGGAAAAGTGTTAGTGGAAAACAGGAAAAAGGCATTCGGCTTTGCAAAACTTACACACATATGATTGTGTGCAGCAAAGAAAAGCCACGATTGAGAATGTCAAATGAAGAGAGAGTTGGAAAACTTTAGAGAGCACACAAATAACTTAACTAAAACAGAAAATAGAAAATCCTTGAGGGTTTGGAGGATTATGCAAAAAAAAAAAAAAAAATTAATAAAAGTAAAAACTACGTCTTGGGAAACTTATTGTAACTATGTGGAATGACTCTCTTCATATAATCCCAATAAAAATAAAAACAGCATATACCTATACAAATACAAACTATTATTTAAATAACAATTCTAAGATCCATTGTGGCATTCTGCCGTGGGTGAATGAACAGCAAAAGTAATCCGGGTTAAAATAATATCTAGTTCTGAAAACAGTTTGAACTTGTTATTTTTTGCCAATATGCGAATATAAACAAAAACTATCGTGGCAAGCAGATGGTCCGAAAACTCGTATCCAATACACTTGGTCATACTTTGGGAGCAGAGGCGATAAATAGTTTTGTCCTGCATATGCTGGCAAAATAGATTGAACCAATTTTGCAACATTTGGCTGCAAGTTCGGAAACATGCGATGGAACGCTCTGCACACTGCACTGAACTCTCCGTAGTTTGTGGTGGAAAGTTTGTCATGCGGGTTTTTGCTGCGAAAAAGTAAATAACTTATAAACGAGGTCAGAGCTGATGCCGTGCGGCTGCTGCAGAGTGGCAGACCGAAGACCAGAGAGCCAAAAACTGCTCAAATTTGCATGCTAATGAATGGTGTGAATCGGGCTTTGCCTGTCCATCCCAGGGTTCCCTCTGTCCGGATGACGAGTCATGAGTGTGTCATGAGTGTGTCGGGGACAACGGCGATGAATCTTCAATATTGTATCTTTGGGCCAACAGTGCATCACAAGATTGTTGCATTAATTGCATGTCGAAGATGGAAATATGTGTAGCGAGGCATCAGTCTCGACTCTCATATCACGTAGCCGACTAGTTAACACACTTGCAGACCAATAAATATATATTTGTTGACGAGATCAATCAGCTGATTTGGTTATGCACCAACTTTATTGATTTGTAATCAATAAATATTCGTTTTGTGAACAACTCGTGAACCATTCGCCGTGAAACTCAGCAGGCCAAGGACACTTGCAAAAGCCTTTCAGGCAGCGCCAAGGCACCTTCCAATCGAGCGCGTTCTGCCCTGCTCTCATTCACCCCAAGCACTTCTCGATGCATTCATTTGAACACGCTCCACTTGCCTTATTTGAATTCCCCTCGCAATGCATTCAGGCGTCTCACTAGGCAACTTTTAGCCAAAGTCAAGGTAAACTTTGCCCTGCCAAGTGGTCTGCCATGGCAGCCTATAATTGCTTCATTGTTCACCCGTGGGCCTAGGCCCATATACGTTTGTAGTATATATCTGTATGTACATGGGTATGCTGCAGAGATTGGCAATTAATTTCGCAAAAATTAAAGAGAACGAGTACAGGAACTTGGAGTTGCCGAGCTACTCTTGTTCGTAGTGGCGCCTCGAGGGACTCCAGACCACTTATTCGGGCACTCCGACCAACTCGTTCTACAAATTCAATTTGCGTGTTTGATAAGCTCCTTGGAGGGCGACCTTTTCTGCAATTTGATTAGGCTAATGCGGCTTCCACCATAACGGCGACACTCGCAGCGCCATTCAAAAGATATGCCGAAAATCTATTTTCCCCCTCTTTATTTGAGGATTAGAGTATCGAGCGGCGGGCTGGCGCAAGAGAATAAAGGTCAATAAAACACGTCTGCCTCTGCAAAGCTACAATAAAAGAGAAATAAATGCGAGATAAAGTGCTTGACTAGATGATACGCTGTGATGTGCCACAATGCCAAACCAAATATTACCTAGAGTCATAATTTAATGCCTCTGTAGATAAGCTCTTCGTTTTTGTATTCAATAAAAATGTTCAATATATTTATAGAAACCATTGGTCGGCGGATTATTTATAGTCGCATGTGAAAATCTTTTGGTAAATTCATGTTTGGTTTTTCTCTTCGCTGCATACGCAGTCCTCGATAGTATAGTGGTTAGTATCCCCGCCTGTCACGCGGGAGACCGGGGTTCAATTCCCCGTCGGGGAGAAACTAGTGGAAAGTGCTGCTTTCTTTTTTTCCTTTTTTGCTGTATCAATAATGAATACTACAACAAAAGTGGTCTGCACGAAAGTATCGCGTGCGATAGATATAGATTTTTGCATAGGTGTACTGAGGGGAGTATTCATTTGGACGTGTTCAAAGGGATGAATTATACAAATAATATATTTAAAGTATGGTATAAGGTACTTACCATATGTGGCTAAAACTTAAGTGATATAATGGGCATGACAGATTTCGAATGCCTGCAAATGAAGACACAGAGAGACATGACTTGACACATTTTCTTGGCGCATTCAATGTTAATTAACTTTCAACAACTTGCGTAGGCGGGCACGTTTTCCAACCATGACATGGGAATATTTTTGCTGTACCCTCTAAAGTGAATAGTAAATAAGCATCAGATGAAGATGAAGATAAACGTGGAGCTGCAGTTGAAGCTGTGCTAGACAAGTAGCAAGTCCCGCATAAGTTTTCAATCTGGTGTTTCGATAAAGTTTCAAGCAGCTTATGCGGCACAACAATTCGTGTACATACGAGGGTCGTTTGATAAGTCCGTGACTTTTTGTATTTGCCGCGCACCTGCTCTAAATACAACACTGCTCCTGTCAGCAGTTATCGATTAACAGCTGACTGTAAAATTTTGAGAAAGCTGCGTTTTTTGGTTTGCGTTTTATAGGCATTGAAAGCAGACGATCTCGTGAATTTTAACGAAAATGGAAAAAAGTGAATTTCGTGTCAGCATGGCAAAATTTCATAAATTGGGCTACGAACTGCTACCCCATCCAGCATATTCTCCAGATTTAGCCCCCTGTGACTATTTTTTGTTTCCAAACATGAAGAAATGGCTCGGCGGTAAGAGATTCGGGTCATCACAGAAACAAACGACTATTTTGAGGGCCTTGAGAAAACCTATTATTTGGAAGGAATAAAAAATTGGAAAAACGCTGGACTAAATGTATAGAGCTAAAAGGAGATTATGTTGAGAAATAAAACGCTTCTTTGACGAAAAAAATATATTTTATTCAAAAAGTCACGGACTTATCAAACGACCCTCGTACATTCACATATGTATGCATATACATACGTACACACATAGAGTTTGAGCAAAGTTGATTTGGTCGCACAACATGTCGACAGCATGTTAGACGCAAGGAACCAGCAGAAGTAAGTTACGAAACCGTAAGACATATTTGCTTTAAGTTAGCGCATGAGACTTTCCTGTACAGGTTACATATATGTTTTTATATATAACTATATACGAGTATACTCATGGCTACACACTCCCATCGCGTGTGTCTGGCACTAAGAGCTTGTCTGTTACACAAGTTCTTTGGGTGCCTTGTGAATTAAAAGTTCCCTTTTGCAACCTCGTTCGAATTTGCTCGCCAATTAATGCGTTACATTCCCTTTTGCTGTTAGCAACTCTTTCATTGCGGTTTCATTAGTGGCTAAGTAAATGGATCGGAAACTGCATATAGTACTTTGGCCTGCTCCAGTCAGACTATACTTTCGCCTCTGCTCGACTCTCGGCGGTTTTCATTCTGCTGCTCCGAAAAACTTTCGCAATGCCAATTTTCTCCCGTTTTTTTTGGTGTCGCAAGTTTTCTTTTGTTGCGTATAAATTGCTGTCAATTAGTTTAATTGTTTTTCTAATGTTTTTCTTCTCTATTTTTCGGATATTTTCAGCAGGTCTCCTTCTCCCTGGCCGTCATTGATGAGTTCTGCAATTGCTTTGCGACTTCGATTAATTGCAATTTGCGATGCCAAGACAAAAGTCCTTGGAATATATTCGAAACCGAAGGCATGTTTTGGTTGATTGTCTGTATACTAAAGTATTTATATATGATTTATATATTGCTTGTTATTCAATATTATAATGTAGATCTCTGAAAACAAAAGAGTGTATATAGCATTATAATTATAATAATAAATTAAATTAAAGATGTTTACCCTACCATATTAAAAGTCTCTTTCATTTGGACTTCAAGTTTAAGGGCTTTAAAGAGATTTAAGCCACATGGAGCGACAAATGCGTCAGCAGCAGCGCTGCGAACCTGGTGACACTCCACGTAATCGGGAATTAAAACATAAATATTAATTAAATCCCGCACATGTCTGACAAACTGGCAAACTGCCAAATGTGGCGGCGGGTGTACAGTGCGACCGCATAAAAAGATTTAAGGATTTCGATGCCATTCTGTCAGGCTTTAAGTTCAGTTTGCTTTTCTCTGGAAAAGCTGTGGGCATGTTATAACGGTTGTTGTGTGCCCCGCCTCTCAATGCTAATTAGAAAAGTTTTCCAAGTAAATTCGCGCTTTGTCAGAAAGTAAGTTGATTGATGCGGGAAATTGATAAGTAGTTAAATCAAGCAAAGGTAGGATAATGCAAGGAGAACAGCTGAAAATTAGTAATGAATATTACAATTGAAAGGTGTTGATTGTTAAATACCCTTTACAGTAATTTAATAAAAAGTCAGGAGCTTTATATTTGTAAAGAGCAATGTTGAATTGAGATGAGTAATAATTTTAAGTCATTAAGAAACAGCCACATATTTTTATCTATTATTAACTGTAGGGTTTGATTAATATTGGTAATTAAAGATATGTACCACAACGTTCCCTTTTCTGTCAGAGCTCTTCCCATAAGCCACCATGTAGATAGATACTGTCCATCAAACTCTGACGTTGACGTTGTGCAAAAATTGCAGTTTTTTTTGTTATTGTCAGAAGACCAAAAAATGACAATGAAAATTTTGCTAGAGAAGTCAGAACTGTAGGCAAATTATGAACTCAAATAAATTCAAAGATTTCTACCCCGCCAGGGTATTCTAAAGTCGATTTAAATTTTGTTTTTCGGCTTTTCTCACTTGTTTTCCCGCCGTGGAGGGCGTAATAAAGTGATCAATAAATTATGTCGAGCCAGAAGTTTCTGTTGCTGCAGCCAACGAGAGAAAATGCAATCGATTTGTCTTGAACTGTGCTCACGTCCAACATGTCGTATGTGTAACAAGTGTTGCACATAAATTCGGCAGCTGGTTGCAAGACTCGACAACAACCACAAAATAAACAAAGTAAACAAAAAAACAGAAAGAAAGTGGAGAGAGAATGAAAGAGAGATAGAGGAGAGAGAGAGAGAGAGAGATAGATAGAGCGCAAGTGTTTTCTGTAAAGTTTGGCGAGCGCTTTGTAGATTCAGGATTGATTTAGATGTCCTGGCCGGAAAACTGTTGTCCAACAAATTCAATGCAATTTGTTTTTCGCAGCACTTGAGTACAATAGAAAGCGAGCGCGATCTGAGACTGAGAAACTTTTTTCAGATGTGCAAAAGTTAAGATAAAACAGAAAACCAATTGATGATACCTTGCACATAAAAGAGATGGAGAACACGTTTAAACACGCCAACAATTCGAGCTCTTCATAGTCCTAGGTTGATTTTGCCTTCAACATCTCATTCTGGGCTGGCTGTAAATCGTAGAAAACCTATTACATGGAATGCATTAGGCTGCATAAATATCTGCTGACTGTAACACAATTCATGGCCTGGCAAAAGACATTAGTTGCGCAGACTCGGCAAGTTCGACTGTTTCAGTAGTTACACACTCGCACACACACACACACATGTACATGCTCAGGCTTGCATACAAAGGCAGTCCTTATGGTCCTGCCGACTTTATGGTGCTGTTGTCTCCTTGCGCCTTCCTGCGCCATCAGGCATCTTTGACACCAGGGGCTTTGTTACGATATGCACTTGGCTTTCAGTTTTGGCCATAAATTCGCATGCACAAGAAATTTGCTGCCAAGCAGGCTGAGCTCAAACTTTCCACAGATTGTCTGCGTGTGTGTGTGTGTGCGTATGTGTGTGGAAGAACGTATGTGCTTTCAGTTATTTTAACTTTGTGTATAGCAGATTACGCACTTTGCTCAGGATATGCTGCACTTGCACAAGTTCAGAACTAGGCCAAATACTTGGCGAAGAAGGCGGTTTCAAATATCGCAAATTTAACATTCCTTAAGGAAAGCTCTGCGTTTAAATCATCACAAAAATAAAAAGTACTTCCTTTGTCAAAAAACTTGAAAATTAAATTATTATTAAAATTAATAAATCATAAAATTAAAATGCAATAGACTTACTTTGTAACCTCAAGTAGCTTTTGAAGTTAAATAGAAGTTAAATAAATGATTCCAAAGCATTTTCCATATTAAAGCTTCTTTATTTTAGTATAAAAATTGTGTAGCCTAATGTTAAAGCTAATCCCAGGACATGAACATCTAAGTGATCGCCGCTCACATTAGCCGTTATGGAAACGTTTACCGGAGGCCTCCGCGTGGAGGAAGTGAGTCGACTTGAGACGCCCAGCAGCAGCTCTGCCCTATGAAGAACGCCTCCATGGCCTCCATGCGATGTTTGCGTTGCTTGTGTGTGTTGAGTACTCGATCCTAAGCCTAATTCAAATCATACATAAGTTTCTCCGCCTGATTGGGTTCCTCGCAGGCAAACGAAGCCATCATAAGATCTGAAAAGGAAGTAGAGAAGATTTAATATGATATTTAATATGACCTAAAGTAAAATAAACTACAAAGGGGACTATCTACTCTTTTTGTTTACTTCTCTCACATATTCCGCTGCTTCTTAATATTTATAATATTCCCACAAACACGTTCCATGCCAGAGCTGCTTACATAATCTCATATTTAGTCGCATAATCGGTTAACAAGCTCAGCTTGACCCCAAGCTCATTGGGCACGCCCCGAGCTGCCTGGGCGACTTGCGGTCAAGTGCAGGAAAGGACTGACAAGAAACCTAAGTGGCTCCGGCTACAAGGAGCGTTACATTTTAATAAACAAACAGGAAAAACATTGTTTAATAAAGTTACAACAAACTGGCGACTGGCCAACAGCAAAAAAAAAGGAGGAAAAACCAACCCAACCCTGCTTTGTGTGTGTGTGTGTGTCTGTGCGTGTGTGTGGCGAAATGTGGCAAAGTGTGGCAACCATGTCCACTTCACACCATGAGACCATTAGAATTCTGGAGTCGTGCAAGGCGCCTGGCCAGGCTGGTCAACAGATGTGCTCTTGACTTGTTACATGGTCGCCCCGTTCCTGTTTCCCCTTGTGTCTCACAGTTTATAGGATTTAAGTTCGCATTCTCATGTGCGGCGGCACCAAAAAAAAAAATTACAGACTCAGCAACACACACGCATCGCCGGAGTCCCCCCCCCAACATCCCGTCCCTAGCAGGCCCCAAAAATAGATGAGTTGCTCCTGTTTGTGTAGGGATTAAAACGTTGGTTATGCTATCTGCCATCTCCTTCGTGCCTGCTTTTAATAGAGTCGTGTGGGTAAATATTGTTTCTCTCTTTCTTTTCTTTGTTGCCACTTTGGTTTTGTACATTTTATCCCTGAGCCGACGCTTCCTGCTGACGAGCAGGGCCTAACAAGCCACTACCGGAACACATTTCCCAAGAAGAAAAAAAAAAAGTAGAGACTAGAGAAGTGTAAAGAATGAAACATGAACATTTTTGGCATTAAACCACAACTTGATTGCTGGCCAGATGCAATTTGTGACAAGGCAATGTAGAACGTTTTTTACTTTTTGTTGGTTTTCAGCAGCCGTTGAAGGGTCCCAACTGGGAAATAGCCAATAATCGAAAGAAGCTGCAAATTGAAACCGTATCGGAGATGTAACTCTTTACTTCATATTTCTTTGTTGAAACCTATTCTAGTTAGTAAGACTTATTCCTCCTTACATAAAGCAACTTCACCAACGCTTCACTCCCACAACATACAAGAATTGTTGAGGCAGACTCAACTGCAGTCTTGTCCACTCGCTTTATCTGCCTTGTCTTTGAACACTGCCTGGGAAATATTAATTTTATTGCAACCTTTTGGTCATATGTATGTAAATTCCTGACGATGTCGTAGATAAATATTTCAATTTGAAATTCCTGATCGAGTGAACACAAACAATATTTATATAGCCCGCTTTGCCTAAGCTTTTATTGTTTGGCTTTTGCATTTGCGGAAAATTCTTTGAGTTTTTCCAAGCATTTTTGCTATCCTATCTCTTCAGGGGCTTTCAATAGGCTTCAAGTGTGTGCCATTGAGTGTGTGTGTGTGCGTGTGTGTTGTGTGTACACAGCAGAGCCAGCATGTAGGTATGCAGGATATGTGTGCCAGCACGTCCAACGCAACATCCTTTTGCCTGACAGCAGCGACAATAGACAGCCCAGGTTAGATGGGAAAGGAAAGGGTTCTGTCCTAACAATCCTTTAACAACGCTCCAAGTGACAGCTTAGAGCACCGTGCGTCCCCGTTGTCAGCATTGGACAGGGACTCCTTTGACTCCCTCTCTCTCTCTCTCTCCCTGACTATCAATGCGGTTTAAATATTAATATAAAGAGGGAAGTTCAACGGTGCTTGGTTATTTAGTTCCGATTTAAAATATAAGCATCTTAAAGATTTACAGTTTACTTCCTTTGCGTGACCCATCGCGTTCTGCTTCCGCTTGTCAATACGCCAAGGCAAATCCTTCTAGCCAAAGTGCATTTTCCGAATTCCAGAGCTGTGCAAATTACTTAGATAACAACGCAAATAACTTGACTGGAAAAATATTTATTTATAGCGGGCTGCCCTGGCCGGAAAGAAGGTTGCATCAAACTTGCCAAGAAACTTTGCCAACGTTGCGACGTTGGCTGCAACGCTGTCTTCCAGTTTAGCTAAACTTCTGAGCGAACTAGAGGACAGTTTCAAGTTCTGCGGTTCGAAGCTGAAACTGATTTGCAACAGAAAGTTGTAGCGGTTTTTAGTCGAGACCACTTCTAAATATCTTCCTTTGATGTCAACAAATTGTCGAACAAGAAATTATTAATATCTCTGCAAAAAGTAATAACTCTTAAAGTCTAAAAGAGAAAAGTTTGCCCAGAGATTAGATTTTCTTAATGTTTTTTTAGCTTTGGGGAAGAGAAATAATATAATAAGACTCTTGATTTATCTTTTGTTTTCTGCGCACACCTGAACTCCTCCGCCAATCGAACAAGGGCAAAATACTTATAAAAAAAACTCTCTGGAAAACTTTCTCAAAATCCTTCAATTCATTCATTGTGTTCATTTTTATTCTGCGCGCATTGTTGACCTTTAAGTTTTCTGAAAGTTTTCCATCTTTAGCGAAGCGCGAAAAATCCCGAAAAGCCTTTTGCCATAAGTTCATAAATTGCATTTACCTCATATTAAGCCTCACATCGCGCATCGTTTCAATGAAATTACGGGAGACATGTAAAGACTCAGATGCAGCTCAAAGTGAGAGACAGAGAGAGAGAAAGACAGTGAGTTCAAGAGAGACAGAGAGCTAAGCCTTCGCCTTCTGAAGTTTTCAAACAAACCGAAAAAAAAAATGGAAAATATAAAAAAATGTCCCGACCGCCAGCCATAACTTTTCATTCTTTTCCTCGGTCGCTGTCAAGATGCGTTTTGCAGCACCAAAGACAACTTTTCTGGGTTTTTATCCTGTTTTTTTTTCGTACGACTTTGTTGTTTGTCGCCTCTGGCAAGATTCCTCAAAGTATCCCACGCTTCCTGGGTTTTTAATGAGTTCGGTCTATGTGGACCTCGCATTTCAGCACTCTGCCTGTTTTTCTTTCACTTTTGATGTCGTCATGCACCGTTCTACATTCTCACCTGCTGCAAGTGTGTTCGTGTGTGTGTGCAACAGCGTGCGTAAAGAATATCCACACCTGCAGTTCGTGCTGACAGCGCCAAGAAAGATTTTCAGAACTTTGTACACTTCGACCAAGCTGCACCACCCACTGCGCCCATTGTATTGCTCGAACTTCTTTTCATTGTGTATTGTATCGAGTATTTGTTGTGCTTTTCGTCTGCTTGCTACTTGCAGAAGCGGATAAAGAAACACAGTGTGAGGGGAGGAGAGGAATCAGTGCATGTCGGTTTGCCTGTGAGATGGAAACATATTTTATTGACGGTGAGCAGGCTAATTCTCTTATGTGATTTGTCCTACTTATAAAAAGTTTGTTTATTGTTTGTTCTTTGTTTAATGTCTTTTAGATTTATTCACTTCTTTTAATTTAGCTGTGTTTACTTCATTATAGACTTCCCGCCACTTGCGTTAAATCAGTAATCGATAATTTGCCACAAGTGTTGATCAATTTCAATTGATAATAAAAAGTATAAAACTTAGCATACTTTTCAGCGCATTGCTTAGCCCCAGCAAAAAGTTGAATTTTGAAAAACAAATAGCAAAGCACAGACAAACCGTTATATCAACAAATATATTTAACCTAATGAAAATATATGTATGCTTAGCTCTTCGTTTCAATTAAGTCAAAATTTCGTTTAGCGCTTCAACTGCTCGGAAATGAATTATTAAAAGTACAAAGTTCCAAAGGGTTTTCATGACTATTATCCGGAATGACCGAACCCTTTTGTGGCCATAAAATGTCTGTATAGCCATTTTATTGTGGTTATTAATTTGAATTAATTAGCTGAGTGAACTGCCCTGGCCTAGCCCTGTGACGCTGTGCTGCAGGGCCGCAGTGGCAAAGTGATTCAGAATTATTGCGACCCCATAACTTGCCATAACTCTGGGGCAAGCAGCAAACATTTAAATATATATTTTACAATTTCGCTACGAAGGAAAGCGTAAGGTTGAGGCTCTTAAGAACTAACTGGAAAATATTTATATATATTTTTTAGTCTTTGCCGCCGCTTGTGCTTGTTGTGCTTTCATATTTTAATTGCCTCAGTGTGCAGACTGTGCCAGCTGCAGCGCATTTAACTTTTCATTTAAGGCATTTAAGTAGCAATACACTCACTCACACACACGCCCACGCACACACACACACACAGGCACACTCATGCACATAAGCACTTTGCAGGCACTTGAAGCGCACTGCAAGTTTGCCGCGCTGCACTTAAACTTCTCGCCAAACAAACAAACGCTCAAATGGCGTCTAGAGCCAGTGAAAAATGTGAAAAATGCGATAAAGTACGTGGAAAGTGCAGAATGGAGAGTGTAAAGAATAGACGCGAAGAGTGAGAGAGAGAGTCTGCTAGCCTAGTTCAAAGTTTGACTTACGATATTACACTTACCCGCATCGCCAAGTTTTGTGGTCCGCTGCATGTGCGCGCAGAAGTGCTCGTATTCGCCGCTCGATGGCGACCACGTTGCCTTCATCCCGTGCATGTGCCTGGTGAAGGCGCCCACAATGGCGGCCATGCGATCGAAGGCAATTACATTGATGTGGCCATTGGGCAGACTGCAAAGAGGAAGGCAAAGAGAGCGAGAGAGAGAGAGAGGAAAAGTTGTTGAAAACTGTGCAACAAATACCAGCGAGGCCTCCAGGGACATATCGCTTGGTATCACGCCTGCTGCCTGCCGCTGGCCCGATAAACTATTCCCCCGACTGGAAATTGTATGCAAAGTTCGCAGCGCAATTAAAATCAGGGGCCGCATTGGCCGCACCGAACCAACTGGCCGTCAATGGCGCATTTGATTAGCCATTGAAAGGCGATTTACGCACACGCATCATTTGATATCGAATTGGAATCGAAATCGCATCGCAGCGCGTCCAATGCGGTTGAATGAATGATTTTTGCCTCCGCAATGATAAAGGTAAGTGAGAAGGAGAGTGAATAAATTTTGACCGCCGTATCGAATAACAATTTTGATGGATTTGCGGAAAATTGCTGGCTCAATATTTGCTATCGGTAGCAGCTAAATTAAGGGAGCACATAGATAAAGAGACTAAAGAACTAAACTAGGTAAATGGTCAGATTAACTGATAACTAATAAACCTAGGTCACATATTTTCTTTAGGTCGATTTTTTATTGGAACCCAGGGCCTCTTGAAGCGATCAAATTAGGTAATTATCAACTGTGGAATATACGTCTATAACATACGAACTTGCAAGAACAGAAGTTGGAACTTCTTAGTGAAGCGCACTAAGGTTACATTCACAGTTCAAATTAGTTATCAGAAGCATCCATATCACAATACAACATTATCCATGGTGTACACCACGAAAGGGTTTTCAGTTGACTTGACTAATGGATTATAAATTCCGCCTACTTGATTATAAATTTAGGCTGCCCATAGCACTGTTATCTGCTGTCGCCAGGGTACAACTATTGTGTAGCACCCGTGGGTGCCTTAAGCCATATCAGATTTAATAAGCAGATGCGAATGTTGGGGCTAGCACGAAGGTATTTCAATTGCGCTCCACGGAACGCGAACTTACCGTTGCATGCAGCATTCGCGTTCGGCCAGCGCCAATTTCACAATATCCGCAAACACCGGAATAACAACCCAATCATTGGGCTTGCCACAAATGCTGCTCGTTGTTGTTGTTGCCGTTGCAACTTCGACTGTTTGCACATTGGCGTTGCCAGTAGCAGTCGCTGGCAGTACTTGCGCTGCCTGCTCCGCCGTAGTCGGTGATGCAGGCAAACCGGATGTGACTGTTATGCCAACTGGTTGCCCAACGGCACTTGCCAAAGGCTTCTCATCCAAAGCTTTATGGTCAGATGGCGTTGCGGGCGTTGTTGCTATTGCTGTTGTTGCTATTGCTGTTGCTGCAGATGATGTTGATGATGAAGCTTCCGCTATCAACGTTGCTGCGGCTTCGACTGCTGCGGGCGGCTGCTTATCAATCCTCCGGCTTTGCTGTTCGTTCAAGACGATTGCCTGTTTCTGCCAGAGATGTCCGTGTCCCTCGGCATGGCGCTGCATGCAGTCCAATTGTTGACATGTAACTTGCAATTTGCTCCACTGTAATCAAATCGAAATACATATAAATGAGCAGCCAGACTCGTTCTATGTGTGTCTGTGTGTGTGTCGCATTTAAATGGAAAATATCTCTAATTCGTTTCGTTCGTGTTATTTGCAACTTGTTTTTGGGACGTTGTAAAAGTTTATGGTTTTGTTTTGCGAGCCAGTCGAGTTTTATGTCTGTCATTGCTGAAGCTTTGCATCGAATTTTATGGTGCGACATTTTTGGCTTTGCCTTCAGATAAGATTTCAATTTCGATCAGAATTGCTTTAATTTCGCATTAATTGCAAAGAAATGAGACAAGTTAAGGTTTCTTAAATTCAGCAAAGAAACCTCTTTGCATGAATCGACGCTGAAATACTGCACATATTTCCCTGTCAGTCGCATTAAAAATACCCTTTATAAATATTCGAAATAAATACAGAATGTCCTGCTGCCCTCACTTGCATCATTTTCAGCTGCTCATAAACCTTTCGGCCGCCATTAAGCGTGAAAAATGCCAGAAAATGCATAAACATCGTCAGGCTGTGTCTGTGAATTTATGCAGATTTCGTTTCGAGTTTCGTGCAACAATTTTTCTGTACATTCTTTGTACATTCCACAATTTACGCCTTGCGCGGAAAATGCCCAGCAATCTGCAACTTGCAACCTGCATCAGGACGCAATGAATAAAATATGAGCCAAAGGCGTTTAAAGTAGCAAAAGTTGAGCGCAAGTAAATTGCGCGAATTTTCAATTTCAACAGCTGCCAAAAATGACGCAGGGAGACTGCAAAGGGAGAGGGGGATGAATCCATTAACTAATTACAAAACTAGTTATCAAAACTAGTTTCGCTCCCACTGAATGCAGCTGGGCTCAGCACGTTCACAGTGTGCGCGCTATTGAAGCATTTTGCGGGCGACATGCCAAGTAAATAAGAAAAATGTGGCAAAAATATATAAATTTGATGAAAAATGTGCCAACGCAGCGGGTGGGCGGACGTGGGCGATGATGGCACTGTGGTTACTTGGGCGTGGCCATCTTACGCTCGTTTTGTTGCGCTTCGCTTGGTGGTTATGATGATCCCAAACAAACTTAGCAATGAGCAAAACTTTTGCGGTTTAATGGGTAAAGCATGAACTGAATATGTATAAAATGGAGATAATATTTAATACTCTACAAAGAACGGAACTGGTTTAAAAAAGACTTAATGCTAACATAAACACGCCTCATATCTTCTAGTCTACTCACCGTTACTTTGAGCCTAGCTATGGCTGGCGACTCAAGGGACTCCAGAATGGCCGTGGCACTATTGTAGTTGCCCACTAGCAGACAATACTGTGCCACACCGCTCCACAACTCGACTATCCTGCTGCGCTCTTCAATGCCACTGCACTGCAAGCAAAAGAAAAAGAGAGAGGCAGAGAGAGCATTAGAATTTGTTTGTTTTCGCAAGTTAGTAGGACAGTGTCTAACAATGGAAATGCCGAACACGTGACTCGGTCAAAAAGGAAAGTTGCCAGGGTGGCATAAATTGCAAGCCAACACGTTCTATTTGACTATGCAAAAATGAGCCCACACTCAGGAGTCGCCTCCATTGGTGTCCATCAGAGAACACGTATTCCTACGCATATTTGATTAGCCAGGGAACTTTAACCCGAGGTATTTATCGCAATGTTTATCTTTAGATGGGGTAGTAGACTTACCTGCAGTATCTCGTTGCAGACAAACAAACGAAGACGTGCCGACCAGTCCAGATAGGTTTCCAGGTTGCAAGTCTTCTTGGGGTCCTGCACACCCAGCGGGCCGCTAGATGGGGCGACAGCTTGGTCCCATTTCTTCTGTTTGTGCGAGAGTTGAGACAGCGCATTAATAATGGAAACGTTTGCCCTTCTTTTAGTAAAATGCCAAAGAAAACATTTCAATCAACATGAATATAGTGCAAGTTAAGTGTTGTAGTGATATAATATAGTGCTGATCTTCAAGCTAACCTGCTTATCGAGCAGTATCATGCTGCTGCACTGTAGGAACTCTTCTGGTCCGATGTGTTTAGCCAATTTCTTCTCCAGTCGGCATAGGATTTGTGCGTATTGCGTAGCCGTTGGGCAGTCGAGGGGTGCTACGAACTGCGTGCAGAGACAAGAGAGGGATGTGAATGAGTTTTCCAATTGCGAGAACTTTTCAGAGAGAACTCACCTTGTCCGTGTTGGTCTGGCAGGCACGCAAATCGGCCTCGTGTCTCTCTAAATCAGTCAATCGTTTAAGTAAGGCACTTAGTACTTCAGAGACTATGACTTCTAAATGCGAATCGGAGCACCTGAAATTGGCAATCAGTTTTGATTGAGTTGAGCATGCGAGCTGCGAGAGAATCCCCTGCTCACCTGGCAACGATATGTTTCACATGGTTCATCATCCGCTCGTCCCGATAATCGTATGGAAATTTCTGCGTCCACTCTGACAACAGAGCAACAAACACCTCCAGGCTGCTTTCGTCCGATACCGAATCCAGCAGCTTGCCGAGCAGCTCATGCGGTCGCATAAACAAACGTGATGATAATAGGAATGAGAACAGAAATTCCTGCAAAAGACAAATACACAAAGAAGCCAGATTAGTTTGGTTCTGGCTTCCTGCTGCTGCCCACATAAGCTATGCGGGTCATCTATCTCAATCTATTGACTTCATTTACATTTCGTCTATTTTGTAAGTTTTCTTTTGCAAAAGGAATTGGGTTACCTAACAGAAATTATCTCTCTACTTTACTTTATTGATTTAAAACAATCTTCGGTGTAATTAAAATTCTTCTCTTTACCTTATCCAAGTCGCTGATGTGCTTGGGGTTGAGTACTTCAAGCAATGATTCGAGTGGTCCGGAAATTATTCGACCATTTGTGTACAAAATGCCACCGGAACCCAAAACAGAGTTCTGCAAAAGAGAAACAAATCAATTTGAGTATTGATGATTGGCAGATGACTTCATAATTCTGTGTTTATCTAAGATATTTATTTAAGTGGTACGTGGAAAATAATTCGATTGAACCGCACTACCTTGAATTCGGTTACGCTCTGGCTAAGTTTGTGCGAATTTTTGGGCACATCATATTGGACGGCTTCGTCGACAGGGCCCAACTGCAAAGTGAAACAAATATTTGTATTCGATAAATTGAAAGTGAATGAACCATTTGATTTGCAACTCAACTCACATTTAAATTTTGAAACCCCAATTCCAAACCTAGTGCACTCAACTGTTCGGTGCTATGACGACGTTGGATGAGCATTTCCTCATTACCAAGTTGAAATTCAGTCGGTATTGCCACTTCTGCATTCGTATTGCTGCTGGTATTGAGCATGAAGATGCCCACATCGGGTTGGTGCGACGTTTCGTCGTCTCTGCCACAGCAACAGCAATCGTCGTCGTCGCTGTCTGAGTTGCCCTGAGTGCACCTGCTGCGTCTTCTATTTCGCTTTCCGTGCCGGCATTTATGCTTATCGCGATCCCGTTGGCCACGCGACTGTTGCAACACGGTCCGCTTGCAGCGTGTGGCACAGACGATGGCCGATATCTTGGTGGCATAAAAGTACATCGCCATGTGTCACGTTGGGGCAACTACTCGTAGCGCGGGCATGTGTGTCCGGTTAGTTCGTCCCGTCAGAGGAGCAGGGGGCAGTCAGTGGTTGCCTGGCGCCAGCTGCAGACTGTGCGTGGCTCAGACGCCACCACTACGTCCCACACAGACAGGTGCAACTGCGGCCGATGCGCTGGGATTAGGAATTAGTGTTCGGCTCGGCGGGCCTGTCCGGGCACGTACCAACAGCGTGTGCAATCAGACGTCGAGAAGACTTATTGCAGATTTTGGGTTTTCCTTGCACAGTTCTTTGCTGAAATATCGAAAGTTTGAGAGATGTGAAAAACGAGTCCATTTCCCGAGCCGCTGACGCGAAAACAAGTCAACGTTGCGGTCAATTGTGGCCATAACTGATGCACTACAACTCACCCACCCACTGAGTTAGACTGGTATTATTAACCCTTTTTGGTGCCTTCTATCAATCATATTGTGGGATGTGCACAATATCAACTGTGGAAGTTTAATTTACGGCGGACAATTGTTCCAGTTCAATGACTTGCCATTGAAAGAACACTCAAAGCCTCACATGCACTTGCATATATATATATATATAGCAACACATGTACGATTTGTTTTATGAATACGCAACCCGATTTTTAGTTTTTGAGAAATTTGGATGTTAAAGATACATTTGTATCTTTAAGATACATTTGTACCGTAACCCGATTTTTAGCTTTTGAGAAATTTGCATGCATAAGATACATTTGTATCTTTCAGATACATTTGTACCGCAACCCGATTTTTAGTTTTTGAGAAATTTGCATGCATAAGATACATTTGTATCTTTAAGATACATTTGTGCCGCAACCCGATTTTTAGTTTTTGAGAAATTTGCATGTTAAAGATACATTTGTATCTTTAAGATACATTTGTACCGCAACCCGATTTTTAGTTTTTGAGAAATTTGCCTGCTTAAGATACATTTGTATCTTCAAGATACTTTTGTACCGCAACCCGATTTTTAGCTTTTGAGAAGATTGCATGCATAAGATACATTTGTATCTTCAAGATACTTTTGTACCGCAACCCGATTTTTAGCTTTTGAGAAATTTGCATGCATAAGATACATTTGTATCTTTAAGATACATTTGTACCGCAACCCGATTTTTAGCTTTTGAGAAGATTGCATGCATAAGATGCATTTGTAGCTTTAAGATACATTTGTACCGCAACCCGATTTTCAGTTTTTGATTTGCATGCATAAGATACATTTGTATCTTTAAGATACATTTGTACCGCAACCGGATTTTTAGCTTTTGAGAAATTTGGATGTTAAAGGTACATTTGTATCTTTAAGATAATTTTGTACCGCAACCCGATTTTTAGTTTTTGAGAAATTTGCATGCATAAGATACATTTGTATCTTTAAGATACATTTGTACCGTAACCCGATTTTTAGTTTTTGAGAAATTTGTATGCTTAGGATACATTTGTATCTTTCAGATACATTTGTACCGCAACCCGATTTTTAGTTTTTGAGAAATTTGTATGCTAAAGATAGATTTGTATCTTCAAGATACTTTTGTACCGCAACCCGATTTTTAATTTTTGAGAAATTTGTATGCTAAAGATAGATTTGTATCTTCAAGATACTTTTGTACCGCAACCCGATTTTTAGCTTTTGAGAAATTTGCATGAATACGATACATTTGTATCTTTAAGATGCATATGTACCGCAACCCGATTTTTAGTTTTTGAGAAATTTGCATGTTTAAGATACATTTGTATCTTTAAGATTCATTTGTACCGCAACCCGATTTTTAGTTTTTGAGAAATTTGCATGCTTAAGATACATTTGTATCTTTAAGATACTTTTGTACCGCAACCCGATTTTTAGCTTTTGAGAAGATTGCATGCATAAGATTGTGTAAAACATCGAAGTACCCCAGCTGAGCGTGCCAGCCGAAGTATCTACTCTCAATGCTTCGAGCTCTGGGGTACTTCGATCGACAAACTAGCAATAATAGATTTACCCCTGTTTGAGGTCTCTATGTGTTCAGTGCTTAGTGATATCGCCTTTTTCTATGACGCTCTGCAACACTGTTTGCCTAACTTTAACCCTTTTGTGTGCTTTGTTTACCCTTCAACGATATAAAAATGAATGGAAAATGAAAATGAATGGATTCTTTTTTCAGTTGAGGTATTTTTTTCGGATGAATTGAAATGTATTTGAGTTCGAAACCATTTTATTTATAAAAGTGAAAATATATAACGCTGCTTGCTTCGTAACAACGAAGTGAAACCCGTTGTTCCACATGTGAAATCAACAATAAATATTAAGATGGCTTTAGGCAGTGGAGAAAAACAGAAGCTTTTCACAGGAATTCCGCTTCAGTTTTTCAGTTGTTTGGCATTGTTGCACATGAAATTCGCCCACGCGCGAAGCGAAATCTATGGATTCCTCACGGGTTTTCCCATAATACGTATATCCATTAAAAATTAAATATGCTCAGACATGAATGTTAACGACATATACATGTACACATATGTATGCGTATGTCAGCTTGCTATATACAAGCGTATTTTTTTATGCTTTTATAAAAACGTGTGCTTCTTCAGGCTGACACCTGTCCACGTGCGTATGCAAATGAGTATTGCGCTTTTGGATACACGAATCAAAAGTGGATTCCTTCTTGCCAATTGTCGATAGTCAATGAAGCGTTTCTTTTGATGTTTTGCAACACTTATACATTGAACTAGGCGAGCAACAAAGTGGTTAAGTTGTGAAGGTGAAATGTGTGAAAAGATTTTAAACAAAATAACGTTTTAATAATATATAAATTATTCTTCAAAAAAGGGTTTCATTCCCTTTTGCCCTACGATTCAAATCTGCGTATATCTTTGCATGAATCTGCAGACATTTGCATATTGCGATCCCAACACATTTTTTGTCTGGTCATAAGTTATTACTCATGATGTGAAAGTGTCATAAGCTCGGTCATTCAAGACACTACAAACTTATGTCAGTGTTTGTTTACAGAAAAAGGAAGGGAAAATAAAATAAATCTCATGGCATAAACTCATTAAAATTCCAATCTTGTCTACGTGATAGCACAGCAACAACAACAACAATATGCCAGCTATCGAAGTCTACGCAAGGGTTAAGAAAATACTAGTATCTAGTATATTTTTGCTTGGGTTGTCACATGAAATATTTTTTTCAATTTTAATATTGCGATGGAATGGGAGAAAAATCCCTACTCAACCTATTTCAATATTTTCCACTGGACGACTCGATGAACGGAAGGAATTTTCTACGCATCTCATGTCTCTGGGAGGACATTACCGACGCCTTCGACAATGTCTACATTTTTTATGCTCAAGTGCGCGGAAAAAAATCAATCAATAAACATAAGTGTGTGTGTGTGTGTATGTAAATCGGAGCACTTGTTCGGCACAATCCGTAATAGGCAACATAATCAGAAGGATGGGCGGAAGCTGGTCTGTGGGCGTGACGGTGCCCAACTTGGGCGTTTGTCTTAAGCGACTTCGTTGCAAATAACTTTGTCGTGTCATATGAATATTTGATAGATTCCCCAGCCAAGTGTATTGAGTCATTTCGGGAGTGAGTGCGCTTAACGCATTAGCTTATTGAGCGTACCCGGTGTTTTTATGAGAATATTATGACTGTATGTAGTTGTTTTCAGACAAACTTTTTCCTTAGTTTCTTTTAGTTTTCCCCAACTTGGCTTTCATTCCCCTAAGAGATGCTACAAATGTCAGCATCTACTTTATTCACTTTAATGTTGCAGAAATATTATGGCAATTTAACAAGCAGCAGCTAGAATAAAATATAATTAAAGTTTAATGAAATCTTAAATGAATAAAGTATATAAAAACAAAGAGAAATTGAGTAATTTAAATTTGATCATTTACGAACTTTGAAAGAAATGAATGAATATTGAGTAACGCCCTAAAAAGTTTCCACTAAGTTTTTTCCTCTTCCTGCAATTGAAAACTTTTTGTCTAGGTGTAGATTGAATAATTTTAGCTGAATAATTTTCGAACATTTTTCAAGTTACCCCCTCCTTCCCCTCGCTCTCTCTCAGTTGGCGAAAGTCTTAGCGGTTGCCAAGGACAACAGCAGCTGCTGCAAATTTCTCAAATATTATATATTAGCATAAACAGATAAAAGTAAACTTTCCCTGACGATGTTGTCAACAACGAGGACAACAAGTTCTTGGCGACAACAGAAAACAACGACAACAATCAGCGAACAAATGACAACAACGATGGAAAATTGCACGCTTTCCTTCATGATGAGAGGGGAATGAAACAGAGAGAGAGAGAGAGGGGAATGTTGCAGACATTTGCGTGGTTAGAAAAGTGGCACAACTAAAACGTAGTTGAATCTTTCAAATTTCTTAATAGATGCTAATCTGTTTTCTTTCTACTTTCTTTCATATTTATCGATTCTTCTGAAGAGAAAAGAATTTTATTAAATGTTTTTGTGTGATGTGTTCAAGTTGTTCAAATTGTTATCACTTATCGCAGCTGCAAGTATTAAAACTAAACTGTATAATAGCAAAATTTCTGATGCTTATGGGATAATTTCAATATAATGTTAGATGCTTTTATTTTCATGTGGAATTGAATGTGCGTTTCTATTTTGTCTTTAAGCATGCTCTGAAGAATATTACCTTGCTTTCCTCCCCATCGCAAAAGAAAGTTTTATCACAGAAAACAAGTCTAGAGAACTTCCCTGGGATAGCCCGGAGAATCACCTTCTTTTATTCTCATGACAATTAAACAAACTCTTGTTCGTTTCTTGTTAAGCGTTAACCTTAACAGTCCTTGCTGACAATCATCATTTGCATTAGATTTAATTAGCATTTTTAACGCTTTTGTATTTGCACAGGACTCGAAAGGAAACAAAGGCTAATAAAAGTTTACCAAGTTCCCTTGTCGTCATCTTGTTTCCTCTGCTGTTTATAAGCTTTAAATGGATCCCAACCCCGATTGCACTTTTAACTATTGTACATTTTTCCCATTTCTCCATCTACGACTTCTTTTTTTTGTTCCTGCACTGCAAATGACGACCTCCTTCTGAGACGGGCTGACAAATTTTATTAGGAGAAGCCACAGAGGGCAATAAATAGAGAGGAATAATTGTAACGAAATCAGCTTTTCGGCAAGAGGAAAGAGATGACAAAACTCAATTCTTTGTCGACTTTCGAATTCGTTCATAAAGTTTTTTATGTTTGGCAGAGAATTTCAAATAAAACTTAAGTTTAGTGTAGTTTTATGATTCCAGATAGAATGATGATGCTGATCAAGATAAAGCGGTGTATATGGTTTTTTTAATGTGACCAACATGACGTATGAGTGCTTTTGATATTTATTTCATGAAATGTAAAATTTAATCAGGCGTTGAATACCTACTGGATCCAATCAGCTGAACGTAATACGTTATTTATTTATCGATGTTATTTGTATCATATTTATCTGTGCTATAAACCCTTTGGCATTTTTCCATTTAATTTAAATTCATTGAGTTGTCAATTGATTCGCGTCTGCTGTTGACAGCTGCGATTGAGATTCATATTTTCACTTTTCACATTTCACTCTTTGTGGCCTGAAGAAGACTGATACTTATTACATTTATTGATTCTTTGACCTTATATATTTTTTTTGATGTACGAAATTTGTTGTATTGTTTTTTTACAATGTAAATCATTTCGTTTAATAATTTAATTAATTCCTTTTTAACATATGTTGATCAAGCATAGTTCTTGTCAATTTCGCGTATATTTTCGACTCGTCGGTTCTGCAAATAAAAGGATCCGCCTAGCGAACAGCACACTTTGAAAATCACATTGGAACTAAATGCAAAACGGCAGTTTTAGATCCTTTTCAAGCAAGACTTAACAGAGGAAAATTTCGCACTATTCATAAGGCATGTTGCGCCAACTTGTTGTACAGATGCTGTGCTCGAACCTGCCACACGAACATGTTGCATGTCTCTGTCGCCCTTTTTCTGTAATTTGAGTAAGCTAAATGAACGTGTTAACTTGTGACTGTTACAAATATGGTTAGACACACGCGCTGTCTTAATGAGTTATATTTTAACTAAGCTAATATGCTGTCGCGGTAGCTCTACACGTGTCAGCGACGTGTTTCCTAGCCAATCCTTCACCACAGACGCAACACGTGCACGGGGTAACCTTTTGTAACTGATATCTCTGTTTACGCAGCTGCGTTCCTCGAATTCGGTCTTGCTTTCAGTCTGATTAGCTGCTTTCTGTGCCTAGTAAGTGGGCGTATGTATGTATATTCCAGATTTATATATAACATATTAATATAATTATATACACAACTAAGCTTATTATTGGCATGACTGCTTAAAGGATAGAGGGTTTATTTCTACCATGTAATGTGAGTCTATAATATTTATAAATTAATCTTTAATTATTAATATTTATATAAAGAAAAAAAAAACTATTTGTAACTGATTCATTTCAAATATTAGCTTGTCTCACCTTCCTTCTACTCGATGTTCTATTGAACTTTTACAACACTTATCGTTAGAAAGTGGTGGAAGGCCGATTAGTCGATATTTAAGGTAATCGAAGTCCAACGCCCAGGCGGTAAAGAATTGAACAACTCAGACACATTAGGAATAAATATACAAATATAATTGTTTACCATATATAAGGTTGTCAAATATCTCCCTTCCGCTTTTTTGTCTTTTGAATTTCGCGGCTATGTACAAAGCGCTACAGAGCTCGTATCTGGCAACACTATACATAATTTGAAAGGTCTTGACATAACCTACAAAACGACGCTACGCATGGTTAGTTTGGATATTTCGTTCAACAGTTATAGACGTGTAAACATGGAGTTCACTAACGCCGAAATTCGCGCTATTTTAAAGTTTTCCTTCGTTAAAGGCAAATCCGCTAGAGAAACGTTCCGTGAGATTAATGGTGTTTTGGGGGATGGTACTCTATCACTTCGAACCGCGGAGGAATAGTTTCGACGATTCAGAGCCGGTGAAAACGACACCATGGATAAGCCAGCCGGCGGAAGACCTGTGACGACAAATACCGATCAAATCATGGAATACATCGAGTTAAACCGGCATGTGGCATCTCGTGACATCGCCCAGGAGATGGGAGTTAGTCACCAAACCATTTTAAACCATCTGCAGAAGGCTGGATACAAAAAAAAGCTTGATGTTTGGGTGCCGCATGATTTGACGCAAAAAAACCTTCTGGACCGAATCAACGCCTGCGATATGCTGCTGAAACGGAACGAACTCGACCCATTCTTGAAGCGGATGGTGACTGGCGACGAAAAATGGATCACATACGACAATATCAAGCGAAAACGGTCGAGGTCGAAGGCCGGTGAATCGTCCCAAACAGTGGCCAAGCCGGGATTGACCGCCAGGAAGGTTTTGCTGTGTGTTTGGTGGGATTGGAAGGGAATCATCCACTATGAGTTGCTCCCATATGGCCAGACGCTTAATTCTACCATCTACTGCGAACAACTGGACCGCTTGAAGCAGAAGCGATCGACCAGAAGCGTCCAGAATTGGCCAACAGGAAGGGTGTAGTGTTCCACCAGGACAACGCCAGACCACACACTTCGTTGATGACTCGTCAGAAGCTACGGGAGCTCGGATGGGAGGTTTTATCGCATCCACCATATAGCCCGGACATAGCGCCAAGTGATTACCACCTGTTCCTGTCCATGGCGAATGCCCTTGGTGGTGTAAAGTTGAACTCAAAAGAGGCATGTGAAAAGTGGCTGTCCGAGTTCTTCGCAAATAAGGAGGGGGGCTTCTACGAGGGAGGTATTATGAAGTTGCCGTCTAGATGGAAACAGATTATCGAACAAAACGGCGCATATTTGAACTAAATCCGATCACTGTATCACTTTTTATAAAGCATTGAATAAAGAGCAAAAAAGCGGAAGGGAGATATTTGACAACCTTATAAATAAACGTACATCAATGTATATTATATGTAGATAAAGCTGTTACTATGGGCTGTACTTAATTGCTTAATCCAGCGAGACTGACACTGAAATCCTTGCTGAAAGATGTCGATGAAGAGCAGCAAGTCTGGTCTGGCTGTCTGGTTTCCCATCGGTGGCTTTATACATCACGCAGCACTTGCTCGAGTTGCCCATTGAATTAAGTAAGTATGTGCATATATCTCACGTATGTAGATTTGTTGATATATCGCACTGCAATTTAGCTTCGAGTTGAGCCCCAAAAGTTGACCCTTTTCTTTCGACAGTTGTTCCACATCCCAAGCAGAACTGTGCTTTAGTTTTATGTGCGCTCAGATTTTACGACTATACAAAACGTGCCTGGCCTCCAAAATAAGTTACTAACTTCAAGATACGCAATGTGGGTGCATTCAAAACGGTATATGCCACAATAAACTATATGGTATGCACGATCTTTGACTCTACACATTCCATTTGTTTAATTTTTTCTTGTAGCTCTCAGTGTTGATGTCAGTTTTCTCTCTGGTCGATCGATTTGGAGCTCGCGTCATTTCATGCCGCGCTCAAGCTGCGCTGTGGTTTAATTAGTGCAGGCGATGCTGACACTGAGGCGTGGCAGTGGGCTTGGCACTGGCATGTTGTTATTAATCCCATGCTCTTTGCGTAATGAGTGTGCAGCTGCAGGCACCGTACGTGAAGGCTCAGATTCCATGGCATGGGACTTAAAATACATTTTCAATTAGCTAAGCGAGCCCAATAGAGACAGCAGACAACAAAGCGATCGAAACGCAACAAAGGGAATACAATACGGAGGCGTAACTCGGTGTGGTATCCAGGTTATCTGGTTACTGCAAACTGACAAAAGGTCTAGCGATAACATTTCATATGTTTGATTGACCAGACAGGGCGATAATGAGGTATAATACACATTGCCAGTTAGGAGTCAGATATGCTGATGTGGATAGAGATATCAACTATATCTGAAACAGCAGAGAAATATCTCTGCATGTATGAAGTTAGGATATTCTTTTCAGTCGACATCAATTTGCAATCGGCAAGCTCTCTTTACACTATCTGGCTATGGGCGAGCTTTATTACTCCAACTTTAAGGCGTTAGCCAACTTTGTCTCTTGGCAATGGAAGCGACAAGGAAGTTGTCACTCTAGTTGTTGTTGTTGTTTTAGTTGTGCTAATGTGCCACTTGCTCATACACACATACATACACATACATATGCTAGTGCTTACTGCAGCGAAGTGTGAAATGGAAAATGAGTTCGCACTTTGCAGCAAGCAGATTCCGCTGCCAAGTCGCTGCTAATGCTTCTGCTTTGCTTCAGAAATATTCATTATATACTTACGCGTGAGTAAAGCCATTGAAGTAAGGAAGCAAGGAAGGAATATATTTAAATTAAAGATGACAAAAAACTGGCAACTTGAAAGCCGACAAGCAAGCGACATTACGCATACGCAACGTTGTACCGACGCTGGGGAAGAAAATAGAAGAGGAAATATCAGTACAGCTCAGTATTCGAGCTGTCTAGAGTAGCTGTCAAATGTTCTGTTTCTCCCACATGCTAATAAAGACAAGTCTGACCAGGAAGTAGTACATAATGGCGAAATTTGCGAAAAGTACATAAAAAACTCGTGGCAAGCTGCTCGCATTCGCATTTCAATTGTGTCTCGTGCTGGCAGCAGTTTTATAAATTAATAACAATAATTTATGCAGCGGCAACTGCAGAAACTCATAATAAATTCAGCACAACTTTCGCACACACTACACTACACACAACTAGAGAACTACAATTACAACAACAATAGCTTGCTTTCGGGCCTGTGTCGACAATTCGTACCTCATGACTCGTGTCCCATGCCCCATTACCCCCTCGACCCCCTCGCATTGCCTGCAGCTCCGATTTTGCATGTGAATTTATAACCAGCCCCCTTCCCCCTCTTTTCCCACGGCCTGCAGGCTCAAGCCTCCTCGAGAGTTGGACAACTCTCCGAGCTAGCTGTGCGAATAACTTGTTTATGAAACACACCCAGGCGAAAAATGAGCGTTCCCAGTTCCTCTGCCACTCCCCCCATCCTTCCTCTTGTACCAGCCACCCATTCCCAATAACAGAACAACACGTAAATCTGGCAGCAGCTGACAAGTTCAGAACTTCTCTCTCCCTCTCTCTAACACTCTCTGCCTCTCCCACTCTGTTGCGCCTCTCTCTCAACACTATTGCACACTTCAAAACTTGCATGTCCCCCATAGCCGATTGCCACCGTATCCCCCTTTTGCCAGCCAAGTTTGTACAAGGTATTGAAATATTAATACGAGGGTCGTTTGATAAGTCCGTGACTTTTTGTATTTGCCGCGCACCTGCTCTAAATACAACACTGCTCCTGTCAGCAGTTATCGATTAACAGCTGACTGTAAAATTTTGAGAAAGCTGCGTTTTTTGGTTTGCGTTTTATAGGCATTGAAAGCAGACGATCTCGTGAATTTTAACGAAAATGGAAAAAAGTGAATTTCGTGTCAGCATGGCAAAATTTCATAAATTGGGCTACGAACTGCTACCCCATCCAGCATATTCTCCAGATTTAGCCCCCTGTGACTATTTTTTGTTTCCAAACATGAAGAAATGGCTCGGCGGTAAGAGATTCGGGTCATCACAGAAACAAACGACTATTTTGAGGGCCTTGAGAAAACCTATTATTTGGAAGGAATAAAAAAATTGGAAAAACGCTGGACTAAATGTATAGAGCTAAAAGGAGATTATGTTGAGAAATAAAACGCTTCTTTGACGAAAAAAATATATTTTATTCAAAAAGTCACGGACTTATCAAACGACCCTCGTACTAATGGTTGTAGGGCAACATTTGCTGATTGTGTTCGAGCGCGGCCTGCAGGCGATAACGCGCTCTAACAGGACACTTCCGATAAACTAGTGAAGGCAGCGAAGGATTAAGCTAGAAGCAATCTTGCAAAAGCATCGCCAGCATCGACAGCGAAGAGCAGCCTCAACGGCAAATTGTGAATATTTGAGTTCATTTTGGATACTTTTTGTACATATGTTAATAAATAATAAATTAATGTGGGAGTTTGTTTATCATTATCGTGCTGGCAGTTTGGCAAAAACTCTTAGGAAATGTTTTGAAGTTTTTTATAGTGCGATTGCACATAATAATTATGTTTCATTCCTTTACAATGCTCGAAAATGAACAACGAAAATATAAGATAAAAAACCAGTAAGAAGACTTAGTTTGTTTTCTTAAAATTAAATAAAAGTGAAAATTGCATTATTATATTTTACCCATTTTTGCAGAGACAGAGTTGTATAAAAATAGAGAGGCATTATATAGTTCTCCCCTCTCTCTCTCACACTCTCCCTCTCGCATAATTTAAGCAATTAAACTGTTCAACAGAAAATGGCAATTTCAATTTCAGGTAAATTTAATTTTCTTGTGGTTTCCGGCTGACAGTTTGAATCTTAATTGTGAAGCCACAGAAACTTGAAATACAAACAAGACGCATTTTCAGTTGTGGTAAGCCATCGTCAAAATACCCCAAGCATTTTATGTTGTCTTAAAAAAATAACCTCAAATGTTGCACTGTCACTCAGAAACAGTTTTAAGAACTGAGCTGACCAACCGCACTGACTCTTGGTCGAAACGTGCCGAGAGCCAAGAGTCGTTCCATATCCTCCCATACCCCACAAGGAACCTCAGCTGCGTAGAGTCGTAAAGTCAAGTTTACTCAATGCTGCTGTCACCTGCTCAAATTCTTAAATTGTCAAAGTGCCGCGGACGATGTTGCAGCAGGTAATTGAATCTTGATGAATTTTCTTTTATTACTCAGTTGTTAAAAATTCAAAAGCCGCCGCCAGCTGTCGTCGCATTTGCATAATTTTACAACAGCCCACGGAAAATTCGTCATCAGAAACTAACACGCAAAAAGGAGGCACAGGAGGGTCGCAAAACTTTGGCCCTTTTCAGCTGTTGGGGATCAAGTCATGTGGAATGCGAGACTGCTAACGTACTTTTCATCCTTTCCCCTTTCTCAGTTTCCTCTTTTCTATGCACATTAGAAGGTGTGAAAGTTTTGGCGAGCTCTAAATTCTTGGCTCATTTTAATGAGCTTTTTGTGCAAAATGAGATGCTGCAATTAAAATGGCTGTGGAAAGTTTTTTTGCAATTAGCCAAGCCGATCCGGTAGGGGATATACCCAAAGTCGAAGGTTGAAAAGTTAAGTAGCTTAACTGAATTATGCACTTTATCTGTGTGTACGTGTTGACAATAAAGAGTTCACGTAATTGCAAGATACATTTCGAGAAATATAAAATAAAGTTACCAGAGATTTTCATAACCGGAAAAACTTTATTCAACTGCAGTGTGAAAACTGTGTAAAGAAATATTCACAAAATATTCAGAAAAGAAAAATCGCAACTTTTTTTAATTGGCAAGTCGCCTGTAGTTGCCAAAGTTTACTCTGAGGGCAGATTTACTAATTAGCCAAGTTTAGTCAACCTTTTAGCTTTTAACTAAAAACTGTTCAAGGTAAATCCAACCCAGGGAAAGAGGGGAAGTGACCTGAGAGGAGGGAGTCCTTTTTCCATTTGGGCACTGCGTAAATAATGCACTTTCATTTGTGAATTCATTTTGCGCAGTAATAAATTAATTTTATTTTCCATTATATTCGAACTATTTTGTAAAATGAATTTATTCGTAAGTCTGTATTTGGTCGGGGGATAATTACACACACATTATACGAGCGATATTTGCGCCTGAAAGTCAATTATCAAAAGGCTTTAATGTCATCTATAATTTAAAATAAAAACCCAATAAGGCTTTGCAGATTTTTCAGTGTGTTGATCTCATATTACATTTATTTTTCGCTGACGCACATCAATTATAATAAAAATTGAAGCTGATGATTAAAGGTGCCTGGTAAGATATACACGAAAACGGTAACTGAAATCAGATACCTCATTTCAGCTTGCGTTGCCTCTGACAGTTAATAAGGAGGGCCCTAATGAGAGAGACTATGTATCGCAATGGAAACAGACAGAGATGAGTTTGCCCAACATTAACAATGAATACACACGGCTAATGTAAGCTGAGGTGTCGGTTTTCAGATATAATTGTGTGTAAGAGATTCAGAGTTCGCTGAATAAATATTCGGTTTCCTTCTTGATCTCCTTAGTTACAGCACAGCAACTGGAATACATAAATACACCTTATAAAGCGGAATTTAAACGTTTCAGCTTATATACATACATTCTCATTTAACCCATTTTAAATTGGCTTAAGATACAAAAGGGGAAAAACCTACTTTAAAGCCATCTTTATGCGTATCGGCTGGAAAATGCTGACCCTTTAATTGCCAATGTCCATTGGCCAACAACCATTAACCGCATGTGTCGCCAGCGCTGACGGTGAAAAGGTTAAATTGTCAGATGGTCACAACAATCTCTACCTTTTGCTGACCATCGCTGGGCATTTTAATCTGCCAGCGAGAAATTTACAGCGTGATAATTACATAAATGGCTGTGCATTTTCAATGTACGTGTACTCTCAAAGAATTTCCGTCTATTTTATAACACAATATGTGTTCCAAAGGTAAATTTACTTATCTTTTAATAAAGGTTCTACTTTGTGCCTTTTTTCGCTGTTTACAATTAACTGAAGCGTTAAAAGCGCAAACAAAGTTGGGCAATCAAAGGAAATGGGAAACTTTTTATTTCTAATTAAAATCAAATAAGGGAAAATGGAGAAATACCTGTTGTAAGGTCTCCTCTTTTGGATTCGGGTAGCAACAAAACCTTTGACTCGTGTCTTAGCTGAGGAAATTGATTCCTAGAACGGGAGTGTATGTGTAAATGGAAATCAAGAGAAAAAGTCAAAGGAAAATTGCCTACTTGCATTCAATAATGTTATTAGCCACAGCCATTTCCTCGGGCCCTTTGTGTCTGAGCCTTTTCGCCATTTGCCAAGCACTTTCACTTAGGCCTCCTTTGGCTGAAAGCTTCTTTGTCCAATGCTCGACTTATCTTTTAGCTGTTAGATGAACTTTCTTTGACTTGGGCAACAAATTGAATGGAAAACCAGTCGACTGCTCTAACTTGCTCAAAAAGGAGTCAAACAATGAATTGATGTAGCATTTTCAGTACTTGAAAAGTCGCCCATTAAACACCTTTGCGTCAGCTTAAAGAGTAACTTTTATGGTCTATCGAGACTGCAGGGAATTGCATTCACCAGAGAGATACAACGCGAGAGAAACCCATTTTTACCCAGTCTTAATTGCATTCAACAGCAAAACGCCCCCATTCAGCGACTTGACACAGACTGATAAATGGCCAAATGGTCAAACGGACTTGCAAACGGATGGAGACGGAGTACACTGCACACTTTTTTCCCTCTATCTCTGTGTGTGCGCGTGCATCCCATAACGGTATATTACGCCTACGCCTCATTGAAACCGAAGTATTGAAACAATATGACCAGATGGGGGCAATAACAATGACAGTTATGAGTTTCTGTGAAATAAACTGCAACTTTCAAATCCACTGTCCCTTGTCTCCCTCTTCCTCTACTCTTTTCCGTTGCTGCACTTGCGCTGCGTTCAATGGTTACCTCAATAGTTATGGTAGCACATTGAGCAAGTGCATTCACAGGCTGGATAACACTCTTAGACCGGAGTAATCGGCCATTATAATGGGTAATGTTGAACCTGTTGAAAGAAACTTAGCTTATCGAGAGTGTGATGAATTTCTATTGCCAAAATAGGATGCTGAACTATATTTAGAAAGGTTTTCAGTCATAATTGAGTTTGATTAAGGTTCACACAATTGACAATTTTGTGTAGGAGAGAGAGAGGGAGAGAGAGACACGGCACAATGGGGAAATCTGCACTTCAATTTAGACCCGAAATAACTCGAGTTTTCGGGCCAAGCTCGTTCGTTTGTGCTCCCTAATTTGGCATGTAACCAGGTCCATTAGGTGTCGACTTTGGTTTTTCTATTGCCATTGTCAAGTCATCAATTCGGCAGGGAATCAGTGTGTCAACTGTGATAGTATTCCAAGTGCTTTAAGAATGGCAGCTTCCACCGATCACCCCACACACACACTCACGCACACACACATGTTTACATTTAATCCACTTTTAGTGCTGCTTGGGGCTTGAGACCCTCAGTTATTATGCTGATTGTGTTGACACACGATGTTCCCGTTGTTTGTGGTACCATATAAAATATTTAAAGGGTTCTCGGCCTGATTTCACCTTGACCAAACAATGGAATACCCTCACAAAGGTAAATAAAAGTATTTTCTTTCCTTTTATTTTCGTTTTTTACTTTTTTCGTACTTAAAAGTGTTTTGCTAGCGAATATCGATACATTTTCTTTAACGTTACTAACACTGTTTATAATAGAAACTCTTCAACACGGATGAAGTGAGTATCGAAGTTCTAAATTTAATTTGATTTACTGAAAATATTCTCTTCGTGCGGGTAATTGATTATCTTGTGGTCGAGCTAAAAGTTTTGGCCAGTTTTAATTCTTTGGAATTGTTAGAGATATTTTAATGCAATCTCGGCCTAGCCCAGGTATGTAGGTAACTTTATAGTCACATTTAACTTCTTCCCAACTACGATAAATTGAATTCCAGACACCAAAACTTTCATTTGGTGTGGACAACTTTAGATCAACGTGAACTTTTGGATATATTAGGATTGAAGCAAACACACACACATACATATCAATAGGTTTTCGTGTTCAATTTTGTGCAATGTCATTTTGACAACTTCACATCACTATAAAAAGTTGGAAAAAGAAGCATTTAGGTTACGTGAATGTAAAAACAGATGCTACGTATTTAAGATTCAATTTCAACATATGTTAGACTAATTCACCCATAACAAAAAGTATTAATTCATCACCTGCATCAGCTTCTTGCACCCCTTGCAAAGTTGACTTAATCAATTTGTTCCACAAGCTGCAATACATTTTTCGGGTGAGCTCAGCTGGTGCCTTGTTGCCTGTTTGTATATTTGTTAACTTCCGTTTCCGCCACTTTTCGCAGCTTTCACGTGCAGCGAGGAAGGAATTTGAATTGTGATTTTGAATTTGATTACTCGTTTATACTCATGCTTCACTCACTCACATGACTGTTGCACACACACACTCGTATCTGACATGCAATTTAACTTGCTTTGTCTTGCTGAAGCCAACGTCAAGTCACGGGAAATACACAAACTTTGGTTGCGCAAAAACCAAAACAACATTTCAATTTTGAGTAGAATTCAGTATACTCTACAAAGTTAAGTATTGCGAACGAATAATGAGGCGATATGCTCATCAATTATGAAATGCAACTGCGTGTTAGAAATCTAACCCCGACTCTTTCTCCTTTCCACTTCTCTCTTCCCTTTTTAGTGCAGTTTTTAATTAAAAATCGATGGCAACAAATCAGAAATCCATCCAGAGATGCCACAGGGCGGGTGAACTGGGAGGAGGAGAGATAGGAGGGGCGGCGATTCCGATTCGATTTTGGCAAAACATTTCCGCTTTTGAATTATTGCTGCCATTTCTTTTGGCCAGGCCCAGAGCAGAGCAGCAACCAATGTTGTAAGGCAGTGAAAACCGCAGAGCGAAAAACATTTCCAGTTCCTGGCATTTTCCTAACGTTACTTGCAGTTGTTGTTGTCACTGAGTTCTGGCCACAATGCCACAGCGTACAGTTAAGTAAACTGTTTGTGGAACGCAGTTTCAAATTTTTTCCACAGTTTTTTGGCAACTCTACGAAGTCTTTAACATTTACTTTGACTTAGCGTCGTTCTAAATCCGATTGAATAACTCATTCGAATCCCTTTCAGTATCCAAAGGCAATGACTGGCAAATCTACGCTGACGCTGCGCCTTAATTTGATGTCGGGCGTATCAGGATTCGCTTCGACTTCGCTGACAGATTTTCGATTCGATTGTGGAGCTGTGCCGTGAATGTCATTTAGCCGGCGTACTGCTGCTGCCGCTGGCCTTCTTGTTTTAGCCTCCATCTAGCCGTAAATTTGCTGACAGGCGCACTGCAAAAAAAGTGCAGTTTGCTTCGCTATCGGTGTATACTCTATGCATGCTCTTTCTTCCTCTCTCACTCTGTCTTTTTGCCTGCGTCTTAACGATTCTTGAATTCGGCCCTTTGAGAAGTTTGTGCTCAGAAGTTATGGCCCTCGTTACAGTGCCTGCATTTTAAGTGGCGCTCTCTCTGTGTTGCTTCGCTTTTTGCTTAATAGTTTTAAATTGCTTGAAATCGGACAGTTTAATTATTGCAGTGCTTCTTCTGGGCTAGATAAGAAATCAGAATTTGTGGTGCTTTTCATAAAAACGCTGATTAAACATTCAAGTTATGTGAATCAAAGTGGGGGCTGCCTTTATTTACATTTTTGGCATTTTAGTTTATTTTATTTTCGCTCCATCTCCATCATTTTCTACCATTCATGAATCTCTTTCACTTAGTACAAATTCAATTTCATTAGATTTATATTGAAGTTCATTTTATTCGCTCGTTTTTTATCTGCAAATTGTTTTTAAGTGATTATCGCGACTCTCTCAAGTATTTCGCTTTGCGTATTTTCAATTATTTCCCGTTGCTTTTATTCGCATTTTTGTGTTGGCCCACAAATTAGCACAATCAATTTGTAAATTCGATTATTCTGCCTTCCAGGCTGGCACATTTTCGCCGTCGATTTTGGGGCAAATAAATCCATGTTTAATGCGTACCGAGACTGTTGGCCATTATTCTGGTGCAAATTGTTGTAGATTTTATTGAAATTCGTAACAAATTTACGTTCTGCAAGGCATTTGCATTTCCATTAGAAACTCACAACAGAAATTAAATTGTGTTTTCTGGTCATGTCTGCAGGCTATAGAACAATATTTGCTCGACCCTGCTCGCCTCTAGTCTAGACAGGCGAGTCAAAGTAATCGTTATAATTTTATTGAGGACCATCTTCATCATTAAAATGCAATTCGAGGATGTAATTGGAAGATTGATGGATCTCTTGTGTTGGTTATGACAGCATTAAATTTTATTTTTCGCTCTGCTTTATTATGATTTGATTGAATTTTCTTTCTATGCTGCGTATGAGTTAGAAAGTTTAAATAAACACTTTGATAAGATTTAGGAAATTCTGAGGAAATTATATTGCAATCAGATGAGACCAACGGACAGGCATCACGTAAGCAGTACGCAACGTGGCGGATACGTGACGCATGCTGCATGTTGTCTGGTTGGGTTTTTGTCTGCGCTTCGTGCGTGTGTTGCCACCAATGTAGCACAGCAATTTCAAAGTCATTAAGACAGACACATTTGAGTTGTATAGAAAAGCATTGTTTGATGCCAACATTTAATCTAAGCCAGTTGCCACAACAGGCAATCGTTCATTTCGGACACTCAGCTCACGTGCGGCGCCACAAAATGTAGCATACTTTTCTGCGCACGTACGCTAACCACCTGACCAGCTGGCTTAGAATGGAATAATTGAAATCACCTGCTAAATGCCAAATTTAAATTGCATTTTAATGAAAGACCTTAGTCCTTGGCATCTCCTCCCCAAAAAAGGTACAAATAAACAGGCCGGAGAAGGTTGTCAACTGCCGAATCGAAGGCAGCTTGTCTGCTTTGCTCTGTCTCTGTGTGTGTGTTGTCCTGTGTATGTGTGTGCTCACGTTGCCTGCCTCGATGATGATGATGTTTGCTCCAAGGCCGAGGCAGAACTGCAGTCGACATTGTCAAAGGACGTTGGCAACCTTTGCTCTGCTCTGCACACAATTCCAAAGGCAAACAATGCAAACGATTTTATGCCAACCATTGAAATCACAATCCTTGGAGATCTTAATTCCTAGACGAAACTATTTAAATATGCATTGCATAATAAACAGCTTGACTTTAGAATGTCCAAAACATTTTGCTAATTGAATTTTAATTGGAATTTTCCTTAAAATATTTACATTAATCAAATAAGCTCACCGATTGATAGTAAGTGCTTTGCATATGACATAATCAGACACAGTTTCGTGTTGTGATTAACATTTCCTCTTCCCGTTATCAACAAAGCTTATCACAGTGACCTTTCTCACTTTTTAAGTTATTCCATTGTAAAACATGAATTCCAATATTAATATTTCCCTTTTTTTTAATACAAAAAAAACTATATTGCGTATGCGTAATTTATGTTATCGTTTTCGTTGGCCTAAAAAGTGTTTTTTCTTCGCAATTGAAAATATTTTATAACGAGCAACCGCAGACTGCAATTATAATTATGTGTGTGAAAAAATGTGTATCGTTGTCACAACAACAACAATAAAAAAACGAAACGAGAATAATAACCACAGTTTGTATAAAAGAAAGAAGCAAATAAAAAGTGACACATGTCCGCGTTGAGTTCGCTGAATTTCAAATTGGAATATCTTTTTTTTTTTTGTTGGCGTGTCTCATTTTTAAATGTTTAATACTGAAATGACATTCAATTCGACGCCTATATTTGTCTTTTTCTCCGGGTGTGCCCATCGTTTTTGAATGTTAATCGAGCGTGCGAATTGCCCGCATTTTCCTGGCGATGTTTATGACGGATGCGGCGCAAACAAACACAATTTTTGGCAATAAAACTGGCAGGAATCGAAATTTTCATTGAAGTGAAATTATTGTCGATTTCACAGATGTTTCATTCATGGCATACAAACTTCCGCTTGAAGGTAGACAAACGAAAGCGATGCGACTAAATGTGAATGTTCACTGATGGGTGTATCGGTTTTATTTTGCCCGATGAAAATATAATTTCTTTCCGAAATGAAACTGATATTTGTTTATTTCCATGTGCGTGCTCCGTATGCGATATCATACTTCGTTTGTTATGAGAATATTATGAAAATTTAAATGAATTTCAGCTGACAAAGCACTTGTGTCAGAATACTTAACGTCTTTCCAAGGCACGACACGACATTTGAAGCCCTCAGATATTTTGTTTGACACTCAGCTGACAGCGTCGGGAGTGTCAAGTGGGTGTCAAGTGAGTCTTATTGAAATGTCACAATCTCGTTCTCATTTGTTTGCGTGTTCTGCGCATCGCAGGTTGTTAACAAGCAGTGCCAAAAGGCCAGACGAATACAACTACATGTATCCATCAACTGGTTCCTAAGTAACGATTTGCAGTTACTTTAGTGCTGGAAAATGCATGAAAAAGTTTACTCTCCCTGCACACGCTGCAGAATACTGAAAAAAATAGGAAATGCATTGTTCCGAATTCGACTGCTATAGCCGGAGGGGCGGGGAAAGTGCGTCAAATGGAAGCGATGTCTTTCCCGAAACGTAAACACACCGAAAAGGCAGCCAAATCAAACGAAAACACACACACACACGCACGCATACGAAAAAACACTCTAGGAAACCATTGTTTGTTGACCGCAAAATCAACGAAACGTTTTTTCGATTTCACTCTCTTTGTTTTGCTTTCAATTGTTTGCAGATCTGAATGCCATTTTACTAAGGCAATAAAGCCGCCAAATCAAAGAGTGGAAATTGGCGATATTCGGAGCACAGATGCAGAGTGACTTAACCCATTCAAACCCAACCAATTGCACTGGCAAGACTGGATATAATATTTTCACTATTCATGTGGTTGTAGTGAAGAAATTGTCTAAACAATACTTGAAAGTTCTTAAAGAATGTAGAACTTCCTCGAAAAATTGAATATTTTTTCAGAGCAGTCAAAAACGGAATGTGTAAGTGTTTGTGTGTTGGTGTTGCCAGCCACCGAGGCAGGTCAACAATATTAACCGAAATAATTTCATTTCAACAATTGTTGGCATGGAGATAAACATCAGAGCAAACGTTATGAGTCTGCATGTTGTGTGGGCAAGTTGAATTTATGATTGAATTGGCATGCGTGGGTGTGGTTGTGGGTGGGGAACAAGGAGCAACTGACTTGGGCAGATGCGTGTTACCTATGCGATTGCCAAATTAAAAAAATATGAGAAAATACCACAAACAATAATGGATACATTGAAATGGGCACTGCAAGCAGAGAGAAGGAGAGGGAGAGACTTAAGGGTACTTCAATCAGCTAACGAACTGCAACACAGGCTCAACAATTGCAATCAATCGGTTAAATTGGTACTGCGATTCGAAAATATTATGGAGAATCGTTACAAGAATGCATCGCAAAGCAGAATAAAGTAACAGAATTGCCAGCAGGCTGTTTATTTGGCAACTGTTTTTAATGTTAACTTACTTCATCATACATATCTGTGGATATCTTCAAAGAATACACATAACTCGAGGTTACTCTTACTCTAAGAACCTACGCAACACCAAGCACAAGTACGCAATTGCCAACTTTCTAAGGGCTTAGAAAGTTAAGACTCCGTTTTCATAAAGAAAAGAGATAAGCACGCTGAGCAGAGTCATAAATGCAAAACAGGTCTAAGCGCTTCATGCTGCTCAAAGGGTAGAAGATTAGGGGCTTCCCCTTTGTTTCACACAATATATAGACACGCATAGAAATAATATACACCCCGGGCACAACATGTCGTATGCGCAACGACACACCCTGCTGGGCTACGGAGGGTGTGAGGTCACCAGTTATTAGCATATTCTCGACATGCTGTGCCACTTAATGATGCAGAAATGTAAAGAGAAGCCTCGCACGAAGCCAGAAATCGAGATTCCCCGCCGGGCTGCCAGCCATTGATTATGCGTGTGTCGCGCTCACTGACTCACTGACTCAGGGTATTTTCGCATCGCATGATGCTGCGCTTTGTTTTTATCTGATCTGCTTGACGAATAGAAGTAAGCTCATTATCCCGGTTATGTTTAGTAATTTATTCATGTCACAAACGTGCGTCGTTGCAGAAACTGTAAGAAGAATTTTCCTTACAGTTTTTCACAAGGTGGAAAAAGAAGCTTGGCCAATCACGTTTCGCGTTTGCTTGGATTGCAAAAGTATAAATCAGCTTTGTTTTGAATACCACAGTAATTAGTATTTTGCTTGTTCATGGAGTATTTGGTATTATTTATCGATATCTGGGACAGAAATCGTATTGAAAGTGGCGGGAAGTCGATAACAAGTGAGTCAATAAAGAAACAGCCTCATTGAAACTCAATTTGGCACTTATGTTATCGAAAAAGTATTAAAGGTGGCGGTAAATCGATAACAAGACGTGAAATTAAAAATAATGAAATTAGTAGAAGTTTAATTAAATTATAAAATAAATTATATTAAATTAAATTATAAATTATAACAATATAAATTAAAATATTTTTTTCATTTAGCACAAAGTTAATTGTTTTTTAGCAACTTAAAAATAATTTCGTAGTTCACTTAACTCTCATTTAATCTCGCTTAATTCAATGTTGATGTGCTGCTGCATTTGTGCTTATAAAATTTAATGTAATTCAAGCCGTAAAGTTTCTACAAATTGTATGCTCGGGGGGAATGTTGGGCGGGCATCGTCACATCAAGTAGGAGCTGCTATGGCAACTCATTATGCTGTAATTCGACAAATGAGCACAAGGTGTTTTCGCATTAAAACTGACACTCAAAATTACTGGGCTAAAAGGATTAAACCATTCAGCAAACCAGCTGCAAATCCCCGAGCCGTGTAACATCATGCTGTTGGTATGTGTGTGCGTGTGTGTGTGTGTGTGAGTGTGTGAATGTGTGTGTGAACATACGTTTAACCAGGTGCAAGTTTTCTCCGTCCTCTGCTGCGTGCTTAGAAAGGGTTCACCTCGAAAACGAGCAGCAACCGCTTAACGAGCTTCCCGGATTTTTGCGGCTTTAAGGATAGCACAGCATTTGCCGGGGTTGCAGCACTCGGAATGGTGCCGAGGCTTCTCCACTTGCTGAAGCGCTGATTTATGCAAACAGGCAACAACAAGATGCGACGAGTAAATTAACGCCCCTGCAGCCGAAAGTCTGCTAATGGAGCTGGAAGAGCTCCGAGATGAACCAACAAAATTAAACCCAACATATTTTGCATTACGCGAACAGTCTCTCGCAGTCGCAGTCGCAGTCACAGTTAGCGTTGGCATCAGCGTTAACCTCGTCGCCGACGTCGCTGAAAGGTCATGAATGCGTCGTATTTATGTGTCATGTGCCAGCTTGCCTAGTTGTACCTCAACGAGTGTTGGCTGCGGGCGTGGCACTAAGAGTAATTAGAAGTTATTTGCAAGGCAGTTGACAACTCTGGATAAAATGAAGAAGCAATCGATACACAGCAGTTATACAACACTGAATAGGAAACGATAACAGACTGTAGAGCAAGGCGTAAATAAGAAAAGGAAGATAACAGAAACACTGTTTGTAGTTTCTGGGATTCCTTTGAAAGTGCGCTATCACTGATACAAAATCCATTTTCACTGCTGCCAAGCTTTGCGCCCTAATCTAGTAATCCAATTTTCAATTGTCAATTTTACAAAGCCTTTTATCGAGTGCTTTTATCGAGGATTATGTGCTACACTCTGCCGTAAAGAACTTTCCCTTTGTTTCCCGTGGCATTCCATGGCATATTGATATTTACAGGGTTTCTTAATCAATTAAGTAAACAAAATGGCGTAAAATCGCTGCCGTATTCAATTCAAGACATAATTGGATCTTCTCATGCTTCTGCCAGTCTGCTTTCTCGCTTTCTTTTGTCAGAGCTTGACAGACGATTGTAGTGGAGTCCAAAGGATGTCATTATATATCATAGTCAGCCACGAGCTGAGTGACAATTGAAAGAGAAATGACAAAAGTTATGGCAGCTTATTCAGCCCAGATTTTTATTATTGCACTAAATGGGCCAATTGGAACGCGCAATTACGAGTACTTGACTCTCAGCAGAGGGGAGCCACAAAACGAGGGAACTAACGAGCGGGGCAAAGGTCATTGGACAGTTCTAAGAGTAGGCAGGGAGGGGGAGGGGGAGTAGCCTTAGAAATGTCCCGACAGTGGGCCATAAAACGCATGAATGCACAGCGAGTGAAATTCAAATACAACGTGTTTGAATGAATGCGCCAAGAAGTGGCGCACTGGGCCAAAGAGCAAATGCGTCAACAGTTGACTGGGCAAACAAGTGCAGCAGCTACTCGGCCCCAGTCGAGTCGGGGCTGTCCTTGGCCCACGTGTACACAGTGCGAAAAACATTGCATTTGATTAACTCGACGGAGGAGGGGGTACCTCAAGGCGTGCCCTAACATTTAAACCCTTTCATTAAATTGAATTTTCAACTCGGTTGGCAACTCTTTCTGTCTGCTTTGGGCTCGTCTCGTTCGTAATTGTGATGTATTCCTTGTTTGATTAAGTTCCACATGCAGCTGGCCAGAAAATAAGTCATGTGCTTTAAACATAACATAAATTACGCATACGCCGCGTGCACCGAAGGCCCTTTGGCATAATACGCGCTGACTAATCTAGCCAAGCGGAGCATAAAGCATTTGTCTAAGCCATGCATAAAGCCACCACTTCTGCGCTGGCGCCCGCTGAGATTTTCATTTACTGCTGCTGCTTCCACTGCTTCTGCTTCTGCTTTAGCTTCTTCTCATTCTTGTTTTTGTTCTTTTTTTGCCTTTTCCAGGCCACAGGATACACATTTAGATTTAATTTCGCAAAAGCCAACTCGACTCGGTCTGCTCACACATTTCCACACATTGTCGCCGCCATGTTAGCCTTATTAAATGGAAATGATGAGACGAGACGAGGAAGAATTAAATTTAGTTGTTGTTCCATTTCTCATAGCCTAATAGCTTTATTTTCTACTTCACTATCCATTCAAAGAGTAACTATCTTTTTTAAAGAGTTCCCCGTGCAAATGTTGATTTTAATTTGGAAATTTGGTGCGTGTCATGCCAGGAATGCACATACATTAAGAGAGAGAGGGAGGGAGAAAGTACTTTGGTACAGTGGACTCCATGCTTCATGCTACCAGTATTAATTAGAATGCAAAATTTTAAATTTACCAGTTTGCGGTTGAGGTGCATTTTCGGTGGCAGCTGTAAAAACCGCTGTCATCTGCAACAACTCCTAGACAAAGTTTGTTGCACCAACTATTCACGGAGTGCAGCAGAAGAGAATGAGAACTAGTTAAATTGTCGGGTAGTTGCTGCCGACTAGTTGAGGTTAGTAGGTAGCCACATAAAAATACTGATGCCTGTTTTATGTGCAGGAAACTTCTGATGATGATCACGAGTTTATTCTTTCTGCTTGATCTACACTCCACTCTTTCTCTCTCTCTCAACTCATTATACCCTCTATGAGGTACTTGCAATGTGGCTTAGGTGTAATAAATTTGGCCGCAGCTGGACTCGACCTGCTTCTGCGTTCACTTCTAGGTTGCGGCTGCTCTTGGAGCCTTCATCTATTTAATTATTTATCTGGGCCCAGCAGAATACTCCCAGCGGGAGTACGCGGCAGAATTTTAAAGCTATTTTTGAGGCGAAAATCATTAAACAGGCAGAGCGACGGGAGAGACAGGCAGGCAGCAAGATAGACAGACAAACAGACATGCATACAGATAGAGGGACATACGGACAGACGAACAGACATACGGACTGATAGACGGACAGACAGACGGACAGACAGACAGACAGACAGCTGTTGGCCATTGTTTGGTGCTGGTTGTCGAGGCTGAAATGAACTGCTGGAACTGCTGGAACTGTTGGTAGCCCGGAGGGGGCGCTCTGTGCACAGTGTTGTCATTGCAAGTGCTTTCTGTTGATTTTTACTGTTTAGAGCTGTTTCCTGCTATTTTGCCTGTGGCGCTTAAACAATGGTTAAACGCTTCCCCTAGCACGCCGGCTTCCAGCCGCCCGGACACCCCCGCGTGGTCCCCTCAGTTATTCCTTTATTTCGTAAGTTGTCGGACGAGGACGAGGCTGCAGTTTTTAATTCATCTGTGGAGAATTGAATGCACGCATTGTTGGTGCAGAGCCCGGTGGGCGAAGCAGTACCGGATGCAGTTGCAGGATATTGCGACATTTGTGTAAATACCCTGCACACGTCAATGACTTTTCGTTGCCATGTGGCATAATTATGGGTGCAGTCGGGCTGGGAACTCAACCTGTGGGACCCATTCCCCAGCCGGTGCCGCCGCGTGCTTCCCTGGCAAATGAAACTCCCCCTCAGCAAGGCATACATAATATCGGATTTTATTTGTCTATAAAGTTGTTGATCTGTGTAGAATTTATTTTCTATATAAAGTGCATTGCATTTTAAGAATTTAAATCTTTAATTTATGATAATGTTTCCAGTTTGCATAACTTATTTCAATTAACATCTAAGAAGCTCGACCTCCTCAACAAGTTGCGGCGTGCAACGTTCTCAACAAGTAGTGCAGGTCCGCCAAGTTTCTCTTAATTATGCACGAAAACAGGGGGAAGCTGCCGTCCGGTGTCCCTGTCTGTGCTCTTGGCATCTTTGATAATGGACCCCGTTGGATGCAACAGTGAGCAAATAAATTGTGGAAAATGTGGAAATAGAGTTGTTATTCATGAACAAACTGCGGCAACTTGGCTATCTTTACGGCCTTGTCGAGGTATAAAGGCAGAAACTGCTCTACAAAGTAGAAGATAAAGTCTGCAAAGTAGATCTTATCTGTTGCTTAAACTTTATATCGATTCTAACAGGATTGTCAACTATAAAATGCCTGCAAAGCAAAGACCAACTAAGCCAAGGCAAAATTGAATAGCTTGAAATCCGCAAATCTATTACATTGTATAAATATCTGCTGACACGAACAAATTTCGACTGCGGACATGTTCCTACAGTATATATACATATATACATATATACCATATACATATATGCACATTGCCACAAGCAGGGCAGGCCGTTTGTTTCGCTTCTCTTGGGAGCTGCAGTCGTTAGTTTTCTTGGAATTCAAGCCGAAACTCACAGATACACACACACAGATATATATTTGCAAATGCAGCTGTCGCCAGCTGAGCAGTTTTTGTGGGGGGAGCCTGATGTACAATTTACATACTGAACTCTGCAAAATTTATTATTTTATTCGAAGTCTGTCCGATGAAGGCATTAGATATGTTTGCAATTTCCCCAGTGATCTGTCCCAGTGCTAAGTGCGTTCTTGATGATTTTCCTGTAAATGGAAATGCTTCCCTACATGCTCGATTTGTCGTGCAGGCACACAAACAAATGCAATTACATATCAAATAAGTTTTCATTACTTCTGGCTTCGACATTCCTTTCGGCAAGTTTTTCGCCAATTTTCAACATATTTTCTTGCCCATTTACTTCCATCGTGTGCTCGCACGTAGTTTGTCCATAAAATGTTAGTCAATATTATTTGGGCATTTATTTTGGAAATTTATTTTACATATTTATGTCTGGGCACGTACCTTCTGTCTGCCTGTCGGTTCTTTTAAGCTCTCGAACATATTTTCATGCGATCTCCGGACAGTTTTTTCATTAAAGCTTGACAGCAGAAGAAACTGAAGCTTTGGCAATATGCAAATTTAAAAAAAGTTGCCATGGCAGCTTACTTGAATTTTTGACTATACAGAATCGATGCTGTATATTCTTACACACTCATGAAATATATGTGTATGACTCGCTTACATTATCGGCACAGCAACAGTTGGTTCCGTATGTTGATGTGATGTTAGTTTGTGCATGAGTTTGAATATATATTCATGTGGCACACCTCTCCAAGGGCTGTGCAGGAGCACGAGTGCGTGTTCGCGTATGTAAATAAGCAGAAAATCGAATTTCTTCAAGCTACGTGCGTGGGCTCCTCTCGCTGCTGTTGCTCCTTGTCAGTTGGTCTTAAAATTTGCTTACCGTTCACTTCAAGTTTTCCAATCAGCGCCTGAGGCAATTGCTGGAGCAGGTGCTTGGCAGTGAGGCAATTGCTGCAACTGCTCTTTTGATCTGCTTAGCATTTATTTGCTCCAACAGCAAAGCTCAAAGCGATATCAACCTATAAAATTGGCAACTTGGGAGTCATCATATACATTTAAGATTAAAGTATGGAAAGTTGAAAAATATGTGTGAAAATTTGAGTATTTTTATATGAGATTTTCTTTTAATTTCTTAAAAATATTCTCTTAATTCATTAAGAACTGTAACAAAACAATCACTCTCCCTCTGCTAGTCTCTTTTCACGCTTTTCTAGTACTTAATAATCGTCAGGTTTATTATAATGTCATCTGACGGCACATGGCTTCGCATGTGGAGTAAATAAGTGGGTCGCATAGCAGGCCACTTTGACAACAACACGTTGCGTACACATTCAATTAATCAAAGAGGGTGGGCAAAAAATTCAATTATTTATGCTCATACGTCACGTTAACCCGCGACTGTCGCATAACCGCAACTGACACGGCTGGAAAATGCGGAAAACGCAGAGAACTCGCGGTGCCAGCTGCGCGGTGGAAACACTTAAGCGGAAAATGTACTTGTAATTTTGTGCTCTATGAGAGAGAGAGAGAGTGAGAGAGCTCTGGCAGCTGACACATGAGCGGCGGAATTAATCCACGACACATTAAAATGTTTCAAGTGTCGATTATCATAATATTTTAATTGTTCAAGAGAAGTCTGTTGGGTATTTAAAAAATACTAAGGTAAATAATTGAAATCCTGTTTGTGGGCTGCACAATTTTGTTTCTTTATTCGGATTGTTTGAAAGTCATTTAATAAGTTTAATCTGCTTGCCAGAGAAGAGTTTTCAACAATAATTTATTATGCAAATTTGAGATGCTTGAACTAGTTCGATGTATTAAATAACTGAATTACACTGGAATATTTAATTTAACAAAGGTAAAGTTGCTTAAATCTGTTCACAGGTTAGTTAAATTCATGTTTGCAAATGAGTGTGGGCTATAAAGTTGACCTTAAATGAATGATATGCATTATTTTATGGATGAAGTTCAACACATCACAGATACAGGGATAGATTCAAAGTATAAAATATAAGGCAATAATGAACCAATTGTTTGTTTTCAAGAACTGCATAAATTTGAGCTGTGCGTGAAGTGCGTGCTGCATCAAGAGGGAGCTTTGAAATTTATTAAATTTCACACCTTGCACTTGGTAAACAAAAGCGTAATAAATATTCCATTAAATTCCCTAATGCAATTGCACAAACAGCAGCCACAATGCGGACGGCAAACAGCTTTGCAGGCGAACGAGCGAGTGAAATTGCCCGTTCAAGGAGGCAGCGCATACAAACATCTGGCAGGCACTGTGCACTCTGTGTGTGTGTGTGTGTGCGTGTGAAGCAGCATATCTGCCCTCCTGGGCTGCCCAAGGCGCTACCTTGTTTGCCTCTCGGGCGATGATAGTCACGATTTATGGCCGCCTTGCAGCGGACAGTTATTTATTTTTTGTTTGTCCATCGCGCCAAGTGGACCAGAAGGAACTCTACCGTTAACGGTAACGGTACTTCTGATGGAAGCAACGGTTAATTGAAGAACTAGCTACATTTTGTGGCTCCAACTGTACTTAAGTAAAGTCTGTGTGATATCAAAACCCTCTTCAATCTTGACAAATTTCAAGTTTATTTTTGGCATTTGGTTTCAGCTCAAGTGACCCGCAGCTGCTCTCCCCATCATATCGTATCTTGTCACTGATATCTTCCCGCTTCATCCTACAGGTTGTTCGTCTCTCTTCGGAAATGTTGTTTTCTATTTGTGGTTCCGTCACCATCTGCCAGCAGTTTGTGTCCTTTGCCAACAGCTGCCTCAAAAAAAAAAACGCCATCAGCAATTCGCCATTTCCTTTGCCGTGATTTATTTATATTGACAACGAGGTCCGGAAAGAATGCCACCCTATCGTTTGGCCATTTCTTCTAAATTACCCTACATTAATTCGGACCTTAAAGTTTACCTAACGAGTGCGCATTTTCAATATTCAAGAATGCATTCAATATCCTCTTGAAGTGTTTTTTTCATGTGAGTTTTCTTTGTAGTTTTTCTCGTCTGTTTGCTCTGAAATAACTGAGGTTGTTCTATGAAATGCATCACAGACAGGAATGCAATTAAATAATTGACTTTTATATATTTAAGAAATCAATTTCAAAGCTAAAAACACACGTATAACTCTAGTTTCGATTGCAATGCAATTGTTTATCTGTTGAAAATCAAGTTTTAATTGATATTGCAAGCGTTACTTTTGTTTTATTATTTTCCTTCAATAAACCAAACTACCAATTAAATGGGATATTCGAAAAATTCGTTGGAATTTTCCGTTGCAGTTGCTTGAGCAGTTGCAGCTAACTAACAAGCCAAGCTAGTCAGAAAGGAAAGTCAGCTTTGCTTCGCCTTGGGCAACGGCTCTATTAAGCACCTGTTATTAAAAATACCTGGAATAGCAAACAGCAAAGAAATTGTTGCAGTAAATAGAAAACAAGGAGAACAAAAACACGATAAACTGTGTTTAATTTTCTACTCAACTACCTGGGTCATGTTTTTTTTTTATTTGTTTTGCCAGCTAAATCTTTGGGGAATGCCGCGAATGGAAGCTTACGGAAATCCGCTTATAGTAGCGAGAATGCCGAACAAAGAATGCAAAGGGAAAAATCCCTTGGAGTCTATTGAAAATATAAAATACTTAAAACAAATTAAATAGTGCTTAAGGAATGAGCTCAGGATTATGCGGAACGTAAGCCGCCGCACAACGACTTTACGGCTTTTCCAAACTCCTTCCGCTATTTTGTTTATTTATGAGCACTCTCTATATTTTTTTTTATGCGAACAATTTGTTTACCGAAGAACCATGAACGTGTGCCTAGAGGGGGAATTTGGTTTGAATAGTTTGAGTATTAAAGCACAAATTTAATTATGCTGCTCTTGTCTGATTTCGTTAATTCGTTTTTGAAGTTGCTACAAGTCTAAGTATCAATCATAGTTATGTATCGGCATAAATCAATCAATTATCGCAAGTCTCAAGGTCATTCCATTGAATAAGAGGTAGGAATGAATATCAGACAATACGAAGACAAGGAAAGCCGCCTAAGAAGCCAAGTACAAAGTGAGTTAAGGGCAACTCACTTTGTACACACACGAGGCCGTGTTCAATGCCTGCAGATATAGCACATAAGCACACACAAATACACTTAACACAATCATGCATAGTTTGAGGCAGACTTAGTTGGCTTCATTACGAAGTCCCCAATGGAAATTGGCCCAGTTCTCGTAGCTGGCTTTGCCAAGGGCAACACATATCGGTTTCATCATCAAATTAGTTCTAATCTCTGGATTTGTTTGCAACAAATTAATTAGTTTGGCACTTTGACCAATCACCTTATGGATGCCCAAGCTTTGCTCTTGGTTATATGTGTTAAACTTGCTGCAAACATACTTACATCGAGCATAAGTTTGAATCTGTACTGCACCGCCAACACACATTGCAATAAAAATATAAAATCCTTTTGCAGTGAATTTCACCTGCAGCAATTCGCTTCAGCTGTGATTATCCATGTAAAAGACTCTCTCACTCGGCACTTTTCACTCATCGCACTTCGCTTTGATTCCCATCCATATACCAAATATCCATTAAAAATTAAGTACACATGCTATCAATAAATATTTATGCATTCAAGTGTTTTAATTTCGTTTTTATTCCTTCTCACTCACTGCAATCGGCAAGAAGAGAAGGAGGCGATTTCCCCCTGGCGACGTAATATTGATTTACATCGACATGAGTACAAGATTAACTGTCCCCAGGCTGCTGTTGCCCCCCACCCTCCTCGATGTGCCTCAATACAGTTAAGGACTGGGCATAATAAATCAAAGGTTCTTTCAATTTAAATGCAATTTATGTGCACTGCAAATGAAGAACGGCATTGAACATTACCTGAGTAATCGAAACTCTCTTGAACTGCATTCGTTACTGCTTAAAAATCAAATTATACAAATGTGATTGTTCTTTAGTTTCAATTTCTTAAAAATATAGAGTACTTATTTTCTATAGGCTGTGCTCAATTCAAATTCCAATCATGTGAGAGCAAATAATCAAACTTAAATTGAGCAAAAAGGTCAAATCGTTTCTTTTTCCTTTGCACGATTCGTTGGGCAAGAAGAATATCAACAAATTTGACACATTTTGGACATATCTGGAACGTTAGCAATGCCGTCCAAATTGTTCACACTTTTATGCTTCAGAGAGCACACAAAATCAATCAATTACGCTGTGAAGTTCCCTTGACCGAATTCCAAGAACATTGTCTATTATGGAATCAGAAATATGTTAGCCAAGTTAATTTGTAGATAATAAACTAATGACTTTAAACAATCAGTTGTATCTTAAGTAAAGCAAGATTCGATTTCAATTAAAACACTTTAATTTCCAAGGCACAAAAGTTTCCTCATAATATTGCCAAATAAAATCAATTAAAAATTCTGCAAAGTTTAAGCTCGGGGATAAAAGCATTTAACACCCTTACACAGCCGCTGGGCAATGCTTCAATTGGTCATTTTCCTAGCAAAAGTTTGTTCTGACTAAAGGAAAAAAGAAAACGAAGGATTTCAATTAACAGCCCAAGTTACAGAAATTAAATTCATGATAAGAATAAATCGAGATTCTGCCAAAAGTACGAAATAAAATTGTGTAAAAGAAAGGAAGAACGATGGAATGATGAGCAGGAGGCATTATTTGCTCAAAAGAGAAAAGGAAGTGAAAACTTGTGGGGAATGGGTAAATTAAATTTGGTTCTTAAGCGTTTCTCTTTACTTTAAGGCACTTCCGGTTTTCTTTATGACCAAAATTGATGGATAAGCTCACATATGTGTCTTCCTTGGGGTTGTGGGTGTGGATGTGTGTAAGTTCGTTCGAATGAAAGTCAAGCCGAGCTGAAAGTTTCACCAAAGTTAAATGTTTCCTTTCTGGCAACAAATTGCTTTAAATTACTGCTGAAAGTTTATAAGTGCCCTCATAAAAGTTGCACGAGCTAACCGAAAGTTGAGAGCACCTAGCGTTTTTCTAGCATTTTTTGGTCTGCTTGCCAGCGTATGTTACTCATACGCCACGTGGTGCAGCACGAGCAATGACATTTAATGCAGTTTATTTAATAGCTTACATTGGCTTTAATTTTGCTTAACTCTTGAATAACACTTAGCAAATGGTTAATTATGATTAAATTAGTGCTAAACATAATTTAAATAATTTTATAAACATTTTCAAATCACATTTCGCTTAAGCTTTTATATACAGCTGTCATTGTACAGTCTGAAGCCGGGCTATTATGTCAACAATTTCAATTAGCACCACAAGTGGCGACAGCCGGTAATATTGGCTAATAATAGGCTGACAAATGACAGACATTTGCAAGACAAGTGAGACGCATAAGAGACGCACAAAAGGGCACGCGTCTGTGAAGCTGACGTCTTATTCGGGTGCGTGACTTTGTATAGACGCAGGTAATTCATTCGCGATGCCTGTGTAAATAATGTCACATACTTGTGCACACCCACACACACGCATACACACACTCGCAAAGCTATAAACAGCGGCACAAACAGAAGTGCCAACTGGCATAACTTGGCTAAAGTGTCGCGCAATTTGTTTGCCACCTCTCGACGGCTCTGACAAATGGGGTGATAAATAGGCCTCGACTTGAGTCGGGGTGTCTAAGTGCCTTTCACTGTCAAGGACAAACAAGAATCCGCACTAAAAGCTCCTCTTGTACCCGGTTGACAGTGTGAATTAATTGGCATTCGGAAACGTTGTAAAACTCGACTCGACAATCAAATGAAGTCTCTTTCTCTCGTCCATCAACAGCGATTTTAATTTTAAATATCCTTTCAAACTCAAAAGACGTGTCCCAATAAACAGTTGTTCCCCTTCTCCTTCGAAAATCCATCATGTTTTTAATCCTTTTTTTGTAGCTGCCTCAAGCTCATCCCTGAGGTGATTAAATCCTGTCTTTTTCGTTACTCTGGACTGGGACGAGTTAGTCAAGGCTGCCTGTCAATGCGTGATATTTTTCTGGGCTTTAGAGAGGATTAAAAAGTGAATTTTTGTTGCACTGACATAAGCACAATTTAATCCCAAATAGTTTTCCTATTTCCATTTCCATACGAGTCGTTAATTTGCACGTTCTTCCGCAAACTGTGTTTATGAGTTTGTTCCATTTGGGACACGGTAATTATACCCTTGCAGAGGGTATATTAACTTTGGCCAGGGGTTTTCCACGCATCATCTAATGACATCTAATCAGACCCAGGAAATGTTATATACTCTCTGAATCAGCCACACCAGGGGAGTCGATCTAGCCATGTCTGTTTGTTCGTGTGTCCGTTTATCCGTGTATTCACGTGTCCTTCTGTCCGTATATCCGTGTGTCTGTCTGTTTTTTGAAAAATAGTCTCTTAGTTTTTGAGCTATCTTGATGAAACTTGGCACACTTGCTTTTTATTATTTTACGCTGTATATAAGTCGGAATAAGCAGCATCCATTCGATATATCGTATAAACTATTGGCCAATATTTGTTATATTGTTTTTAAATGTAGCACATTAGACTTATTGCATATGTATCGAATCGGAGGTATCTCCTCCTGTAGGGTATAGAACCTTCGGCATGACGACGGTTGCCTCTTGTCCTCAATTTTGTTTGCAATATGCGTTTTTAATATCTGTAGGGAGCTGCCTAGGGAAACTTCTGCACAGATAGGTGCGTGTGTGTGTGTGCGTGAATGGTGAATTAAATTACCTTTTCGCTACTTTGTAGAGGAGGCCGTCGCCTCGAGCGAGCGCATTTCGTTTATGACTATTTTATGTGAAATGCAAAATGCTCGCAGTTTGTTCCTGGCAAATTATAATATGTGCGCCAACATTGTAGAGCATTTTCATTCAGAGAAGCATTCAACGTGGACACATACGAGTATGATAGTGTTTTAATTTACGTATCCTCTTTTATCTTTTAAAGTTTCGTTTGCAATGTGGCTAAGCCTGTGCCCATCATCATCATCAGTAAGCCATTCAGCACCTTCTGTTTCTGTTCTGTACACATTTGCATAATTTTACAACTGTCCTGTTAATTTTGTTGTTGTACCCTAGGAAACTATCTGAAAAATATCAACAGCTGCCACACGAAAGTTTTTCCTCTCAACGAAGTGAAACCCTTTCACTCAAGCTGCACATCTGTTGACGTGTCTGCAAATGGTTTTAGCCCAGTCGACTTGGCTTGCTATGCTACTACGTTGCACAGGCATCCAGCACATTTTCGGAGGTGTAAAAGTTTTTGGAAAAAGCAACAAATTCGATGCGTGTCTTGGCTCGTTTTAATAAGCCTTTGGTGCAACATGAAAAGTTGCAACATTTTGCGACGACAAGTAAAAGTTTTATAATTACCTCGAAGCACAAGTTTTGCCTAAGAATACTGTCAATTAATCTAATTAGAAGCTAATGTTGATGTGCATTAAATTCACTTAAAGTTTAAAGCAAGAGACAAAGTATTTTTAAGAGAATCCTATGATAGATAGCTCTACCTGACCACAGGGGTTCATTGGCCAGTTCGGCGGGGGGTCCTTTAATTGATTCAGGCACAAATTAATCAGTTGAATGAACTATTTCAATAATAAACGTTTCCCTCCGTGAATTCAATTAGGCAGCTTGCAAAAACAAGAAGCCTGTAACAGAAGAGCAGCACCAAAAAGAGGAACACAGCGGGCCGTGTTCCTGGACTCGCATTGCAATGTCGCATTGCAATTGAATTAATTAAATTTCAACTGCCTTTTTTGCCACAGAGCCCCATTTCCACGCTGTCCCCCCTTGCGATCAACATGCAAATTTATTGGTTTTGACTGTTGCTCCACGAACTGCAATAAAAATTGCGCTTTTAAATTGCCAGTGCGATTAATTGCTTGAGAAAACCCTATAGAAATCGACTAACGAAGCGCCATACACGCCGCCCAATTGATGAACAAATTTATGCACTGCACAAAAAAATCATGAGCTTAATTAACGAAGTGCAGTAATCTCTTCTAAAGATTGCCAATCCGCACGTCTCTCGATTGTACGAGAGAATATGCAACGAAGGTAAATTGAAATGAATTATTGCATGCGGAATTACTTTCGATTTATTTGCATGCATGAATTTCTTTGAATTTCGCAACTAATTGTTTTATTTATCTAAGTCATTAAACACCAAGAGGTCAGTTTAAGTGTTCAATGAATGCTAGATCCAATTGAACTTGACCAGGTGTGAATAAATGACAACTTGATGCAGCTCTTGATTAAATCAATTGTGGTTTGTTTTTGTGCAGTTTATCAGAAGTGGCATCTGCACTATGACGAAAGCATCTCAAAGGGACATTTAAATGAGTCAAAAAGCCTTCAAATCAATTAAGATATTAAGTGAACAAGGAACTCAAATCTACTACTTACTACTTTACTTTTATATTCTCGCAAAACACCATTGACAGCTTACATCAATGTAGAAAAACATTATTTGAGTAGTTTGCCGCTAATGGGGGCTCTCATTAAATAAACAACAAGTCAGTCTCTCTATTTACCTATTTCCCATTTAGTTGGGAACAAGAAAATAATTTCCTTGACAACCGGAACAAACAAACTTTCTAAGCTCATTGTTCAATTTTAATTAAATTCGCGGCAAAATATCACTATGATGTGGTTAGGTTTCCAGTTCCTAAGTAGGCTTTGCTTCTATTCATAGAACATAACTTCTAGTTGGGTTTAGATTTGGTGTTAATTAAGTTTGCCACAGTAATGGAAATTCGGGTTTGAACTTAATTGCGGTGCTGCGAGAGTGTAATTAAAATGTTTATTCTACAGCTGCGAAGTTTGTCTCTGTTATTACGAATGCAAAGTTCATTTAACTCGAATGGAGTGATTAGTTAGCAGTTACGTGAGCCCACACGTCGTTAGGGATCTCAGTTTCATATCGAAAGCACTCCTTACTCAGGCTAGAATTTGTTTAAATATTTCATATGCACGTTTAATTAAACCCACATAACTTGGTATGTGTCAGGCAGGAAAGCAGTTTGCTCGCATTGTGTCGAAAGGGTAAGTCGGGACAATGGGAAAGTGTGCACTTAAACCTGGAACCTAACAGCCTCAAGCCTCGAGATGGAGTCGGAACCGAAGCCTGAGCCGGGCCATGATTTTTGAGGCATGAAAGCGAAATCTGGGACATTGAGTAGGACTTTGACATTGCCGTGGGCATCCAAGTGGGATCAACTTTCGGGCAGCTCATAATCTCGCAACCCACACACACACACACAAACATGTTTGCATTTAATCCACTTTTATTGCAGCCCTGGGGTCTGAGGACTGTGCGCAACCCGTTGCCGAATACCTGGTACCCTTAGTTATTATGCTGATTGTGTTGACACACAAAGTTGGGTTGCTTGGTTTATTCTTGTTGTTGTTGTTGTTGTTCGAGCTGATTTCGTAATATTTAGCAGGCTCTCAGGTCATTCCACCTTGACCAATGTGGGCACAACTCTGGGCCATGCATGCAAAGCCGAATGCATAAAAATTCAATTTGATTTGTAAATAAATCAAGTTTGGCTTAGTTTGACCTGCACGTGCCTCAAGTCACGACTCACATTCGTTTGTGCCGAACAAATTCAAATCAATTTCTGTCGGGGTGGGGGCGGGGGCAAAGTTGAAAAATCTCGTTTGAATTGATTACCTCGACACGGTTGGGACTCGGGAAGTTCTCGAAAGTACTTCGAAGCTGTCAATATGTTGGCCACATTTTAATTTATTCAACGCCTCGTGTGCGATACTCAAATGTTTTCAACTTTCAGTTCCACTCAACTTTATATTTTGACAGGCGTTCGAAGAATATTTCGGGGCCAAAAATGTTGTGCTGAAAAATGAACTTTTACTTATTGTTGTCAAAAGTGAAGTAAAACAAATTTCAAGGGTTTTCTTCCTCAAACTTCACACGTTCCATTTGCCTTTTGTTGTTTGTCATTGTACGCCGCAATTCTGACAGCTTCGCATTGGCCTTTCTCACATTTTTTCCATTGTAATGTAGACCTTTGGGGTCGATGCAAGTTTGCGTTAATTTCACAGCGTGACGGGTCAAAAGAAGTTGAAGGATCTGCCGAAGGTATTCGGTTATTGGTCAATTTGTTGCTGCTTAGAAATGTATAGCCCCCTGTTTCCTGAATTCCTTCCTTCAACCCTTTTGAAGGGGTTGCCTCAGGCCCAGCCCCATGCTAGTTTAATGCATATGAAAATTAGATTTATACGGATGAAACTTATTACAAGAATTTACAATATAGAAGTTTTATTAGCCAAGTCAAAGCGCCTTGCGCTAGCAGATTAAGTCATGAAGCAAATCTATATTCGATTTTATTGCCACTTTTATGATTTAATTTGGCAGCGTTGTCGGGCAACCCTTTTGGTGTGCATATGATTATTTTAATATTCCGCCAAGCCAGCCAATTTTAAAGCTCGTAAAAAAATGAATCTAAAACTTCCGTTGCCCTTTAATGGCCAATAAATGTGCGGAATACTTTGGCATTCATCGCAGTCAGCGCATAACCATGTGGAGAATCAAGAAGCCACAGAAACAAGTTTTGTGGTTCCTTCCTCTAATGTTGCAATCATAATAGTAATAAAAATAATAATATAATATAATATCCTTACTGACATGCCAAGGTGAGTAACGTAAAAGAACTTTAAACAACTCTAAGAGCCTTTTTACATGTTTACCGACTTAGGGGAAGGTTTACCAACCTTATTTGTACAATTTGCTGCTCAGGGCCATTAGTTTGGCGAAACTTGACTGGCTGAAGTATGCGCAGGAGTCTTTCGGCCCCTGTGGCTTCTTAAGTCTTGACATTAATTACATTAAACAAACTTGTAATGTTGCGTTAGTCCTTTTTAACCCTTTTCCTGGGCACGCACCTCGTGTCAGCCACACTTCACGGTGTGGGGGGGCGGGGCATATTAACGCCTAGTCGGGGTTTGCATAATTAAAACTACAAGATTTCAGCCCCTTGAAATAGGGGAAATATTTTCCCACTTTGTTTACCCTAAGGCCGCATTTTCATGCACTAAAGCCAGATTTATTTAGGTGTGTGTGTGTATCAGGGTTGTCCCACGTTTCCTGCTGATTTGCAGTACGTCAACAGCATCGCGGGGAAGTACGTGCTGTAATTGGAATTCAGTTTGATTTGGCAATAATTTGTTATGGCTACATTACAATGCAATTGCTTTATTCGATGAATTTCAAATGCATTCGATGCACTTCCATTTGCAGAAAATTATGCAAATGAATTTTGGGCATGAGACTTGATTGCTTAAGTTTTCAATGGAATTTTGTCAGCAGTAGAGACTTGTTTGAAATGAGAAAAAGTGCAGACGTGAGCTGGGAAGTCTGCAGTAAATTTGGAATATTAATTAGAATATATCTGGTTCAAAAATCAAGTTTCCAATTTGTTGCTCACATTCTTCACTTGTTAGTTATGTTTCTAACCTGTCGGAAATGCTAAACAGATCGAAACGCCCTTTTCTCATATGCATGGAAAATATATACAATACATACATATTTTACTTTCTGCACGCATAGACAGAAACATGACGTATACGACCCGTATACGCCAACGCCCACTACTCTCCCGTTATTAGCATATTCCCAACATGCTGTGCTAATTAATGATGCAGAAATGTCAAGAAAAAAAGTCGAGAGTGAAGACCAGAGCCAGAGCCAGAATCTGTGCCAGTTTTAGCCATTGATTATGCATATGTCGCGCATCCGACGGAGGGAAACACACAGCGGGACACTGAGCTTGGTTTACTCGGGATTCTTTCTTATCGTTTGCTTGTATCGTGACGCTGCGCTTTATCTGATTTACTTGACGGATGTATGTGAGCATATTCCGGTTATATTGAGTAATTTATTCATGCCAGAAACGTGCGCAGCTACACGAAGTGCCAAGCAGAAGCCAAAACTAAGGCGGGCACTCAGCTGTTGTTTTTGCACATATCGCACACTTATTTCAAAATTGACTGCGTGTGTGCGTGTGTGTGTGGGTGGGAATAGTTTTTAGCTCACACACGTTGGTGCTTGAAAAGCGATAAGCAAGTCGAAGGATGAGCACGAAATTCCCCAATCACGTTCAGTTTGATTCTGCCATGAAAACTCCTTTCACAGTCGCACACAGATGGAGGGAGCGGAAGGAGATTAATCAGATATTTGATTTGCCTCGACTGTTTGCAATTTGATTACGCGCCAATCAAACATTGCGTGTTTTCATTTTCCGCAAATCACAAATGATTAGTTTTGATGCCGAGCTAATTAAACGATGATTATTTCCATCGCTGGGGTGTCCACGCCAAAAAGTCAAACTAATTTGAGCGCTTTGGGTAAACAAAATGCGAATCATGATAGCAGATATGCGAATCGTTTGATGCTCTCTCATATATTAACTTTGCTTTACTTTTACTTTCATCTTTATTAACTGCTCTTTGCTTTAACTTTTGCTGTAAACTCGATATGGCGACTCCCTTTTGTTGCCTTAATCCCATAAACCAATTTGGTATTGTCAATTTAATAAATCCTTTTGTGAAGTGCATCGGATATTTATGAGCAAAGTTTTCGCTCTGTTTGCACATCGGTAGAAGAGGGAAGCATGTACAGTGAATTCTCTCTATGGCAGACAGAGAAAAATTCATCATTATTGAAGATTAGGAGGACACGCAAGTGGAGCCTTTACTGTGGCGAAGGTGAAAGAAACTTAGAGAAACCGTGAGGGAGCATCAATATTTACGAGGCTTGCAAATCATTGGGTGGGTAATGTTCCGTAAATCCTAAGTTATTAAAACACTTTTGCTTTAGTTGGAAAATTGCTAAATTAATTAAGTTGCATCGCTTACAAGATATAAAATTGTTGTTTAACTCAAGTCAACAATCTATAAATTTCATTAATTTCATTCTTCAAACTGCAAAGTTTCAAGTGAGAAAAACTTATTAATGGGATTGCATAATATAGTTTACTTATTTATATATTTATGTCTTATAAGAAGGTTTTATTGCTAACCATTGATATGTTTATTGCGTGCTTAACTTACGCTATTTCATACACGCATAAGTCGCACCTGGTATTCATCCCACTTCATCACTAATACGCAGCGTATACCAGTGACGTTCGCAAATAGAAGTGTGCATCCATTACTTCCAGTCTTTTTATAGTACATTTATCCTAGCTGACTTATCTTACGACCCTGCGGATAAACAAACACACACGAAGCCATTTCTAAGCTAGCAGCTGATGCTGTGAGTCCCTTAGATTGAAGAGCAGAAGCTCAAGCACAGCGGGCATTTTAGACTTTCATCCATTGTCGAAGGAAGAGAATAGTTATGAGTCGCAGAGTGAAGCAGGAATAATGCTGATAGAAATATGAAGTGAATTCTACAGATTTAAACAAAAGTATAAATAAACATTTACTACTGATATATATATCAGTTCATTTACATCATTTCCTTTAATGAAATGTTTGCCCCAATTAGAGAATCGGAAACCTGATTGCAGACTGCAGACACAACAATTGTTTGGCCGGTTCAGTGTGTCTGGCCTTAGTCAAGGAGAATTTGCTTTGGGCACGATTTATGTGGAACATTTTGCTGCTGAACCATTTAACAGCTGCTTTCGCATCTTGGCCATTGTCTCGCCTCTCGCTGGACGAGGCGCAAACGAATCGCTGTAAACACTTGGGGCGACATTTCACTGTTGTTCCAAGTGATTTCTGTTGGTTTGCCTTAAGTTTTACTACTCAGAGCTTCGCTGACTCCGCCCATTTGGCTCGCGGCACGCAGACAATGGTTAAACGTTCCGCTTTGTCCTGTGCCTGTTCCTGTCTGTGTTTCTTTTGTGTCTCAGCTTTCACGACGTGGCTGCAATTCTTAATTCATCTGTTGCAAAGTGGCAGCGAGCAGCGTGTCAAGCTGTAGACAGTGGCTGCAGTAACTGGGAAGTCTGCCAACAAGACACTTGGTTGATTTTCTCCTTTACCAAAGTAGTCTTAATAATTATAAGGTATTTTATTCGAAAATCAAAACCCGCCTACATTGTAAAGTTCCTTCTTTTGTCTTTGCTCAATTCTGCCTGCAGTTCTCTTCCCATTTGAAGAGTCATTGTTTTCCTTCTCGTAAGTCCAAAAGCTTTTGAGAATTATTATAATGGTCATATTGTTTTGGTTGTCATCATCCTCGACGCGCATTTGAAAGCCAAACAGGGCGGAAGCAATGAGAAAGCCAATGAGAAGTGCCAATTTGCGAAATAAAGAAAAATCGTTTTAATTTTGCCGAGGCCTTTCCTGCATTAACTTTGCTCCCATGACAGCTACGCAGCTTTCGGGGCGTGTCCCTTATTTAATGGGTGTCAATAAAAATGTCAGACTGAACCTTGACACAAGGATAAGGTTATTAGGGATCAAGGTATCAGTTATTGATGCCGTTATCAATCTCAAATTGGAAATTCGCTGGGCAATGCCAAGCTCCCCCTGGGCGGTGAATAATGTCTGATTCAATTTGTATGCCGAGCGAAGGCTGTTCATGAATATAAATGAGTACAAGGGTTGATGTACGCATGAGTGCGTTGCATAGGGGAAAGTATTGTTATGCGATTTGCAAATGTTCTTTGCACTCAACAAATTCAGTTAAATTCAGACTATATATAAGATGTATTCCCACGCCTGAATATTGAGTCATATAATAGAAAATAACTGATATGCTGAGTTACTTATACAGTTCAATTATCTTCATAAGCAACATGCAACATGTTCTCTTGAGGCGCCCCCTATGGTGACCTATAATGACATGTGATAAGCAAAACTCATTTGTTTCCTCGTTGTTATGACGGCAAATTCAAAATGTTTGCCCAGTTTTCCGCATTTTCCCATTACTCATTTTAAAGTTGCCTCGAGCATTTTGCTTAAGTGCACTTTGGTGTTGTATGAAAATTGTTTCTTGGATGTTGCAAACGTCGCGAAATTGTCGAGTGGCAACACGGAGGCTGAGGCTTCACATGGGAAACATTTTGTAATTTGACGAAAATTAACTTAATTTTTTTTGTTTTTAAAAGCCCTCCAGCTGTTTTCTTTATGTATTAGTTATAAGTGAGTCTTTAATATATCACTTGAAGAGCTTGTAATCAAACAATTCAGCTTATCTATTGTATAATATCTTGTCTTAGTCTAGTTTCTTGAGTTTGTTAGTGAATAGATCGAGCAGCAAGTAGTAACGATTGCGCATTTCGCTCATGACCAACTGCAGGCTAAGGTATTCCTTCTCATCAAGCTCGACAACAGCGCGACGATAGTCGTCTATATTGGGGTGCTCGACCAATTTTGATATAATCTTAGCGCGAGACAGGAAGTACTGCGAGATCTGATCTAGGTAAGCAACAGCTTCCGCTTCGATAGCCTGAACTTCAACTCGGGTCTTCTTGAGGGAGACATAAACATTAGTGCCTTTCTCGATAATCTTAAGCTTGCTGCAAATCCATGTTTTTAACAGATTAGAGTCTTTGATAAGATTGACAATTTTCGGCTTAACCAACTCAATCATCTCACACAGCGCTTTGTTACAGGGTACAATACCAACGGGTATTGCGCCTTCGATGGTTTTCTCTTTGATAATCGAAATATTGAGATCCTGATGTACCTCATTGACATCGAGCTCATTGAACATGGGAGTTGCGAGCAGCTCAGTCAGTGCAAAGATATTCTCAACCAAAGCTTCACTGATCTTCACTTTCGGGAGCAGCAAGTGCTTCTGCTCCTGTTCCTTGCAATCGATGATATCCTGCATTGTTCATACAAACTTAATTCTTGGCTGCTTTCTAATAAATTTAATTCGCTCTCTGTTACTCTTTCTTTCTACAGAAAACAGGTTAATGAAAATTTCTAAAAAATTTAATTCGCTCTCTCTTACTCTTTCTTTCTACAGCAAACAGGTTAATGAAAATTGTACAAATTTGCAAAGTAAATTGAAAATTTCCGATTCAGGTTTTGATTTTTTCAACGATAGAGTGAATTTAAACTAGTATACTTCAGTTCAGCTCGTTAACAGGCAGCTCACTTTGATATTTTCCATTCCCAAGGCACCTATAAATATTTGAGCACATGCCATCTGCAGTATATTTCGGAACCATACGCACAAGACTTTGGTGGGACACCAGCAACAGTTTTTGACAAAGTTTGCGAAGTCAGTTAATGCAGTTGGTGCAGCGGTTGCACTCCATCCCTCCCCCTTTCCACCCCTCTGTTAACCAAGTCTGTTCAAACAAAACTGAGACCGAGTAGAAACTTCGGCCAATTTGAGAAATATTTTCAAATTTTCCATGCTAATGAATGGTGTAAGCCCTTCCTAACTGGCTACGGAGAGTGCCAGATGCGTGTTGCGATGACTCTCCAACGATTTGAGTCGCTTGCATGTTCACGCACAGAGGGACAGAGGAACAGGGTAAAGGAGGAATGGATGGTGGCAGCAGAGATTAGGAAAATTAATTGCATGTCGAACTTTCAGTGGCAGCCTTCGTTCAACATCGTTCAGCATGGTTCGACAAGAGCTGAGAAGTTACGCATCCGACACTGACACTGACCATGATGGCAGCGGACGGTGTCAGGCGGGAAAGGGACTGCAGCTGCGGCAGCAAATTTCATACTTAATTTGGAAATTGAAAGCTTTTACCCTCCAGATGACCGCAGCCACATCGGGCCCGTCTAGTAAGTTTGTCTTACATGGAGAGGGTAATGATATAAGGACTGGTCCAGAGCGACACATTTTAAGAAGTATCCAGGAAAAGGACTACTTACAGTACAGGTATTTATAAAGTACATACACGATTGCAGCAAATAATGCCAGTAATACCTAACTGAAATCGCCATAAAGCCAGTCATATTTCAATTTTTATGCATCCGCCGTAAGCCAAAAATGACTTTTTGATTATGACTAAAGGTTCGGAATGACCTGACACCGAAAGGCCGCCAAGAGTAGAAAACTATTCCAAATGGTTGAAAATGCGCAAAACCGAAGGAAATAAATCATTTTGTTGCAACTGTTCGGGATTTGTTCGCTTAGTGATGGTGGCGTGAAATAAATGTGAAAAAGAGCGTCAATAAAATATTTGAATGTGAAAAATCGATGGCAAAAGCAAAAGGATTATCGAGAGGAAACAGGAGACAACGTAGCAACGCATTTTGTTGTCAGCAGACATGTTTTTGCCAGGTCTGTCAGTCTATATATTTATGTATGCTTCCTTCTATGTTTTCTTTTAGCACCTCTTACAGTTTTCTTTATGTGCTTTAAACAATAAACAGAGCATTCCTGACCCAATTTAACATGCTTGTAAAAGACAATAGAATTGTTCTATTAAACACGTACAAAACGAAAGATACTAAAACTCGAATTCAACCCACACAAAACAATAAAAATTGAATTTTTATGGCATTTGGGCCAGGCAACCGCAAGAGCCATTAAATATTAATGATAAGGGAACAAGGACAAATAGTGAAATCTCCTTTCAACGGAATCAAAGCAATTAAAGAAGCTTGTAAATCCCAAGACGACAGTAAAAATTTATTCAATTGAAGTAGCAACTTTAACTGGAATGCAATTTGAAATTTAAAACATGGCAAAGATAGCTGCTTAAATGGAAAGTGCATCTTGTAGTGTATCGTATGCAGCTGAGTGGAATTTACAGCATTTTGTTAATATATTCCTTAATATATTCCTTAATACGAGATACGTATATTTAACATATTTCGATACGTATATTTTACTTTTGAGCATAGGTGCCTTACCAGTAATTCAACTCCTTAGCTAAGCTTTCATTTCAATTCATACGGGATCGATAATTTCCTAACTAAGCAAGTCAACAAATTAAATTATAACCTACGGTATTTTCTATTAATTTGACAGAAACTTTGTTAGTGCCAATCAAACCAACAATAAAAAGTTATATTCCTGTGCAGATCATTTTTCCAAATTGGTTTTGGGCCTGATCATCATTTGCACCGCTTGCATGGTATAGCCCGGGCCCAGCCATTCATCCCAATAGATGCCGTGCTCAGTGTTATCGTAATAGTCATCGTGCTGAGTGTACTGCCCGTTGAGATTGCTGAAAAGGGAAAGAACAGCTGATAAGAAGCAAACACGAACGAAGTGCTTTTGCGTCAGTTTGTTGACGAACCTCTGTCCACAGTTTTTGTACCACCAACCGCCCAAACAAGTCTCGGCGCAGTTTCGGTCGCTCACGTCGTTGTCCCTGTCGTAGGTCGTGAACTTCTGATGCTCATTATCACGCATCGAGTCGCCTGCCGTGCCAGAGTAGGCGCCCAGTTCTCGCAGTGCATATGCCTCGCTTTCGCCAGCGACAACAATATTGTCGTAATGTGCGTACCCGATCTCGTTGTTGAAGTCGGTGAGGTGCACGTAGAACTCATGCGGCCTTGACGTTGTCATGCGATGTAGTTTATCGAGCCCTATGAAGAATTCTCCACTCAGGTTGCCAAAACCCTCTTTGTACTCCAGCCAGTTGCGGTAGAACTTGACGCTGCCGTCAATGCGACGCTGTATGACAGTCCAACCGGGACCAGCCAAACGAGAGTCGCACAGAACTGGAAAGGCTTCTGCCTCGTCTACCTTTATGGGATGAATTGCATCGGATTCTGAAGACTCTCCAAACGGAACGCAGCTGTTGGCTTCGATCTCTGATCTCGAATCTGATGTTAGGTCCTCAAGGTTCTTAAACCTTTCGCCAATGTCTTTCAACTGTTCTAACTTTTGAATAATCTCGGACTTGACTTTGTTATCCTCTTGCAGTAGTCCTATCTGCTTGGATTGCTCGTTTATGATTGATTCTTTGTCTTTCAGTGTAATGTCCAACTGCTCAATCAGCTCTGATTTAACTTTTACATCCTCCTGCAGTAATTCGATCTGTCTGGATTGTTCGTTGATGAGTGTCGTATAGGAGATAATCGTCTCGAGTCCCTCCTGTATCTGTTGCTCCTTCTGTTCCAATTTGATGGCGTCTGCAGCTTCTTTCCCTTGCAGATTACTAATTTGCTCGGAATAAATCTTGTTAAGCACTTCGAAGGCAGCATTCTGCTCGCGGCACTTCAGCAACTCATCGTTTAACTGAGTCTTTAGATCTTTTTTGCCCGCACTATTCTCCTTCATTATTGCTTCTTTGATCTTTGTTTTGTATAATGATTGCAACTTTTCGATGTCATTGTAGGAGTTTTTTATCTGGTTTTGTATTCGAAATATTTCCAGCAAGTTTGCGTTTGCTGCGTAAATGCAATATGTAACTAGTGTAAGAATAACGAATGATTTTGTCATTTCGGAAGCTATTCTCTCTCGTATGTGACAACCGATGTTCAGCTTGCGCGACACAGAACTAAATACGCTGCCGCAATGTGGGACAAAATAAATGAACTCATTACAATTCCCTTCTGTGAGGGTTACTTGAATATCACATAGAATATGTAACAGTTTAAGAGAGGCTTACACAAAATAAGAACGACTAGTATGTTATTATTAGGAAACTCTTTGTATTTGACTCTTTATCATGTTAATGTTACTCCTACATAAATATACCAGTTGAAACACATTCAAAATTAGAATACCATATATGTTAGAGTATACGACTTTCGTCTTAGTTTATTTTCCCTATGGTGTTCCATCTGTTTTATTTGTATGTGCACATATATTTGTAGCTGTGATTGTACATGCCTTTACTGCAGATAAGCACATAGGGAACGAGAGTGCTCTCGGCTCTCTAGCACACTTTCACAGACTCTCAAGTTCAAATGTCGCGTGCTATCAGTGACCACTTAAAATATTTGTTAAAGTTAATTAGACTATAATTTAATCGATTTAATTTTTTATTAATTGATGAATTGACCAAATCTTAAAAGAAACATTTCTCAATGCCCTTAATACATTTCATGGTGCAACACGCCTCGGGAATAAGGCACTTCTCGCCAATCGATTTGCAATTGTTCCATAAGATGGCCTTATAATTCTGCCAGAAATAAGATTATTGCTTTAAATTTTACATATTAAAATCGTTTAACTGTGCAAACCTTAGTCAAATACAATGTCTTCGGCATCATTTCAATCTTTTTGGGTTCTGTACTTGTTTGGTTTTCCTCCGTGCCGTTTCCGATCGCAAGACCTATGAGGATAATAACCAAAGACAAAAGCCTCGAACTTGTTTTCATCTTAGTCTCTAACTGACTGCAACTCAACGGGACAGCAGCGACTTTTATGTAGAGCGCGAATTTGTTACTAGAGAGAACTGTGTCAAGAATTGGTTGTTCAATAAACAAATGGACAAGTGTTTTTGTTGGGAATGTCACGCAGTGATGTAGAAAACTTTCACACTCCGATGATGGTAGAACAAGCAGGTTCTCAACAGCTGTTTTAATCAAGGGAGAATTAAGTTTTGAACAAAATATTTTTAAACAATGACTTATCAATAATATTTCAATTAGTAATTAAAGTTTCTATGTTACGAAATTTCTTATCGCTATTTGCTTTTGTGTTCTGCTGCACTACGAAAGTGCATTCATCAGATGGGTGTATGTATGTGAAAGTCGCTCTACGTGTTCTTATATTTCTGTGTGTGTGAATAACCATTCTTTTGAGTTTTCTGCCCCTTTGTGTGCTTGTCCATTGTGCACGGCAAGCTGAGAGTGGCCCCCTTCTGGCCAGAATTTTCAACGCACTTTTTCGGTCAATCAGGCTACCAGCCTGCAGCCAGCGTTGAGTGAGGATGCAATGCAGCTGTTCCATTGTACAGCGCCACTTGCGGTCCTTTTGCAGGACACACACATTCCTTATAAGCCCTGAAACCTGGCAATTGCCGAGAACAGGCTGCAGGAACAACATTTTGTTTTTCAGTCTGTCATTTGACTGTCCCATTCGGTACAGTAGTTCCAATTAGCACTGCTTATGCTGCAGGATAGCAATCAGTCGATGGGCCTGCAAGCAGCTTTGATTCACTCAACACAGGAAGTGCTACAGCAGAAGTCAAATAAGGTTCATAATTGATTTAAAAATATCTTATTTCGAGATTGAAATAAATAAAAAAGTTAACATACAGAAATCTTTCTTTAATCTTGAATCTTTTCTTTTAATTTTGAATATTTAACTAGGAAAATTCTAAAAGTAAAAGCTAAGGAAATCGGCGCTGCCTTCAGCTGCCACTCAGCTGAATGCTCAAATATGTATTGCCATTTCCGGCACCAAAGCGTTTCTGGTCCAGCAAATTGTTAAATTAATTGCTTAGCTAACCAACTCGTCCAGGGAATGAACGAAGTGGTTCCCAGTGTGGCGTTTCCTGTTTCCGGTCTCCCTACAGAAAAGTCAGAATTCAATAAACTTAGAATTTTAATGTGCGGCACAATAGAAAATGAGTAATAAACAGTCTAGAACTGTGCACTGATTTCGAAAATAAAAGAGATCTTTAAAAATAAGGAACATGAAGTCTCATTATCCACTTATATAATATAATTGTTGGCAGTAATTCTCTTTATCACACAGCTTTGCACCGTAATACGATATTGACCTTTGTAAATCTGACCTATCAGTCATATAACCGCTGTCAGCGGCTGTAATTTATTTGCGGATTTGCGGTTTGATTGAACTTTGTTTAATTTATTAAACAGTTCATTGCGCGCTCTTCGCGCCATATCCATCAAGTTAATGCAAGGGCTGAAAAATGGTGGTTGTCAGTTGATTAATAGCTCCCATCGAGTGGGAGGCACATCAACATAGAGAACTTGGTATGTTTGTGGATTGGAAAGCGTTACTTTTATTATAAAACCATAATCCTGGAACTGTAGCATATATACAAATTAATCTGCATAAGTATTGAATTAAAATTAATAATATGAATATCCTTTACCATTCACGTTTCAATTTTAGACCATTAAACAGTGTTTAAGTTTACATCACCATAGGGTATCTTATAGTTAAACCTTTAGGTATAATATAAAACATGTTTTTGATTTCCGAGGTAGCACTTAATTTTGGAGGTCGAGAAAAACAAACTGGGCCAGTTTGGCAAGTCAACGCATATAAGTAATTGAACTTCTATGTATATCGTCAAATTCATTTAAAATATTTAAAGTGCACAACAACAACAAGAACAACAGTAGTGCAATGAAAACAATAAACAAGGCCTGCAGTTGGTCAATACAATGTTCATCTCTGCGTCACTAATAAAGTGGATTAGACGTCACAATGTGCTGCGTAGCAGCAGGAGAAAGAGGAACCTCGATAGCAGTTTTGACAGTTGAAAAGAGCAAATAAATAAAATGTTCCAATTAAACAAGAGTTTCTAATAAACGAACTTTGTCATATTTAGTCTATAAAAGCTCGAAAACGCGAAGTTGAAAGTAAAGTAATCATCCATTCTGTCCGTTCTGTTCAATTGGAATTGCAAAGCGGAAGAATGTTACAAAGCGGAAATGGCTAATGTGATTCGCCTTTTGTGAAAGGGAAATGGGCTACCAATGAAATTTCATGGCAAGAGAAAGCGGAGATTGAGACAAAGCGCCATGGGAATGGCAGATGATAATCAGGAAAAGTTTAACCAGGAAACAATTAATAAGCGAAAAAACTCAAAGTCAGTGCTGTAAAAGGCGAAAAGCAAAGAGAGGAGAAGTAAATTGAAAGAGAAGGGAAGAGAGTGAGGGGTATCCACTTGTATTCAAATTGTGCCAGCATTATAAATGAACAACAAGCTGCGCTGCTACATAATTAATTCAGCCTAAGCCAAGCTCACTTGTTCTCTGAACTGAAACTACAATTACATGCGAGAGACTTTAGTGCAATAGACCGTTTCCGTCAGCTGCTCCCTTTTCTTGGCGGAGGTGGAGACGACGATGCATGTTTGTAAATTTATAAACAGATCCCCGCAACCTTCGCCTGCTTCCAGCTATCGAAAGTTCTGTGTGGAAAACTTATTTATGGCATGCACAGCAAGCTTCGAGAAGAGCCAAGTTATTAATTTTTCCTCAATGCTGCCACAATACCAACACGTAAATCTGGCAGCAGCTGACAGCTTCCTCCGAATTTGCCTCCTTTCGCATAGTTCAAAACTTGAGCACAAAATAGTGAAATATTAATGCTAATAGCTGCTGCGAGGCATTCGCTGAGTGTGCCCTCTTGGCTCCTGGCCTTAAGCTTGTGTGGCACGAAAATCGACATCCAAGATGGATGTGCCCCCAAATACAATGTAACCGTTGCATGAAACTTTGGCTATTTTTCAAATTCTGCTTGACAAACCGCTGTAATGAACGGGAAACAGAAAATAGCAAAGAAACGAGGGACTCAGCTAATTCTATGAGTGATTTTAAAAAGGTCCAATCTGCCTAACTAACTAATTTATATTTTAATAGCAACTCTCTCCAAAAGCAGATCAACCGATACTCTTATATTTCCAGTTATTTTAAAGGCCGTTTTCCATTCCCTTGTTGAAAAGCACTTCGTTAGTTGGCTTTTGTAAAGTTTACCCAGCACATTAATGTCGCTATAATTTAAATAAACCGTTCCATTTATTTTTTTTGTGCCACGAAGCACTGCAAAAACCAACAAAATTTGCATGCAAGAGAGAGGGAGAGAAATGGAGAGAGAGAGAGACAGGAAAGAGCAAAGCGAAAAATACAATTAAAAGTTAATTAATTCAATTCAGGCCACAATGATGTTAGCTTCAATATAATTTCTTTTACTTTTTTCCCAGAGTCAATTGATTTTCAACAGTGTAGAAAAGGGAAAATACTTGTACTCTCCACTCGATTTACATATTCGTTAACCGATAAGCAAACCGATTTGTTACTTACTGCTGCCAATTAAGAATAAGCAAAACAAATCATTATTTAGAGCAAAATTGTATCTTAAATTTAGAAGTTGAACTAATGAATCCATTGGCCATAAATTATAGTTAATGAATCACGAGTCTACATCGGCCCGAAGCTAGCCCCAAAGGTCAATCAAAATGCCATTAAATGATGTCGAGTTAATTTTCCATTCACACGACGCGGCCACACGACATAAATTTCCCGCAGGCGCACATCAATCATAAAGATAGACAGATAGTTAGATAGCTAAATAGAATGATGTGTGCATTAGTGTCCCCAGGCAATTATCTTGGTGCGGTTTTGCTATAGTCTATAGAAGCAAACTGCATATCATATTAAACTGTATATAATCCTTTATTTCTTCCTATTGGCTTGCTTTGCCTGCATTTAGTCAATGGTTTCAATTAATTCCCGCATTCAAGAGCTTGACATGAACATACAATACCAGTTGGAATGCTTGCTATTCGCTGGGCAGGGCTAGTTACCATCTCATTTGTCAATCGCTGCCAGCAGGAGGATAAGAGGATGAGTTACGCGACATGTTGGAGAATACTATTGCCTTTGTTATGTGTGTGTGTGTGTGTGTGTGTGTGTTTGCTGACTAAATGGCGCACACATTAATCATATTCCCAATGCAAATCATGAAATCTGGCCATGATATTTGTATTGTTTTCCATATTTCTAATGATCTAGAGCTCCGTACTTAAACAGTCAACAGGCCAGCAGCTAGTGATTCGAACATACTTTAGTATTATATCAGTTTCATTGTAGAACGAGCATAACACTCACATCAGAGAAAAAACAATACATTTTTTTTTACAATATTTTCATAAAATGGCAGGCAATATTAATCAAATTAAAGTTGTGGATTTTGTACGAAGCACCATGGGACCAGTGCCGATGGAAACCTTATTGAAACAGTTTGGGACTGGGCGACGCAATGATGTCAATCTCAAGCGGCAGTTGAACCAAGCCTTGCGATCGGCATTGAAGTCGGGTCAATTGCAACAGTGCAACAACTATTATTTTTCTTCATCACTGGACGAGGATTTGAGGGATTGGATTGATCTCACTACTATGGAGAATAGGCCCCTTGATGACGAAAGTAGTGATGCTGCTTCGTTTTCCAGCTGCGAGTCCAGCGAAAACACCAGGGCCGAAGAAAGTGTCGAGCAGATGGGAATGATGCTTTGTTCAAACGAGGGTTCTAAGACTACCAGCACCTATGATTCCACTCAATCGATCCTTGAATGAAAAGCTGTTCATCGCAAGCAGCTTAAAAGTTAAATTTTATAATTTCAAATACTATATAATGCACAATTATAAAGACTTTATACATCGAGAACCTCCATTTAAGCAGTTGACTAACTATCAAAAGGTCTTATCACAAATGTATCAAGCCAAGAAAAGAACTTTGAGTTTGTTGCACTCTTTTTACGACTCTTTGTCTCAAGTAGTGAACTCAATGTACTTTTTTATATCTGAGCGATTGCTGCGGCGAACTTAAAGGGAATCTGCAGAGATTTAACGATTACTGTTGACCAGAGTTGATGGCGGAGCAATAAATTGGGCGCTTGTTTGCCCCTTAATCATACGCCCATTTCGATTTTTGGGAAAGGAAGCTACGAGTCTCAAGTGGCCCCAAAGGGATAATAACCCGGGCCTGGCCTGGCCTATTGCTGGTGATTTACTTGCTCGATTATTACGCCGTGTGAGTGTGTAAGTCAGTCATTTCTGGCCAACCACGTGGCGTATGATTAATATGAATCGTTTGACCTTACCGTTGCTTTGTTGTCACACTATGGCATCATAAACAGCAGTTTCTTGTAGTCTGCATGTTAAAATCTGTTAAACTTACCCAACCCTGGCTACTGAACATAACTGACGTTTGATTTGCACACGAACGTGACGCTGACATCGCCAGACATTCTGTGTACGTACTCCAATACCAGGAGCTTGTTAGCTGTGCAGCGTCTGCCCGTGCATGATGCTTGCATGATGGATGCATGTGCATTCCAGCGGCCAGCACAGTCTTTAGTCTATCATCTTCTCTCTCTGTCAACCGCGTCACGAGCACCGCACAGAACGTGACAGTTGTCGCGGTTCTACTGGGACACAGCACTCCAGGTGAGGCAGGTTAGTCTTTCTGCAAGCATCACGCGGTCAATAGAATGAACGTGAAGATGCATGCAACTCTGACGAATGATTTGTGCAGTTAACTCAACTGTGATTGCAACTAGAAAGCATTACAAAAAAGACATAACTTAGGTATGAATTGAATCGATAAATCACAACTGCTGAACTAATTAATGAGACCGAGGAATGCAAAAGATAAGGATTAAGTGAAAATAATAAAGGATATATTGATTTCACATTGAATGTATGTTACTTGATGACTGTTAATGATGCCAACAGTTATCCGCACCCAAATACCAATAGTAATTATTAAAACTGGAAATCTTTTTATGGATTTGTTAAATTTGAAATTATTTTTGTAAGGCAAACAATACATGATTTTATTTTTTTATTCTCTTACTCTTTGCTGACCTTTGCTCGTTTAATGTCTTTGGATTATCTTTTATTCATATTTACATCCACAATTTTTTTGTGGTTTTTATATGCATCACAAATTGCACAATGGATGCAACTCCAACTTGAAAATAAAAGCGAAACGCAAACGGAATTCCATAAATTCGCATAACTATTCACACGCAGTGGCAACTGTGGGGCAACGCTGCATTTTTAAGGATTTCTCTACTGTTGCAGTTCTGAAATATTTATTATTGGCGACACAGACACAGAGAGACTTTTAAAGCTAACTTTCTTCCCAATGAAATTAAAATTTTATTCGTAATATGCTTTAAAACCATAACAAATCTTAAACTTCGGTTTGGTGTCTGGATCGAACTGACTTTTTTTGAGCAAACATACTTCAAAAAGTAACGATTCCTAACGCAGAAATGTATTTGAATTCAATGGCAAGCAAATCTTGAGCTGTGGAAAGTCACGATGAGTATCCACTTGGGAAAATCGATTTTATGTTTATTTACATGTTCTCGATTCCAGGTGGGCTGATAAATTGAAAGTATGTGTGGGAGAAGCAGAGAACGCATGTATACATATGTATGCAGATGTGTATGCGCTGTTGTAGGTCACAGAGTAATCCGGGATTTGTATCAGTGTCAGCATGAGTACACAGGTTTCCAATTTATACGCACATTTTTATGACACTCGCTTTGAATTAATGATGTTTATCCCTCAGGAGGGAAGAGCACAAATATCAGGCTCGTGTGTGTGTTGAGCTAACAATATATATATATCAATCTACTATAGGAAACTGCAATTAATAACTGTTCATTATGATTTTGTTTTTATCATCCTATGCACTTGGTTCTTTGTACTGTTCGGTGAAGTAAAGGTTAGAAAAATTATTGATATATTGGTCACATTGGTACCGCTGTTAACAATAACACTGATTGCAGTTACCATTGCCAGAAGTGGAATTGCAAGATTACAAAACTGTTCCTGGTACCTAAAAAAACTCGAAGTTTTTTCTTTTGGTTAAACAGCTGTGGGAATGAGGTGAAGATTTGCGATAACACACACTTTTTTCACATGCACTTCTGTGGCTTATAAAAGCAGCAACCAATTCAAATTGCTGTCAGTTCAATTGTATCAGAGCAACTAAAATCTGTGAGTACTATATATATTTTTAATTGAAAATTACAGAAAGGCATATTATGTTCATAAAAGACCAGAACATTTAACTTAATAAATCTCTTGCATAAACTAAACCTATTGTTTTTTCTGGGACCAGAATTGGATTTTATTTCAATGTAAGAAGAAAACTTAAACTCAAAGAGAGTTTATTTGGCTCTTCAAAATTAAACAAAAATGAAATGACGATTTAAGAAAAGTAACGCAGCTTGAACTTATTTGCACTTGGAAAGGGTAGGATGTCGACTGTGGTCTTGGCAGAGCTGTCATAGGAAATGCAAAGACAAAAATTTCAGAGATAAGTCAAAGACATGTCAACTACAGCACAGGAACGTGAGGTAAGAGCAAAAAACAAAGCGAGTAAAAATCCCTTCATATGGTGAACCTCATCCGTTGCCATAGCTAAATATCGCAATGGATTGTTGAGCTTTTGGAAGATAAGGAGTGATAAAGTGGGTGCCCTTTCTACATGGCTTGAAACTACAGAATTTAGTTTTTGAATTTATTTAATAAAATTTATACTTCAATAATAAATCTGTGCTGCAACTCATTCGAAATACTGTGAATATATATCACGTATACGCAAAGGTGGCTCGTAATTTTGTACGTGTGATGCATTGAATTCTTTTGCTTGAGCTTTATCTGCACTGATTTAATGATTGCTATCAGCGCGGGTTTATAGCCGGGCAGTAAATCAGTAAGTTGACTGCCCACAAGGGTATTGCCTTATGAGACGCAAGTGGTCTCAATGTGATTATGATCCTAAAGTTTACGTGCGTTAGACTATTCCTGTGTGACTGCATGATTAAGTGAATACTCTTCAAATCAATCATAAAACGCTGCTACTCAAATCACGTCCTATTTCATATAACTATAGTGAGAGAATTGCGCTGTCAATATCTTAGTAAAGTTTAATCCTTACTATAACTCTGAAACCATAAATTTGGAGACACAAACATAAATGGAATGATACAGCGAGGGTAGGGCTCACGTATAAATTCACAAATAATTTGGCTAAAATAAATTTAAATCGAGCGGAAATCCGCCTGTGCAAAATACATTTCATGAATACAAAGTTTTTCTTATAAATAATTTAACACCAATTTAATTTCACCCGAGAAAGACCTTTAATGAATTTCCGATTTATTTTTAGAAGTATTTTATTAGGTATTTAAAAACCCTTTCTTGCGACACTTAAAAGGGTTATAATCACAGTTTAAATATCTCCCTTGTAACTTCGTATCGTAGATCCCAAAACGTTACTTGAAAACAATACTATGGACACAATGATGCTGCTCACAGTTCAACAACAACATCAACAGCAGCAACAATGAACCCAGTCTAGTCTTCATTAAGGAAGCTTTCAATTAGTTAATGGATTCCTTATTTTTTATTTCACGCCTTTTGCGGGCAACTTTTTTCTCGCCAGCTGTGAAAATTCCTTTCACGCTTTCATCTTATTCAACTTCTGCTTTATTCAATGTTTTTTCGTCTATATATTATACATAAAATGGTAAAAAGGTTCTGCATTTATTTCGGTTTTTTGTGTGCACAATGGAATCCGCAGACGAAGAAAGGACTGCGAAAAAGTGTTGTTAAAAATAAGAAACGGGAAATGCAACTGCATTAATTCAGAGAAACATGGTTCGCCACCAACGGCATTTTAAATTATGTAATATTCGAGATTGTTAATTCATGGTTTGCTTTTGGGGTGAAAGAAACCGATGAAACTTAAGTATAACAAGGAAAAATGTCTATGCATTTATGTTTCATATCATTGTTACAGACAAACCCACAGTTTATATGCATCGATTGCGATGAGTCAATTGGCCAGTGACATATTGGCAACAAGCACAGGAAATCGGCTAAAATGAGCAGCCTAATAAGCTTCCCAAATTGTCTATAGATAGTGTCAGCATCATTATTATCCTCGGCAGCGATGGCTGAACGAGCAAGAGGAATGTCTGCTGCACAAGTAAACTTGAATGCTGAGCCCAAGGACCGAAGGCAGGACTAGGCTGCGTCTCGTTGACATAACGGGCACTTCCGCTATGAATGCGATGACAACGCTAATGAAGGACTTGCCTCAAGTGCCGCCTCTGGTCAACAACAATAGCAGCGACAGCAACAATTGACTGTGACTTGAGGACGCAGAGGAGTAAACACTACAGACAAACTGAATAATTGGCTTGTTCAGCGCAAGTAAAGCGCAGTGAAGACCTTGTTAAAGATTGAAAAGATATTCTAGTTCACTCATTACATTTTTTAAGTTGCTTAACTGAAATCTTAAAAAAATGAGCAAGTTTAAAGTTCAAAGTATTCTTTAAAGGCAAAGCAAAAAAAGGAGACTAAATTTTTTCTTATTTTCAAACTATGCCAGCTGAAACCCTCTCTGCTTTTCTTCACTTCCTTCTCTGCATCTCGCTGTGCTTCCCTTGCAGTTTGCCGAATGATGCCAAATGACCATGTCGATGAAAACGCCTTCGCCTTTGAGGGCGCAACGAAAGTGACCCTGGCGCCATCTGGTGTTGAGTGCTAGTACCACGCTGCTCCTTCCTCCAGCATCAAGTGCAAAACATGGCAAGCCTGGGGAAATAATATTGCGACTCACACTGTGCTCGAGGGCGTTGGTTCTTTATTTTTTATCACATGATTTTTATTGTCGGCTTCTTGTTGTTTGTTTGCCGCACTGAGAACTTCACTTGTTCGGCAAATACATGTGCGTGTGTGCGCGTGTTTGTGCATGTCTCTGTGTGTGTAGCAGTTTACTTTTACTTCCTCTATCCACTCTCTCTTTACCCTTTATGTGAAAATGTGAATAGAAAGCCTAAAAAGTTGATGAGTTGCTATTTCAAAGGCCTTAATATAGTCGACAAGAAACCAAACTCAAAGGTTTATTTTATTTCCAGTCAATAATGGAAGTAGAATCAATAGAAGCACTGCTGTTTTAGATACTGATATATACACATTTCCCCGTCTCTGATTTGTCTTCTCTTACCCACAGTACAAACTATTAGGAAGTGCTTAACTGTACATTATTTGCTAAAAACATTTACTGCATTAATCCGCAGACTGACGGTTAGAAATAAGGATTAATTCCCACAGCTGCAGTCCATAAGTTTGGCTAGCCCTGCTCCCATTTGATGAGCCTTACATACTTAAGCTTCAATGCAAGCTACAGGGATCACCCTTTTCTCCTCTTGAGCAGCTTGTGCTGGACAGAAAAACAATACAATCCACGAAAACAAGTCGGATAACCACAGGCCAACTTCGGGAGGTGCGCCACGTGTTGTTCTCTTGGTGCATAAAAGTTTTAAATCCTTCTTGGAGCTGTCAGCTCGCCTTGCTTCACCTGCTCGACCAGCAGGTTGATATGTTTTTCATGTGCGCAATGTGCGCAGCACAAAACAGAGAAAGCAGAACGGAGAATGAAAAGAACGCAAGCAGCAACCTTAAAAATGAGGGCATGAGAGATGACACAAATGAACTGGACTCATTTCGGCCACCATCAGGCACTATCGGAGCACTTTTCGTGGGCGAGAGGGGTAGGATAAGTATGACGAGGTCTTTAAAACTTTTTGGGGCACTCCCACTTTAAGTCGATGAGCTTCAAATGTATCTGCTTATATAATTTTTGTAAATCAACAACACTTCTTTGGCTCGAAAACCTTTTTCTCCTTGCACATTGTTTACGTATTTATTTTTCAGTATTAAGTTTTGGAGTCCAGCAAAACAACCTATAAATCATTGCAGCTCAGCGGAGAAAAACCTAAGCTGTCCTCTTGTTCGAAAGTTAATTCGAACTTGATGCACACGTTGGCAAAATGAAATGTAAACAAGTCCAAGAACTGTATCAAATGCAGTTTTCACTATTCGTATTATGGTATTTTCAAAATATGGATATCCATATTAAATCTTTCGAATAGCAGTTATTACTCTTTAAACTCTTTAAGCAATGCACCAGCGAAATCTGTGAGCTCTTTAAGCGAAATGAAGGCGTGTTTTCTTTGCCGCCCCCTCCACGCCTTTTCACTCTGTCTGCCTCAGCCATTGTCAGCTTGCTGCCACAGGCAGACACACTCACAGACTCACTCTCACACTGACACACAGATAAGTAATCCCAGGCAGCAGCGTTGGCTTCACTGCAAATTTATCAAAATGTTGTCTGGGAAAAACAAAGGAATTCCCGCACTGATACTCTAAGTATTCACAACTCATTCGGGTTGAATGAGGTCGAGTTAAATTCGCAATTCTAATCACAATTTACACGACACAGGCCTTCAAGCAGCAGGGGGTCAAGTGATACTCAGCACATTCGCATGAATATTCGGAATACTCGAATTGTCGAATTAATTGCCACCCAGCAAATTGTTAACCAAAGCAGAAATCTCAAGAACCACAAGGCTGAAACCCTCTGAAGAGCAAACAGGTTGGCCGAATGGATATGGGATTTAAATTAAACTAATTCATACACACACATACATACATAGTTAGTCAGTTTGTCTGTCTGTCTGTGTAAGCGTATTTGCTCAAGTGCCGTACAAATTGGGCTCATTAGGCCTACGGGCTCCAACTGCTGCGACTACAACGACTTCGTGACATCTGTGCGTAACGATCGGAATCTGAACAAATACCTGAGCCACTCCCACAACCCAGCAATCGCCCCATTAGTTTAGGGTTCGGTGACGAGGCGACTGTGACTGGGGGAGTGCGATAGCTCCAGATGTCCGGGCTAATTATGCGACATGGCAATGAGAGGACATTTAAGCGACGGCTCTGAATACTAAGGGGCCAGGACAGAATGCCTCAGGCCGATGAAGAAGAAGGAGGAAGTGCAAACCCGACAGCCGCAAACTGTTTACACTTAAACAATGGACACGTTCGAGTCGTTCGCCTTAGTGCTGACGAAACTCGACACAAAAATCAATAGTCTGTCCCGAGAGGAGGTCGAAAAGCAGCTCATATACTGGTTAAATGTGAACAACAGTTCAGCGAGAGCAGAGTGAGAACTGAGAGGAGGATAAAACAAGAGGAAGACAGTCGAGTTAAATAGGTGAGGCGACCAAAGTTGTCGGACAATGCCGAACCACAACTCCCCACGCCAAACTGACCTGACCTAGGTCATAATTGGTATTCAGTTGTTCTTGCATTATACCATCATCCCGACTGAGAAATTCGTTTGCCAGTGAAGAAAAATGGCCCCGATTGTCTTTGTTATCTATCAACCTCCGCCCGACTGTCCTTTTGCCAGACTGAGTTATGATACCGAAACAATTTTGCGGAGAGCAAGACCAAAAAGCTTTCTCTGTTCTGCTCCTTTTGTTCGACTGTCTTCGGGCAGGAAATTTAACACAACTTTGTGGAAAATAATCTATTTGATGGCAAGATTTATTAAATAAAGAAAATACAAATGTCTGCGTCAGGTTGCAGACATGAGAGCAGAAAGATATTTATTGTCTCTTGGCTTTAAATTATCACCAAAGCCTTAAAGCCTTTTTAGCAGATTAGGATTTAAGCAATTAATTTTCTTACATAAGTGGAACAGTTTTGCTTAAACTGTGGCTATTGAGCAGTTCAATTTATGTTTTTATTAGACAGAATAGTTAGAGTATCGGATGGAACCTTCACATTCAAAGAGAGATGGTTGCACTTGAGTGTCGCACATCGCTGGTGGGACAACGGCATAAACAAGTCAGGGAAAGTGGAAACTTTGCTGATGGCTTTTTCAACGGACGACGCGAGCAGATGCAGACTCGAGTTCTGAAATTGCAAATGGCGAATTCTGTTTTTTTTTTCTCCCAAAATACAAGAAACGTGCAAGCAAAACGACTCAACGTCAGCGCGCTGAGATGGACGGGACTTCTTCGCAGTGATTGGAGCTGCATCGCAAGGACGTTGCCCAAGATGAGCGCAGTGCAAAAACATTTTGATAGTTCGATTAAACTGTCACCCTAAAAGAGGAAAGTTACGAGAACTTTTTGAGGAAGGCTTTAAGAAAAATTGAGTTCACTTTGGTCAAACGATTTATGAATGGGAATTCCAAACTTAATAACGATGCGATTCAATCTGAAAACATTTCAAGACTTCTTCATAAAATTTCGAATATTTGTTTGATATTTTTGAGACCTTTCAAGCCTTTAGCCGTTGCTACTTGCGAGTTTGCTCCAAGCAAAAGTGTCGGGGAATGTTTGTGCTATTTTTATGAGTCCACAAACTGTGGAATAATACACACGCCCTCGTGCTGTGCCATGCTGGTCAGTGTTTAGTTGCCTTTATTTGCTTTTATTGTTCCCCATTTCAAGGTCCCCACATGTGGATTATACTGTTATGCTTATGAGTGCAGGAATAGGAGATGGTTGCCCGCGGGGCAGGACAACGTTGTCTTTTGTGTGTGTGCCCCACACACACTCTCGCAGCCAAATGGGCAACTGGCAATTGCAGCCAAGGAAAATGTTAAGTGGTTATTTCATTGAAACTGGTGATATGCGAAAGCTCTGAACGAGGCACTTTGAGGGCACGAACATGGTCGAAAAAGTGTCTGTAAGTGGGGCTAAGTACTTGGCAGTTTAAGCTGCAATGGTATCTTAATTACACACACGCTCCGAGGTCCTCTACATAATCTGCACATGGAATTAAAAATTTTCCAGCATAATGAGCAAATTATAGTTCTTGGGGAATTTCGAAATTTTATTTGAGTTTATTAAAATACTCTCTTACACGTGAATAAAAGTTTGCCTTGCTGTAGGTATAATACCCTTGAAGCTTATGATATAAAAAACTGTGGATTATTTCTAGGCTTTTATTCGATTAACTTCTGTTTTGAGAGCTTGAAGATGTATCTGAACTGACGGACATTCACAGAGTATAATGGCGAATGAAAATACAGTATAATTCGCTTAGCTGCCTCGAGTACTTTGCACAATGCCTCGATGCAGGTAACTTAAAAATGCAGCTAACTTAATTTTTTTTTCTATTTTCTATTTTCTATTCACACAAAAAAATGGAAAAATAATGCAGATATCTTGCCGATGCAGCTAACTATCGATGCAGCTAAGCGAATTATACTGTAGTAGAAAATACTTTAGGGACTTGCAGATATCTCCTCTGTTGTATTTATACTCTATATCCTCTATATATTATATTTGCTTTCTAAGCTTCTGCTTTGAATACACTGTAACTTTGCGATTTACTTTATCTTTAACCAGAGCTGAAACAAAAGTCTTTTCTCGAATATGGCCAATTATCGCCGTATATAAAACCTCTTTGTATTTTTTCCATCACATTTGTGCTACTTATAAAAACAGCTTATTGCACTTTTGTGCTTTTATATTTTACCGCTTACTCGACAGAGTGCTGACATTGATTTATAGCAAAACAACCATTAGCAGTGCAAGTTGGAAAACAAACACATCATCAATTTTAATAAAACAATTGTTGCTGATTTGTTTTCAAGCGAACTCGTCACGTGTGTTTGTTTTTCTCCCGAACGGAGAAGTGAATATATTCAGATTGCATTTTTTACGGGGAGTTTCTTACATTGAGGTTTTAAAAATAGTGCAGAATTTAATACGTTCTTTAATGTTTTCGTGAGCTTCGAACTAATTAACTGGTTCTGGTGTTCAAAGTAACCTTAGTGAACTCAAACGTTGACAGCACAAGCGGAATGAGGAAAGTTTAAGCACATTAGTTGAGTAATTGACCCATTTGAGCGCCTTTCACTTTGGCCAAGGGGCAATTATAGCTGCCCGCTTGGCCCAATTAGGGTGACCTGTTGGACAACCTTGGTTACGCACAGTTTGCCTTGACTTCAATTAAAAGTATATGGTACTCATATAATGCTTGAATGCATGCCAAGTAAAAACTAAGAAGGGCCACAAAGGGTGCACTCGACTATGAGATACCCAATACAAAAGTAACCAACTCATAATTGCCAAGATACTCAGTATTTAATAAGCTCTCTTAACAAATGTCAGCATCACTATGGACATTGAAATGGTCTTTAAACCCTTGTTACAATGTCCCGCAATCGACACACAGTTGCAGCTCTGTGGCAAGCAGGTGGTGTCTCTCAATTGTCTGTTCATTCTCCCTTATTTGTATTATATTGTCAATTTACTTGTTTATCTGTTTATCTGTCAGTTAATGTCGGCTTCCCTCTCTGCTGTCCGCTGCCCCGCATTAGTGCATTGTTAAACAGTCTGCAGTGAGGGTTACGTCAGCTTTAGTATCGCTTTTATGCCACAACAGTGGGTTTTAACGTCTTGCTGTCAAGCTTTAAACACTTTTAAAAGCCGCATCATAAATTCTTTATGGTCCACACCTTGGAAATTGCATGATAAGGGTTACATCAGGTTTATTAAAAGACTGAAAAGGTTTGTATAGCAGAAATTTGATTTGATTCCCACAGGGTATACAACACCTCTGGCATAGTGAAGTGTAAGCGAACTGCAATGGTGCATTAATGAGTACACTCCCTATACTGTGAGTACATTCTTAAACAATCTTCACTACCTTGACTGCATCTTTAAGTGGAGATGTTCCCCTCTGCATGCGAACAGCAACGTAAAGATGAAGCAGATTGCGTTGGCTATGCAGGTCAAGCAAGTTTATCTCCCTCGCATATCACCTTCGGTGAAGGTGCACAAAGTTGAGGCAAGCACATTCCTGCTCGCACTGACTGCCTCAAAGAGATTCCTTAAGTAGCCTGTGCAGCTCGAGCTTGTTGTGCCTCTGCGGTGGTTTGTAAAACTTCTGCTCCAAGCTCTGAAGTTGGTTTAGTAATCCAATCAAAGGCAATCTAGTGGAGATTCTAAAGGCATTCCAAAGGCACTGCAATACATTGGAAAAATAATTTAAGTGCATGAAAGAAAAATATGCTTAGACAAAGGATTTGAGTTATGCACATAACATGTTTATAAACATTCTCTTTGTAGGAGAGCAATATTAAACACATTTTACAAATAAATCATCCTTATAACTCTTCTGTAGAAACTATAAAAAATAAGGCAAATCCTTACACAGTTTTTATGCATCCAACATATGTTTCGAATTATCTTTCTATATTATTGAGTTACAAAATAGAAATAATTTATTTGCTACGCCACCCTTGTGATTTGTTGTAGTCCAGCTGAATGGAAAATAAATATGCATGACATTATTCATATAATATCTTTTGCGGGATTGTTTTTACATTTTTCGAGGGCCCGCTGGGGACTTAAATAAATACGCGCATCACGTATACGCCGAGCGAACGTGCTTTAATTCCTAATGGTGTTTACCCTTTTGATTTGCATAATTTATGAAAACATCGAAGGCCTTGGGTCAATTTAATTTTATTAATACGGCAAAATCAATGGGGAGTATGGCTTAAAACAAAATATGTGGTTGGATAGTTCTCATGACGTTGCTTTGGTTATGATTTGTATTTGATTCGCATGCTTTGGTAGCCCGAAGGTCACAGACACTAGCAGAAGGAGAAGATAAAGATAGAGTGAGATAGAGAGAAAGATTGAGAAAACATGATGGTAAACGTATCTAGATATGTGTGAAGCATTTCAGTTGTCAACAAATTTGGCCCCAAGTAGTAGAACTGCTCGTTCATCATTAATTCCAATTAAGTTCTCTATGGTCTCTGACACAAACTTATGTTCGGTCTCTTTGTAGATGTGAGAGCTTTAAGTTTAAGTTGTTTAACATATGGATTTCGTTCTGCAAGGTAGCCTCGAAACACACATGTTATATACCGCTAATCTGCATTAACATTCTCATTGAATAAGGTACGAAAGCGCAACAGGTTGGCGATGAAAAGCCTGGAATGATACAACCCAAAAGTATTTGTTGTTTGCTAGGCACAAGCATGTTGCATCAAACATGTTGTAAGGCCTCAAAACTGTGTCGCGTATAGCCGTGTAAAGGAATGTTTAATTCAATTTAATGAATCAGATGTTTTACAAAGTAAGTAGCACTCAGAGATATTCCTTTAATTAAATCTCAAGTTTAGAACAAGAAGTTCCTCTAGAGAAATGTATCAAAGAGTTCAACGCTGGTTGTGGGCTACGCTTTTTAAAGCCAGCACAAAGGAAGTGCAAAAAGAAAGCAAATTGAGTTTAGATCTGAAGAATAAAACTGCACAATTGCAACAAAGTGGCGCCAATAACATCAAACGCAAATGGGGAATATTTCGCTTACTGCTCGGAGAAGTCAAAAGGACGAAGTGAAAAGCAAAGAAGCGAGAATAGAATTGACCATTAAGCTAAGCAGAATACTTGGCGTGGCAAGCGGAGATAAAACCCGCAAGTGAAAAGGCAAACACCAAATTGATAAACGTCGCCTTTGTCTCGGAAATTGGCAACCTCTTCCCGCTGGCTACCCCCTCCCTCGCCACAGCTCAAGGGTCCCTTGACTTGTTTGTTATTTGAGTACAGCTCGTAATTTGGCGGGTTTGCTCGAGGGTGGCAAATTCGAGAGCGAGGAAGGCGACGCAAACATGACCATCGCAAAAATTTCGAGGAGTGCTGATAATCTACAACGAGCTGTAGAGTCCTTGGCGGCAGCTTGCCAGCTGGAAACGAGGAAACCAGAGCAGGAAAAGTACCTCGTCTTGATTTCAATATTCGTATTTGTATGTGACTGTGTGTGAACTGGATTTCACGCTGAAATGAATTCTCTTCTTGAAACTCTACTTTGCGCTTTAAATTCCAGCAACCTTTCACTGAAATCTAAGATATTGCGTTTGTTTTTCCTCAATTTATAGGTATTTTTGCACAAAGCAGATGATTGATAGGTCTGTGCAAAAACTAGACAATGTTGAATAAAATCTCTGGCCCTCTTCGATTGAGTCTGACAGAAATAAATGCGTAATATGAACCCTAAAATGCAAATTGCGTAGCAGCAGCTGACAACTTTAAAGTTTTTATTTTCTCCTTCTGTTTCTGCTTTTGTTTTTTTTTTGGTCATCTGTCACTTACGAGTATCTCATCTGTCGTACATATTCTGTCACTTGGCAAGCAAACTGATTATGATATTTAGATTAGTGACAGCAGCACAGCTGTCAGTTAGTTGGCCAGAATATGTTATCCTTTCTCTCCTCTCTGCATCCGTTCATGGCTTATAATTTCGGTCCGACAGAGTTGACAGTTTTATGAAACTTGTTCCGTATAATGATTATAGTTTTGCTTTGTTTTAAAATAAAACTTAGTCAGTAAAATGTTTATCTGTTTTAAGCATTGATTGACATATTTCACTTCAAATAGACAACTTAGAGCATATCTAGAGGTATAAGGCATAATGCTATACCTACTACATGACTATTATTATAAGTGTACAAAATATGAATCAACTTGTTTGGCTGGACAGTGCTGTCCCGACACTGTCCTGACGCTAACATCAACAAGTATTCCCATTAAACTGTCCACAAATTGAGGTGGAGGTGCTCTAAATTGCTCTTAATTATGCAGAAAAACGACAGTTCCGAGCAGCCTCTCTTCCCCTCCTTGCTCAGGCGGGAGCCACATACAAGCGACAAAATGGAAAAGTAAGGAACATGGCACCCTCGTGGGGGTAATGAATCAGAGTGGAAATCAGGCCACAAATTGAATTCATGAACAAATTGCGGAAAAGTAACGCGATCATGGAGTTTCTTTGAGCTAGTTATAGCATTTGAACAAATTGTGTAATTTAACATTGAAAATTACAGGATTTCTGCAACGTTTCACATGAGATACAAAGTCTTGAATCGGTTTTAAAGCAGAACTTAGGCGAACAAACTGTAAACCAACTGTCATGGAGACAGAGAAATAAATTAAACAACTGTGGTCACCTGCCTGCAAATAGAGGACAACAGACGGCAGGGCAAAGCAGTCCCTTCCTGTGCTCATATTGAATTCCAGTTCTGGACACATTCGTTTTCTCAATTCTAGCCAAAGGATTTCCCTAGCGAGTAAATATAAAAAGCACAAATACAAAGACGAAGCAAGAGATAGTGATGGAGGGGTGGGAGAGGCAGGTGGAAATACTCGAGACAACCTTTCACGTGTTTGCGGCATCCTGAGGTTTCTAACGTAATTCCAATGTTTGTCCAGGTCTTCCGCAAATGTGTATTGAGTAAATATTGCTCCCAAAAGTAAGTAGAAGATGAATGGATATTCGGTTGGTCACAAACAAAACGAAGTACGAATGACGCAGCTGCAGGGACTTCACAGAAGCCTGCTGAAATGATTCTATTACAGGCAGATTCCATAATCGAGACTCCATGTTCATTCTGTTTGGCATCCTTTATCCTGTTTATTTATGAAAAGATGAATACCGCATTTCCTTTCATCCGCCATTAATGTCTGCCAATTGAGCTTGATGGCTCTTGAAAGCTTTAACGCTTTTTTAATCGTTAATTAAGTGAGACGACTCAACAGCGCTGTAAAAAAGCAAAAATGGAAAACAAGAGCAAAAGCAGATAACTGCAGTCAGATTGAATGATGCTCAGCACTTCATTGATGGCGAGTATGACAGATACGAAAATAGTTGCCTCAAAGGGATTAACTTAAATAATCAGTGAAGTTGTCTGCAATATCTCTTGTTGTCAGGTGGTATCTGATATGATGTGAATGTACCTTGGCAGGCATGAAAGGGTATGCCGTAGTCCTCCCATTGAACTGAGCTTACTTGTCGTGTTCAATATTTCAATTGCATTCAGATCTTTGCCAGCGCTGCCAATAGAATCTCAGCTTCTCAACAATTTTTATTATAAAAGTGCACAATTTGTGCATTCTCCGGGCAATATTGAGCCTTTGAGTGCTTCGCATCCCCTTCCACTCACCCTCTTAGCAAGTCAACAGCTCGCACTGTTTCCCGTTAGCAATTTTATTTGCATTTGGTATTGCTTTTCCCATGAATAATCATCAAAGAAACCAGCAAACTGAGTCATCATCGGCCGGCTCAAAATGAGAACTTCAGAAAGAAAAGTCGATACATCGAAATAGATTTTTACTTTATTGCATATTTTGATTTCTCTAGATCCAAGTCATTATGAGGTTCCTCAATTTTTCCAGAAAAGGATCATAGCCACAGTTTATTACTGCTCAAAAGTTGTATCCATTCAAGAGTGTCAAATTTCAGAGAAATTGTGTGCGAGGCATGCATTTTATGCGACACACAGAAACAAATATGAACATGGGCGCCATGACGAACAAAAACAAAATTCTGTTTGCTGTGAATTGCGAGAGCGATAGGCAGGAAAACAAGCTGGGCTGCGAATGAATAAACAGAAACATTCGAATACAGAATTTCGCTTTCCCCCTCTTCTGACAGTTCAGCGAAGCTCGTATTTGTTTATAACAATTCCGCTGGTTTTTATAACATACCTCAGTGAAATAAAAATTGAAAGTATCGCAAGCGAAAAAGTTTTTCACAGCAAATTTTGTGCGCCTTCAAAAACATATCGTTTATGATTTTATTTGAATTGTCTGTTGGATGTTTGCGAGTACTCATTGTTGACTTATGCCAAAACGGAAGACATCATACGCTCGATTGAAGGGCATGAGTAATGGGCCTAATTGTAGCACGTCACAAAAATGCGGCAATAAAAGCAAGTAAGAAAAGTTAGAATCAAGTATACTCATTTGTTAGATACTCACAGTAAGTTTATTTTCCAACATTTAAAATCTTCAACATTAAATACTAAATAATGTCTGGATATATTGCTCATACTTATACCTCAATATGCCCATAATACATTTACACGAAGTTAGTGTACCCTATTTTGATCACTATGAAGAGCATAAAATTGAAGTTGAAGTTTTTTGAAGTTCCTGTAAATTTATTAAGATGACAAGCTATCGCATAAAATCAGAAAGAAGAAGAATCTGCATGAGTTTTCCATTTTAACATTCGATATACCGACAAAGTCGCTCAGAGTTCTATTTGGACTCAACTTTGTCACTATTTGTTGCATGTTGATTGCATATTCAGCTGATCAGAAGTCACTTCAAAAATAGAGGCAATTTATTAGCTCATTGGGCCCACCTCTGGTCCCATACTCAGAGTCAAAGTACGTTGCTCTTCTCTTCCCTTCCATTCCCACCTGGGTCAAGTTGGGAACAACTGACACAAGTCAAAGCGTAAACTGGTTGTGTATGGGTGTGTGTTTGTGTGTCACTTGCCCTGTCGTCGATTCGGCATTTGGCAGTTGGCAAGCTCGCATTTATTTATTTATACTTGGTTATATATTGAGCATCGGGGACAGACGAGCTGCCGATGTGAACTTGGCTTAGAGCTGCAGCGGCCAAAAATGTTCATTAAAATGCAATTGAATTCGTTGGCAAGCTACAAGAGAATTCAATTACTTCATCTCGCGTGGGACTGGACGAGCGCATAAAAGTATGCTACACCAGCGGATCTCGTACGTGTGTGTTGTATCAAGCATGAGGAATGGCCTTGTGGCTGCCTTTCATAGACTTAGTAGTCTAGTAGTATCGAGTAAAGTTTTCTTCAGCGCAACTCGTGTCATCTTAATGAGTGTGCTCCGCAACACATGAATGTGAGCGGCAGCACGTTCCATGTTGTTCTTTTCAAGCCACAACGATGCACTCAATTTACGTGATGTTCGATTTTCTTTCATGCAACAGAAACTTACTTTCTTTTTCTAACCTTTCAGCAGAGCAATGCATTCATCTCAGAGGGGAGGAATCGCACGCAGCCAACGCTTTTAGTCCACTTTAATCACGCTGAACTTCATTAGGCGCTTTGAACCTCAAGCATCCATGGGCTGCCCTGTGGGAATGTCCGTCAGCGGCGAGAAATAAGCTGTGTGTCGAGCATTGCACAAAAGCAGTATCCCATTTGAGTCGCTTCAAGCACAATAAAGTTGATACACTTTCATTTGGCAACGTTTTGACTTCAATCAGTAAGTGTCCAATCTATAAAGCATTGCCCCCGCAGTTGTATGTTTAAAAACGACTGGGCAAATCAAATACTGCAGGCTCATGCAATATTCAGGGCTACATATGTACGATATACAATATTTAATAAATAATGAACAAAAAACAAACATGCTGCAATTAAAATTCAATTTAATGTCCAACAATTTGTAACCATTGTAAAAATTTGACAGCGCACAGGAAAAACGAAACCGAAAAAGAAAACCAATAATTACCCGAACGCAAAAACAAAACCGGACATAAAACTTTGTTATAACATGCATGTAAAATATGTTAAACCCGAAACTTTTACACAATATGCAAACTACGTGTCAGGGAAAAAATTAAAGCATAAGTTTAATAAAAAGTATGTTTAATTATGGAGCCAAACAATGTTGAACAAGTTTAAGCACACCTGGCAAAAAAACAAAAGCATATTGCCATCAAGTGGAGTGTTAACTGGTCAGCCACTTGTTGTAGAAACGATTGAAATGGTACTTTGAAATTTCAGATGAATGTCATCTTAGCAATGCCTGTTGCTACCTTGGTATGGGCAACTTGCCTGTTGAGTCTGCGATCAAAGCTCTGTGAAGACAGGCGAGGCGTTGCGAAGTCGTCATCGTGGGAACTTGTCCTCGATTCGTTTGCGCCATTCTTTACAGATGTGCCAGGACATCCGCTGACAGTTCGGACTACACTTCGCACAATTGGACCGTTGACACCTGTCGCCCAAAAATGCCTGTGCAAAAATAACATCTTGATAAACTTCGTCTGTAGCCCTCGTGGCAGGAATAAAAACGTACATTAAACGTTTAGGGTCCCTTTCCAGTTGCCAAATATATTAGAGAATTAAAAGTTTTGGTATTTAGTACGCATAGCTTCTTAAAAATATTTCAACATCTTTCAATTGTTGATAAAGCTAGTCTTTATTTTTGTGGAAAATATTAAAAAAAACCGTAATTTTTTAAATTTGATTTGTATACTAATAATGACTAGCTTTATCAAGTAAAGTCATAAAATTAGATCTAATCAAATCTAATTTTCGACAAATTTCGATATTTTTGTAACCTCCGACGTTGGATTTTTGTCAAAAAAATGGAAATCTTTAAAAGGTTGTTTGCTTCTAAATCTCTCTCTGCACCAAACCGTTGATAATGTTGTTACTCAGGTAATCTCGGGTGTACCAAATAAGCCAACGAATTTCGGTCTGCAATGTTGGACAACAAAACAGTTGACCAAGCTGACTTGCAGTTGCGGCTCTGTGGCTTTGGCTGCGCTCGTTAGACACGCCGAGGCCGTTAGCTGATAATGCAGCTGCCAACTGTACCCCGTGGCCCAATAATCATATGAACATTAGTGGCATGTGGGGATAGTGCAAACGGGAGTAATTTGTGTGGCACGAGGTTTGTTAAAGCGGCCCAAAATTTAATATGCATGCTGCGAGCTTTGACTTGGCAGAATTTAAGCAGCATCAAATGAAAAGTTGACGCAACTACAAAGTGCGCAACTTAAAATGCACGGAGCAACGTGAGGCAGGCAGCAATGTGGCGCGTATCTTATAAGCGCCAGCCAGGGGCACCAGCCAGCCAGGCAGGCTGGCAGCCACTCAAAGTTGCAGACTCGACTCGACCCGACTCGAACCTTGGCCGCGCAGCTTGTCGACGACGACGACGGATGCAAAGGGAGCGTGTAAAGACAAATTGCATAAAGGATAAAGGCAGGCAAACTGCAGCAAAAGACCAGAACGACGCCTGTCTGCGCTCGCGCGCATTCCTCAACGTACTTTGCTTTACACATTTATGTATTTATGTGAGTGTGTGTGTTTGTGTGCCTGAAACTAAGGAAAAAGATGAAAATGGAAAACCAAAGAGTAGAAAGATTTCGCGACACAGCTCCGGAAATTGGGGGACTTTCAGTTGAACCAGGTTTGCACTCAGCAGCAGCCAGAGAAGCCTTCGCTCTGACTGCTCTGACATCCATTTTGGAATCCGCAACGTCATTGGAATTTAATTAACGCACAGCTCGGGCCAAGGGCTCCTGCCCTTCGCCCCATTGTCCCTGCTCACCAATTGACAATCGGCTACGTTAATCACATCAGCAATCAGACACAGCAGCCAACAGATATTACCGTAAATTGAAGGTTTGACTCAAGTTGAAGAGCTAAGGGTTAGTCGTTTAGTGGGTACGCTGTGGAATTCCCCTTCAACCCGCATGGATAATGTGATTTGGGGGCTGTTAGCGGCAAATGATTAACTGTTCCCCCCACCAACAAGTACGAATGATGTATTGATGGGCTGACAGATGCAATGCCTTAGCCAATGCAAGCAAGAGTTGAAAGTATCTTTCATGTGATGTGAACTTAACCATCTACTACTGATGTAAAAGAAATAAAAGAAGTTCTTTGAGGGATTTATAACAAAGAAATCACGTCAAACAATAACCTCAACAAGTCAACTAATTCAGTTTCGTACCCTAGGGTCACATTGGTTCCCCAACCTGCCATAAAATCAAGTGTGCGACAGTGCGGACTCTTCTACAATCAACGGGGAAGTGACGGTCCTGAGTTGGCAATCCCCACAACGAAATCAAAGTCAATTCCTAATGACTTTGGCCACATGCCGAATTAGGCAGCATAAATGACACGAGTAGAGCCAATTCGGGTTCGAAGATTAAGTGCACATTTTGCCATTGTGCCGGGTAACCTTTTGACACAAATGACTTTGGCATAGAAATGCCCAATACATAGATGTGTGAGCAACCCAGCGAAGCATTCAATTGTATCTTGAGCAAATTGAATGAACATTAAGTGAATGATTCAGGCTTCATTTTGGACAAAGAAATACACACAATCGTGAGCAAATATTCAATTTAATTAATTTATTCGATGTTAGCTAGTAGCAGCAGCACAGACATATAGCTGCTATAAACAACATTAAACCGCCGTAAAGGGTATTTTCCGAGCACGAACCGAAAAACAATAATTCGACATGAATTTAATTAAAACCCAACAACAATGCAGGCTAGCTTTTCTTTCTCTCTCGCTCTTCCTCTCTCTGTTGTTCCCGTTGCGGGAGCTGGGGCAGGGGGGCGTGTCTCGACTAGCTCGCGTTTATTTCGAGCCAAAGGCAAATGCAATTTTGTGGCCGAAACATTTGACATTTTTGTGCAGTTGGTCGAGTCGACTAGAGTCGAGTTGCTATTTGTTTATACGAGTGTGGAACGCAACGACGTTTCATTAGTGTCCGACATGACAACTGACTGACAGCAACTGCCGACAGTATAACGTAACCGGGAACACAGAAACCTTTTGGCTACAGCAGATAGAGCTCGCATGCAGTCGCACTTGCTGCGTGTAGGTGTACTTGGGTCGCGCAGCTCAACTTTTGATGCGAAACTCATAACTGTCATTGTTATTGACTATCCAATACTTGGACTCCAATGGGGCGTAGGCCTTATGAACTGCAATAAATAAAATACATATATATTTTCCCAGTGACATTCCTCACCACACCATGCCCCCTCGTCTGTAGTCAGTCGGTCCTCATCATTTATCTGGCCGTGTCAAGTCGCAGACCGAGCTCTTTTTCGTTGAGCGCAATTTAGCGTGAAATAGAACATTTCTCTTTTCCCCGGCGTTTTTATGAAGCAAGTTTTTTGTACAACCATTCGTGTCCACAGCTCGTCACTCCTGGATATGGATACCGAGTTGTGATGACTTCAAAATGATTTGTGGACAAAGCCAAATAATATCGATTCCATTAAAATTCAGTATTTTTACAATACATTGAGCACATTACAAACCAGAGACAGACTTACAGTGGAGATCAGGGCAAGAAATAAACAAAAGAAGCAATAAAGAGGAAATCTCTTAGGGGTACAATTATACTCATCCAACAATTCTTGGTACATGACAATGTTCGTCATGTTATAAGTAGGTTAAATAAAATAAATATTTGTAAATATTTAAAATTGAACCCCATAACAATCGACATGCAGAAGCGGTGACATTGCAACATAAAACACATGTTAATAATTCATATGCATTTTTTTGCATTTTAATTAAACCAGAAAAAACCTATTTTAATTTTGTATCAAATAATACCCATGGAAAGTATTGATGAAAGGTATGTTAGAAAGTATATAAAATATAAATAGTTTACTTGTAATACATTGAACTATTGGTGCCTAAGGCGTCAATAAAAAAGTATATATTGTACTTCATGTACTCCTTACTCTTTACAGGATATCTTAGAGTCGTTGAGGGTCTGTAACTTCTGGCAATCTTTCATTCTTGCGGCGTGTTTGCGACATGTGTGGCTTACGAACGTCAACCGCCATCAGACAATTGTTGGAAACGAACATCGTCATCGCACAAAAAAAAACAAATGAATATATTTGTAAATATGTTGTACATATCGCATAAAATATAAAAAAGTCCTGCACGCAATAAAAAAATGAACTGTGCATGTTCAAAGAGATGCACTTTGATAAACAGTCAAGTTGTGCGCCAGAAACGTAGCAACAGTAATAATATTCTTTAAAAAACTTTAAAAGTGCGGTAACAAATTAATGAGAAGTAACTTCGATTTGCGTGCAATTTTTATATAATGAAGAGTATGTTTTAGAATGCCAACACACCTTTAAGTATTCATAAAGTGTAAAGAGAGTTTTCTGTATTTTCAGTTCTTGATTCAAATAGAAACATTTAAAGTGCACTGCATGTAAACTAAGTCGGTAGCCTTGCCAGGTTACAATCATGTATATTTAAAATGCAATCAGGACATTTCTACTAAAAACTCATTCTTGACAAATTAATTAACCAGAGAAATCTGAGCAGTAACTCAGCTGCAGAAACAAATGTGCTCATGTTGCTCAGGTGTTCCCTTGAGGGTCGTGGCAAGCAGAGCAAATCAAAAGCTAAGCACACAATAACAACAGAATATGGAATGAAAGTACAGTTGCTGAAGAAAATTATAATTACAATGAGTGAAGAGTTATTTTACTGAGTTTAATTAAACTTAGTCAGACTGAGCTATCTATGCGTCGTTCTTATGCAACTAATGAGTTTCTCTTTCCGCAATTGATTTGTTAAAATTAGACAGCTACGCAAACACAAATACACACACACACACACACACACACTCATCACTGCATCTGTATTTACACATGAGAATTTTGCAATATTGAATTGTTGCTTTTATTTCGCATAAATTTGTTTACATTGCTTTAGTTGATGTTTTTGCAGAGTTCTGTTTAATTGTAGCTTTAATCACTTTGGTTAGGAAAACATAGGAAACAGCAACAACAACAACAAATGCAACAAACAAACAAAAGCAATTGAAAAACTAAACACGATTGCAAATAACCAGAGAGAGAGAGAGAGAGAGAGAGAGAGAGGGACAGAGAGAGTGCAAAGAGCATAGAGCAGGGAATTGTTTACTTAATTCATTTGGAATTTAACTAAAAGCTTAGGGAATTTAACGGAAACAGCTCTTGAATAGTTCATTGTGTTTATTGTGATTTGTGAATAGCATAAATGAATATGGAAGCACGCATGAATATCTAACTACATCGGATGTTAGAGAGAGTAAATAGCACAGCAGCTAAACAATCAAACAATTCTATTTATTATGCCACTAAATACGTCAATGAATAGGCAAATCTCTGGGAATTAGGATTTATTTCGAGAGCACGAAACTGAAGTACACTTACAGCAACTATTTCATAACTAATACAGATTATATCGATACAGTTGTTAGTTTTCTATCGAATTAAATTAATTCCACATGAATGTGAACTAACATGATAAAATTCACATACGGAATACCTCTTAAGTAATAGCTAAAACAATTTCCCAATTTCACATGCAGCAAAACCCTCCACAAGCCACAAACATTCAAGTGAATATCCACTGGCAGTATTTAAAGCTAGAGCTGGACACTTGCCAAAAACCACAGAAGCAGCCAATCGCCTAACGAAATAATATATACACATATACAGATATATTTTATATATATCTCTGTAGAGACAACATCGAGCAGGATAAGCTGCTTTCTAGAGCAGCGAGGCGGAGGATGTGCAGAAATAATTTATTCGTTGAAAACAAATTGCGAGATTAACGCTAATTTAATAGAACTCATGTGCGACGCCCATGGTACTAAGTAGCCTAAGAAGCAGTAAGGAATAAGCCAGGCAGAGTCATGCAAGGGAAACTAATTATCTCTGCTTCTTTCTGCTCTCACGCGCTTTCTCTCTTTCATATATTATGTGTATGTGGTCCACAACAAGGACACTTTGATTTGTTTCCTACTTGCTTGCGGTTTCTTTGCTCGAAGATACTGACATTTTAAGATATATACATTCGCTTCCGTCTGTCTAACATTCAAAGTGTAAATTTATTGATATTATTTTTATACAATTTCTTTAGTTCTTTTATGAAATGAAACATGTGAGATATTCCCATAAATTACATCACACCTATCAATTCCCAGAATATTGAAGATTAGTGCCGTAGCGATGGAGTCTTAAAGACCTAACTCATTTATAAACAACCTTTTTTTTTTCAAAAGCAACTACTCTAAAGTTCCTTCTCGATCTAAAGTCCAAATAAACTCAGTGGTTTCTCTCTCCGAAAGTTACTCCAAACTTGTTGATGATGTCAGCAATAAGAACTGCATTCTTATACTCAAAGTTAACCGAAAGTAAAATGCTTAATTAAATAATTCACTGTTCAATGAGGTGATTTTTCTCTCATTGTCAATTGCAGAAGTTCATTTCGTTTTAATTGACTTGACATATTTATGAGATGGATATTTAAACGAAACTTTCAGCCCGAAACTTTTTCAGGAAACTATAAGTTTATTTACGCCGTCGTGAGAACTTTTTAATTAAATTATTGTGGAGAAGTTCAAGTCGAGTTTGAGCTTCAGTTTTTGCAAGAAAACAAAACATTTAATTAAGTTTTGAGTTGAAATGAAAACAGGAAAACAATTATGGATTGCTTGTACCTGTTCGAAGAACAAAAACAAATTTTTAGTGAGCACATTGAAACTATTGCTATATTTAGATTTCAGGAAATGATACCTCTATAAGCAGTGCACTATTGCTACAGTGTCAGCCAGAAATATGCCAGCAAGATGAGCTTTTCTTTTTTGACATGGTGCTTGTCAGTTTTCTCTCTCTCACTCTTACTCTCGCGCCAGAAACAACATTGTGTATACAGTGCCTACTGAAAATGTTCGTCCACTCGCATGCAGTTTGTCGGGCTAAAAGCTTTTGCAAACGAAATGAATAGATAATGAGATGGCGTGCAGAACAGGGTAAAGTAAACAACATTCGGCTCTTGCATTGTCGTGAATTTTAAATTTAAATATTTAACCAAGCCTCATGTGGGGGCACCAATATTAAATTTACATACTTATGAGCAGCCATTCAGGTCATGGTAAATTTACAAATTTCATGCCAATTTGCGTGAACATTCCTATGCCAATTTTGTGCAAACAGAATTGTTATTAACAAAATGTAATACTGTTTTGGATTATGGATTTCAGTAACGTATTCACTTTCAGTTCATGCTTTAATTTCATCGATTTCCTTTCAGTCATGCTGAGCCACAATATCTGTAGGATCCATGCTAATTGAATAAGCAAGAAGAGGGCACATCGCATAAATTAAAATGCCAAATGAACTTCCCGGAAGCGGCACTTCTAGCAGATTTCACAATGTAAATTTCAAATTTTGCCACTTTGCAGGTTCATAAAGTTTAAGTGTATTCGAAAATTTTGTTTACACAATGTCTCGATGGAGCCCATTTGAGGTTATTGGGCGCCATTGTACGTGCTAAAAATAAATAATCGAACCGGCCGGCAGGGGCCTACCGATTGTTGAATAATATCAAACACGTGCCGGACGAGTGCCCGCATCCTTGAAAACAAAAATGTCAAATATTCTAGCACGCAGCACGGAGATTTTCTGCCCATTTTCAAAACGAGTGTGTGTGTGTGTGTGTGTGGGCGAGTATGTACGCACGAGTGTCCCTTTCAATCAAGTGGGCAAACAACTTAGATATCACTTCAACGGTCGCTTTTTAGTTAAACCGAGCATAAAACAACGTAAACAACTCGCATAGTGTGTACCAATCATGTCAGTTCATCAGCCCATCGAAATGTGGCTAGTGCGTCAATATTCCATATATAGTATTACCGTTAGATCGTCGCATTCATTACTATTGGTATTGTCCTCAAGCCATAATGATTTGGATTGCTCGAGTGGATTCTTCTATTTGCATTATTTTTAGATTGTCCTTTAACATATGGCAACTACTCAAAACGTATGTCAAGCAGTCTGTTTTCGTACAAGTTTCCCTTCAACTTCAGACATTGTTTCCGGGCTGCAAAGTTGGCTCAAGTTAAGACACAACGTCAACAACGCAGAGTGAACAACAAATCCTGAGCAAAGTATAGTTCCAAACTTTTATGCAACTTTTGTCCACTGTATCCACTGTACAATCAGTCGGATATATAAGTACTTCTTGCCACAAAATCAATATTTTGTTGATAAAAGCACCATAAAGTCGCTTTTGTTAAATACAGGCTGAAGGACCAAGGTCAAGGGTGCCGTAAACTAATACTACTAGCAACTAATGGCAGATAAATTCGCCCAACTTGAGTATATTATATTCAAATGATTATTTCAGCCTGATTGCTAAAAGGGACATTATTCCCAGCTAGTTCTTTTAAGCATGTCTAATGCACAATCATTTCAGCACATCTTCCTCTGCTCTAATTCGCCTAGTAAAACTGTAGTGTGTGTGTGTGTGTGCATGTGAATATGTGATGAGGTAGGAGGTCACTGAGAAAGGGGCAAAGTCATAAAAATGTTTACGTCACGTTTACGAGCACACAAGCTGTCGAAAATCGCACAGTTATCCTCGAGCTGGACATCGTGGACATCGTTTAGTTTCGCCTACATTTACTTTTATTGTGCCCCAGTCTGCGGGGTCCTTGCAATGGATTATATTGTTATAAGAGCGGACAGCATTAACTGCAAAGATGTCTGCGGGGCAGGCCCAGCGTGTGGATTGTTGTCTGTCCACTGTGTAAATTGCAGTGAGTTCCCGTAAAAGTAATATGTGGACCTTTTACTCGCAACTAGGGATTCACAAATCGTCGTCCCTTGTCGAGCCGGGAAAATGAACCAAAGAAACTTCAGTTGGAATACATTTTAACACTTGAAACTCTCGGGGAAACATCGTTTAGTTCTATGCTCTCAAGTGCTCCCTGAGTCTCTTTGCCTCCCAGCATGACTGACAAGTTTCACTCAACTGTCAGCGCATTCGAAAACAAAAGTCTTAAGACTCTCTCAAGGCACCGAGCCCCTTGCGGCAAGTGCAATTTGCCCGACATAAAATTAGCAGCTGCATAAAACTTGTCTGCGGTCCCTTGCAAATGGACCATTAACTTGTTTGCGCCCGCGAAACTTTCGCGTTGACAAGACAAAAGAAATTAGAAAAGTTTATCCACACTGTGTTCGAGAGCTGCGACAACAATTGACCAGTTTTCACTTGAAAAAGATGCCAAGAATGAGCTCTTCTTCGGCTTAAGCCTTAATGCAGTTGGAGTAGGTGCAGTGTGCCCTAAGCAGAACGGTATCAATTTCGCGTTATACCAAAAAGCCAAATGGGATTAACAACCTTGACAGTGCATCGATTTATCCAGCTGAGCTTTTGATATACTGCAATCAAGTTGAACAACCTGATAATATCGTAGAGTGCTCCATATATTTATTAACCTGCCTATTGACAGCACGGCACGTCAGCTAAGCTGTCAATTGCTGTCAATTACGCATACGCCACGTGTCGCAGTACCGAATCCGGGACTCATCTGCATAATACAGTTATTTGTCATGTGAAGGGCAAATGTGGGACCAAATAGAACCTGAAACTTGTCAAAAACTCATCTAGCTAACACCTTTTACTTTGGTTGTCATATTCGAATATATCTCCTGGGCCCGTTTAAAGTGATATTCATACTCTTTGTCAATTTGACATTGAATTCGATTTGAAAAACTCAACTTAAGTAAATCAAATCTATAGAAAAATGGTTAAGAAGCAAATGACAAATTTAAGGAAGTTGCCACGTGGGCATAAATTTCATATGTTAAGCTGTGCGGCTTACAATTTCCCAATCTTCGCATCGATTTGCATAAACAGCTTTCCGATTGACAAATTGCTACTTGTGCCTTCTATGTTACACGAGAGTCTTTGTGGGGAGAAGGCAATAAACGAAACCTTCTTAGTGAGGTTAACAACTCGTGTGATGAATGCGACTTAGCTTTACTTAAAAGGGGGCGTGATTTATAAAACTGAATTAATATGTCTTTAAACGATCCCCTCATATTGTAGTGCATTCAACTTGAACTCTTACAACTCTAACAAAAACTTCAGTGAAGTTTACTTTATGAAACAATGCGCAAAATGAAGCCAGCCATATGAACATATGTGCGTATACGTTATGTGTAATTAAATTTCCTAACGTTCCTTTGAGTTGTGTGCTGGCTTTCTACCTGCATTTGCATACTGTGAAAACCGGCAGGGCAGGGCAGGGCAGGGCAGGGCAGGTGCTCTCCCGGCACACTCATCTAATATGACGTGTGTGCTGCCCGCTGCCTGTCAAGTGGCACTCATTAAAACGTCAATTACTTATTTGTTTATGCTCCTCGAGGGCTGTTGGATGCGGCAAAGGTCCTTGCGAATGTGTAGATTACAAACACGTTAACAAGTCGGCACTCGGGCGCATAAATAGCGCTAATTGGAACATCCTTCCGACAGGATGTTCGTTGTCAAGATACGCGAGTTTCCGGTCAACCAGTTTAGTGGTTTACCCACACAAGCACACACACAAGTGCTTCTATTCAATGCTTATGTTTGTCGGACCACAAACACAAAAATAAAATGGCGAAAATGGATAAAAAGAATTCTACAATTCCGCAAGTGTTTTCTATGACTGATCCACAGAACTGCAGCTACCCAAAGCACCCAATGTTCGGCCAAATATCAACTGACAACTTGCACCGACTATGCAAATAATGCTCAAGCCCGCACACACACACAGCTGTCAGTTGAAAACACGCACACAACATAATTTTATATGTATTTGTACAGCGGAAAAGCCTTTCTGTTGACCACAGCATGTCGCATTTCCAAATGCAAATGCGTATGATGTTTTTGGTGTTCACAGCTCTCAGGGGGATTGTGTCTGCCAATCACAAGATTAAAACAGTTAATTCGCCATTAATTCATCTTTTGAAAACAACTCTGACACTTATCTGTGGCTATTATCAACTGTGCTGCGTCAATAAATAAATTATTGAGGGAGTTTCTATGTTATAAATACTACAGACATGTATACAAACAGGCTCAATAATTAAATAATTCATCCAATACGTGCATTTACTTTCTATTTCTCAGCGAATTTATTTGGTGTTTTTTTTTTTGTTTTCCAAAAGAAAAACATCGCAATAAATCTAGCTGACGGATATCCCAAGGTCACGATTAATTTGGGCTAAACAATTTCCACACATGTCTGTTCAATTTGTAGATTGGGTCTTCTATGAATAGCAAAAGCCCCTTTAAAATGGCCGCAAGCCATAGAAAACGCGTTGCCAGGCAGATATATGACGTATACGCAATGTGTGGCATGGGAATTTTATTTATAAATATGAATATCAAAGAAGTATGCTACGCTGAGCAATGCAGTTGCTTTACTCATGTTCTTATTAAGTTTATGATATAAAAGAATGCCACAATGAGACTTTATTAGTTAAAAAGAATGTACAGATTTAGATCCTCATACCCAAAGGCAATTTTGCTTTTAAAAAACAAATGACTCCTGCAGCTAAAGAAAAAAGTTACAGGGTACAAGTTGATAATTTGCATCGTATTGTCTGCTGTCATAGTGATAGACGCGCAAAGATAACATGTTGGTTTGCAATGTATGATAATTTGTACTTTTGCCCTTGTGGCAGCGACGATTGGAGACGAGGCACTTGGTTAATTGAGTAGATCCGTTTATTGTGGCTGGGCTCTTTGTTCTGTGAATTGACTTGTTGACAATGCGGAAAGTGATTAAATATTAATAAATGAGAATAATTAATAGCGGCAGCGACAAAAGATTTACCGGCGATTAAATCTGCTGACGAAGTGCGGACTCGGAGCTTTTCAATTGTGCGTTCGAGTGAGCGAGCAGCAAGTGGCAGCGATGGCAAGTGGAGTCTGCACCACAATTCATTTGTTTGCACTCGAAGTATTCATAACAACGGGGCTTTTTTTTCTTTTTAGCATGCAAACATACCTGTGTGCCTCCATTCCCTCTGCACACCCCTTTCCCACCTTTCGATCCGCATATAATGAGGATATCCCGTTCTGCCGTTGTTCTTGTTGTCGTTGTTGTAGCTCTTGTTCTTGCCGTGCTCGGTGTCTTTTGTGTGTGCATTTTAATTATAAAATATGCAGCTGCAAGTTGTGGTTTCTGACGTGCCTCGAAATAATCTGAAATAATCTGAATGCCGCGCTATTAATTAAAAAGTGTCAACTCAACTTAACTGAATTTATGAAATTCCCAATTCCATAAGCTTGTTATTTCTTTTTATCTCCCTATAGTGTTTTTGTTGAAGAGCTTTAATTTGCTTGATTTATTGTCATTTGAAAGTTGGTTTTTTAAATGAATAAAATAAATAATTTCATTGCCTTGCACCTTCAAATAAAATAGAATCTTTTTAAAGAGATTGTTAAATTTATGGCTACATAAATTCTGGTGTCGCGATCCACTTGAATACTTTTCCATTTTACAATTCCATTGCGAGCAGAGCAGGTGAATACGTTTTCCTTTATCGAAGTATAAAGTATGTTTAAATATATGTAATATAGTCAACGTTAGTCGGTGTTCTTCAAGTGCAAATACTTACAATACATATGTACATAAGTTATGTACTCCAATTTTAGAGAAACCATTTACCTATTCGATTCGTTAGTTGAATATTGCATTCCGTGAAGTTCAGCAATTTCGATTGCTTTACAAATGGGAACTTTCACGCTTGCTATTCGATTTATTTACACTCTTTTTTAAAGCAATTTTATTACACTGCGAAGAGCTGTGAAATTTAGCACATGTTCCAGCTGCCAGGCAGCAAATTTATTGCACATTTCTGCTATAAATTGTAGGCTCAAAAAAAGTAGAAAATAATTGAATTATTTTTATATAGCATGTTAAGTCAAGTTGGAAAAAATGCTACAAAAACTGTAAATTAGAAACTCTACTGCATATTAGAAATGATTGCAATCTAAATATTGTATCTAGCACTTAAATTAGAAAACAAATAAATTAATTATTTGCCGAGCCATAAATTATTAAATTGCTGCATTTAGATCTGACTGTGTGTTACATTTCCATTATTTCTATAAATCAAAACCATATCTGGCGATTCGTAATCGCAGCTGTTCCCATTTTTCCGACCCAGATGTGTGTACACACATATGAGAGGGGTGTGTGTGTGCGTTAATTTTGGCTTCTGGTTTTGTTTTGCTTTCATTACGACAGAAATGGGCAGACAGGCGAAGTAAAGCTGCTTCTCTTTACCTCTACCAACTGGCATTGTGGCCCTGTAGCCCACATCCTTCTGGGTTTTTTAATTAAAATGTAGCTCAGTCACAGTCGCACAGATGCAAAGCGAACAATGATTAATCAATCATTCGATTGCACTCTTCACTGGTCAGAGTGATTTGATTATTCGCTAATTAAATTCAGCTCTTCGCTCTGATTGCCTTGTTCTATTTTCGAGATTTCCCTTTTGCTCGTCGAGCTAATCAAGCGTGAAGTCTTTTGCTCAATCAACGATTTAATAGTAAATTTGTGATAATATGCTTGCGAAATGGATACCCCTGGGGATGGTAAGGTCCTAAAAGAAATGTACCCAAAGTGAGCATTGAATTTATGAGATATTAAGTAAAGCTTTGTCGCCCTTCAATCTGTGTGTGGTCAAATAAATCTCAACAGAAAGCCACAGCAGGCATCGATTCCTTTCGCATCTTGCACAAATCCACAGTAGGCTCAAATGAATTTCCCTAACACTTTCAACCGAAGGACTTTAGAAGCTCTTAATGCAACCCGATAAATCAGAGGAAACTTAACACTGAGGGGAAACTGTGCTGTGAGTCTTTATAAACTTTTTAAGCCATCAGTAAGATATCACAAGATATGTATGTACTGCATAAGTACAGTGTGTTCATACATCTACTCCTTTTGAAAAAGTTCATACAAAATTAATAGAAAATTGCCTTTAAGTGCCTTATGCAAATGTAGTTCGATTCCTTGTAGTTGCAGGACAGATGGCTGAACAATTTTCCTAAGGAAATTGTTTACGTGCCCGGCATAGTCGAATGTGTTGATAGCTCAGCCAGAAAGGATTTACCGAGAAAGTTTTGCAAAGATGAAATTAAGCGATGCGTTCAGAAACTGAATATGAAGTACACGTGAATGCAGACACAGATGCAGAAAGCATTGAACGAAGAGAGCTCTTATTTCGATAGACCAAAAGGAAATAAGTGCAAATCGTTAATAGGTTTACACTTTCTGTAGGAAATCGTATTTTGAAATAACATTTTCCCTTAAATTTGCGGGTTGGTAGCAATTAAAGCGAATTCGGCGAATGCTAAATTGTGTTGCCTGTAATAGATGGGCAACATGATGGACACGAATGTCGAGGCGCGACCAGTGTCTGTCTGTGATCCTTAACCGTTGATGAGGTCGCCCGACAACTGCAGCCGACGGCCCAATAATCACGCCAACATAAACATCGTGTAACGAGCGCATATGTCAGTAATTTGGCGACTGTAAGCACTGCGCCGCTAGTTCAATATTACGACGTCACATCTGATGCATCCGTGTGCACAGCTTTATGACATGTGCAAATTTCAGGAGGGCCCATTAAGCGCAGCAACTTGATATGCAGTAAAGCCAGCGTGGCTGCAACTGCCACAGCACAAGCCCAGAGGCGATGAAATGGGTTACATAAAGTAGACTTGCAAATGGATAGTTTAAAGAAGAGTTAACTGCCGGCAGTAAGCCCCGAAGGAGTTTGCGTCGTCTGTATTTATGTGGCTCTTCTCGAAATAGGAGCCACAATTCCATTTGGCCATTGACGTGGCTTAATTGAGCTATGCTCTTTTCTCTCCTCCAGTAAAGGTATCAAAAACCACATAATTCACATCGGCTGAATATGCGAACTGATATTGCAATCACCTAAGCTGGTGAGGGATACACATGGTCAATGTCAAAACTAAATGCGTTTTATGGCCTCGTAAATAAAAGCAATAAAGGCGCAAAATGACATTTTAATGACTGCAAATGTATTCTTAATTGCATCAATGCTGCTCGCCTGCCGTGTGTGATTTTACAACATTTAATTGCCGTTTTTAAAACAACAAAATGGTTACACAGTATCTAAATTTATTGATTAGAAATGCAGAAATAAATTGATTCAAAAAATTTAATTATTATATTGTACATTAAATTAAATGTGAATTCAAATCAGTTCTTAAACGCTTGCAAGACAAATTTGATTAGAGAATACATTTTATTTGAATTTGGTAAACTGTTCTAACAACTTTAGTTTTTCCTTTGCAGTCAACTGTGACAAGTTCATAAACTGTTGCCTACTTTTGCGCTGGCTTGGTAAATACTTGTCAGGCAATGCGCGTGAATTTCCTTTAAATTCTTTAGCAAAAGTAAATATAATATAAAAAAATCATTTTTTTTTTTTTGTACAAAAGTTTAATCTAATGTTATTAATATTTATTTAACATTTACTGTGAATTTTAAACTGAGCTTTATTCAAACTGTCAGACTTCGGCTGCGATAATTGTGCATGGAAAAGAGTTTTCCCTATCACATTGCATCATTTGCAATTATTGAGCTTAAACTGCCAGAAAGTGCTGTCAGCGTGCAGTAAAATTATGACCACATCAGCCAAAGAATGTCATTAAGTCTGCCGTCAGTCAAGCGATAATAACGACGCGGAAATGACCCACAAACTGTCAAAGAAAGAGTTACCCCATGAATTCTAAATAACCGCATAAACACGTCATAAAAACATATATGTACACTTAATTGTAGCTCGTGAGGCAAGGTTAACCAGGGGCAAAGGCCATTTGCTCGGTTAAAAGTCGCCAGTTGGCAGTGCGTCATAAACGAATGAACGAATGAATGAATGAATGCATGAATGCACAGTGAGTGCAACGCAATGCGAACTGGCACACTGTGGGCTCAAAGTGAATACGTACGCAGTTGACTGGACAAACGGGTGCGAGAAGCAATCACTGGCAGCCAAAGGGCAGCAGCCGAATATGTCCTTGGACCGAGACGCATTGCGAAATGTCAGAGTGAAAGCGAAAGTTCGTTTGCCAACAACAACATCAGCTTTATATCACTGCATATATTACTGCTTTACTGGTTTTATTGTTTAAGTTAAATCTGGCCAAAAAGTTATGCATTGTCATAAATTGTATTAATTTCGCCGTCTGAGAACGGCTTATTGCTTAAGCACACAATAAATAACTCATACGCAGCGTGTAACAGCAGCAGCAGCAGCAGCAGCAGTTGGGCATAGCACGCGTGGAGCCTTGCCAAGTGGCGCATAAAACATTCTCCTAATCCAAGTCATTCAGGAGAAGCCACCACTCACTCCTCCACCCACTCAGTTGGCATTCAGCTGACACTCTTTTTGTCACGCAAAAAGATTCACATTTGCCTGTGCCCCACTTCCCCCTGGGCTAGCTTACTCAGCTGGAAATGGAAATGCATACGATATTTCTACATATTGTCGCTGTCAGTGGATTTTGCTCTATTGAATTACAAAACTATAAAACTGGCGGAGATTTATATACATATATAGTGTGCTTATCTGACAGAAACAGCAACAGTGACAATCGATTTTCACTGCGGTTCCATTTGCACCCAAAACTGGCAAATAATTGAAGGCAAAGCGGTATTGAAATACATAAATATTTAAAAAAGAACCTTCTAAACAATTGTTGCACGAAAAGCGCAAAGGCAAGCACAAATTGAAAGCCGTTGAAAAACTCTTCAATTTCAGTTTGTGGCCAATGGCAAAAACCAAAATTGATGCTGTTATTGCAACAAAATATTGGTATATCACAAGCGATGAGTGTCTGCCACTATGATAACTGATACACATAGTATCCACACCCAGAATATTTTAAACTGTACACAAAGTATTAAACCAACTTGTAAAAGGCAACATATTTTCATGGGTAGCGACTGGAAATACCAAATACTTCTTTATAGACCCGGAAACAACTAAGCATACGGCAAACAGACAAGTTCTAGCTTTTATGCACATGTCTTTTGCATAAATTTGCCTCGTTTCAAATCGTTCCGATGCTCGAATAAATTCATTAACAGTGGCAATTGTCTGCCAGGTCAGTTTTCGCCCGGGTTCACCTCGAATGTCCCTGAATGAAGCGCCAGACTCACTCACCCAGCAGCACCTCCTGGGTTAACAGTCGAATAATTTAAAAACTTTATGGCAAACCCTGAAGCTGCGCACCGTTCATTAGCATGCAAATTTGAAAATTTATCAGGTGCCCGTCGAGGTCTTGCCAGGACGTTTGCCATAAAAGCCGCCGCTGCCACGGCCAGCTGCAACGACTCGCAGGACAAAGTTTGACACACGAATTATGCACAGGCAGGAACAGAGAGAAGTTGCTCGATTGGATAGTGGGTGAGCTTAGTTTCCGCATGGTCCGCATGTGCAGTAATAAATATTCGAGTATTATTTATAGATACCTGCGCAGTATGACTCGACTGGATAGTTGCGAATTTCAGAGAGAGATAGGAAGGAAGCAGACAATCAACTGTGATAAAGAAGTACTTGCGGTATATTTTATTTCATATTCTTCTATCGGTTATATTATAAACAAATTTTTTTTCCACTTTAATTGAATATTTTTCAGTCTCTGCAATGTTTTTTTTTTACATTTTCAATAGTTTATCCCTGCTTCAGTTATTGTTTTTGTTATTTGCATAGATGGAGCTCGAATTTCATATATTTTTCTGACACATTTATCATCCTGTCCGAAAGTGCAATAACAAATCGAAAAAGCTACGGCAATAATAGATTATTCTGTTTGTCTGCCGCCCTTGGCCACGAATCGATTTGTTTTTGTTCCACAATCACTTTTTCGGTTGCAAAACAATAACTTACGTGTTACGAGTTACACCTTGAATAAAATATGTTTGTTGGAATATGAAAACACAACCGGAAATATAGAAATCATGTATCCAATGTGAATCTCTTTATTCTCATATGTACAAATTATACAACTTATTAAATATGTAAAACCTAACTTTAGATCCCTTAGGAAGTGATCTAAAGAAATTGTTGCCGATTATGCAACGGCCTTTACGCTATCTTGTCTAGTTTACTATATATATATATATTACACTTATTTCAATTCAAGTCGTACATCAGTTTTTCAGCATTGTTTGGTTCTTCACAATCAAATGATGCCATCATAAGTTCTGTAAAGGGAAGAGAAAGAAATCAAGTGAGCATTGAATGATATTTCGTTTTCAATATATAATATATATAATATAATAAAATTTCTTTTCATAAGCGAACTAGAGTTGAACAGCTTTTTTAGAATTTTCATCTTATTTCTGTCTTTTATTAAAAAGGGAAAATTTCAAAAATGTCTACCAGAAAAGTATCTTTTCCAATGCCCCGGAAAACAGAGATGCACACAAGTGCTCCGCACAAATCGAAGCTGTTTTCAGCAGAAATCCTGAAAGAAACTGTACAAGACAATCCGGAAAGTGAAGAGAGTGATGCATCTGAAGTGATCAGCTCAATAAATTATGATAATATCTACGTGCCCAGTTGCATGATGGAATCGTTTATCGATCGAGGCATTCTCCCAAAGCGAGCAGCCAAAGTAATTGTCCAAAAGTTTAAAAACCAAATAATCGATTGTTCGCCGTGCTCTATCGAGTCAAAGCTGTCTCGCATAATGAGTGAGAGGTACGACAACAATGCGAAGATGAAGACTTATAATAATCGCAAAGAACACATAAGCACCCCTTTGAGTCCCAATGAGAACATGATAATCAAACTAGGCATACAGCATCAGTGTTTTCCGGGCTTCAGCTCTCTCAACTGGAGTTCTCTCTACTCCAGTGCAGCCTGTGAACATGCCGACGGCCAGAAGCTTGTGTCTTATCAATCGGATGCTTTGGTGAAGGCCAGAACCCTTGGCATGATGAGGCACGTAACGTTGAGAAACTTCGAAGAGCTTTTTGAGTCGGGCAAGTTCAGCTCAAGGGTTTCCATTGCCGCTCACATAACAAGAACGGAGAACAAAATTTATTGTAAGTCAGCATATTTTACATTTTCCAATATTGTACGCACCAACGTATCATTTTCTTCAGCTTCGGTTGACTTGATACTCATCGCTTTGAAAAACTTTTGGTTCGATACGTTGGAGGTGAAGATCGGTAACTCGTATATGCACATAGATCGCTCGATCTTTCGCCATTATGCCAAAGCCTTTAAGGATCATGACAACTTCTTTCTGGAACTGCCCAGCCACAAGGTGCCGATGCATCTGATGGCTAAGCTCTACCATTGGATGATATTCGATGACTATAAGCTTCTATTTGATGGCGACTTCCTGCCCATGTACAACATGGCCAAGTTCCTGGACGTGAGGGTGCTCTTAAATCAGTTTTGGGCTACCTTCGCAGCGACCGATTGCGCCGGTCTGTATGACCAGCAGGCATTCCAAGCGTACTTGAAAGCGCGACAACTGCAGTGCGAGGACATTATGACAATCATGCTCGGTCGGATAAGGAAATTTTTTCTGCCACTGATAGCGTCGCAGGAGTACATTGAGTTCGATGCCAACGAGGTGATCTTCGCGCTGAAGCTCAACAAAATCTATGTGAACAGCGAAGACGAAATATTCTTTTGTGCCTTGCGCTGGCTGGAACACGACTGGGAGAATCGCAGGCTGTTCTTAATGGACATTATGTCCGCTGTGCGCTTTCGCCTGCTCTCTCCCTGGCTGCATCGCTCTATTCTGTTCCAGCCGGAGACCGAAACCATTGGTAAGTTGGGAAGGTGGAAAGAGATCAGAGCTCTGCTCTGGGATGCCTGTTTGTATGCACAGGCTCAGCTGGTCTTTCGATTGTCTCCTTCGAAGAAACAAGATAGTGCGGTCGTACTCAAGTATAGTCGCTCGCATATTGCCGATCGATCTTGGGCCTATTGCCCCGAAGTGCCGCATCATCACGACGTTCTCTGCCCCCACTTTCGCCCGCTGACCTGTGCAACTTTCAACATGTTTCTCAATCTACTGCACAAATATGCACAGGAGTTTATGGACAAACTGATGTTTGTGCCCTACAAGCACTGGCACACGTATCGCTGCTGCAAGGACTTCGATAAGCAAAGGAAGATTGCCTTGCGTCCACCACCTTATCAGGTGATAAAGGAAAGAGATCTTTAAAATATGGAAATAAAAAGGAAAAAAAAAAACATTTCTTGGTCATTCCAGCTTGTCTCGCTCCCCCTCTCTGTCTGTCTGTGCCCCTCCCTTTCACTCTTTCAACTCACCGGATTCGCCAAGTTTTGTAGTTTGCTGCATAAGGTGGCAGAATTGCGCATACTCCTCGCCAGAGGGCGCCTGTGTTGTCTTCATGCTCTGCATGTGTTTGGTGAAGGCGCCGACTATAGCTGCCATTCGATCGAAGGCGCTGATATTGATGTGGCCATTGGGCAACCTGCGAAGAGAAGAGAAAAAAATAAAATATAAGTATAAAAAATAACTATAATTAATTCATTAACCGTGAAGAGCTTTAAAAACAAATGTCCCCAGCGTGATAAAAAAATTAATTAAACATGTTCACATGATTTTCACTGATTATTTAAAGTGCTCCCAAAGTGCTCGTACATTTGAAGCACTGTTTGCCTTTTTCAAGCGCAATACTATTTCACTATTTCACACTTAATTAACATTGGGTTTTGCGAAGCGACAAACATGAAACAATCCTTATGAGCAACAAAAGTAAATAAACATTTTGCGCTTCACTAATTTGTAAACAATAATCACAATGAAAAACGAGAATGTGAAATAAATTTGTGGAAATGCATAAAAAAAGCGCGGACTCATATCATTTGTAGACACAAATATTTTCCACTCTGTGGCTAATTAAATTAAATTCAGCCAGTGAAATTGGCTTAAACCTATTAACAAGCGCAAACGTGGCCGGAAAAAATGCTGCAGTTTTAAGCGGCTTTCATGGGGAATTGAAGAGGTGGCAAAGGGAGGGGAAAAGGAGGGGAAAGAGGAGGGGATAGAGACAGTTTCCACTTACCGCTGCAAACAGTTCTCGCGCTCGGCCAGTGCCAATTTAACAATATCCGCAAACACCGGAATAACAACCCAATCATTGAGTCTTCCCGTGGATGTCCTCGCTGCAGGTGCCTGCAAGCTCTGCTCCTTCACATCGTCTGGCACTGCGCTCAACCCGGAAGTGCTCTTTACGTCAATCGCAATCGCAAGGCCAGCATCAGCAGTGTTGGGTGAGCAGTCGCCACCCAGGCTGAGTGGAACCGTAGCTGACGGTGACGTTGAGGAGGAGGCTGCCGTCGGTTGTTCACTCGTTATCGATAACGTCGCCTGCTTATCGGTCTTCGCATGGAGCTGCTCATTTAGAACGATTGCCTGCTGTTGCCACAAGTGCCCATGCCCCTCGGCATGGCGCTGCATGCAGTCCAATTGCTGACACGTCACTTGCAATTTGCTCCACTGAAATCGAGACGAAAGGATGAAAATGAATATTCGGTCTATGCAGCTTATCGCTCGACAAGTAATCACTTTTTGTGCTTGGTTGGGTCTGTGAAGAGCTCACATTTGAACGTATTTTATGCACTCCTCACTCGACAGTGACTTCAAGACTAAGGCACACTCACTCCTTCACTTACCGTAACTTTAAGTCTGGCTATGGCTGGCGATTCCAGAGATTCCAAAATGGCTGTCGCGCTGTTGTAGTTGCCGACCAGCAGACAATACTGGGCCACTCCACTCCAGAGCTCCACAGTTCTGCTTCGCTCCTCGATGCCGCTGCACTGTAACGAAAGTCAAAGGATTTATTCGTTGACAGATCTAAGTTGAACGACTTTCGTTTCACAATATCCGTATATTCAAGTCGTGCTCTCAAGGGTCACGTGGGAGCAACATCTGCATATTCAACATGCATGGCAAATTTGCATCTGAATTCCACCAAGTGTAAAGATTCTTTCGGTACGATTAACTTGGGGCTTCGCATGGTCAAACAGCACACAAAACAGAGTAAACCCCCAGACCGAGGCCGACTCACCTGCAGTATCTCGTTGCAGACAAACAGACGCAGACGCGCAGACCAGTCCAGATACGTTTCCAGGTTGCAGGTCTTCTTCGGGTCCTGTGCGCCCTGCGAGCCGCTCGCCGAGGAAGGTTGGTCCCATTTTTTCTTTAATAAGAACAAAAGAGAAACAAAATAAGTTGTTACTTAGGGTATTTGCCAGCCTATGCAACTCGCTCTTACCTGTTTGTCCAGCAGCACCATGTTGCTGCACTGCAGAAACTCCTCTGGCCCAATATGCTTGGCCAATTTCTTCTCCAGTCGGCATAGGATTTGTGCGTATTGAGTGGCTATCAGACACTTGAGGGGCGCAACCTGCTAAGGGAGGGGAAAGGGAAAATTGTTCCCAATTGCAATTGGAATCATTACGGGCAACCACAAAGCTCACCTTGTCCTTGTCCTTGTCGCTCTGGCAGGCACGCAGATCGGCCTCGTGTCTTTCTAAATCAGTCAAACGGTTAAGTAAGGCACTTAGTACTTGGGAGACTACATCTTCTAAATGTGAAGTGGAACATCTGAAAAGGGAATCCAAAATGACTCTGACAGATGGGGAGACCTCGAATGGGACTCACCTAACAACGATATGTTTAACGTGATTCATCATGCGCTCGTCACGATAATCGTATGGAAATTTCTGCGTCCACTCGGCCAGGAGGGCAACCAATGTCTCCAGGCCTTGAATATCAGGTACCGCATCCAGAAGTTTGCCAAGCAACTCATGTGGTCGCAGAAATAAACGTGATGATAATAAAAATGAGAACAAAAATTCCTGTAAAGCAGAAACATGTTTGCAACTGAAATCGTTTTCGTATCCGATTATTTTCACTTGTTTGTTGCAGCAAATTCTCTGGCGAATTGGCATAAGCCACCGAAACAATTTGCAGGCCATTAATTATTTTGGCATTTGTTTCTTGTGACTACAAAATCTCTACCAAAACCTCTACTATACTTTGCTGTTCTCCATACGTTTTGTATATGGATGTTTCAGAGTTCCCTGCTTATCTACCTTGTGCTAGTTGCTTGACTGCGTTTTGGCCTTTTGGCCAACGTGTGTGCCAACAAATTTAAATATGGCCGTTTGGCAACTTGCCAGATTATGCAAGCAAACGATTTGAATTGAAACATTTTGTGGGTGGCTGCAGAAAATGTGAACCAGATCCCAAGGGGACAGAGAGAGTTGAATAAAGTATATAGAAGAATTTGCAGCAGTAAGGAAACGTTTTGGTTTCTCTTATGGAACAAGAAAGGAGTCGAACTAGAAAGCGTTTCACTTAGATATCACTTTTTACTGATTGTACGTACCTTATCTAGGTCGATGACATGCTTCGGTATGAGCACCTCCGTGAATGAGTCCAGTGGGCCAGAAACTATTCTACCATTTATGTACATTATGCCACCGGAACCCAAAACAGAGCTCTGTGAAGAAGAGAAACTTCAAATCATTCAAAGCTGAAAAGCGATAAAAAAACTAAGAAAACCAAGAGAAAACTTAAGGCGGAAATTGACGAATGTAAAAATGTGGAATTGCCTCAAAATTAATATCACATTGGCTGCGCTTGTGCGGGTTCTTGGGTACATCATATTGATTTGTATCTTCTGTAGCGCCTGCTGCACCCAACTTTCTATTGGCAAGCTAGAGTAAAAATATCAGTGAAGGGATTTAGTAATTTATCTACTTAGGTCCATTGCAATGTGACACCTACCTCAAACTGCTGAAACCCTAGTTCCAAGTCTTGTGCACTCAACTGCTCGGCGCTGTGACGGCGCCGCAGTCGCATTCCCTCGTTACCCGCTCCGAACGCGAGTCCCAGGCTCAGGGCAGGATACATGGATGTGTCAGCAAGCGGGTTGGCCACATCAAGCGAGAATACCTCCGGTTGGGCGGGTGGCTTCTCCATGTCGAGGCCACAACAGGCCTCATCTGCACTTGTCTCGCTGTCTGAGCTGCTCAGATGACGACACCTGCCACGATGCGAGTGCCGACACTTGTCCCTATCCCGTTGTCCGCGAGACTTTTGCAGCACCGTCTGCTTGCAGCGCGTGCCGCAGGCGATAGCTGATATCTTACTGGCATAAAAGTACATCGCCATGGGTCACGTTCGGGTTTTGCCTCGTTTCGCGGTCATGTGCGTGCTGCTCGATTGGTTTTTGCCTGCGCCTTTCTGTCCACACCTCCTCGCCCTCGCCTAATGCCTGCGTGTGTTGCCCCGCACAGTTGCCTGGCCAGAGGCCTCAACTGTAACTCGTATTGTCATTATCATCCTGTCGACTGATTTCCGTGCTGAAAGATGCGAAAATGCATGAATGTGTGGCAGAATTTTGATTTACTGACGCCTCATAAAGTCAACGTTGCGGGCAATCGTAGCCCATCACTCATACGCAACGTGGCACAGAAATAAATGTGCATATGTTTTTCACGCAACACAAACACATACGGGAAAAAGGGCAAATGCGTTAATCACAGTCTTTGAGTTATTTACACTCCGAGGCTGCCTAAGTAGATCATCAATTTTCAGGCAGATTTTGTCAGTAATTCTTGTGGAAACAAATGAATATTCAAATGATTTGAAAGATTGCGAATAATTTGTTATTAAAATGATTTTGGTTTTCGCACAGTTTGAATTTATAATCACAGCTATTCATTTAAAAATAAAACAATCGTTTAAGACCGCAAAGATCTGTTTATTTAAATAGTTTCCCGCAGAGAATTTTCTTTTAGTTTTTAATTAAAGTTCTCTTCTCATTACTTTGACCTAATTTACATAGTCTTCACTGAGTCAAGAAAACAGAAAAGAACTTTGTAGTTATTTGAATCACATCGAGGTATCAAAACAGAACAGACTTTTATTGTATCCACTAATTATATTGTAATCTGAATAGTTTTAGTAAATTTAAAACAAATTTTGTCACCCAAAATCATTTTTCGATAGAGCAACATAGTTTCGGATTATGGTCACAATTTAAACAGAAAACACAGTCCATTTATGCAATGTTCTTCCCACACACGAAAAGCATACAGATGCTACCACAAGCACACACATGCACCCACACACACACACTCGCACACACAGCTGCTGGCACACATTGCCCGTTAACTGTAACGCGTGTTTTGTGCTCGACTTCATTACGGATATCTGCAGCTGGTCGAGGTTTTTAACAGGATTTATGCCTTATTTCCCCACGTGGTTTCCCATGCCACTTTTACGTGCAATTATCCTTTTTATCAAGTTTGTGAAAATTGTCACACGTGGCGTATGCGTTTTTCGGGTAGGAAATGTACGGTAATCGCGAAACGGACGCTTTCGTTTTGAACCGCGAGTGATTTTATTTATGCATGAATTAAACACCGACTCATATATTTATAAATTAAGCACATATTCAACGGGTGTTTTATGTTGAATCATACTTTGGATTACACAAAATGCTTGGAATAAATTACTCACTCTCAGTATTTTATTTTCTGAATGCTTTCCTTAGAGATTGACTGAGATTTCAATATTCATTTTATTCAACTTTGTTTTGCATTTAACTACACAATATAAATTCACATATTTTATTATAACCTATGTTATTTTATTTCTATATCATTTTCAATTCACAGATACTTTAAATTCATTTTTGTTTTATTTTATTTTACTCATTAAAGTCTATGAAAGACTTATAATTATTATTTATATATTTTCAATTACTACGCTTTAATTTTTTTATATTAAAGGTGAAAAATATGTCAATTCTTTTTGCATTTGTTGCCCTCAAACCGAAAGAGTTCCACATCCGTTTCGCGACACGCTCTCGTCAAACCTCCGCTGTGAACTAAACATTTGGCATCGATTGTAGCTGCTTATCAGAGTGGAATTCTGACTGAGAACTAACAGAGGAACTTTGTGGGTTGATACTGGGAAATTTCCATCTGCTAGAGAGTCCAACAAGTTGCCACATAAGGCACAGATGGAAGCATCGAACATGTTGCATGCAACATCGAACTCTTGTTCAGACTTCACTTTAAGGGCACATTTCGGGAATGCTGAAGTCCCCTAAGTGCCTATATGCACTCGTCCAAAGTAACTGTCTGAGTTTTGGAGAAGAATCGCGAAAGCGATATCTTTGTTTACACCGTCGCCCACTCGAATGTCTCGCAATGTTTTCGTCTGTCTGGTTCTGCTGTGAATAAGGACCAATTATTCGCTTGACTCATCTTTTGCGGTTAACGACGTGAGTGAGTTCGGGTTGGTTTTGTAAATCTACATTTAGGCACCGAAAATATTTGGGCCATAAAAGTTCACACAACAAATTAACGAAATCAATTTGAAGAATTTCGCTGAGCAAGCCAACTTTGGCTACGGAGGTCGACCATTTTTAACACGCACATAACTCAGACACCCGATAGGCCGACATTCGAGGTCAATCGTAGGGGAGGGAGGATCTCCTTCGGGGCAAAACTTTGTTAAGGCAGAAAGGCCAAAGTTTCAAGTGGTAGCCCAAACTCAAAATTCTCTTTCCTTTTCTTGTTGCCTTTGAAATTTTAATGTATTCCCAAATGGAAGAAGTTTTCGAGGTTACTTATGAGTATAATAAAATATCATGTGAGGATTTTTTAATAGTTATATTATTTGCTAAGATATGAGGTATATTTAGACACAATATCATTCGTCATAGAAAAACACTTATATAGTTAAGCCAATGCACTTAGTTTCTTATTCTTTTTGAATAATTACTTGACATTTGCCTTACTGTCACTTGTTTCTACCTTTTTAATTAGTTCCGACAATTGTTTCTCGCCGAATAATTAGTTATTGCAACGCTCCAGTTGCAAGCGAGTCGTTGCTTTGATTTATGCCTCTTTTATGGCTTACAAGGAGTTAGTGGGGAGTGGCGGGGCATCGTTTAGTTACAATAGAACCAGCTATGCTTTTAAGTTTGCTCCGTGCACTTTTATGCAAACTTCCCCTGACTTGGCCGACAGAGAGAGACCACTCTGTGCCTTTGCTCTCCCTATCTCGCTCTACTCTTGGTCTAGACAGCACTTAAGATCCAGTTAATGTCAGGCCTTTATTCTCAACACAGTCAGACAAGTTGTTGTTATTGTTTTCAGAGTTGTATTTGTACTTGTAATGTTTCCATGACATTTACAAGTCGGCAATACGGGAATATTATGGAAGCAGTAACTAAGTGCAAGCTGCACTGAAGTGTGAAATGGAAAAAGGAGCCTTGTACTGATTATATAACGCAGGATTAATACAGGAAGTCAATCATTGGAATGGTTGAGCACAGTCAATAAAATGATTTCAATAAATAAAGATTATTCTCCGGGTTAAATAACAGACAATTTATTCAATGAAGCGGCGATAATTTTCATTCACTTTATTTCCAATAAAAATGTAATTTAATAAATGAATTTTAAATATTCAAGTCTGCTTATATTAAAGTTAATGAAATCAAGGGTGACCATACTTAATGGATGTGTGAGGCTTTACTTTGGTTGTTACCTCAATACGAAACAATTGAGAAGAATTTCTAGTGAACTATTAAAGATCTCAAACGTTAAACAAGTTTTCATGAAGCCTTAAAAACTTAGAGCTATTTTCGTTTATAATTCAATGGCAGGTTTAACAGAGGAAGACCCGGAAGTGTTTGCTATCAAATGCTGATTTATATCGCCGTTGCCAATGCAAGGAAATGGAAAAACTTTTCATTTCTAATTAAAATCATATTAATGCAAGTGATGGCAAATAGAACGTCGATGGTTTCCTTTATCTTTCGTGCTGCAGACTGCCGACCAATATAGTTTGAGGTACGAGTACAATTGATTTGGGTTTAAGTCCGTTTTCTTTATTTGTTTACTTTACCATGCTCAAGTAAATTGGTTTCTCGGCCACAAGTAGATGGAAAATGAGGAAACGTGCCACATCCTCGATTCGATAATGTTATTAGCCGCAGCTATTTCTGTGGGCCATTGTGCTGTTGGTCCACTTTGTGCAATTGCCGTTCATTTAGAGAGCATTTTCACTTGGCCTTTTAGCCACGATTTCATTGTTGATGTATTCTGTGTAATCTGAGGACTTAGCCGGGCCAAGACTAATAGTATTTATTCAGCTGTAAGATGGACGGGTCATCAGTTTGTAATAGCCTTATAATACTTTTCGTGCCAGCTTATGACTGTGTGAAATACAAATCGAATTTGTTGATTAGTCCGCAAATCTCTAATAACTTTTTATGCAGTGTTAATAACTGAGCTTTGCTGATATTTACTGAAGTTCAGCTCTAACTTCATTCATAATTAAATTAAATTTGTAGCATAGAGATTCGAATGTCGATTTTCCGTTTAGCTTTAGTTAAATGAAGACGCAAGTTAGCAAGACAAATTGCGAATTGAAGCAAACAATTAACTCTTATTTCACGACAAATTACGTTCAATCACAAAACATCCATCAATAGATTTTAGAAAGAAATGACAAGGAATAATGAGAAAGCTGAGCAATCTCACTATCATCTGTTTTTAAATGAAATGTTGATCTCAGGACTCACCTTAAATATCCGAGCCTTTAAATTAATTTAAGACTTAAACTCACGTAGACTCAACGAACTTCAAAAGTTCTTTTAGCCGAAAACTTGCCGTGAATTGAATTAAATTCAATTTATTTCAGCGTGAAACCTCAACCCAAAAGTTTTCCCTTTACCGTTTATTTATTAGGCAGAAAAGCGTGACATTGACTTGAATAAAACTCAATTTGTTCATTTCAATAGAATCTGTTAACAGCCTGTAAAATATTGCATAACATTTGCCTTCGTCTTGTGGTTACGGTTACGTATTTTAATTACGCACACACACACACATGCTCTTATACACTAACACACATAGAATGTGGCAATAATTACAAGGTTCTTGGGTAACAAATTTCGTCGTTTGTATGCATAGAATCTTAAGTCGTAGCTTTAAAACAATGTGAGTTCTTACTTACTCAACTGAGTGGGAAAAGAGATCTACAATATGGTCTCAACTGTGCAGGATATGTTAGGATACGCACAGATACATACAACATATGCTTTTTCCTTTCTTCAAGCTTGTTCTCTCTCAAAGATTTTCTTTACTTTTGTTCGAGCTTTTCTTTTGCCAATATTTCCTTTGTTTTCCTTCATGTATCCCAAACAAAAGACGAGTAAAATTAATTAAAGTCGAATGCTAGTGGGCATGAAATATAATTAGAAGTCATGTCAAGCAAAAGAAAATAGTGTGAGAAAATAAAAGAGACTAAAAATGCATCGATAACGACAAAGAAGACCCTTAAAGTTCACATAAGTTCTCCTACTCTTGCACCTTAAAGCCCCTGCAATGAAATGCTTATTGGCTGAAGACCCACATTGCGTATGCTTAATATTGCCAATTAGCTTGAGATTTTGGCTATTGAACGGTGCGGTGCATGGCTTCTGGGCCAAGTCAATGCAACTTACTCTTTGAGGCGCATTCAAGTTGCAATAATCGAGTGCGCACTAGCGTAGACAAACACAAATACAAGTGCACAAGATGATAACCAAATCATGCTCTGCATTTCCGCTTCAGCAAAGTTCGCTTGAGCAAATATTGGGGATCAATTTGACGAGCAGCTAGCAACTTGTAACTGTCATGTAACATCTCTCTTTTTTCGTGGGGAGACAAAAAAAAAGGAGAAATATTTGTAGCTTTCCTTTGCTGGCGGATTGTGTACACAGCATTTGTTAGCTTCCGTTTCCGCTCGGCGCATGCCATTTTTCGGTGCTTTTGTGTGCTGCAAGTGGCATTTGAATGTGAATCCATACATATTCATACGGATTACTTCCATCAGAGCGGCGGTTAAAGCTGCAGTTAGTCTGTCGCTAGCGAGCGACCAAATAGGAAGCTTTTCAGATACACAATCCATGCATAAAACTCTCCGCTTGACTGGCCCCACTCGAGACTAAGTCCACATTCCATTTCCGGTAAGTTGAGCAAATCTCTGGTACTGTTAATGCAAAAGACAAATATGTAAGATATATTTATTTATACAATTTATAACAAATTGAGATTCTATTTAAACATGCAGCAGAATGCAAAGTCAAGTCAACTTATGCAAATGTATTTCCATCGCCTCGATATTTGATTATTATAAACATTAATTTTTTCCATTTATTTTATTTAATTACATTGTATCATTGATTTCGCTCGACAACATTTTGGAATGTGATCTCAATTAAATGAAAAATGAATGGATTGTGGAGAAAGGGAAATTGCAATTGATATTTTAGAGTTATAAAAAAAGATTATTGAATTAAAAATATATTTACTTTTGAAGTGAATGTGTGGTTAACTTATTGCACCAATTAAAATGTGCAAACAAAACAATATTAAATTCTTGCCTAATTACTGAAATGATATACAAATCCGATATGATTTACTATTGTAAACATCGTGGTCAATTATTGGTGTACCATATTTATAAAAAGTAAATAATAAGTAAATAATAAAATGGCTTTAAAACTGAAAGAGTAGTTTGCGGCACAACAAACGGACACACGGGCAGAGCTAGTCTGATTCTGTTGATGCTGATTAATTTGCGTTGCAAACTCTTGTCAAAAATTTATATACCCTCTACATGGGTATTAAAAGGTAGACTCATTATATAAATTAAATATATTATTCAAAATATTTGCACAAAGTGAGTTTAGTTAAATAATGATTCTTAATTTGAACTTGGGTACGTTTTAAATTTATTGTTAATTTCAGTTTAAGGCAATAAAACGCAGTTGATGTAATTAAAAAACATGAGCCGCCATTAAACTGTCATTTTGTTACGTTATTGCATTATTCTGTGGGTCCATTAAACTCATTACGAATTTGACACTGCGCTGGCAGGTGGGAGTGTCAGGTGGTCAAATCTCTGGGTTATTGCTACACTGCAAACAATTCACGGCACGATGCGCTTTCAATTTATCTCGCCATCTGCATTAACTTCCCTTTTACCACATTGAGGGAGGCGAGGTAGGAACTCTGCTGAGCTGTGCGTTAATCAAATGTCAATTACGCTGCGGATTCATCGCTTCACAATGGACGCCAGCGTTGGTCTCGTAACCGAGTTGACTTTCTGACAGCGTCCGTGCCGGCGACTCACTGTGCCACTAAATGTTTGCCCTCGTCGCTTTCTCTCTTGCACACTCACACACACTCTCCCACACACACACAGATAGCACGAGGCTTTTCTGTTTCCCTTTTCTGCTGCTAGTGCTGCATTTCACTCGTCGTCGCCTTATCCCGTATGCAATTTGTCTTTATGCGACTTTTTTGTGGCCTCTTCGCGCGCTTTACAAACATCGAGTGGCTGCCGCTCGTAAGATATGCCCATGTTCCTTCCCGCTTCCGTCCTTCGTATGGCTTACTCCCTCCTCTCCACACTTGAGTTGTGCACTTCGCTTTATTACTCGGCTCTTGATGGTTTTTAAATTTTGCCCGCGTCAAACACTTGCATACATATTAAATTCATTGCAGCTGACTTCCTATGAGGTATGCAAATTCCCTGCAACAATGTCTTCGTGCAGAGAGAAAAGGAGAACGATGGAAGAGAGAAGTATACTCCCACGATTCCGAATTCCGTCTGCTAAATTAACCTTTTCCTGAGTTCTTTAATTCATCAAGTTTTAAAATACTTTCTTCTAGTTGAGCCGAATATTTCATCAGGCCTCCGTTTATGGCACCATTACTTTTTATCGCCTTCGACTGCAGTTAAACTTGAAGTATTATTGCTGCGGTATATAAGCTTTGCTCTGCTCACGCCTAACTAACGCAATCTGTCAGATTGTCCTGGCTGAGGATGTGCTAAGTGGCTCGCGTGCGCCGGAAGTGACTGTCACGGAAGTGCCACAAAGAGCATCAAATAAGTTTGTTGTCGGGGCAATCTGTAAGCATCAACTCTCCGCCTGCCAGTGAAGGCGTTATGACTTTGACTTTGATGCGCCATCATGAGGGGAATCTCCTGTGGGGGGGGGCAAAGAAATAGTTTGCGGCTCGGCAGCCGTCATTTGGTCGGCCTTTGTCTTAGCCATTCTACAACGGATGTCCTGTCGTGTCTGCAAGCTGTGGCGCTAACAAGAAAGGGATATGCTCCGCTCGGTTGTCCCCCTCGGTACAGAAACAAACTGAATTCAAACAAGCAAATTGTTTATCTTGCCAAAGTCATGTGAAGTGTCCAACACGGAGAGGTCCGACAGTCCGGGCAAACTTTCAGTCTGCTGTTCCCCGGGGAAGACCTTCATTTAACTATCAGTTTCAGTGTGATTGTAATTTAAATTTTAAAGTCGAGCACTTCATCATCACAACGAAGACTTTAATATTCATGAATGACCTGAAGTGTGCCTTGTAATTAAAGTCAACGCATTTGCGGTCCACTTAAGATTTTTTATCAAAGAGTAATTTCACGGCACAGACATTCGCTTGATTACTTCTACGCAGCGAGTGCACAATCAATTCAAGTCAGTTCCAAGTATTTCAATGCATAACAGACATAATTTTGTTTAATAAATATGTTGCTAAGCATTTCAGGATGTTACAGTTCATTCATAGCTGAAATGTTCTGCAAAATAATTATTCATGCTGAGCTCAATCAAAAAGTATAGCATACTTTTGTGCACTCGCTTGCGTCAACAAGTAGACGAATTCCTTCAGGAAGCTGCCAAAGTTCAATTAAAGTTTAATAAAATCTCGAGTAACCAAAGCCAACTTAAGCTTTGACTCGAATAGTTCTCTACGATATTCTGAGCAAGAGAAATAAACACGAGCATGTCAACTGCAGACTTGACTGCGAAGGCAAAATATAAAAGCAGCTCATACTGTAGTTGGATTTATATTGCAGATTGTGCCGGCCTGTGTTGCACTATGTTTCACAAATTGATTTTCGTTCAAAGTTTAATAAATACCATGGCAGAAACTCAAAGGAATTTCGAGAATGACGTTGGGGTATTTCAAATACTTCGCAGTTTTTAATTTTGTTTTTTAAGGCAATTTTGTTTGTAAGGCAATTAACCCACTCAAAATCAATGCAAAATACTCAACTTTAAATGCCAACAAGGTGTAAGAGTGTTCACAGAACTATTTCTCAATGGCGAATAAAGATTATCAGCTCATTGTCTTTTGCTTACGGTGAACAAGTAAATTGCTAAGACAATGACTGCTAAATGTGTCATGCTTAACAGCATTAAGCACAATTAAGTCATAAATATTTATGAGAGGGCAAATTCCATTTAGCTTGCCATGAATGCGGAATTAGTATTCACAAGTGTGCAAATGAACTTGTAAATTAAACTTAATCGTATCGCTGCAACCTTCATCTTGTTGGTTGTTTTTATTTATATGAATCCCAATTTTGCAAGTACAAATTAAATTACAATTTCAAATTATATTATGCAGCCAGCAACAGCAAAAATATTGGGGAAATATTTTCTATCGGACATTCACACGAAAAACTAATCACAAAATATTTGTTGTTTACGAGTTCTGTTGTTCTACTGCAGCACTCACAGTTATTTTGCAGATGAATCTAGAAATTGTTATGAGAATTTGTTATTACTTTTACACTTACATATGCAGCTCAAGTTTCATACACTCTATGTTCTCATCTGCAAATGAAGCATGACTGGCTTGAATGGCAATAAAGCATGAGTGAATTCTTGGAATAATTCCAAGAGTGATAATATACCACAACAATTGTTACACAAGTTGTGGTTGTTGTTGATGGAACACGCTTAACCAGAGATCCGAAGTGTTGATGCATGTAGAAACGATTTACCCAAATATGGATTCAGTCAAGCGAAATACGAAGGGGGAATATCTGAACCTTGATTTCCTTGAACCTGTGCACACATATTCACTGTTGCTGTCGTTTTACCATCAAAAATAAAAAGATGTAATTCTTTTCGAATATCTGACTGGAAACCTGATTCGTATTTCATTCGTCTGCACAAAATAAACCACAAATTGATGCTTGTCGTGCGTAATTTTCACGTGATTCCTTTGTATGCTCTGTGGTCGATCTGGGTATGGGTTTGGTTAGTGCTGGGAAAGCATAAGCAGTGGATGCTTAGATAGTTATTGACTGCCATGCTGATTGGCAGTGCATGGCAATTTGCTGCCACCTTTCATTAGGTCTTTCCATTGTATGGGCATCGTTAAAGTGACATTTGATGTGCATACAAATCGTGCTCGGTAAATTATGTGCCACTTGTCGGAGTCATTGGATTGTTCATTCTGAAGGTCAACTTAAACTTGAACCAAGTATGTAAGCTGCTTAACATATTACGAGCTCTTTAAATACATTGTGAATTTCATGAATCACAAAGTTCTTACGTCACGTATACTCCGTGTGCCAGCCACATTGTGACATTAATAATGTGCTCAAAATGTTGTCACAAACTGGGACACATTACTGCCTTCAGTCTGATGAAAGTATTTGCATGTTCCTTTCCCGGCCTTGGCCTGCCAAGATGCCTTTGCAAACTAAAAGTCAAATGCCAAACTTTCACTTAAGTTACTCAGTTATTAATTGATATTCCTAAGATATTCCTTATATACCCCAGTAGGACTCATATGATTTACCTCTTGAAAATACCATTTAAAAATATATAAAAAATAACCAACAACTGGAAAAGGTAATTCATTAAAAATGCAACCTGCACCTCTTCCTTGGTGAACCTTAATTCATTTGCGTTTGCTCGAGAAATGAATACCAATTTGCGAAGAGCAACAATTTGTACTTTTCGCATTTCCAATCTTATCGCACATTACACTTCATTTTCAGTTTCTTACGAGGGTCGTTTGATAAGTCCGTGACTTTTTGAATAAAATATATTTTTTTCGTCAAAGAAGCGTTTTATTTCTCAACATAATCTCCTTTTAGCTCTATACATTTAGTCCAGCGTTTTTCCAATTTTTTTATTCCTTCCAAATAATAGGTTTTCTCAAGGCCCTCAAAATAGTCGTTTGTTTCTGTGTTTCTCTTCATTTGACCCGAATCTCTTACCGCCGAGCCATTTCTTCATGTTTGGAAACAAAAAATAGTCACAGGGGGCTAAATCTGGAGAATATGCTGGATGGGGTAGCAGTTCGTAGCCCAATTTATGAAATTTTGCCATTAGCACACGAAATTCACTTTTTTCCATTTTCGTTAAAATTCACGAGATCGTCTGCTTTCAGTGCCTATAAAACGCAAACCAAAAAACGCAGCTTTCTCAAAATTTTACAGTCAGCTGTTAATCGATAACTGCTGACAGGAGCAGTGTTGTATTTAGAGCAGGTGCGCGGCAAATACAAAAAGTCACGGACTTATCAAACGACCCTCGTAATAATAAACGGCTGTAAATTGGAGCACGTAATGGAAAAGCTCGGGAAATACGTAAGCTGCATGTAATAAATGAGGCAAAGTTCCCTTTATTAAATGGAATCTTATTAAGACATTTATTTGTTCACATCCCAGTTGAAACTCATCCCATATACGAGTAGGTTGCATCTTTTTGCAGTTTTTATCCAATTCTCCTGGTTCTCGCACTCATTACTTTTCATTGGTATTTCTTTTGCCTTAAAAAATGTCTCTTTTTTGTGTTTACAGCAAACAGGTCAGCTCTTTTCTTAATTGCTTGCATTCTCTTTGCTTGTTCTTTCTTATTGATATCAAAACAGTCTTTTTATTTCTTTTGTCTTCATTTCTTGTTCTATTAAAAACCTTTTGCAGTTCCCAATATCAGTCTGAACATTTGAAACATACTTTTAATATATTTTGAGGGACTCAATACGGTTTAAGATTTAATTTCGGCTAATGGGCCACAACATGAGTTAGCCCACATGCCCACACACAGTCAATGACAGTCAAAAGCTTATATATTATATATGTACATAAGCATAAGTATTTATTCGCCTCGAAACTGTATTTAAAATTCCACTTGCATCTGGCTGGGGCAGATTTAAACGGTCTATCCCTTAATGCGGCATATGGGACCAAAGAAGAGCTCCGAGGCGATTTCATTGTTTTACACAATATATACAAAAACGGTTCCCAACACGCAACTTGGCGTATGCGCAACGTCGCCTCTTGCTGAGTGTTTCGAAGGGCTTTGTAAGCTCGTGCGTATCAGCTTTGCTGTTATTAGCATATTGGCGACATGCTTCGCTACTTAATGATGCAGAAATGTCGAAAAAAAACCATCTCAACTTGGTAAAAACTCCGAAACGGTTACAGTTTCGAGCCATTGATTATGCGTATGTGACGGAGAGAGAGTGTGATAGCTTTACTCCATTTTGTGTTGTGACGATGCAACTTTGGCAAGTCTTCTTCAGTGGACACAGTTGAGTCTGCATATTGATGGTTTATTTTGCTGTCTTTATCGTGCATTGTAATGCAAACTATTTGTTAAAATTGCTATTTTGGTTTCATTTGGTAATCAGGACTACTTAATTTCAGCATTCTGATCAAGAGATTCTCTTAATATATGAATGACTGCGCAATTCGATTATTCTCGATGGGCAATAATCGAACTTAATGCTTATTTCTCGTTGCCCTTTGAAACATTTATGATGTGTAAATAGTTTAATACCATGGTATTTATTGACTTTGCCATCTGCTGCATTCCTTTAAGTGCACATGAGTTAAAGCTCAATACTTAACAAAGCGCAGCTACAATAAATTGCTAATTGTTTCATTTCATATATGCAAGTTTCAGCTTAACATTCTAGTATAGAAAGCTAAGCATTTATTTCAAGTCATTTATACTTTTTTTTCATGGAAATTAGGACATGATTTTCTTAATCCATGACCTAATTAGGTATAAATATTTACAAACGGAATAATAAATAGACTACTTGAAAATTTGGGATCTGAAATGAAGCATGTTAATGACAGTTGCCTTTGAAATGTAAATATGTTTATGAAAAACATTAAAAAAATGTCTTCTCGAGATGGAAAATGTATTTTTTTTGCTTTTGCATACTTTCTGGAATATATATATAGATATATCAATGAAGACTTCAAAGTAAAATCCATTATCCGGTGCGTCTCACCCTCACCCTGTTTCCAAGCAATAATTCAATTTGGTATTTGTCAATTGAGTAGATTGTTTTATTGGAAACGAATCTGAGCGCAGGGCAATCATGAGCCTAAGGGTTGGGAAGGTATCAGATACACGTTTGGGTTGTCTGAGAGATTTTCCTATAATTTAATACATAAGTGTAATGCAACACCAATACTTTTTATGCTGCGACTGGAGACCATCCAAACTGAATCCAATCCACTTCAAGCAATATTTACCAAGCATAAGATATTGCATGGAAGTTATAGCGAAGTATACATTCAAACGGTAAGTCTGTACTTCAACATCTGAGCTATACGGTTCCTATACCCTATACTAACTTTGCTGAATATAATAAATGTCTTTTTGTTTTGAAACTGCCAGCGGTTAGCGGTATTCACAGTCAATGTGCGTTGTTAGAACAAAAGAAGTAACTTGGTTCGTGAAAATGTAAATTACCCCGAACTTCCTCTTTGTGCTACGCATGCAGCCTGTACAAACATCAACTCAGCTACAGCTGGAACCCCTTTCCGTACCCTCTGCCATGGCAGGGTTGGACCAACAAGGGGTAAGGCCATTGGGTCAGGCCTGGCTTGGCTCGGCTCGGCTGTTGTTGGTTTAATAGTTAAAAGTGGCCCGGCAGTAGGTCATAAAACGCATGAGTGCATGAATGCACAGTGAGTGGAATTCAAATGCAACGCATAGAGAGAGTGAAGCTAGCAATGGCAGTTGCTGGGGCCGAAAGTGAATGTGTTGACTGGGCAAACAAAGCAAAGAGCTTTTGACTGGGAGCAGCAGTCGCTGTTGAGTGGGCGGGTTCAGTTCAGCTCAGGCTACGGCCAACTGTCCTTGGCCTATGCAGTGTTTGAGTAGCAGGCATAGCAAGGGACTTGCAGAAGGGGAAGGGGAGCGTGAGATAAGAGATCTCTGTTTGTTGAACGAAACAAAAGTCCGGCCTAGAGCTAAAGTAAACCTGATTGAAGCTGCACAATCTTCAACATAAATATGTGCAATTAAATGACTAGTTAAGAATTTCAAATTCTATTGACCCTTCATAATAAAGACTCTGTACCCAGCACTTCTCACCTGACAACTCAATTTGTACTATTTGCAGCAATTAAATGAAAGAATTTTCATTTAGCACGCCAAAGAGCAATTAATGGAAGGAGAAAATGGGTTCAAGCCATGCGAATGACTATAAATAAACCCCCTTATCGATGCTCACTTACAGCTGAAACTTAAACAATAAATTATTGACTTGCGGTAAGTGAAACAAAACCTCTACAGAGCGGAGTACAAGTGCTTGCAGTTGAAACATCTGTTAGTTATTTCAATTTGCGGTTTCGGCCCGTAGTATGAGGGAGGTATGTTTGTGTTGCACCCGTGCCAAATTGATAGTTATCGTGCAATTCTTTTTGGAAATAGCTGCAATAGTCGGTATTTTATTGCCTTTATGGAGTAAGGAGTAAGTAGGAGTGAGTGGGAGTAAGTAGGTTATGAAATTAGTTTTTTAAAAGTTCCTATGCTTGATTTTTATTTCAGCCGTGCCCTAAGAACTTTTTTTATGATCATCATCAGTTTTATGTTGCGGGTAATGTGGTGACTCCAACACCTGTATATATTGTCAACTATTTGGCGCCAGCAGGTGGGTCCACTAGGTGTCTACCAATCCCAGCAAACAACATTCATTAGCATTAACAACTGACGGGCCCTTAGAGCTTCCAGCAGACCATGCAGGGTAACCACCAGGACAAAGTTTGACACACGAAACATGCAGCGGCAGCCACTGTAGGCGCTTGCAGAATATACCACAATAATTACTTGCATATTATTTGTTGTCAGCTTACTCGAAGTTGGTAACTTAAGTCTTTAAAGTACATTAAGGGGAAACAGCTTAGTCACGCAGAAACTATTTAAAAAAAAAACCCTCTGAGGCAGACGTCAGAAACGTCCATCAAAACATCAAAGAAACATTAAAATTACTTTGGCTCACCTCAGGCAACTGCAGCTAATGGTCAAAATTGAACTCAGAGCAATAGGTGAGAGTGAGGTATTCAATTTTTATAAATCTTTCATACTCACACCCTTTGTCTTTTTTATCTTTATTTATCGTTTAAATGTATTGAAAGGAGTAAACCTTATCAAGACACAAACGTAATTTATACTGCGTTTACATTTTTTAACTTAATCGCATACAAATTTCAAGTTCTTTAAGTAAATGAATTTTTTAAAATTCTTCTTGCACTACATTTCCATTACTCTATTTTTTTTAAATCGTCATCTACCAACTCGTATTTTGATTCTCTTTGTGGTTTTCAATTTATTTTGTTAAGCTTTTAAGCATTTTCCATTTGTGTCTGTTGTCATCGGCTTGCATTGTTTGCATTCACTTTATTTCCATTTGAGGCATTCTCTGCGAAGTCTAAAATCAATTTATATATTTAGTTTCAAGAAATTGTTATTAAACTTTCGTTTAAGAAGAGCAAACTTGTGTGCTTATATTTTATATAATAAATTAAGTATTAGCATCAATTTTGAATTCATTTTATAAGATTTCTTTGCAATGTTTTTTACTCAGCTTTCTGAATTTTTTCCTCACAGTTAAATTGTTAATCACGACTCATTAGTGGTCCTTACAAAGTTGATTTCTGTGCCGTGCTGTCACGTGCTCTTAACCAAAAGACCTCATTAAAGCTCACTCATCTGGGATTTGTATGGAAACTGTGCAAACTACGTGCATCAGAAGCCGTGAAAACAGGCTTATTTGTGGAAAATGTATCGATGTGAAAATATTCGCATTTACTTAATATGTATGATTGATGACTCACACGGCAGTTCATATTGATGCCCTGTTAATAAACAGAGCAGAAAGACAGGGTATGCCAAAATTACATGTACATATGTACATTAAGTGACTGCATTTCAGCTGCCAAGTTAAGTAGTTTGAGTAAATTACTTACCAGGTATCATTTGGTCGACTCATGTTTAAATAAATGGCTTTATCTTTTGGGCCAAAGACAATTGATTTAATCTCAGATATGATTATAGACTGACATTATCAGTTGTTTAATTAAAATTAATGAAGTTATTTCGTGCGAGCAATAAATGGACTCGTTGTGTTTGTGTTCAAACGACAAAATACAGAAGACAAATAAATTTAAAAACTATCATTCATATCGCATTTACACAGATTTACGAATTGACTCCTTAGCTGTCTGCATTAAGAGCATTGGTGTTTTAGAACTACAATATTGAAGTTGCAGCTTAGTAAATTTAATTTTTTATGAAATACTGCTTTTTGAATGCGTTTGAAATTTAATCAAATTCAAATGCCAAATCGTGCTTCATAAATAAATAGAATAGAAATCGACAAAAATTGATTGACAGCTCTGTGCATTTATCTTGTATCAATTAAAATTGTTCAATGCAAAATTGGCATATCAAATATTTGTAATATTATTTAATCTGCAGGTGTTCGTTGCTTTACAAATGACACCAAGCAGAATTAAATGAATGATATTGAATAATGCTTTTGTAGTTATCCGTTATCTGTATTTTGGAATGCATTATATTTTTTTAAACAAAGTACACCTTTTGTTGAAAGTCACGCTTTCAATAAAAATTAAGTTATTGGAGAATACATTTCTCAGTATTATATTGTATTTTCTTTCACTCTATTTGTAACTATTTGTTTTTGATCGATTTTAAAAAATTGTATGTATTTTCATTGTGTTTGAACAGATAACAAAATGGTCAAAATACTTGCTCGGGAAACTGTGGAACAATACATACGTGATTCCATGGAGCCCGTTTCGTACACCAAGTTGATAGACGAGTTTACTTATCCGTCAACCAGAGCGGAAGTTCGCAAGAATATCAAGGGTCAGTTAGAAAATATCCTGAATGCCGCAATCGACTCTGGCTCCATTTTACAATACAGGGATCATTTTTACTCCCCATATTTGTCTGAAGATTTGGAAGGCGTCGTACACTTTATGGATGAGGAAAATATGTCATCTGTGCTAAGTGAAATGTCCTTTACGAGCTGCGAGTCACTTGATGCAGTTGACAGCGAGGAAGAATCCAGTTCCCAGTCCAGTGATGTGTGATTAACCACTATAGGAGGCATAAACATCTTGTCTGAAATCTATAATTTGAAGCAGAATGTATGGCATCAAATAAACCATATACACCGCACTGCTCTATTCCTTTTCTATGTTCTCATTGGCAATATATCAAATTTGCTTATGGTGTGTGCGCACTTGCTAAACAAGCTGTCGGTCACATTGTCAAATAGTTTTTCAATTTCCACATATGTTTATCTTATATATTTTCTTCGATATAAGTTTAAAAACTTTCGGGCAAAGGAAAAGTTTTCTTTACGAGATCTGCAACGTCACTTCTCAGAAAAACTTGCTCTAAAAAAACTTGTGATAGTTTTTAAGACATCGTTAGACTTTAAGCAACCGAGAAAATGTTTTCTCATAATTTATTTTTACATGAGAACCTATAAAGTATAAAATTTATAATGCACTAAAACACAAATTATGTAATCCAACCTGTGAATCCAATTTCAATTTGTTCTACTTGTAACTAGCCTTTCAGTTTGTGTTTCCTGGTTGCACAGACACCACGTAGCACATGTGCACAGTCAAAGATAAATTGCACCGCACATCTTTTGCTAGAAAGAATGCTCTACAGAGTAATTCATTCAACACTTTGTAACAGGCTTTCCAAAGCAGCAACAAATGGAAGGCTACGAGATACACTGAGTCAACAGAAAATAAAAAAGGCACAGAAGGGAAAATAAAATGTAATAGTATTAAAAACTCTGCACTTATTATAGGTTCAAAACTATGTGCGTTTATCATTTGCAGCTAAGTAATAAAATAAAATTCTAATCATTTATTTTGTTTTAATTGTACATCTTCATGCGATCGATGTAAACTTACATATATTTTCTAAAATCTATTTGTTCGGAATCTTTTATCTATTTGTCACCATAAGTGATGCTATTGAAATATCATAAACAACACCTGCTCGGCATACAAAGTGAGACTGAGTTCACAGTAATCCAACAATCTGGATGCGATAGACTTCGCTTTGTCAATTGCTTGGGTCATGCACTCAACGGATTTTCATCGCCAAAAGATTGATGATGGCACCGATAGCTGATACCATGTGCTGATACTCGTACCACGGCATCCGGCACGGTGAGTTATAGCTTTTTTATAGCTACCCATAAAATGAAAATAACTTTTAGGCCCTCGCAATTTGCATAGATTTACATTTTGTTTGTTGCCTGCAACAAATGATGTGATAAAAGAACTTTTAAGTCGTCATATTAAAGCCCTAAAAATGTTTAAAATTAAGGTTAACTTAAGTTGAACTCTAATCTTTCCTTCGTAAACTAAGAAATGCTTGATCGGTTGTTGAGTAGTCTCATATCTCTTCTGGCTATGTCAGTTCGCTTTGAGTTGAATGTAGAATCTTTTGACCTATTTAGAAATTATGCCAAGAGCAAGCGAAAGCTGTTCGCTATTTATCCTTGAATTTTTGGCTTATGCAAATGTTTTATGATCCATTTGCCTAGATTAGCTTTGCGTGTTCTGGTGAAATGCCGCTGGCATATGCTGCGTATGAGTTATTTATTGTCTGCTCAACAATTTGCTTTATTTGTTCTCACAATCATTTCAACTTGAAATGAAATTAAATATATTACCGCATTTTAATTTTAATAAAAATATAAAAATATTTACGGAGCATATTTAAATAAATTCTACAACTGGGAAAACGAGATTTTAAATAAGGCAATAATTCTGATTGCCTGCCAACTACATTGAGTTTACACGCGCTGCTTTACTGGCAAATAAAAATGCAATAAATATATCAAGAACATGCTCGCAGACTTCGCAGCCCCCTTCCCTCCGGAATACGATGTAGGATGGTAATGCCAGCCAAATGGCAAACGGCAGACAGCCTCACCTGCGAAACGACCTGCAATAACATTTGAGCTTAGGAAAACCACAAAATTTCAGTTGTCTGACCCACTTGCAGGACAGAGTTGTGAAAATGTCTTCACAAGTGTGCAGATAATCGAAATTTATGAGGACCCAACTATGCTCAATTCCTGCGGTTCAAGTTTATCACCTGCTGTGGCAGAATGGACTCATACACGTATGTAAGGTAGAAAGTCGAAGGAGGAGATACTGTAAATAGCTGAGATATGAGCTCATGTAAAATCGCTTGAATATAAAGAAACTAAAAGCATTGAAATCTAAAACTGTTTCAATATAGTTTGCTTTCTGCTTTAAAACCTAAACAGAAGTTGTTTCTCTTTCTTGTGAAGTCAACAGTTTAAAAAACATTCACTGAATTTCTTCTCTTGCAGTTTTACCAGTGTTTTTTTCTCATACAGCCAACAATAAAACAACGATCATTGAACAGAACTGGTATTCAAGACAGACCGAAGCTAGAAATACCCTAAAAATCGGTATAGAACAGACAATTTTATTTATATTTAATTCAGGATATTCCAGTCTTCATTATGCAATGTCTGCAGCACGAGTAAACTAAATTTAAAATTGTCTTACAGCAGACAAAAGAAAACTATCATAACCTATGGAAGAGTAACAACTAAATTCACGTTGCTTTTTCAATAGCTTTCCTCGGCGAAAAAATCCACCGCCCAAAAGCTTGTTGTGCTGCGTGCTGCATTTGTCAGTGTTTTTGATTTGGTTCCATTTTAGCGTGTTTGAATATTTGCATAGCCAGCAGAAATGGCTGCCATTTGACAATCTTTGCCGCCAAACGCCACGCTGAATACAATTCAGTCATGCATGTATTCATGCAGTGCCATTTAGAATCCTTTTTAAGAAGAATAAAAGGCTGGTTTTTTCTTCTTTTTACTTTAGAAGGATAATAAAGCTGTAGGCTGGTTAAAAGTTCAGAATTCAACATATGTGACTCTTCGATAGCAGATGGTTTATGTTTCATGTTAGATAACGCCTAAAGTATCATAGAAAGCCCTAAAGGAATATGATTTCAAGCATCAATTAGCAATGCCAACTGTACCTGATACCAATATATTTGTAAGAGCCTCAGGTGTATTCAATCGAATGAAATTTCAATGCTATTTCCGAATATTTCCTAATGAAATTTGTAACGCATTCCATGCCAAATTACAAATTGCTGCACATTGCTCTAATGCATAAAATTATGTAATTGGCATCGATATCGGCAACAAGCGCGGCCTCAGTAGCGGCTCATTCAATCGAAACGGAAAATTAGAGGCTTGATTTTGAGTGTGAAAGTTTATCCAATTTACCGTCTGTGCCAATAAATTTCTGCATCGCTGTATTCCAAATATGTTTGCATATGTACGGTATATACAAGTATGTGTAATACTGAAAAACGCATTCAGTTACACAGACAAATTGGATTACAATTACAGTTCGAGTTAGGGAATTTGTATTTCTGATCTAATATTTGCGGCTCCTCTTATAGGCTTCAAATTGCAATAAAATAAAACTATTGGTTTCCCCTCAAAACGAATATTGAAGCAGTTTTTATATAGCTGACTAAATAAAGTAAACTAAAACTGAAATTGAAGTTTATTCCCATATTGATAAAGTTGACAACCTGCCCGAGTCACAAACATATATTTTGTCAAAAGCCTCTTTAGAACGCTGTCGTGTCTCCGCAAAGCTTTTAGTGGGCCTCACGTGACAGTCATTGAACCGGAAACTTCATTAGAACATCAACAGGAAGGTTGAGTTTCTATGTCAAATAAAACGTGTTACGCATACGCAATGTGTAACACTCAAGTGGAAGCACCATCAACCATAATTGAGCGACAGAGTGTCCATCAATAAAGTGCAAAATTTCGAAAGTTAAGTGTCAGCTTAAATCAATAAACTTGTAAAGTGCCGCGCACTCTTTTAAATGAAATAGTATTTAACACTGCATAGGAAATTTCGGGTAGAATTACATCCTTAAAGAATAAACCTAAATTAAAGAATCGCTTAGGGTCCAAGCTATCTGTGTGAAATAAAATTAATGGCTGTTCCACACAACATTTGATTAATTCGACAACAAGTTCAAGGTCAATATACCCTGCAAGAATGCAAAGAAACCAACTTGTTCCCTGTTGAAAAAGGTCCATTCCGTCAGTGGCGTAGCACGCTGCTGTTACAAAAAGATTACTAAACTTATCCTTGGGTCAGCCTTAAAAAAAAAACCTTAGCAAGCGAGCTATGCAAACTTAGCAAATTTGACGATTTGTTAATGCGAATTTGCATTGAAAAGGGTACAAGGTAAGTTTCAAGTTTGATAAACATAATTAATGTCGTGTCAGTTTCAACCAACCCTTTAACGTACCGAAAATTTCGTGTGTATTTAATAAATTATTTTAATTTTGTGACCTAAGTCAACAAATTGTTTGCGACCCACAAAGTTCGCCATCGAACTTGCAACATGTTGAAGGCAGTGTTTGTGGACTTTGTTTGAAGGTTTGCAGTCCACCAAGCTGCACAATGGAATCTGTGGGTAGTCACCTGTCTTTAACACTGTCAGTATCTGAATCTTGAAATACCTTTAATACTAATAATAATACTTTCTTCCTCAATTTCAACGAAATCCGAAAAGACAACAAGCTCAATTGTTCGTCTCATGAAGGTTACATATTCAACAAAACAGCTTAGATAGTTACCCTCAAACAGATTAAAGACTACAGCTGCTGGACAATGTTTGTCAATTAATACTCTTAACAAGTCCAAAACTTTATTGCAAAAAAGTTTACCCTATTTAAGTGTTAGTTAGTAGAAAGCATAAAATATTTAAAGGTAATAAAATCGAAACGATATAATAAAGAAAGGAATAGTAAAGTTAGTTTTCTTTAATTTCTTGAAGAAGCTTTACAAAAAGAGCCGTGATATATTAGGTGAGTTCAACTCAACTTCTTCAACTCTTTTCTTGTAGACAAATCAAAGAATAAAGACGCAAGCCATGTGTATCTTATTGCAGATGACATGAGCTGTCAAGCATATAAATTTATGCAATATATTACGAACTGCGTATACCCTAGCTTTTATAAAAGCAAACTCATTTTCTTAAGCATCAACCCCAAAATAGGGTAATAAATCATTTTTTTCCACTTTCGATTTGCGTGCTAAACGGAAAGGCAAAAAGAATGGCGAATTTAGCTATGCGAAAGATAAACAAAGAGCAAGGCATCAGCATGACTTGCATAACATTAATAACACAAAGAAAATCATCTCAAAAAAAAAGAGGTCAGCTAAATTTAGAAGAATTATACGAGACTGAGATAATTGTAATTTGTAAAGTATTATGATACGCAGTGTCTGTGATAAGAAAAGTCTTTGCAAAAGGTTTTAATGAAAGTGCATGAATGAAGAAGGAAATGAAAAAAGATAAAACACCTCAATGAAAAGTGTGTCTTGTGCCAGGCAAAGGGAACGACAAGAGCAAAGATAACTCTACAATTGGAGTGCCTGACAACCAGGCACACTCGCTTCCAATAAGCGACACTGTGGCAGCCGAGGCTGACACCCATTGCGAAATCCGCAGCTTAATTGACATTTGATTAACGTACAATTCAGCTTCGGCTCAGATCTGCCCTTCTACGTCTCCCAACTACGTTGGCAGCAGGGTCAGAAGAGGGAAGTTAATCACATCAGGAACTGAGAAACTGGCAACCAAACAGACAGACAGACAGAGAAGGTGGTATGCTGTGTAAGAAGAGGAAGTAAGGGAGGGAGGATGGTGGTGCGCTCACAATGGCCACATCTGACATCCAGGGACAGTGTCAAATTTTAATGAGTTTAATGGCCCCGGAGGATAACCCAATAAAAGAACACAAAATGGCTTTTTAATGGCTGCAAATGTTTTTTAATTGCATTTATGTCACGATGCTCCACTTTATTGCTTTACATTGAAATAATGTATTTACATATAAATAATCAGTACAATATGTAATGCAGTTTTAAATTCAACAATCTTTTTCTTCATACTTAAAGTCATATATCGATAGTTGCCCACAGTGTTCTCAGTTATCCAATTGCAATAGTATTTCAGTTTCGATCCCAGCAGATACACTCACGTCTCTTACATTATTACTGTTAATTAAGTAAATCAAATAAATCAAATTTGTTGTCTATGTTTGAGCTTCTCGAATTCCCAGCATTGATTACTAATAATCAGTGCTAGTAATAATTAAAACAAATTATTGATTATGCAAACTGCTTTGTGGTCGATGAACTTTTGTCCTTTGACTCCCACGCAGTTCCAACGTTCTCGGACCAATTAAGCCCAAAATGTTTAAATCCACAAGCTGTCAATGCTAAAGACTTTAATGCTCCAGACAAAGCCAACGTCAGTGCCTAATTGGTTTGGCCAAATGCCAAATTAGCTTACAGATGCAGACCGAATCGAATCGAAGTGAGGCAATTTTGAGTTCAAAGTCAAACCGTTCGTTGTCTGAGCGTCAATTCAATTCGATTTAATCAGAAAGAAGAAAACTGTTTCATTGCATTTCTAGAAAATTAAAAGAGAGTTCAGTTGAATAAATTATGCCTGCAGTTGATGGAAGCCAATAGAATTTTGCTTTGTTTTATGGCAAATTTAATCATCATATGAGACATAAATGTATATTGGGAATCTTAATGCTAATGTTGCAGCATTGATTCTAATTAAATATTTATTAGCAACCATAGCAGGTTCCAAACGATATAGCTACTAGATTTACGGCTAATATTTTATGAGCCCCAAGCACTTTTCGTTAATTTAATTAACACTTCCTTTGTTCGAACAAAAAGAAACGGTAGCAATCTTTCCAAAGGAAAGTCCCAAGTCAAACAAGAATCGTAGGAGAAGGCGAAAAAAGAGAAAATACTTGAAGAAGGCGTCTCAATGGAAACAAAGACAATAAAATTCTTTTTATGGTTGTTTTAAATGCTTTGCCCGAAGACATTAAAAAGTCTTCAAGTCGGCCAAAGTTTTTGTTTGCTTTTCCGGCGCCGCTTTTGCGGCACACTCGAAAACAATGGAAATCATCATGAATCTTAATAATACGAAATTATGAAGTTGGCATTGCCTGAACAGTTGTTGTTTTGCTGCGCCTCTGCCGGGTTCACTGAACTTTCGCACTTGTAATTTTGTGCCACATTTTTTGAGCCACCCAATTACATTAACAATTCCGAGAGGTCATCTCTGCTCCCCTGAGAAAAGATCATCTCCAGCATTTCGGACAAAGCAGCTGTTCAGCTTTTTGTTTTTGTGGTTGCAGCTGAAATATTTAACATTCCTTTCCCCCTTCTCACTTATTCATAAACACTTTCAGCCAAGTGTGTGAATATATATTTTATTCAAAAGTTTACTCAAATTTCATTGTGCTTGTTCAGGCGAGAAATTCACATAAAGTGTGTTGACCTGATGGATTCCAGAGTTGTTCATCTTATAATACTGTTTTATTGAGTATTTCCCACTTTCTAACATCCATTTTTGATTGTTTCCGCCTTGCCAGAGGCGACTTGAAAACCATAATAAAGCCAACATTATTGCGCCAGTCAAGCTCAAAGAAAAGAAATTCTGGTCATCCTGCTGCTAGGCAACAATTCCGTTTCGCTCTCTTTCGCAACTATGATATGATTTTAATTGAAAACACGAACTTTTTTTTGCCTTTGACCGGGCATGCAATTATTTACCTGCAGCACTTAGCGGTCTTCTTTTTGATGCTTCATTTGGTTTTAAAAAGCAGGCAACAACAGATTCGGAAAGGTAATAAAAAAGTATGGAACAGCGTTAATAAATACAAGCAAACATCGAAAGCTATCAAACTTATTTATCCACAACATTCCGTAAACATAAAAACTTTCTCACATTACGTATACGCAATAAAATATAGTAAAAATATATTTTTTTTAATTTATTAGTATTTTATTGATTCCCCTTCATTTGATATATTGCAAATCTTCCATTCTCAAGCAGGATAAGGCTTGTTAATTTGTCAAAAGTTTAAAATTTCTTAATGCAAATTCAAGCTACAACTTTAAGCAGCTGTTGAAATCCGTCGCAATTATTAAGTGGCTAAAAAGTGACCACAATTCAATTACCAGATGCGCTTGCTCCGCAAAGAATGCAACATTGTGACAACTCGCACAAGGCGCACTTAAACTTCTCAATTTGAGAAGAATTTAAAATTCCAGCAGGTGACAGGAGTCAGGTGAAGTCGGCTTTACGACTTTGGGGCAACCTTAAGCTGCTTTCTCATTTCTTGACTTGCCTAGCCTCACCGCCCAACCCTCCCTCTCTTGTCTTTGCTCCTTTCCTACTTCGTAATCCCGAACTTTGTAATGTCTTCGTTGCGCAGGCATGTGTCTTCAACACGTGACAGTGCGGCTGGTCACCTTTTCCTGCTCGGGCCTTGTCACACCTGAGTGGCAAGTAACAGAATCCGCACATGTTGCCCCACATTTCGTGTCATTTCGTGGCCAGCCAGCGCTGAGGACCAACACGGAGCTAACAAAATGACAAATGGCAACTCGTTTGAAACGGAGCATTCACTAATTGTACCCAAAGTTATAAAAACTTGAAGTTTCCTGACTGTAAAGTTTTATACAGGCTACTTTATAAACTAAGAAGGAAATCGTGCTGACACAATCAGATATTAAGGTCTGGAACGAATTTGATTTCATTTAAATCTTTGTATTCGTTTCAATACTTGTTAAACAGTTTATCAGATAAGCTTGTACAATCTGACGATTTCTTTTGTTTGTATTAATTCTGAAGTAATAATTAAATTGATTTAAAAAACGCTTTTATAAATCATAAAGCATTCCTGAGATTATAACGATAATTCTTTGTTTAATACCACAATCCCTACTTAACGTAAACAGAAAAGTAAAAAAGTAAAGTAGCCAAAAAAAAAAAGTGTCCGTTAACATTGCATGCCCTGTAATCCAATATGAAATTCTCTTTTGGCCGTTGAATAATAATTTTCCCGTTAATCTTGACGCAAACAAGTTGGGAGGAAGTTGCAGTCGACGAACATAAAAGGAAATAGGTCGCCCCAGGCAATTGCCCTGGTTACACACACACACACACACACAAACAGATGAAACTGTCATTTAATTTTCCCTTTGCACACGCATTCCCAGACATTTGCATACAGCGAAAACTTAAATATGTATTAAAAACAAATTGTGACTGTCCTTAAAAAGAAGACGAAGAAGAAGGCGCCAGTGAGTTGCAAACAGGAAAAACTTTTGCATATGTGTGGCAATCTTAAGTGCTGTATGAATATTCCAGTGGCGAATAGGAATATATATTATGCAAATGTTTATATAGCAATTTTTCCCACTTTTCAGTTGAGTAAAATAATATTTACTCTGCAATTAATTTGTGGAAAATACTGACAGCATTGCGCTTTCTTTGTTGAAGTCCTTGCGCCAAACTGAAAGTCATTGCAGTGCTAATTTAAAACCTGTTTTAATTATCATTCATTATTAAAGCATCGCTGGCAGCTGACTGCAGATGTTTCTCTCAATGAATGCGCAATGAAGATTTTTTGTGCAGCTTTCGACACTTTCAGAGCTTAATTTAAGGAAACTCTCTCTCTTTATATGATTGTGTATTTACTCTATCATTCTCAAAAATATGTTAGACTCCCTTCATAAGCAGGCAAAACTGGACCAGGACCAGCCTTCAATATGTCAACTCGCTTCAAATCTGAGAAGACTGCAAACATCTGAAGATTATGTAGACTCTGCACTTAAGACGCCCGACCGCAAACGAAATAAAAGGGTAAACATTGTAATTTCGTGTAAACATTTTAGACAGGAACATGCTCTACTCCGTTTGGTGTTTTCGCACGGATAAAACTGAATGGCAACACGATATATTGACAAGCCAGAGGGAGTGTGTATGTATGTGTGAGAGAATGTTAGTGGATATATGTGTGTGTGAGTGTGTGTGGGTATGTAACCTAATAGTGTACCTAAATAATCTAAGTGCTCCGACGCGTGAAGACGACGAGCCAAAGAGGCAGCTGTCAGTCCAACAATTGTCGGCCTCCCTTCTTCTTCTCCTCCTCCTCCTCCTACTCATGCTCCGGCTGCCTCCTGTAACATCTTTCAACCTCTCTGTCTGTCATGGTGGATTGAGCAATTGGAATTGGATTAGACGCAGACATGTTCCTCGAATATCTCTCGAATTTGCATGTGCCTTGAGTTCGCTTCGGCTGAGCAATCTTCGAGTGAAATGCGAAGCGCTGCATGATTAAATATTCGAAACTCTTAAAAATTACTTCACTTAAGTCGAGTTGAAACAAATGAGTACTTCGCACTGATGAGGCGCAGTTGGGTGCCTTCAGCCCACCCTCTTTCGTTAATAAATCATAGTCGAGTGTAAAAACAAACCACGATTTTTGACTGCTACCATCAATTTGTCAATGTTCGTGTCCCACATGACGTATGAGTTTTCCGTGTCGTCGCGTGAAAAATGCAAAGGAGCACAACAAATATTGCATGAATTTCGGTAAACAGAACTAAAGTGAGTAATAAAACTGCTGAAATTACTCAATTTCATCTCTTAAAAGTTATAATTGCAACATGAGCAACGCTCTCCAGGGCAATTCACACCCGAGAAATGTAAATGAATTCAAAGTCAGCCGGGCGAAAAACAAATTTAACATTCGAAAGTTCAGCATACTCGGTAAATGAATTAAATTCTATGCTACTTCTATGGGAATGCACAATAAAATCCACAGAAAGAATAGAAAATTAAAGCTTCAACTTGAAACTTTGCCTTTTTGTGTTGCCTAGACAAAGTTTTCGCCCAGCGAATTCCCGAGTGACCTTACAGCATGTCTGCCCCACGGCCAAGCAAACTGTGCTAGTAAGTGCGTGTGTGTGTGTGTGTGCGTGTTAAATGCTTTTGACCCAGAGCCAAACTCAACGAGAATTCCAAATTGATTTGTGGCAACTTTTGTGGCCCAGACATTTTCAGCATTTAAATATAGATTTAGAGGGCAAACAATCCCAATACGCTGGCCGCAACATTTTATTTCCTAATTGGTAGGGCATTCTGCCTTCTCCAGACCGAACAACAAAGGAACAACTTGAAATTGTGAAAGTGCATGGGAAAGTTAGAGCAGAGCTGGGCAATTACTGGGCTGGAGCAGCTGCCCATGTGAATACTTTGCGTGGTTTTCAGTTTGTAAATATAAATTGAATAGAATTTGCAGTTAAATAAATTTATAATTAAACTTATTTGTACATATTTATCCTAACAGAACAATCTACATTCTAAGTTGAGTGAGCTTTAAGATATAGATTAGGTTGATGTTTTAAGCTGTTTGTTTAATATTTTCATAGTTAAGCAGTTCAATATTTAAATAAACTTTTGGGGCTTCCATTTTAGATTTTCTGTTCGAATGTTTCCTACTAAAATGCAAATGTGAAGTCTGAACATACGAAATGCATTGAAAAGGAATCGATAGTAAAGAGTTTTTCAGACATATATTTTCTTAAATCTTAAATCTTCTTTTGGATGACCCACTTTATAAATTATTGATAAGGAATTGACCAAAAGAATACCTATACCACTGCTACAATATAATATTCTGGTAAATACATATTTCTTGCCAACATACATGTACAAATTGTTCCTTAGTTCCTTATTCTCATTTCGATTCGCTGATATTTGGACTTAAAGAGTTAATGCTTTCAGTCTGTTGGCATCTTCACCGACCGTAGGGTAGTGCTGAAATCCCTGGAAAAGAGTAAGAGAGCAGCCAAGTTGTGCTCTTCAACATGGTGTGTTCTGCTGTGTCCTGCTGCATAAATTATTCAGAGTCAAAAGGATATGCAATTAAAGCGATGACAAGCAGCTTCATTAACAATGCTGCTGCTGCCGATGCTGCCTTCGTGTGCCTCCTTTTGGCTTAACCAACCAGCAACCAGTTTCGCTTGGACCTTGCTCGGCTCATATGCTACTGCTCCCTGGACTCAAAGACGCGCTGCAGTCTGGAGCGAAGTAGAACGCAGCTGGACACGGGCACGTCGCTGTCTGTTTGTCTCCAATGAGAGAGGTTGCAGGCAGGTGAGCCTTTAGTCACGTCTAGGTAGCGCGTCCCACCTTGTCCCTTGTGCCGTATCCGGTGCACAGGTCAGCCATGCGCGGCCTCAAGTTAAACGGGCCGCATGAATCCTTAGGACTCGACGAATTGAATTAAAATTTCCGAGCATGTAAAATACACACAACGAGCGAGCGAGTCCCTGCAGGACTCATGTGACGATTGTGAAACAGGAGCCGACACGGCGGCTATAATTTATGGACAGTAGGTATGTCCACTGACAGCTCGCACAGTTCAAGTCAAGCGTTCTGATTGTTCAACTCCAACTAGCATCCGTTAACGAAGAGGGAAGCGAGAGGAACTCGAGCTTATAATGGCTTAAGTATGCAATCTGCAAATAGGCCTATTGCTGCTATCAGCCGCTATTCGATCTGGGCAGCAAACTGTGTTAGTTTCATGAAGCCGTGTCGCCTTTCCCTCTTCCTCTCCACACTTCCACACTGTGCCAACACGTACGTACCAACTACATGGAGTCGTGCACTGCATGGAACACTCACACAGACACGCACACTCTCTCTCACACGACTTCCTGGCTGAAATGCTGTTGTTTCCTTGGCCAAATGATTCGCTCTGCAGTTGGCAGAGTTTGCATAAGGAAACTAAACATTTCCATGCAAGAAGATAACGCTTTATTATGGCTACAAAACAAATTCGTTTTCTGTCTTGCCTCCTCCCTCTCTCCCTCTCCCTTTCTTGCATAACTATTTTCGGCATTTCCCAGTTTGTCACAATTGTTAACACTTGAGATTGCCGAACTTAAACTTAACTCTCGATTTAATTCGCTGCACAATTTGCACCAAAATTATAAAAGACATTTGCCCGCTTCGCACGTAATTTGCCTATAAAACTTTAGTCAATTTCATTTACATATTTCTCCACTATGTCTGGCAGGTCTTCCCCTGTGTGGGCAGAGGGGAGCATAGCAGAAATTGCTTGACTGTTTCGCATTGTTTGTAAAATTCGTTTTTCGTTGATTGTTTTCATTTTGCACTTCGTGACTTTAAGTATATTTTTATTGGCAATGTATGTTGAATCAAGGATAACCAAATAGATTATTTCTTTAGGATTGTAGAATCAGAAATTTGCAGATCATTTTCAAGCACATACGTTCGCACGGCGTATCCTAATTAGAATCTTATCTTGAGAGAAAAGCCAGAAATGTCACGCCATAAAAGTCAATGCATGACTCTGAAGCTGAGGCTTTAGCCCAAATTACAGCCATAAAACTCGCACACAGCGATAGCCATAAACTTTTACAACGCCCCGAAACAAGACACAAATAACGCAAATAAAACCAAATAAAGATTATTTTCCATTCGATAGCACACACACACATTCTACGGATACACATTTATTTATTTTCCTCTGATTAGAGCCGAGCAAATTGCAAGTGACATGTCAACAATGGGACTGCATGCAATGCGACAGGTCGCAGGTCGCAGGTCGCAGGTCGAGTGGAGACAAGACATTTATGGCATCTTACAGAGGGAGTGGTCAAGCCGATAAACAGGATGAGCCGGATGAGTAGCACAAGGCGGGCTGCCCCCCCTAACGGAAGCCTCATCATTATTATCAACATCATCATCAGCAACAGCAGATCTGGTCAGAGTCCATGGCACTTCCGCTTCAGCTGCAGTTCTAGCCCCGACAAAGGAGATGCCTCAAGGCGAAAAGAAACCAAAGCAATGCTCCCAGTTCCCAAGGCGACAATTGGACTGCAACTTCAGTGTTTGCTCACATTGTGAAACTGACAAAAACTAATTGCAGCCCCTTCCACTAGAGAGGAGGCTGAATACCATTTATTCTTAATTAAGTAAGCATCTAAAATTTATAGAGAACTATTTATATTTATCATCCATTAATCTATAACTACTATCGTTCTAATGTCACATTCTACATTCTACTACATTCGTATTACATTCAATTATAAATCTAATGAAAGTCGTTTCATATTTGTGATTAATTCATTTATGGGGCAGCACCCAATTTGGTCTGAAAGAGCAGCGTAATTTTAAATATTGCAGCATCACTAAACTGTTGCACATTATAATCTATAATTATAGATGTTATTTGTAGTTGTTATAAAAATTTCAATAAACAGAGATAAATTTATTCAGCATTCGCATTCAAATTGAAATTCTACAGCAAATTTAACTATGTTTTATTCATTTCATTGAATGCACACTGTGCTGATTCTATTTATTTACTTTCTAAATAGGCCAATCAAACACTAAATATTGATTTGCCTTTTAGGAATATAAAAGTGTGGGTAAATTAATAGTTAACAATTCTTTGTGGGATTAAAAACACGTTAAATGCTTTGACTTTGCCAAATTTAGAGCTGCACTGCCTTCGAGTGAATCAAATTAATTAGTGCCTGCCAATTAATTTAGCTATTTTCCGTCCAGATTCTAACCTGCGACTGTCAAATGCGGATAAATTGTTAAATCCGGCTACCGGGAATTAGGTTCATTTTTTTTATTTATTTGGAAAGAAACAAACAAAAAAATACTATAAAAAATTTGAATTTTTGCGGGCTAGCAAGCAGTTTACAACAATGTAGGTAATGTAAATGATGGATTGTGTCTTGGGAAACGAGCTCTATAAGCGAAAAACAAGCAGTTTTTCATTTGGAATAACGGCAGTTTTTTTCGATTTTCAATTTAAAATTGCGGCTAAGCCGGGGGAGGTAACGACATGCGTTTTTTTCGAATCTCTTCGTTTTTTTCTCTTCTTCGCAGTGCCAAAGTTTCCAAGTTTCTAAAGTGTACAGATCGTGCTGTATGGGGCTCCAAAGTTTTGCCGGTTTGTTTCAAGTTCTCCCACTTTTTTAAGACGCCCCGTTTTTGAAAAACGCCCCTTTGGCGCCAAAAGGGGGCGTGGTGCCATAAAAAACCGTTTTTAACATTTCACTGTTAGCCCAGTGTACAACCACATGGTTGCCAACTTGACTACGCTACGCTTCTAAAAGTACCATTCACAATAGCTAGCCAAGTTGTGTTCCCGTTTGCTGTCTTCTTCTAGTTACACTCGTAAGCCGCGTGGGGCGCCGGCGTGCACGGAAAATTGAAAAAAAATAAAATTTAATTTAATTTTAATTTATTTTTTTCATTTAATTGAGAAAATTTCAAAAATTTTAATGGTTTTAATAGACTGTAAGGTGAAAGTGTTTTATCAGTCTTCTTATTCCTTATGCGTTACATATTACAATAACAAGAAAAGGACTCTCTCTGCAAAGAGTACAAAAATACCACGAATAATAATATTAATGCTATGTATGTTCAGGACTTTGCCACCTACACCTAGAGTGATACAAATAGGTTCTGTCGGCATTGTTGAACGCATTTCGTGTAAATCCTGCTGCAGCGACAAAGAATCCTTTTAGGAGGAAACCACAATCTCATCAGCATAGGCATGACAGCGCCCTTTGTTATCACTTTCATCCTCCCGTCCTTTCCCCCTTGACTCTGCCTCGAGCTGTCGCAAGGTTTATTTAATATAAAACTCAAAAATAATATTTACCAAGTGAACTTGAGACTCGACTCGGCGTATTTTTTTTGGCATGTGATTGAAAAATGTGGCATAGTGCAAACAGCTTGTTGCCACAATCCTCCACACCCACCAGGGAGAAGGTTAACGTTGTATAGGGTTATTTTTATAGGCCAAGAGTAAACAGAATGCTACAAAATTTGTTACAAGTTTATTTTGATATTATTATTCAGTTTTATATTGGAATTCAAGTACAACTTTGACATTGCGATGCTTTAAGGGCACCTGTTTACAGCTAGACTCAACACACACTCAGACATTCAGACACATTAGTAGACATTTAAAGTCAGGACCAAGCACGTCTCAAGCACATTTGTTCAACACATTCCCAGAGACAGCTTGACAGCTGAGACTGTGCCAACAACAGCAACAACACATCAGCAACAACTACACACTGACATTCCCTAGAGGAAGAAACATTCAACATCCTTATTATGCACAGTTCACGCCAGCCTTCACAACTGGACTCGCCTCAAGTGAAAGCGTCAAATCGTTTGCATTGCTCGAAGGGGCAATTCAGTTAGGAACATTTGGAATATTTCGCAGACACACGCATTCCACTTGGAGCAACTGTGTTCTATGTGGTGCAAGTTCTTTCTTGAATGAATCTCTTCAACTGGCAGGCAGAAGGAGATAGAATTAAAATATTAATAAGGACTTGAAGGAAATCGCATAAATGATACTTAAAAAAATTGTTGGTTTTTTCCTTTCTGATAACGTTCTTAATTAAACTACTCCACTAATTTAAAACTTAATCATTCAATTCGTTAATCTAAAGCTCTAAATGAATAATCTAGAGCAATCCTATTATTATACTAAATTTTTGAAAATATATTTTTTAAACATTCTACTGATTTTATTTCATACAAAATACACAGCTAATAATTTATCTGATATCTATTCCATATTCCACCAAAGTTCAGCTTTAAACGTGTTACTTTTTATATAGGTATCAACTGTCTATATATTCTTGTACAATCTGTGCTGCTTTCGATACCTTTGCCATTGCTTATTATTTGCTATATAAACTTTCCTAATTAACTCGGTAAATACACCCAACTTAACTATCTCACCCCTTTCTCCATCGCACTCTCATTTTCTGTTTAATTTCAATTAGCCAAGGTTGAGCACTCCTCAACCGTTCCCCGCCCGCCCACAACGCCATCAATCAGGAAGCAATATTCATTATTTTTCACACCAGACATCACGAACCATTTGGAAACTGATGCCCCTTCCCAACCTCCCTCCCGCCTCTGCATTTAGGTGTGCAAATGGAGAACAATTCGCTTAATTGTTAAACGTTTTAGCGATTGTCCCGCCCTGCCACGCTTTGTCTACCTCCCCTCTGGTCCATATTGCGCTTTGAAGTTACACAGATGTTGGGCGAGAGAATGCGACAAATTCAATTGTTATTGTAGTAGTTATTGTTGCTGTTGTACTTATTGTTGCTGTTGTCTTCGAGCCATGCGAAACCTCAAACCACGCGAGGGTTTTAATTACTTAGGCAGTCAATGGAAAACCACAACGAAAGCACACGCCCACGCGACACCCTCTCTTACCCACCCCCTTGCAGCGATTAGCGCCACAACATGTAACAACATCAAATGCTTACACGAAAAAACACCGAAAAAAGCGATGAATAAGAATGAAAATGGAAATGAAAACAGAATGCAAACAAGAGACGAGAACGAGCAAGCAAAACAGAGCAAAACGAGCAAAAGAAAAGTCGAAAAGCAACAAAAATAAGACAGAAATTGGCCAAGTCAGCGGTCACGTAGCAAACGAAAGCGCAGACAGATCGCTCGAAGGGAAGCGGCAGGGCGGGAAACGTGGGTGGTGGCGGAGTCTAATGAGAAAGCTGACCAGAAGCGATGATTTTCGGGCAACCCAAAACCACTAGAGAACATTGTGGAGGCGGGGGGAAGGGGGGTAGTAGCAGTGTCAGATCGGTCATCTCAATTGGCAGAAAGTGAGAGCAAAATTCGAGCTGCAGCTTCGGAGCCAGCGCTGCTGCAGTCGATCGTTGGTGTAGGTTGGCGGTATCTACAAGATACGTGTCGCCACCGCCCGTTCGCGACACAAAACAAAAGCCAAACGCTGACCGAGCACTGGCAACATTTCCATGGAAACTGTCAAAGCGCCAACAACTCCGTCGATGCAGATGCTGCTGGTGTGGGTGCTACTCTGCGGTGCTACACTCGGGTAAGTCCAAGATCGAAATCAAATTGAAGACAACCCTTAACCTACTCCACGCAGTTCGCCTCTGCCTGATCACGAGCTGAAAATGCTGGAGATGATGCGCAATATACTCGGCGTGGACAGTACAGGGATGTCGGAGAGTCGTAGCCCGCGATCCATGGCATTTGCCTCATCGGTACCCTACGAGGATAGTCTGCCCGAGGAGGCCAGCGACAGCATGAGACTCTTTGAAGAGGAACTCGACGACAGCGAGGAGTGCGGAGACTTTAGTTGCCTACGTGGTGAACCAAGGCCACCACCGACGAAGATGGATTTGGAGTTGCTGCCCTGCCCACGTCCACTGATACCCATGGATCATCCGTGTTTCGTGCGCGTCATAGTGCTGCGGACGCCGTTGCTTCGTCACGATCCCTGCAAGAACTTTACCGAGACAACGACCACTACAACCACAAAGACACCCAAAGTACGGAAGTGCAAACCAAAACCGAAAGCGATGACGGCAGCGCAGAATACGACGACAACAACGTCGAGGACGACTGTGGCTATGACTAGCAATGAAACCTCCGAGGTGACAGACCCACAGACGACAGAGGACACAACGACTACACGCACCACCAGCACCCCGGCAAGCACCACAACCGAAGAGCCAACAAGCACCACTACAGAGATCAGCACAACAACGCCGACCCCGACAACGGCGACAACGAATACACCCAAGTCTAACACCACCGTTGCCTATAGCAGGCACCATCAGCTGAAGTCCCTAAGGGCCCGACGCCGTAAGCAAAAGCGTCCCAGTGTGCCGGACACACCAAAGATCAAACTGGATGGAGCAATGCAGTCCAGCGACACGTTTGAAGTGTTCCAAACCACCGAAGTGGGTGACTTGAGATTGCAACCGGAAACAACAGAGCCAGAGTGCGAGACAGAGACAACCACAACCCCAGCCCCAGATGACTGTGTGGAAGATGCGAGCGAAGTAGAAGCGACTATAGAAGAAGATAAGAGCAAAGCGAAGGCCAGTGAAAAAGCAGCTGAAGGTAAGACTGAAGAACTCTACACACAGATCAGCTTAAGGGCTGAAGGTCTAATGAGAACGGGTAATGAATATAATATAATATTTGTTCTTGTTCAATCAATCAATAACTTTCCTATAGAAGAGGAAATCTCCTCTTTTCCCTTTTGTTCACCTCTGAGCTTTATAAACCCAATAAGTTATAGGCTCTAAATCGGTCAGGCGATACCTTTCTTAATTTCTATCTCTTCCCTTCATTTCTGTTCAAAGGCGACTCCACTGCAGCGAGCGATGACTATGATGACGCGCAGGATCAGAATACAAATCTGTGTCCGCAGTTTTCAAATCCCGATGATCCAGGTAAGTAACTAGAACTTCCTTTCTCCCACACACTTTTCGTTATAACCCTTTTAGTAGTTGCAGCAAACATGCGACTTGCACCCTCTTCACGGTATCGCAAGACCGGCAAGAACTACGTAGAACCGATTCTATACGAGGGGCAGATCGGCAAGCCGCGACACAGCAACGGCCTGGTCCCCCAGCAGCGGCGAGATTATTATGTGAGCAACAAACAGATAATGCCTAAGCCTAGGCCAAGATACAGGGCGCCACTGCCTCACTCCATCTACATGAACAACATAGTTAGGGGAGTGAAGTGCACTGATGAAGTGGGCAACCCTGTGCATCCCTTGCATGCATTGCATTCATTGCAGCCAAGACGTTATCGGGCAGGCAAATTGGTGCCACGTGGTGTATGGATGAACAGACGACTTGGAGCACCCGGAGAATACGTTGCGATGGGTCCTAATCGCCAGGGACAACATGGTAATCCTCGCTCTCGGCAAAATCCACTTTATGGCCTCAGCTCTGGCGAGGACATTGACTCTTATGGCGGCGACAGTAGTGGTAGTTCCTATTACGACGATGGATCTGGTGAGCCGCTGCCCTGGTCACGCGAGAAGGTGGGACACGGAGGCTCCTCGGCCAACACGGACCCCTGCGCGCCAGAGCATCGCCAGGAGAGATCCAGGGAGCGGGAACGCGAGCCAGACAGCGATCGGGAAAGCGAGCAATTGATGGAACATGTGGAGCCACGTTTCTTCACCTAGCACCACAAAGAGTTGTGCAAACCTGCACCCAGTAGAATCATAAGCACCTGCACCGCAATAAGCTGTAGTAATATTGTTTTCATATTGTTCATACATTAAAAACATATTCTAATCACCAAACTTGAATTTATGTATTTATCGATAAGTGTGGTGGCTAGTCGATAACTGCCCAAAGGATCAGCCAGGGAATTATTCAACAAAAAATGTTGCAAACAGCTGCATCAAAATATCCCTAGGAATTATTTAAAATGCAGCACAGCGAACAGCTTTCGAAGGGATAAGTAAGCAACACAAAATCCTAAGGAATTATTCAAAAAGAAGCATAGCAAACAGCTTCTCAAAGGATCAGCAGCAAAACGTGCCGAGGAATAATTAAAAAAGAAGCATAGCGAACAGCTTTTCTTTAATAGGCATCGGTGGCCGCGTTGCCAACTTACAGTCATTTAAATAAGTAGGGCTGCAGTACATTTCCAATTTAAATTTATTTAAATTGCTCAAATTAAATTTACAAATTTGAATCCATTTCTAACAATAGCTCACAGAACCCTTTAATCAACGCCCACAAAGAACAGCCCAGGCAAGATGCCAGCCGGTAATTAAGCAACTTCAAAGCTGCGATGCGTTGTCACCTGTCTTCTTCTTCTTCTTTGCCAGCAGGTGTATCCCACCGTAAGCCATGTCTGCGTCGCTCAATCAATGGGTGGGCCCCTCGAATAGATACTTATTTGCCGATGAGTTTAAGACACGCGCTCGTAATGAGTGAGTGGGCGGAACACTCGATGATCTACTCGATGGGGCACAGCGACAATTATTGTGGTAAACACGGGGGGTAATTCGCTGACCTAACCAGGAATAACGGGGACTGTGATTGATGAGGCACACACACTGCTAACCTAGCGCTGATTAGAGCAAAAGCTAAGCATTCTTAGCGCTTTTCAAGGCAAGCTTTCTGAAAAGCTCACCAATACAAGCAAAGGTGACGTGCTGTACAAATATCGCATGGCGATTATAATGAAATTTCGTCGGGTGGTCGAAATAAAGTCGTTCGCCTTGTTGACAAAACTGTCACCTTTATATTGTGTAGCCTGATATGTATGTCTTATCTCTTAATTACAGCTCACTTAGCTTATGGTCTAGCACCTTGGCACCTTCTTGTTAAATAGGGGTATATACCGTGAAATCCGGCCAAGAATATCATCAGGCATATCGCAGCAAAATGAAAACAAATTGCAACTGCCCCCGCCGACTCGAGTTACAACTTTAATAAGCAACTCTTAACTCGCTCTCTGCCCTCTCACTTCCTCACTCTCTCTCTCTATATATCTCACTCCATCTCTCTCCACTGACATTGTAAATGTCACACATATTCGGCCCATGCAGGATGCCGCGCGTGGGTGATGATGCGACGGCGCAAGAGAGGCGCAAGAGAGAAAGACTGAAAGAGAGAGAGAGAGAGCGAAAGCGTGCGAACGAGTGGGAGAGAGCGCGCGCCTTCGCGTCGAAGCCGAGTCTAGGTCTATGGGGCAGTGTGTGTACTGATTTTCAGGTTCTCCTGGCTCGTGGCACAGTGCGGACGTGTTTTGTTTCTTGTACGGAAAAGCGCCTGCACGAAACCCGATAACTGAGCAGAGGAACTGCAAGAAGGAAAATCCCACACAAGTTGCACATTATCAATTACAAGTCGCGAACCCAAACGTGGCCAATTAAACAAGTTCTTACTATATTAACATACATATATGATATATACATAATCCTAAGTTCTGTGCGTGTGTGTGTGTGTACCTAGTGTTAATTTGAACATCGCAGAGTCCCTTTTTGGAACGATATACCCCCAACAAAGTGCATTTACCGATTGTATCTCTCTCTCTAATATATATAAACATATATCGCACCGCGACGCCCAAACAAGTTTATCATTACAAACTGCCGTTGTTTGTCGAATCAATCCGCCGGACACGCTAATCAACTAAGCCAACGGACAAGGCAAGAAGAGGCAGAAGGTGTGAACCAAAACAGCCGACAAAAGCAGCGCAAGGCAGCAAACGAAACCAAAGCCAAAATCGATAAAGATTTTTAAAAATAAATCCCACAATCTCCGTAGGCCAACCAAAGACAATAGCAACAACAACAACAACAACAGCAGGTGAACTCTGGTTGTTGTTGTTATTGTAATCAATGCTAGCAAATCTTGCAAATTTTGCGTAATTGCCAAGCAAACACTGCCAATCAAACGAGCCAAGTTGCAATCAGAACATACCACCGTTTCAAGTCTAAAGATAAATACCAAATGAGCAGCATTTAAAGGGACAACAGCAGCAACAACAACACCAGTAGCAGCAACAATAGCAGCAGCAGCAGCAACCACAACAGCAGCAGCAGCAGCAGCAGCAGCAGCGGCATCTGTGGCAAGTAACTGGGTCAGTAGGCACGCGCTGCTGTTGCCAACTTTTCCACCCCCTCGGCCAGGCTTTCCTGGCAAACTCGGTAAGTTACTTTTAGACCATTCGAGACTCGTGCAGGGTTGGGGGCTGTGGAAGGTTATGACAGGCTAACTTTCCACTTTCACGCGATGATTTCTGCCATTGCTCATTGTTCTCGAGTGATGGAAAAAGTCTTTATTGTAATGGTTACTTATATGGCCAAGGACTATCGAAAGTTAGTTGAAACTTGAGGATAATGGGGAAGTTATTTAGTAACGTTGACAGAGTCTTAAAGCATCTTATTATATAATAGTTATAATGCAACTGAACTAACAAGAGCAAATCTATGCTATGCAATCAAATTTGAATAGATTTTCAAGAATACTTAGATAAAGTATTTCTGATTTTATGGCATTATAAAATTTTTATTTGAAATCATATAACTGATTGATATCAGTCGCTACAGATTTGTCTATTTTCCATCAGTTGCTGGTAGGAAAAGTATTTAAGTAGTATAACAAAAAAGACATTTTGAAGACACATACTAATATACCATATATTTTTAAAGTTATCCAACTGTTATATCTGTTACTATGTATAAAAATAAATATTAAATTTAAACTTTAATGTCTTCAAAATTGAAACTCTAGACTTATTTGGCTTCAAACGAGTTCAACAGACTCTTCTGCATCACTCTCTATTCCCTGTTAAATTTACCTGCTGACTGCTCGACTGCACCCACTGTACGTTTGCTTTGTTGCCGGCTTTGTATTTTGATTATTTTGCAATTTTGCTGGAAAGTAAACAAGCGAATTATTTATGCATTAAATATGTCAACACATGGTTACAAACAGCCCGCAGAGCAGTAACCAATGCCAGGTACTGCCTGACTGTACAGGAGAGAGAATTCATGGAATCTGCTTGGCGTTTTTGTTGCGCCTACAATACAGTTGAAACAAACACCGTTTAAGGTTGATAAACTGGCAAAAGGCACAATCTACAGGGTATTCCAGTAGTCTTACTGTTCTCACGCTTCAGTAAAGTCACCCTGCAAAGCGGGTCAAGAGGTCAGCTTTGTTTTTGTGCCCTCAAGTGCTCTGTGCCGTCACTTGGCTTGGCGCCCCGCCAACTTAAGATGCGCGTCCCAATTCACAGATATGCAAAGAGTCTTGCCAACTATTTTAGCCGCCTCAAGCCTCGTTTGGCAATTTGGCAAATTCGATTAGGTTTCTACTTAATGCAAATGTCAATCAGTATTTCTTTACAATTTACGGCAGCATTTGATGAAAATAACTAAAGAAACTCCTTATCAATTTTGTGCTAGATTCCTTAAAGCTAAAACAGCCACAGAAAACTCAAAAAAGTAAATAAACTTTACCTAAATATCTCTATCTACTCAAAATATCTTTAAAGTTTACCTTGAAACGCCCCTTTTATTAAATATTTACGTCTATTAGTGTGAGGGTGCTTTCTGGCGCAAACAGTCACTGAAGGTTCAATTGTTTGCAGACAAAACATATCGATACATTGTCCTTAGTACACAATGTATGACAATAGAATAAACAGATACACAGCTAACGGTTTGGCTCTCCCCCTCCCCCCCTAAAGCGTAGCAAACAATGGCTCCACCGGGAAATCGAACCTGATACTACCAACCCCAACCCCTTCCCCACACACGTCATAAACATACTCAGAGCAAGTCAAACAAGTTGAGCTTTATTATTGGGCGCCATATAGCATAATTCCCACTGCAGTTGGTGGAGTTTACTAGCTGTTAGAAGGAGGGGAGGGAGGGGGTTGTGACACTTATGTCAAATGGAGCTCGAACAGGGACACATGGAAGTGGAGCCCCAGGGACAAGGACATTAGGAAAATACATAAACTGTCAACGGCAAATGGAGACGCCAATCGATGGTTACTTTCAGTTGCTATGAAAGACGAGCACCCACACCCCCTCTCCTCTCTTTCTCCCTACTACCACTTGAGCCTCATGTGTCGCCGCATTACGAATTCATCGCCGTAATTGGCATGTGACGAAGCTTATGTGGTAAATTTCGATTCCTGGCCAACATGATGAGGCTTAAGCACTCGCAGCTTGGAAGTAATGTTGCGGGCCGCCTTAAGCTCAGTTCAAAAGTTCTGCCATAATTAGTCTCTCTCTCTCTTTCTTTGTGTGTGTGTGTGTGTGTGTGTGTGTGTACTCGTGCTTGTAATAACCCCCAAAGCGAGTCGTGTCAAGTGACAACGTGCACATAAGCACCGCAACTTATTCTTGACTAACCTGCTTACAACTCAGCACACAACTGAGATCCCATTTCCATTAACGAGTTTGCAATACTCTAAGCATCCTGCCATATGTTTTATACCTCGTGCAACCTTTGTCCTTCTCGAATAACCTTCAGAAATTGTTCGATTTAATTTAATTGATGAATTTATTAATAAAAATGCATTCATTCTGAATTATCATCTGTGAATAATTAATAAAATTAACATATCTTGTAGATATTTATCTGTTATGACGTGCATCACATATGCCGTGTGTCATATAGACGTATATCATTTATGTCATGCCACATATCCTGTTTAATTGATTTACATTTAATGTATGTATTCATATGCAAGCTGGCATTATTCACAAGTTTATCAGACTTAACAGACTTAATACTGTGAAAACTTCTTTATGACGTTGCTTTTTTATATCCCAACAATTTCTAAGATTACACATTTTGTTCCCATAATAGAGTGTATCGGCTCTTCGGCATTCCACAGATATTTATGGCTGCTTCTTTTGCTCTTGCATAGATGACAAGCTGACATTTTAATTTATCATCATTATGGCTTTAATATAAAACTGTAGCAAACATATTGTACATCTTAAAGAAGCTTAAAGGTGCGAAATTACATTAAATAAGAATTTATTCTGTGAGAAAAATAAAGAATTTCGCTTTTTTGCATAAGGTTATTATTTTATTTCTAATACAGGTAAATGAAAGCTTCATATATTAAAGTGCCATCAGTACTTGTTATCTAGCAGAAATTTGAATAAGGACTTTCTTCAAAGCAATTTTGTAAACTTATTTTGACAAACCTCTAACGTTTTAATGGAAAATTTACATAAAATGCATTCAATTTTTCTTAGATGAATGAAGTAACAATGTCAATGGTTTAAAGTCATGAAATGTTTGATATGAAGTCAAAGAAGACATTAAATCCCTTACACAAATTCGCTTGATTTGCAATGAAGATATGTATAAGGCTTGTCACAGGCAGGTTATGGCATAAAATATAAGTAAACTGAGAGGGAAATCTTCTGGCTGTAACTAACCCACAAGCTAATCGAGCGCTAATAAACATTTTACTTTACGACCTTGCCGCTTATGTCCGCATACATATGCACATAATCCTTGGCTATATACTATATATCCGATTTGGTTTTAATGGGCTTGCAGTCTGTCGCTTGAGCGGATTCCGCCCTCGTGTCGTGTGTGGGCACGTGTCATGCGGATTCCTAAATCCATCCAAATTGTCCAGGTTAAATGAGCGTATGCATCCACATGATATACAGCCGATACTCGTATAAAGAATGTATGTTTGTATAACATGCTCGACTGCAACGGCTGTTGTTGAGCGCGGCTTTTGTTGTCATTTCTATTTCGCAACACTTGGTAGGCGTGGCAAGGCGACCTTTGAGGGCCATCCTCAACTAGCCTCAACCTCGATTCCCTCGTGCTGTATTCAACCACATTGAATGAATATAGTTGATAGAAGGAGAGCTAGAAAAGCAAAAATCAATATCGACAACGTTTTCCTTTCATTTGCTGATTTTCGCACACTCGGCGAAATTGGAAATTGCATTTACACTTGACATGCGGCACGAGTCGGACCCCTTCCCCTCTTCCATCTGCTCCCTCTTCTCGTTCTTGGAAAATACCGCCAATTGCCTTGCCATTCACACGTTCAGCTGGGCCTGTTTTCCCCCAGCACACACACACACACTCACACACACACACTCACACGCACGTTAGTTACACTTTTCATATCCGCCACGTGTCTGCCCAGGAGAGGAAAAGCGCCCGTCAAGCTGAATGTGAAAGCCCAATGCAAGCGAGGGAAAAATCATATGAAAAGCATACGGAAAATATGCAAATAAAATGTGAAAATTCATTTACCCAATGTGCAATCAAGGAAAATGCCATTATCGATGTGCAGAGGCAAAACAAGGCATAAAACATAATTCGATTCAGTTCGTTTTGAAATTCATTCAAGTGCATGGTTGAAGTATTTTTATCTAAAATATATTTGACAGCTTTCAAGGGGGATAGGAACTCAAATTAAATTTATTAAGTGAAATGTGTAACAAATTTAATTGAACTTGAATCCTTTGAGTAAATTCAGAATGAATTGAATTAATTATTATTGTAATTCAACTGATTTTGCATAATAAAACAACGCCTTTGCTTATGCTTTAATAAATATACCATAAATAAAATTCTTTAGTTCTATGATTTTCTAGTATTTAATTAATACTGTAATACTGTACTTAAATAGGAAACAAAATTTAAGCATATATTTATCTCCTCCTTACTTACTCCTTATCTATTTTAAGCAAATTGAGTCTTTAACTTTGTTGATCCATTAAACTTTAAAGTCATTTAAAATGCTCCTTATTCAATGAGCTCGTAAATGTAGCCCTGATGGAATTAAACTTTATAATTAAGTCGATCAACTGTCAGACTTATTCAATGCGCAGTATAAAGTCTCTTAATTGGATTCTCCATACTAAAGGATTATTTAAAGGATAAAGGATAAAAGTAATTCTTAATTTAGTCATGCAAAAAACTAAAACCCCAACTGATATTTCCGATTATTATTCTGATTACTTGGACACAATTAAATATCCCGCAAAGTATTCCAACCAATTAAAAAGTATCAACAGCGGAAATTGCTTCACTCAGTGACATTTACCGCTAAAATGACCCTGTACAGATTCCGCTTGCACCTAATCCCCTCATCGTTATCCGATTAAGCCACAGTAAATATTATCGAAAATGACCTTGGGTTCATAATTTAATCGATTCACTTGCCAGCACTTTTGAGTGAAAACTAACAGAAAATTGTCGCGCAAGTTCAATTTAATTAACGGCAAAATCAACACGAAACCCCAAGCCGCAGGATGTGGCTGCCACACACACACACACACACACACACATACACCTACACAAACACTCACACACACCCATTTACATCGCTTCTCGTAATGCAATAATTATGTGTGCAAAGAGCGGCAGCCGAAGAGTCCAAAGAGAGCGAGCACCCACTGCACTCTCTATGCAACAGTTGCAGCTAAGAGAGGGAGAGAAAGAAAAAGAGAGAGAAGAGAGAGAGAGGGAGCAAGAGCAAGACCGAGTGCCGAAACAGCTGGGCACGCTGCGAAGTACGAGAAGAAACACACTCTGGCGAAGTTCGTTCGTTGCGGTTCACCCGGCCGGGGGATTAGTCTGGCGCGCGCCGCAAAGCGATGCAGATGCGGCTGCATATACCGTTAATCGCATAGAAATTCACATAGTTCAAGTACTTTAGTTCATATCAATAAAACATATCAGTGTAGTTGAGTTCGGCAATCGTTAATCGGTTTGATTTGCACACACAAGCTTCGTTTCCTTTGTTCCGAGTGCAAACTTTGAACTTGCAGCAACTCCTTTTGACCCTCGATAGCCGGTGTACGTATGTGTGTGAGTGTTAGTGTGTATGTGAGTTGTGTTCTTTGTGTCTGCAGCTAGAGTCGAGTCAATAACCTGTCGCCGTCGCCGTTGCCGTCGTCGGCGTTATTGTCTTTGTCTTCCCTCGCCGCATGCATTCAAAACAAACCACGAAGTTTGCAATTTGTTAATTTCGGTGTTGCCACAATGCCGCAGCAAACGCCAGCGCAGGCTCAGCTCAAACATACCATCTACATGCCAGGACATGCCAGGCTACCCAAGCTGATAACAACGGATAGCAGCAGGTAATGAAGCGAATGCAATGCAATGGGGCGTATACGCAATGCGTAGAGAGTTTGCAGAGTGCGCAACATAGAAGGCAAACGATAACTGTTGCAAGCAATGTAGATACATAAAGGAAATGTATATACGAGGGTCGTTTGATAAGTCCGTGACTTTTTGAATAAAATATATTTTTTTCGTCAAAGAAGCGTTTTATTTCTCAACATAATCTCCTTTTAGCTCTATACATTTAGTCCAGCGTTTTTCCAATTTTTTATTCCTTCCAAATAATAGGTTTTCTCAAGGCCCTCAAAATAGTCGTTTGTTTCTGTGATGACCCGAATCTCTTACCGCCGAGCCATTTCTTCATGTTTGGAAACAAAAAATAGTCACAGGGGCTAAATCTGGAGAATATGCTGGATGGGGTAGCAGTTCGTAGCCCAATTTATGAAATTTTGCCATGCTGACACGAAATTCACTTTTTTCCATTTTCGTTAAAATTCACGAGATCGTCTGCTTTCAATGCCTATAAAACGCAAACCAAAAAACGCAGCTTTCTCAAAATTTTACAGTCAGCTGTTAATCGATAACTGCTGACAGGAGCAGTGTTGTATTTAGAGCAGGTGCGCGGCAAATACAAAAAGTCACGGACTTATCAAACGACCCTCGTACAATAAATATATTATACTAAATAAATTCTATATTATATAGAATATATACCAAACATAATATACTACATACCTTCTTTACTAAGCATTCCCCGAAAAGAACAGCAACTCATTCATTGTGTCTAGTATGAATAATTCCCTGTAAAACAGCTGTATAAATTGTTTAAGCAACTTGAGTTGTTCGGAACAAACTCTTGGCTAAAATTCTCCACTGCTTTCTCAATTGGAGAGTGGAATCTAATGATAATGAAGCTGTAAACAGATCATTGAGCTGGCCACAAATTGCAACTAATAATAGAGAACTATCCCAGCACGACTGTCATTACACACAATGGTAGAGCACAGAGAGACTGGAGCTAGACAAGTCGAAGAAATGCGATAACAATGGCATTTACATGGTACGCAAATTGAGGAGACGCTGATGACGATGCGCCCCCAATTAAGTGACAATAGCAACTTCCGCGACACGCACACCTCAATTCGGTTCGAAAATAGAGTCAACTGTCTAGGAAGGCAGCACGAAGTCAACCATTAGTCATAAATTAAATGCAGATGATGGCGCATAATTGAAATCGCAAATAGTCATAAATAAGTGGAAATGTTGCCCGGAAAAGCCGCAACCCAGACAGACGGACAGACAATGGAAGCGTGCAGCAGGCTCAGCTTACTTTCCGTTTCAGTGTAGGTGTGTCTGGGCTTCATTATTGGATGCCTTGCAGTGGGTCAATAACACGGCAAGTGCAGGCAGCAACAGCAGCGGCAGCGGCAGGTATTGTCTGGCTGCTTGTCGTCTGGGGGCAGCCCTTTGTTGTTCCGGTTGATAAGCGCAATGGCAGGGTTCTACAGTCTCCTCTCTTTCTCCCTTTTTCTCCCTTTACACTCTCCATTCTTCGCGGCTTACGTGTGATAAGCGCTGCAGGGGGACGTGTTGCTCTCGCAGCTGCAAGTTGCCAAGTTTCTGCAAGGTGGCTTCCCCTCTGCCTCTCTCTTTGTCTATATCGCACTCCCGCGCTCTCTCTCTCTCTCACTGTCTCTCTCTTTCGCTGCACTAGTTGGCATTTCTGTTTTGCTTGCCTCATTCTCCCGTGCGACATCCAAGCGGGGACATTGATCCCATTTGGCTGGCTGCGCACCCTCTTTCTCTCTCTCTCTCTCTTGCTTACTTTCCTGTCTCTCTTTATCTTTCCTCTGTAGTCTTATGTATGTCATTTCCGCCATTGCATGACATTTTGCCTCACGTACAAATACCCTTAGCTGTTCAAACAAAACGTTTCTCAATACCCTGCAAGGTTTGCAAGATTAAGAGGCAAAGGGGTATATCAGATGTTTGTTAAGGAGATGTAGGAAATAAAGTGACTTAATAAAGTAAAGTAAGGACTAAACATGATTGTATATAAAACCCTTTGTTCTCTGGGTTTTTATAGGGTAATTATAGCGCAATTAAAACTATAATTGATTTAAGTTGAGGTAAATTAGAAGTCTAGAAGACTGTGTATAGAAGACTAAGACCAGTAGATATGTCAATAATATCTGCCTAATCTATAACCTCCCTCCACCTGCAGAATACAGGGTATCTAAACCCTCTTTACTTTCTTTATTTAAACCATATTTACAGCCCCATTGACAGCATGTTAATTGAAGTTGACTTTGACAAACTTTCAGGTGAAAACCAAGTGCAAATCATTTTTCGCCAAACTGCGAATTTTCTTGTTTACCCGCGATAAGTGCGAGAGAAGCCACCGGGGGAGCACTGACAATCTATTTCAATTTCACAGCTGATAGCATCTCTCTTTTCCTACTTGGTATTCCTGCAGTGGTCGCAATAAATAGTGTCCTTGCGAGACAATAAAACTGACAGCAGACGAACGACGAGGCGTCAACAATGACATCAGCCACACACATCCATCGTGCATGCTAGCACGATTTTAGTGGAACATACATACAAGTATACTATACTATATATATTCTGGATGCCTGTGGGCACTAAGAAAGCCAGGCCAAGCCAAACGGAACGTCAACTGACGACCCTGATTCCGTTTTATTTGCAGCCTTGACAACGCCAAAGGGCTTAGCTCATCCTGGGCAGCAACTTTGCTCAAAGGAAGATTACGAGCTACTGCAGCCTGAAATTGTTATTACAATTTATCTTTCATTATTTACAAAATATAGTCCGAAAAGTTTGCTCTTTTGCTTTTAATTTAAAGTTAAGCCTTTTATATTTTGGCTTATCTAAATGAAAATATCCAACATTTTACTTTGAGTGGTTTGTTTTACTATTGAGTATTTAATGTAATTTATTTATATTTACAATTTAATGTTGTTTGTAGATAAGTAAACTGTCTGACTGCAGTTGAGTTGGCAACAGGGAATAATTAATTATTTTCTTTATCTATTCTCTATGCATATTTTGAATTTTCCACTGAACTTTGCACCCTTTAAGCTTAGTCATTATTGCTTATTTCTTACACAGATAATTCGCAGATCATCTGTGATATCATTCAACCACATTATCTCTATATGTCTAACCCACAAAAGAGTGCCCAGTTAACCGTGAAATTCATTACTGATATGCTTACCCTTTCCTCTCATACTCGCTATCTTGTCAGTTGTTGTCAGTGATATCTGTGCGTCTGTGTGTTGATAGATGGCTAATTGAACAATTAAATGTTTTATCAAGATACCTGACTGCCATAAAGTGTGTGCTAACACAATTTGTTGACACTCGACCATAAACCAATTCCGATTCCATGCCAAGTGCCATTAGAGTAAGGCAGCCACACTAAACTTTTATGGACCTGTTTGATCCGACCGCAAACTGGTTATTTGGCCATATCTTCATTGGCACCGGTTAAAAACACATTAGAGCTCTTATAAAAAAGCAAAAAAAAAAAACAAAACACAAATCGTAGCCAAATTTGTGAAATTCAACAAAATCATAAAGCCATCAACAGATCTCACTGAGGCTATATATAACAACTTGTTAAAAACAAACGATAAGGGAAGCACTCAAGCACCTTATCGAGAAACTGCCCAAGTGGGCAGACTAACGAACTAACGAAAATAATCACTGGCAACTGGAAGTTGTCACGTTCATTAGGCAATGCTGAGTTATCAGATGACCAAGAAATGCAGGTGGGTACTTCCTCCTCCTGCATCGGTTTCAATTAGATGACACTCGCACAATTCATTAATCAAGATAAGTTTCAAGTTGTAAGCTGACGTTAACAATGATATATGCATGTGTTAGCACAAGCAAGCCTGGCAGGGGACGGGAAGACCTTCACGGAAAGAGTCAACAAAGTTTCAGACCTTGCCTAGAGTAAACTCTTCTCACTTCTCAATCAACGCACGTGCTTCAATATAGTCTCGATATCAATACAAATATCAATTAATCAAACTGTTAATTAAAAGATCTGAGAATGAATCTGTTGACATTCACAAAAACCACAGGCCTGGCTGGCCCTGTTGCCCAGTGACAAATCTTGGCAGGAAGCTCCAAATTATTTGGCCAAATAAACTAATTACCAAACCAGATCTTTCGCTGTTCTGGGGAGGATTTACAAAGTTCTCTGCTCGCGTGTGATGCGTAATTAAAAAACTTAAAGAAAAACAAAAACAAATTTCAAACTGACTGAACTCGGCTCAGCTGAGATCGGTCTGTCGGCCCGTCTGTCTGTCTGTCCGCCCGTCTGTTCCTCAGTTCGCCTGAGACTGTGTCTGGGCCTGAGGTATTACTAGTTATTTATAAGGTGGCATAACTCGACGCGGTCGCCGCTTTCCAGTTCAAGCCGGTAAACGAAGCTCTGCCTTGCAGTCTGCGCTGCGCTGCAGCTGGCGTCTCTGCTGGCATCGCAGTTGACGGACGGCGCTACGCATCCAGCAAGATTATTAATTATTCACTGCATATTAAATTTAAATAAATACTAGCAGTCATTATAAAAACAAAACACATGAATATTTTGTTTTCTCACTTTTTACGCTGCATCTTTATTTTCGGTTTTCTTTCGATTTAGCCAAGCCAAACAGCTGTTTTCCGATTCAGAGCGGTAATGCTCATTAGTGTGTATAAACAAATGAATATGTATATGTAAGGGTATATGTATATGGCAGATATATGCGAGTGCTCGTGGCCATTCCGTTAGTAGCTGATACTAAGCAAAGGCGGAAAGTGTCGCGCGAGACAAAGAAAGAGAAAGAAAGACAGGAAAAAACCGCAGAGAACGAACACGATGTGCGCTCGATTAAAATCGGTTTATATATTGTTGTTGTTGTTGTTGTTCAGATTTTTCAGTTCGATGTGTGTCCTCAGGTCGAGTGATAAACAGTTCAGTTGATACCAGTTCGGTGCGGTCGACAGTTGTGAAATTTGTGTTAGGATCGCCAGGGAAAAAAGATAAACAAAAAATAGAAAATAGAAATCAATGAAGAGAAGAAAGCAACTCCCGTTAGTTATTTACATTTCTTGTTTTAGCCCAAGACCCTTTCTGAAGTTCCCATCAAGTTTTAATTCAAATCCCCCGCACACCAGATAAATCCAGTAGGCCTCTTCGATCACGTCGCACCACTTTGACTAATGGCCTATATAGCCACTATGTTGCTGCCTTGGATTGTCCCCCAGAACTGTATATGTATGTTGGTAAACAAAAATAGAAAAACCGCTCAAAACAACAAACGAAAACAGAGATATAAAAACAAAATAAAGTAGAGAGGGCAACTTGTTTGTTCCACCAAATTTCTAACAAAATTGACAAATTTTGATAACAAAATCTGTTTGGAATACGCACAAAAAGAGAAGAAAATAAAGGGGAAACAGGTGCGGAAGAGAGAAGATTATAATAATTTTGTATAATACTTTGTCTATAATTATATTCGGCACACGGCATAGAAATCATATTTGACACTGGCCAAGCACAGCATTGTCAACAAAGCTGGCCCATTAGATCTCGTAGAGTTGGTTAGTTTGCGGTACAGAGCGGCTTTAACCAGTTCTCTCAATGGATGCAATCGAAGGCATAAAACAACGCAACAGGCATGCGAATATTGTAACAAGAGGAAGGGGAGGGGAAAGGCAAAGAAAGGGGAAAAATTGCAAGTTAGGTAAGGCAGCAAAGTTGCTGATAAGACGATGCCGGGAACGGGACTCAAGCGATAAGAACTCAAACGGCAAATATCGATAGAGCCAAACAAAGAGAGTCGACGCTTTACACAGGTCTATGGGATTTGTGTACACACAGGCACACACACACACACACACACACACACGCACACAGACACGTGTCTACACATGTCCAACGTATGTTTGTTTGTTTGTATGCTCTCTTCCTATCACGCTTCGCTCTACCGTGTCTCTATCCCCCGTCGCACAGTGTTTCACGAGCATTGAAATTTATAATTTGGTAATCTTTAGATTCAGCTAGCTAAAACAAAATCTTAATTGCAATTAATGTCGCGCTAGATTTTCCACACACAACATGTTCGCTGTTGTAATTAAAAGTCCGGTGATTAAACTCCCTCCCAAACCAACGAAATACTTATACAACACACAATTCTTTTCTTAACAGTGTGCACAAGTTCATGAAAAATCAAGATATTCATAACTGATAAATACGTGTTAATGACATTAATAATTGAGAATTCACTTTTAGTTTAATTATAAACTATTTAATCTTAATTATACACAAGACAAATTAATAAACTCGCAGTGTCTAATCAAGATTAAATATTTTCATTGGTATTCTAACAATTAGTAAGTTTTTAGTGTGTAATTAAGATAAAATATATTTTAAATTTACTTGAAAATGAATTTATTGTTGTGTTAAACATTTTTCTGATACATTTTTTTTAACTAAATCTGTTAACTATCTACATATTAACAGCTAATAAATTAAAATATAACAATTCAATATTTATTGTATTATTTATTTATTTATATTCCTAATAATATTTAATTAAACACATCTACAAATTATTTTAGGTTTATAAAAGAACGCGAACTTAATTTAATTCTCACCAACTGCATAAATCTTTTACGCTACACTTTCTTCACGTAATTAACACGCTGTGTGCCACTGTGCGCAGTCGACGCAGCGTCGCTGGCGACGTTAATCGCCGCAGTAGGCAGCAGGCAGCAGGCAGCGAGCAGCGACAGCGGCAGCGGGTTAAGCGCCAACGCTGCTTCGCTTTGAAGATCGGCCAGTTAGTAGTTAGTCTGCAATCGCCCGGGCTTGCAGCGAGTCGATAGAACGACACAGCGGTACGTACGGAAAGAGTGTGTGTGGAAAGTACAATACATAGAACTCTCAGTGGTATTGGCACTCGGCTTGTGCCTACTATCTGCGCCTATCGCTTGGCTCGTTGCCTTTCGCCGCTTTATTAGTTGATAAACAAATCGAAATCGAAGTACGCGTCAATCGGGCGACGATACGCGATCGTTGCAAACACAGAGAGCAGCGCCAGTAGAGAATGGCCCACACAAATGAAGACAGTTCTTCGTAAGTAGAGTGCGATAAAAAACAATACACAATGCAGTCGGCAGTCATCGGGGATAATTATACGAAAATCACAAAGTGTCATTAGGTCGCTTATCTGAGAACAGCAGATAAACAACGATCAAGAAAAAACCGAAAACGACACTCAACTCTCACTCTTCGCCCACACAACTACATATAGATACTATATGCATATGTTTATTCAGATATCTCTTTGTTTAAGAGCCGATCATAAAGTTAATACAGGCACTTGTCTGAGCGTAGCCATAAAAGGTCTTAATAGCCTTGTACGTGACTCACTTGTTATTGATAGAGACCCAGCAGAGGGTTTTTGATTTCAAGTTAACTACATAGTATATGTTCTATATGTTTTCCGTGGGATCGACCCAGTTTTCACCGGCACTTGGCAGACAGCCTGGAGGGTCTGTCTATCAGTCCAACAGGCTTATAAAGTACAATATATATGCACTACATACGAATACTGCTTACTTATAGATAAGCACACAGTGTGGATTGTTCTTGATAGCGTCGTCGTCGTCGTCGTCGATTCGAGAGATCTGGAATTGTGTTTTTGTTTCAAAAACCTTTTCAGCCTTTCCATATATATTCATAACACCACGATGCAATTTGCACTGAATGCGTAAAAAAACACTCAATCAAGTTGTGCAATCCCAGACGCGTTTGAAGTTATTCAATCAATAGACTCATCATCGCCATCATCAGTGATTCTGTTGCTTATACCAGGAATCTTAACGTCGTATACTCACTGGCCACTTCAGACTGTTGTCGTAACACCTGCTTTTCGATTCCCGACTAAATTCGCGACACTTCAACACTCAATTCATTATGTAATTAAGAACGTTTGTTTAATGCGAATTCCATTTAAGAGAAATGAAGTGAATTTAAAAGCAAATATAAATAACAAACAAAACAAAACAGATACCACTCGCATGCAATAATTAATAAAGTATTTCCTTACCCAAACCACATGAAATAAACCGAAGCAACCCAAACGAATAACAAATACACTTGCTGACATAATCAAGAGTTTTTAAAAGGCAGTAAAACTGTTTAGAAACTAATTAACGACCGTTCATCCATTACTTTAAAACCGACTTACTTAAACTTGAGAGTTTTTTACCGTAACTCTCCGATCTTTATGTAACCTGTTCTCGAAAACGGTTGCACTTTTTTGTCACTTGCGTCTAAGTTTCAGAACTCGCGACGAGGTTAAAAAATGCACATATTTTAACGTTGTTCACATGTGTTTACATACGTGCATATTAAATGCCTGCCAAAGATAGTTTACTAGACTACTTTAATACCCTGCTGGGATTTGTGTAATGTTATGAAAATTTTTATTAAACAATAAAAAATAATTTAATGTATACAAATTCAAACTTTTGTAACTTTTTTATAGTCTGAGAATATATTCATATTATATTATAGTAATAATATAATTACAATTAAATATTTCTAATTTTTACACAAATTCATATGGCTATGTTAGGATAGGTTACAAATCTTATTATAATAATAATTTGCATACTCATTGACCTATAAAATCTAAAGAATATGCAAGTTTGTTTGTCACTCTCCCTCTCTATCGGCGTGATGACGACTACAGGGCATCGCCACCACAAAAACAGACTCAAATCTAGCGATTCATCAGAGCTAAACATTGGTCATAAATTAATCATATGAGAAATTGAGACAAAACAAGAATGAAATTAAAACAGGGGCGGTGAAGCTTATGTGAAATATAAACAACACAAATAATTGCCTTGTGACAGTGACAGTGACAGGGACAGTGACAGTGAGAATGATAGTGACAGTGACAGTGACTGTGACTGTAACACAGTGCCCTGCTGTGATCTGAAGCTTTTCAGCTTCGTTCGTTGACGTTTTGAAGTTTGTTTGTTTTGATCGGAGCGAAGCGGGAGTTTTGTTTTCTAGTTGAGTGAAGTCGGCGGTCAGTTTTATGGCGATTTAAATGACGCATTTCAAATAACCCATTTGCAAATGCAGCTCAGCCCTGGCTCAACTGAAAGCAGGTTGTTGTTGGCGTTGTATTCGGGTTTATTTATTTTCTGGGTGCGGAGAAAGATTTCATTGTGATTACGACGAGGTGCGAACATTAAGTCGAGGTTCATTAAATAAATTATAATTTATTCAGTCATTTTGGGTAAAGAACCTTTTGCTAATTACCCCTTTCTCTCTCTTTGCTTTGCAGGCCCTGGAACATGAACTCCTCGAGTGGTGACGATGAGGCGCCCAAGGATCCGCGCACAGGGGGCGAGGATTTTACGCAACAGTTTACAGACAAAGATTTTGAGGGTGAGTAGAGATAAACGAAAAACCTAAACGATTCGTGAATGCAGTACGTGTCGTATACGCAACTCATTGGAATGCAATTACAACGCGACGGCAAAGTTGATTCTTTATGCAAAACGATTCGACGCGCTGCCACGCCCAAGTCGCAAGAGATTTGGCAAAACAAATTTTACTAACTCGCAAGAAAAAAAAAACGATTGCAAGACCAAAAGGCAGGAGCGTAACGCAAGGGGGGGACGAGGAAGAAAAGTCGTCTTGACATGACAGGCCAGAAACAGTATGGCGTGTTAATTGCAAGCTGAGTGAGACAATAATCTGAGAAGTGCAGTAAAACAGCGCTGTGATGTATTTAGAGCACAACAGATGCCATAAAAATGTTTAACAACTTTTATGGTGGACTAAAGATAAATTATAGATAATTATGATATTTTAATATATTACTTAAAATAGAAATTTCGCTGTGTTGCCTCATAAAATTCTCAAGCAATAAATTTATATTACTTAAACGCCAAAATTATTAATGAGTTCATTAAAGTCAACTTGGCGCGTAAACGAAAACGTGAGTCGCATAAATAAAATCAAATATTATTGAATAATAAACGAAATTCTAAAGAGCACTCAATAAATTCCGCTTGAATATTTCCTATTATGATGATAATTGAGTTTATTATGCGCAAGTTTAGTGAATAATTCGTTCAATAAGTAAAAATTAGTTTGTTCAAAAAGTAAAATGTGTGAAGTTCCGGGTGAAGTTTTGAGTTATTTAGGTTATCCCCTCCACCCTTGCAATTGTTTTCGTTTAACTTAATTTTAACCTACGAGGGTCGTTTGATAAGTCCGTGACTTTTTGTATTTGCCGCGCACCTGCTCTAAATACAACACTGCTCCTGTCAGCAGTTATCGATTAACAGCTGACTGTAAAATTTTGAAAGCTGCGTTTTTGGTTTGCGTTTTATAGGCATTGAAAGCAGACGATCTCGTGAATTTTAACGAAAATGGAAAAAGTGAATTTCGTGTCAGCATGGCAAAATTTCATAAATTGGGCTACGAACTGCTACCCCATCCAGCATATTCTCCCCATTTAGCCCCCTGTGACTATTTTTTGTTTCCAAACATGAAGAAATGGCTCGGCGGTAAGAGATTCGGGTCATCACAGAAACAAACGACTATTTTGAGGGCCTTGAGAAAACCTATTATTTGGAAGGAATAAAAAAATTGGAAAAACGCTGGACTAAATGTATAGAGCTAAAAGGAGATTATGTTGAGAAATAAAACGCTTCTTTGACGAAAAAAATATATTTTATTCAAAAAGTCACGGACTTATCAAACGACCCTCGTATTTTAATAAACCTATTTTAACCTATCTTAATCTTATATTATACTTTATGCCATTTAACTTTATTTTTACCTAATTTAATAAACCTATTTTAGACATATCTTAACCTTAAATTATTCTTTATATATCATTTAAGTTTATTTTAACCTAATTAACCTATTTTAACAGTATATTAGATTATACCATCTACCTTCATCCCCATCCCATTGCACACACATTATCTTATCTTTTCCTTCCTCTTTTTCACACATTTTCCTCACAATTCCGGCTTGAACCGCACCAAGATTTCCTGCCGACAGTCTTCACTGTATCCGCAGACAAATCACAAATTAAATGCATTAATAACAGTTTTTTAGTACGCCCACAGACCTTGTGACATATCGCAGGCTTGAGGCGGAGACTGAGACAGAGAGAAACCCGAAGTACTAAGTGTTTGTGTGTGAGCGCATTAAAAAAATGGTTACTTATAATTAATTTAAATTATGATCAAGCTGAGCAACAGTCGCGGCCAGATGATATCACAATTAGTCTGGACAGACACTGACTTTGACGATGTCGAAGCGAAACGGAACAAAGCAAAACGAATATTGTCATAGGACTAGGGAATTACGCGAGTTGCACTCGCTACCTAGTCGGAAATTGGCTTTGTGTGTTTGCGATGTAATTAGGCGAACGAAGCGCAATGAGTCAGCGGCAACGCGGCGTATGCGCAACGTGCGACCCGAGTCAACTTGATTGAAGGCATAAATTATCAACTTGTAGTCGCGTTTTCTTATCAGCGCGAGACCGTGAAAAAGTCATGGACAGTTTTCCCGATACTTTCGTTGGCATATTTGTTGTTATTTGTAGTTGTTGTTGTTGTTGTAATCAATTAAGTTACGCATTCAATTTGTACCCACATCTCGCATGCTGCAGGACACCGAGCGCACACGGTCTATGTGGGCGTGCACGTGCCCGGAGGACGACGCCACTCGCAGCGTCGCCGCAAGCATCATCACAGCGGCACGGGCGGAACTACGGGCAGCGCTGGCGGCAGTGCAAGTGGCAGAGATAGCTTCAGTGACAAGCAACAGGAAGTGGAACGTCCAGGTGGGTGTTGCCCGCCCCAACGATATATGTGTGTGTGTGGCATGTGTATGTAGAGAGGGCGAAATGTCAGGCAGGTCAGCGGGAGCTGGATACCCATGTGTGTAACGGCCAATCAATGTACTGCCTCGCAATGCTGGCAAATTACAGGATGACAGATTCCGGGAGCAAATTATAGTCATCGGAGAAATCAGAAATCAGCATTGCCCTTGTATCCCACTGGGATTGGACCGAGAGTGAATAGAGAAATAGCTACACAGTGGATGATTGTGAATTATTTGCAGATGTTTATATAGAAAGAGAAAGCTAGATATAGCTAAAAGTAGGTAGTAAAGATGTACGACTATATTTTGAGTTAGTTATGAGAGTTTAAAGCAGAAAGAAAAGAACCAACTCCCTAGAAAGATTGATGAATAAGAAGGATTGAAGTTAAATCGGTTAACTCTACCTAATCTTAATTTATGTTGCAGTAGCTTCGTCTTCAGCATGGAACTAACATACAGAGAGCTGAGATCTTACACTTCATTACTTATATTCTTTTAAAGTTTAAAATTTATATGATTAACCAACCAAGAAGATTCTCATCTCTTCTCTTGACTAGTTCCCTTACGAGTTTTACAATAATGAGACCTCACTCAACAACCAATTTAGTTAATTTATTTTCCATTTCTGTGACTAGCAAATAATTCAAACAATCGCATGACAAGCAGACAAATGACATGCAAATACTTAAAAAGGTCAAATTTTCAAATGTTAAACAAACGAACTTCAGGGGAACTTAATTTTGCTAAGACTAGACTTGAGAAATTCCTTAGGGGCTTAGGTCGTTTACTCTCAGTGAAGCTTTCACACTCTGAGCTCTTTCATCATTTCGCACCAAACTCAAACTCATTGCAAATCGATAATAAACACTTTAACAGCTAACTAACTAACTTAGTAAGTGACTAACCAAGTCAGGGCATATGGTAGTAATTCCCCAGCGGATTAAGGCAATTTAGGGGGCGGTTCACAGGCCAAGCCTCTACGACCCCAAAACACTCCCATGTTTATTGAACTAATCAAACTTCGCTCTCTTCCCCTCCCCCTCCCCCATCCTGCAGCAACTCCACCCGCACAACGTGTACAGTTCATTCTAGGCGAGGATGTGGACGATGGCTCACATGTATCGCATCCACTCTTCTCAGAGATGGGCATGCTGGTCAAGGAGGGCAACGAGATCGAATGGAAGGAGACAGCTCGTTGGATCAAATTCGAGGAGGATGTCGAGGAGGGTGGCAATCGTTGGTCCAAGCCACACGTGGCTACGCTCTCGCTGCACTCGCTCTTCGAGCTGCGCGGCCTACTGCTTAACGGCACCGTCATGCTGGACATGGAGGCCAACAATCTGGAGGTGGTGGCCGATTTGGTCTGCGATCAGATGGTAAGCTCTGGCACATTGCCAGCCGGTGTCAAAGATAAGGTGAAGGATGCCCTGCTGCGCCGGCATCGCCATCAACACGAGTATGCCAAGAAGACGCGGCTGCCGATCATACGCTCCCTGGCGGACATGCGTAATCAGTCGTCATCGAAAAGTGAGTACTCAACTTCATTCTATCTCCATGTCGTTTCATTTCGTTCGATCGTTTCTTACGCATCGCATCGCATCATCATCGCCATGAGTTGAGTCTGTGTCAGTGTGTTACTAAACCAACGTCATTTACTCGATCTAACCCACCTCCATAAATGGGTTTCTAAGACACGATTGGGGGGCACTCATTGCATGCCTCATCATCGCCTGGTTTCGCTACGGATGGAGGCCATACGCCCGTTGTGACGCCCGTCTATGTGTCCAGTAAGGATCAGCGCGGTTGTTATCTCGCTGTTCCCACAGGTACAAGAGAGTCCCTACTCCGCTCGCCGCTTTCACAGCACCGCCAAGTGCCGCACCACCTAAACAAATGCATATACTATATATATAGAGAGCACGCACCTGTCTAGCGATCCCTGCGATCGCCATCTATGCCAGCTCAATGCACTTCCAGAAACAACTGCAACTCACTTCATTAGCCAATCAAATCAAGAACTCATCTCGCGTCTCATCAATCGCTTAGCTAGGTTAAGTATGTCACTAGCCAGTGTTGTGCAACGACTTAGCCAGAGGAAATTCTAACCAGCGCTCGTGCTCGCTCTTGTTGCTCTCTCGCTTACTCTCTCTATTAATCAATCGCTCGCTCGTTGACCCAATAGCCGATATGGGCGCTGTGGGCGTTACCACCTGGTTCCATGCGGGCGCCTCGCCCTCACACCAGCAAGGACAATCAACGACCCAAATACCAAGTAAAAACTTAACTAGATCTACAATTCCAACAACTCTTTGTACTTCTTTGCGTAAAGTATTCCTACCTAAGCACGATATGTAATTGGTTAACTATCTCTCTCTCTCTATCTCTCTCGCTCTGTCTATCTTGCTCATTAGCTTGAATTTCTCTTGACTTATCTCAATCCTGTTCTCTTTGCTATCTTTCTGAGAATCTGTACCCTTTTGTATACTCTTCCTCCTTGTGCTGTCTATCGTGCACACAATTTACCCGAGACCTAACAAGATTATCAAGTTGAGGTTCGCGATGCGTCCGATTTAACGCGTGATTCGTTTTGATTTCCCTTTGGTTCTGTTCCCTTAACTACTCTTTGATTCACAATACAAGCACAATTTACAGTTGAAGAACAGTCTGGCAACGCTTTGCTGGCTACGACACCCATCTCGCTCACCGCCAGCGAGCCCGGACCGCCTGGCAATACCAACGGCAGTGGCAATGCCTTGGGCATGGGAATGGGACGTTTTCTAACGGTACCCGGCAAGTCTGGCAACAGCAACAGAACGCTCGGTAAAGAAGCTAAACACACTCCAAAGAACCAAAAGTTATCGTTATCTTTACCGTTACCGTTACCGTTCGTTTTCGTGTCTTTTTGCTTCTTGATTTAATATTAAATTAGCTGAAATGAAAACCGATTTAGTATTTTGTTTTTTATTTAGTAGTTAAATAAGAAATTTGAAATCGAAAGCGGAAAGAAAGAAATTTGCATGTGCGTAGGTTGAAGCAACATTGGAACCTCTCTATAAGGCAACAATCGATGGAGACCGTAAGAAGTTTGAACTGTAAATAATTATATTGATATCGATAGTACCGGATTGGTTTTACTTTTAATTTAAAGAGCAAATATCCGATAGTTTGGCATAACTATCGATACTTTGCAGCTACACCTACAAACAGATATGCACGCTTGTCACTCACCTCCCCAAACAAACTCTGATCTATGCATGTTGATCTATCACTTCTGATTTCATAACTTATCGAACTCTTAACTTAACTCGATGCACTTATTTTGTATTTTTCTTTGAACTCTTTTATTTGTATTGTTGTTGTCGTTGCCGTTGTTGTTATTATGCCTATCGATAAAAACAAAACCACTATACAACACCTGAATACAAAATATTACACCACCAACAACAACCCAACAAATCCAACACAACCTGCACGTCTGCAACCGTACCGTACCGTATGCCATACCAACCCGAACACCTTACCCCGCTGTGCTCGACTCGACTAATGCAGAGAAATCAAATTCCAAAAACTTGCGACGCCCACAAAATCTGCCCATGATCACAGAGGACATGGTCAAGAGTCCCAGTAGTCAGTCAATGGCCCGACAGACAAGCGGCACGGAACTGGCCGAGCAGCAACACAAGGGCAACACGCACTTCATGCGGAAGATACCACCGGGTGCCGAGGCCAGCAACATTCTGGTCGGCGAGGTGGATTTCCTGGAGCGCACACTCTCCTGTTTCATTCGTCTTAGCCAGGCGGCTGTTATGGGCGATCTAACCGAGGTGCCAGTACCCACCAGGTGAGTTAGCAATCAACGCAAAGCTTTCTCCCTCACTCAACTTTCTTTCTTTTCCTTCTATTAGATTCATTTTCATTCTGCTCGGTCCGCCGGGCAGTCAGAGCAACTTCCATGAGATTGGACGCGCCATGGCCACCCTGATGTCGGACGAGATCTTTCACGAAGTGGCTTACCGAGCTCGCAAGCGAGATCATTTACTTGCAGGCGTCGACGAATTTTTGGATGCGGTTACAGTATTACCACCAGGCGAATGGGATCCAACCATACGCATTGAGCCTCCGGCAGCTATACCATCGCAGGAGATACGCAAACGGCCGCCAGAGCTGCCCAAGGAGATAATCGACGAAGAGGAGGAGGAGCAGCGCCTGCGCAAAGAGTCCGGCCTGTCGCGTACGGGTCGACCCTTTGGCGGGCTGATCAACGACATTAAGCGCAAGGCACCCTGGTACTGGAGCGATTTTCGGGATGCACTCTCCATGCAGTGTGTCGCCTCGTGGATCTTTCTGTATTTCGCTTGCCTCTCGCCGATCATTACCTTCGGCGGCCTGTTGGCCGAAGTGACAGGCAAGAACATGGCTGCCATGGAGTCACTTGTCTCTGGATTCGTTTGTGGCATGGGCTATGGCTTCTTTTCCGGTCAGCCGTTGACAATTTTAGGTTCCACCGGTCCAGTACTGGTCTTTGAGTCAATTGTCTATGAGTTTTCAATGTCCCAGGGATGGGACTATATGACTTTCCGGTTCTGGATCGGTATGTGGGTCGCCGTCATTTGTGTTCTGCTGGTCGCGATAGATGCCAGTGCCCTAGTGTGCTACATAACGCGCTTTACCGAGGAGAACTTCGCTACCCTAATCGCCGTGATCTTTGTCTTCAAGGCCATCGAGAATGTGGTTGTCATTGGCAAGAACTTTCCAGTTAATCAGGGTGTCTACGATTGCATATGCACACCACCGTCGTACAGCAATGCGAGCATTATGGACTTTGCCAAGTACAAGTGGGATGTCTGCGAGGTAAGTTAGGGTTTCTTATCGACAATCTGAAAGGTCTTTAATTGCTTTACCTACTTTTCAGTCCTACAATGGCACACTGAGTGGTTTGGACTGCGGTAAACCACCAACCGAGAACGTTTTCCTCATGTCTGTCGTCTTGTGCGCCGGCACCTTCATCTTGTCGACCATACTCAAGGAATTCAAGAATGCCCTCTTCTTCCCATCGATCGTGCGGCAATACATTAGCGACTTCTCGGTGTTAATTGCTATCTTTGCCATGACCTTCTTCGATTTTAAGTTGGGTGTGCCCACCCAGAAACTGGAAGTGCCGCACGAGCTGAAGCCGACATTGAATACACGTGGTTGGCTTATACCGCCTTTCCACGAGAAGAATCCCATTTGGTCGCCACTTATTGCCGTCTTTCCTGCCATGCTTGGCACCATTCTCATCTTTATGGATCAACAGATAACGGCCGTGATTGTCAATCGCAAGGAGAATAAGTTGAAGAAGGGATGTGGCTACCATCTGGATCTGTTCGTGCTCTCGGGTCTAATTGCCCTTTGCAGTGTAATGGGATTGCCCTGGTAAGGAGTTGCAGTAGCTAAATACATCTGTAACCTTTGCTAATGATTCGTTTATCTTCTCTTCATTAGGTTTGTGGCCGCCACTGTGCTGAGCATTAACCATGTGAACTCATTGAAGCTGGAATCGGAGTGCAGTGCCCCTGGCGAGAAACCACAGTTCTTGGGTGTGCGCGAACAGCGGGTCACGCACATAATGATCTTCCTGACCATTGGCGGCTCCGTGTTGCTGACTCCGCTGCTCGGACACATACCGATGCCGGTGCTGTTTGGCGTCTTCTTGTACATGGGCGTGGCCTCGCTCAAGGGTCTGCAGTTCTTCGATCGCATACTGATTATGTTCATGCCAGCCAAGTACCAGCCGGACTACATGTTCCTCCGACAGGTAAGTGTAGCGCAGTAAGATGTTTGCTAACTATCGCAAGTACTATCGAAAGATAGTAAGAATTCGATTGAATATTCCATCACAATTGTGTAAATTAAAAGCTATATCTGACTGTAAAGAAAAAAAGCTAAAACCACATCAGGCTTAGCTATTTGGGTAGCAAAGTGTTATTTGTGTTAGTGTTATTTGTGTTATAATATTTGCATAGTTACTGTTCGATAGGTGCCAGAATTCTCCACGATAAGGTGCTAAGTCAAGCTTGGAGTGTGAAGTAATACTTATTAGCTATTTGATTAGCCAGGTGTTGCCTTTTTACGGCTATTTTAAGACAGCTTTAGGCCTGTTTTCTATAAGTTCCGTCTTGAAACAATAAACCCTTCTAACCATTTGATTACCTTCTCCACAGGTGCCCATCAAGCGTGTCCATCTATTCACCATCATTCAACTGGCCTGCCTCATCATACTGTGGTTGATCAAGAGCTTCTCGCAGACCTCCATACTGTTCCCCCTGATGTTGGTGGTGATGATCGGTATACGCAAGTCCCTGGACTGTGTGTTCACGCGACGGGAGTTGAAGATACTGGACGATATCATGCCGGAGATGTCGAAGCGAGCGGCAGCCGATGATCTGCATCAACTGGACGCTGAGGTGGGCTTTCGACAGAAATATTTACCGGCCTTTATGGGTGGGCGCGGTAAGCGTCAGCCAAAAGGTGCAGGCCTCGATATTGGCTTTGGTGGCGTCGGCGGCAGTGTCGGCAGCGCCGGTGGCGCTAATGACCTCGCCCTGCTCAAGTGCAATACCTCAAATGCAAATGAGAAGGAGTTCGAGGCACAAAGTAGTTTGCTCAAAAAGTGAGCATGCACTGACTTGCACGCACAGGCCAGAAAACGCACACACACACAGCAACAATTACACAACAACAACAACAACAACAGCACAACAGCAACAGCAACAGCAACACAAGCATAAAGAGCAACATAAACAACTTAAAACACACCACACACTGTACACAGTACACCCTGTGTGGAGGGGAGCGAAGTGCTGCCCATTTCGTTTGCGTTTGCAGTGCTGCACAATCCACCACAGAGCATAGTTCTTATTATGTGTGTGTGTTTAATTTCTTGGTATTTTATTGCGGAAATTATTTTTAGAGATTTTTTTGCATTTTATTGTATCAAAATGCATATACCATATACTTATATACCTTCTATATATATATATATTGGGTTTTTTATGCGACCGCCGCGTTGCATTTAATCGTGTTTTTTAACAGTATTTTGTAAATGTTTTTCCTTAATTTTTAATTACACGTACACACATATTGTAGCATGCACTACTTGCATTTTGTTAATCTTATATTCTTGTACTATATTTTTAAACAAACTATTTCTTAAATATTTGCTCTAATTTGCTGTACTTTATCCTGATTTTGACCATATGCTCAATTTACTATGCTATTGCTACGAAAAAAAAAACAAATTCTATCGAAATTGTATCTACGCTCACGACCCTATCTGTACCATACATATACTTTGCTATATGAAGTTTTGTTCTTTTTTTAGTGCATACGATTTATTCGCAATTATCAAATGTGTTATATGACTCTACTCTATATACTATACACTACTCTACTCCTACTCTATTGTATTTATATATATAAATATCTATATATCGATAAATGTTAATGAACTCTAGCCTAAGTAGTCTGCGCAAAACGTTTACACGATCTACATATGTAAATGTATTAAATGTACAATGTTAAATAATTTTATAGTCAACAACAAAATCATAGTACAAGTAACTAACAACAGTAACAGCAACAAACAAGTTACAAAACTAGATCAATTGGCGAAACTATAAACACAAAAATCTGTAGCGACTTTGATGTAAAAATGAATAGGCCAACACCAAAAACAAAAAAAAAATAAAACAATTATTTGGCAAAAATCAAAAAACAATCAAAATTTGCAGCAAACGTTTCACAACACTACACACGATTGGCTCGTAGAACAGCAGCACGCGCTCACCTCTAGTACACCAGACACACACTCTCTCTTTCTCTTTTACACACACTCCGCGCTCTCTTTGCTCCTTTGTCTCTCTTTACTTTCTTTCTCTCTTTTGCTCTGTGAGTTTGCCGGCAAAGAAACAACAAAAACAAAAGAAAAAACAATGTCTTCTATTGAAGGACAATCATCATCAGCATCAACAACCGCCAGCAGCACCGGGCGGCGGAGGTGTCGGCGTCGGCGCCTACAAGAGTCCAGGGGTGGCTGCGGCGGGTGCCACCATACACATTCCGTTGTCGGGCAACAAAGCGGGCACCAATGGCACTGGGGCTGTCGTCGTGCCGCCAGAGGTGAACCGCACCACAGTCTGGCAACAGATCAACAAGGATGGCATCTCAGAGCAACTGATCATTCCGGTGACCGTTAAAGTGCGACAGATCAATGGCAATCAGTAAGTGTACTAACTACTGTACAGTCAGTAGACGCACCTCTCACGAATAATGTGAATACTCCGCCGAGTACTCACCTTATGCAGCTAGTCGAGAATCGAAACTAAATCGTAAACATCTCTTCAAATTGAATCGAACAATCTCATGGGCTTCCAAAAAAAAAGGTCCCTCTTGAGCCAAGCTAAGCTACAGAATCTATCGATTAGTCTTAAGTAATCTATAAATATCATTCATTTGCATTCTACGCCCCTCCTGCTCCTCCTCAGTTCCGCGCCAAGTGCTGCCCTCTCGCCACGCCTATCGCCCATGCACGAGGCCGACGAGTATAGCGAAACGATCAATAAGACGACAAGCTCAACGATGCCGGCCGCAAATCAACCGATGAGCAACTGCAAGGAGGCGGCAGCCAAATTGGAAGGTCCTGTGGTGACCGCCCAGAGTCCGGCCAATATAACGCCGGTCTAGGGCGGATAGCTAACCACCCTACCTAGATCGTGTCAGCACACACACACAGCCTCGTTGAGTGCACAAACTTAGAGATCCGACTAGATCGTGACAAGATACCAGTATCATAGCTCTATATACAGATATTCTATATATACATAATTATTCGTAGTGGTTTTTGACAAAGTGTTGGTAAACGTTTTAGTACCATACCATACAGTAACATACATACACGTCTAGTTAACTATATAGTTGTCGGATCAGAGCAATTCCATGTCGTAGTTTTTGTGTGGGCTCAGGTACAAGTTTTACAAGTATTATTTATACAACATGCCAGGGCAAGATATGTACACGTATGTATGTACGATATGTATACACTTTTTACGAATTTTATAGAACGCGGGCATACACGATCCATCATTGTCAATTAATACGATATGTTAGGCTCAAATAATAATCTCTAAAGCTAAATAGTTTCTTTTTGTTTGGCAGTATTGAGTTTTGATTAGACTATTTTCGTTCTTTGGTCTGGGTTTGGATAAGCTGTGATCTTATGGTAATGTGTGGAAAGGGTTTTCTGGTGAAGTGAGAAGTAGCGAATGTAGGAAGGAATTCTAGCCAAATCAAGCGAACATATATGATAAACTAAAACTACAATAAATAAGGCGATAAGCTGTAAACAAATGTATTATAATTTATGCATTATGCTAAGTTGAAACACACACATACAAACATACACATTAAATATAACTATAAATATTGAATAAAAGTAACAATTAAATATTTCGATGTGTCATTCTTGAGCCCCTCTAGTCTCTTTCAATTGTTTTCAGTGTATTTCTTGCTTAGTTCCTTCAGTGTATGGCACATCGTACACCCCATCTATGTACATATAATACATTCATAATCGCAACAGCACCATGCCAACTCTGGCAACTGCCTGCTTCCATCAATCAATCAACCAATCAATCAGTCTATCAATCAACCATTAAACTGCGTACCAAACTCATTTGCATCGTGTTGATGTCTTAAAATATCACATAGAATGCTCGTTATCAAATCCTTGTCTTTAAGTGTAAAGTTATACTGGACTGATCTAGCTACCGTCTACTATGTATTGTAGCATATAGAGCCAACGGTCCTCGTATTAATGCCTGATATTTCATTCTTGCAGAACCCAAAATTTGATACGTCGAAGCAATTGTGGCGTGGATATCTTACATCAGCAGAAACATCCGTTTGAGTCGATGATTTAGACATTATTTTGATCTGAACAACTCTTCTCTATATATGTCTATATCTATGTTAAAGTGTTATATATATGTATGTACAAGCTACCTTTACTGTGGCCGTCCCCCAAGACCATTCAGGGCACAGAGCACACTCTTTCATACACTAACACACTTATTTACATAGACCACACAGATATACATAATCCTAGCTATACATATACAGCTAAGACCGCGACGTCTAAATATCAACACAAAAGCCAACAACAAAAACATTCTAAACAACCTTCTTCTGGAATTTTATTATGAATAAATGTTTTCAATGTGTTTCAATTGGCATTTGAATAGCGCGCTAACCTGCGACATCAAGAATCGATAACGAGTATGTTATCGACTTTCATAGAGGCGTTTGGTATTTTTTTACCAGCACTTGCGTGGAATTTCGTTTTGCAACACACCTTACACGATCAGCTGTTCGGCGTTGCAGCACCGAGCGCGTGTTTTCAGTAAAATATACTTTTTATTAATTAAAAAGCAGCCAAAATGTCGCTAATTACACGTGTGCTGAACGGCAACTTGCCGCTGCGTATTAGCGCAATGAAAACACTGCGTCAGGTAAGCAAGAGTCAGTGGAAACAGTTGGTTTCCCATTGGGTGTTCCAGCGGCTCATTATGTAATTGGCGCTATTCCCTGCATTTTTAGCTGCAATGCGGCTACAGCTCACACGCCAAGTACGCGGAGCACAAGCCCATCGAGCGTATTCGTAACATCGGAATCTCGGCGCACATTGACAGCGGCAAGACGACACTGACGGAACGCATCCTCTTCTACACGGGACGCATTGCGGAGATGCACGAGGTGCGTGGCAAGGATAACGTGGGCGCCACCATGGACAGCATGGAGCTGGAACGTCAGCGTGGCATCACCATTCAATCGGCTGCAACATACACACTGTGGAAGGATACGAACATCAATATCATTGATACGCCCGGTCACGTGGACTTCACTGTGGAGGTGGAGCGTGCTCTGCGTGTCTTGGACGGTGCCGTGCTCGTGCTCTGTGCCGTGGGTGGAGTGCAGAGTCAAACGTTGACTGTCAATCGACAAATGAAGCGCTACAATGTACCCTGCCTGGCATTTATAAACAAACTGGATCGTCTCGGCTCGAATCCCTACAGAGTACTGTCGCAGATGCGCTCCAAGATGAACCACAACGCAGCCTTCATACAGCTACCCATTGGTGTGGAGAGCAATTGCAAGGGTATTGTGGATTTGGTGCAGGAACGCGCTGTGTACTTTGAAGGTGAGCACGGCATGGACATTCGCCTGGATGAGATTCCTCAGGATATGCGAGCGGAGAGCCAAGAACGTCGCCAGGAGCTCATCGAACATTTGAGCAATGCCGACGAAACTCTCGGTGAGCTGTTCCTCGAGGAGAAGCCATTCACAGAGGCGGACATCAAGGCAGCTCTTAGACGCACCTGCATCAAACGCACCTTTACTCCCGTCTTGGTTGGAACAGCGCTAAAGAACAAAGGTGTGCAACCCTTGCTCGATGCTGTCATCGATTATCTGCCCAATCCCGGTGAGGTAGAGAACCTGGCATTCATTGAGGAGGAGGGCAAGGAAAGGCAACAGATCGTGCTAAACCCGGCGAGAGATGGCAAAGATCCCTTCATGGGATTGGCCTTCAAGCTGGAGGCAGGTCGTTTCGGGCAGTTGACTTACCTGCGTTGCTATCAGGGTGTCCTCAGGAAGGGCGACAATATCTTCAATGCACGCACCAACAAGAAGGTGCGCATCGCTCGCCTCGTGCGTCTGCACTCCAATCAGATGGAGGATGTCAACGAGGTCTATGCTGGCGACATCTTTGCCCTGTTTGGCGTTGATTGTGCCTCTGGAGACACCTTCACCACTAATCCCAAGAACAACATGGCAATGGAATCTATATTTGTACCTGAACCTGTGGTTTCAATGGCCATCAAACCCAACAACTCCAAGGATCGTGATAATTTCTCCAAGGCCATCGCCCGCTTTACCAAGGAGGATCCCACCTTCCAATTCCACTTCGATAATGATGTCAAGGAGACCCTTGTCTCGGGTATGGGTGAGTTGCATTTGGAGATCTATGCACAGCGCATGGAGCGCGAATATGGTTGCCCCGTGACGTTGGGCAAGCCGAAGGTGGCATTCCGAGAGACACTTGTCGCTCCCTGCGAGTTCGACTATCTGCACAAGAAGCAATCTGGCGGATCGGGTCAGTATGCTCGCATCATTGGCGTCATGGAGCCACTGCCGCCTACTCAGAACACTTTAATTGAGTTCGTGGACGAGACGGTGGGCACCAATGTGCCTAAGCAGTTTGTGCCCGGCGTGGAGAAGGGTTATCGCGAGATGTCCGAGCGGGGCATGCTGTCGGGTCACAAGTTGTCTGGTATTCGATTCCGTCTGCAGGATGGTGGCCATCACATTGTGGACTCCAGTGAATTGGCTTTCATGTTGGCCGCACATGGAGCTGTTAAGGAGGTTTTCCAGAATGGTGCTTGGCAAATCCTGGAACCCATTATGATGGTCGAGGTGACGGCTCCCGAGGAGTTCCAGGGCGCAGTCATGGGTCAGCTGAGCAAGCGACACGGCATCATCACAGGCACTGAAGGCACAGAGGGCTGGTTTACCGTCTATGCTGAGGTGCCACTCAACGACATGTTCGGCTATGCCGGAGAACTGCGGTAAGTTGGGATTACTGCTATAAAATCTTTATCTTATCCTAATCCCCTCTTTACTTTTTACAGATCGAGCACGCAGGGCAAGGGCGAGTTCACAATGGAATATTCCCGTTATTCACCTTGCCTGCCCGAAGTTCAGGAGCAGATCGTGCGACAATATCAGGAATCGCAGGGCTTAGGTCAGGTCGATAAAAAGAAAAAGAAGAACTAATTGTGCGCTAAGTTAAAATTCTAGTTTTAAAGTCGAATGTCATTTGCATAGTTTAATTTTATTTCATATAAAAATCTTTAGTTTTTACTGTGATAACCTCTGCGTATCGTTACCAATGACAATTTGTACAGATTTTTTTGTAAAATAAAGTCGAACTAAACGCAAAATGTAACAAATTTAATTAATTAAATGCTGAAAACCATAAAACTTAGTAAATTAAATTAACTGCTGATTAAATACTTTTTAGTTCCGAGCAGTTCAACTTGGTATTTTTTGGTATTTCATGATCCAGCGCCATACAGCAGCTGGCCACACTGCAATTTAACAGCATGTGTTAACAGTGCCATTTCGAGTGCAATACTTGCCCTAACATTGTTCTGCTAACCTCGTCGTTGTTGTTGTTTTGACGTCGAGCAAACGGGAGGCCGCCGCGCACGAAATAAACGAGAATAAAAATAAAACCAAACAAACCATTGACGTTGCGTGCGGTCCGCTTGCGAAAAAAAAGAAAAACAAAGAAATGGGCATGAATCGAAGTAAACACATTGCAAAATGCCATGAATAAGGAAGCCAAAGTGACAACTACTAATTAAGCCAGCAATTTACTTTTTCCACCCGGAACGCGAACGCGAAACCTAAAGTAATCAAAGAGACTAACGAAATTACGAGAGAAAAACCATCGGTGGGGGCGAATAAACACAAAAATCCGTACACAGTGGGGCAAATAGTGTGAAATGGAAACGGGGTGCTTCATCCTCTCCGTATGTCGTGGGTGTTGTAGTGTTCTATCAGGATTTAGCTTGAAAAGTGTGCACAGGAAAATTGCTGACAGATCGTAAAGAAGAGGCGCGCGCGCGGCGTGGCAAAATATTGGAAAATTCAATACAAAACGGCGCGACAATAACAAAAAAGACACCGAGAAAGAAGAGAAGCAAAGAAAGTCAGAAAGCAGCTGTCTCTCTTCATATGTATGTGTTTGTTGTGTGTACGAGTATGTGTATGTGAGGCAGAAGACAACAGAGAAAAGAGAAAATCATAGCAAATTACAAAGCAAAAACAACTGCAGCAGCAACGACAACAACGGTAATCAACAACAACAACAGCAACAACAACTACAACTACCTACAACCGCTGACTTCCTCTTCGGGCATTTGCAAACGCATTTACACACACACACACACACACACACCGACACAGACACACAGTCAGGCAGACGTACACTAACACCTACCTGAGTGACAACTACAAAAAGAGGCAGCATCAGTAGCAGCAGCTGACAGACAGAGAGTCTCTCTCTCTCGTTCGCCTGCATTGCTTGGCCAATTAAGGAACGCCGCCTACGCTGACGTCGCATCGCTGCCGCTGCCGCAGTAGAAAAATGCAAAACGCCCAAAAGAAAACAACAACAACAAAAACTACTACTACTACTTCCAGCCGCTGGCGCCGCAACTAGTCACAACACGCGCACACAACAACAACACAACCCTTTCGCATAAGGACCTCGACACGGTGAACTCGACCTCGACAACAACTACAACAACAAGAAGAACAGCAACAGCAGCAACTGCAACAAGCAAACATATCCGTCGAAATTAAGTACAGTAAATTAGGCTCGATAGTATAATTTGATAGCAACAACAACAACAACAACAACAACATGGATTGGATCATCAGCGATGAGCTCGGCCTGACCGTGGGTCATGTGCTCGGCTGGGCAGCCGCATCGGCCATGGTCATCGGCGGTGTTATACCCTATGTGCCGCAATATGTGGAGATAAAGAAGACGCAAGATGCCGAAGGATTCTCGCTCTACGTCTGCTTGGCCCTGCTGGTGGCCAACTCACTCAGAATACTCTTCTGGTAAGTCCTAGAATACAACAACAATATGGAACACGCTATAAGGGTCTCTAACACCCACTTCACTGCTCAATGACACATCCGCGGGTGAAATAAGAATGTTATGTCCACATTCTTATCTGGCACCCCAACCGGTACTTGTTAACTCTGGCGACGGGCGCTTATCACAGGCTTATCGGGCAATTTAGACCACGTTTATGGCGTTAGTATGATATGGTAGCATGTCTGGCCATGTCATGATTTTTAGCCAATTTTCTACCTTCCCACTGTAGTGTGCGTATTGTCCAAGGCCTGAGTTTTGGACCAGTTTCTATGTACTCACTATATCTTTATGGGGGTTCCTTCGATTTCATGGCATCAGCATTAATTGCATTCTTTTTCATGTTGTTTTTCATGTATCAAATGACGCTGATTCCATAAAATCTTTTGTAATCTTTGTAAACTAATTCTTTAGAAAAACAGTAAAACAAAAGAAACTTTAATCTTAAAGTTTTTTAAGGTCTTTTGGAAATCCGTTTTAAACCACTGTACAAAAAAATCAGGCGATAATTGCAAGAGAGAGAGTCGCATAGAAAGTATTATCTACGGCATTACGAAATTATCTCTGTGCCGTGAATACCCTTAGGGTGTTCCAGACAACAATTGTGGGTTTCCGTGCTTTGACAAATGCCTTATAATCAACGGAAATTTTAATAATACTTGGCTGTCTTTCTATCTTTTATCTGACAGCACATGCACTATTAGTTGTTATCGAGAAATCCAGTACATTACTCGTATATTATAACGATGACACACATTTAATTGCCCGTCGCGTCGTTTTGTCGTTTACGCAAATGAATCGAAAGTCAAACCACGAATATTAATTCAATTTGAATAACTGTGCAAATGACTGTCAATTCCAGGGTTCCTTATTGTGTTCCCCTCGGAACCAGTTTCAACTGCCTATGACCAAATCATAGCGAAATGAAATTGAAATAAACAAACAAGCCATAGGGGTATATAAAAATCATCTTTTCAGATGAATTATTTCTACTGTGACGTGTATCAATAATATTCCTTAAAATTTAAGAATTCTGTCCTAGCTTACAGGGTATTCAATAGTTGGGATTACCTGTTGTATTTCTTGTTTAAATTCCCATCAATACACCTACACTTAGCGTTCTTTTTGTCAAATCTGTCCAATTCACTTAGAGGTGATCCATTATGGCACTTTAATCTTTGTATTTTGGGAAATCTATTTAGGAACTCAAAGAAATAAATGTATATTTACCAACTGTCTGTGTCGTAGATAGCAAATGAATTCTTTGGATTTAGCTCTGTCAATAAATACAGATGCCACAGTTAGCCAAAGTGAATGTATCTCTTTGATGTATGTATCTGCAATTGCCAAAAACAACAAAAGTTGAGATACAAATACATTTTTATACAAAAAAAAAGCAGCTGATTGGGCTGGAGGCTATCGACTTGCTGCAGTCAGGGTCATCCACTTCCACCTGCTGCTTCTATACACACATGGGGAGTATCTATGTGTGTATGCGTGTGTGTCTGGGCTCGTATTATGCATTTTTAATGCCACTTCCGAGCACAACAAGAAAACACAAACACAACAGGCGGCCGAACCGTTCATAAATTATAAACAAATTGTTGCAAAATAAATTAACTAGACGAGGGCAGAGCAAGTGAGCGAGCTAGCACAGCAACTGGTGTCAGTCGTCGATGTGTCTGCTCCGACATTCGTCAAACCGACAATCGATAATTTAATTGCCACAAAGAACCCTCATACGCCCCTTACTCGCCGAAGCTTTGGTTTCGCTTGCCAAGTGAATCAGCTGTTTTCCTTGTACTTTTTCAATGCCACGCGACAGTTTCGCTTGATTGAGGTAGCATACAAACTACAATATTATGGGCATGCATAGGTTGCTCTCTATAGAGTGGTACCTCCAGCTGAGTCAGGGTATTTATAGCGTGACTCTCTCGCTCTCGCTCCCTCTCTATTGCTCAGCGGGTGGCGAGTTGTGTCACGCAATTTTGTTGGCCTCCGAGGCGCCAACACTAGATGACCAGAGCATTTTGATTGTGCCACCAGCATGCTCAACAAAATGTGAACAAACAACATTTAAATGATATATTCTAGGGGAGGCATAAAAACAAGTTTGCAAGCTAGCTTTAAATTATAACCTAATTTGGAAAAATATCACTGGAACTGTGAAGCCTATAGAGACCTCTTCCAATCGCTCCTTTGGGATTTGCTGATTCACAGTTTATGATATGGTAACCATAATTGTGCAGCAAATTAAAATGTAATTACGTATTATATTAATATTCCACCACGAACTCTGTTGATAATATTTTCTCCGCATTGTTTACGACATTGTTTATAATGAAACTTGATAAACTCAACTATATTACATATACAAATACAATATTTATTTCTTATACTGTGGTTTAAATTTCAGTGAAAAACAGTTTTCCATTCTGATAACAGCTAAGAATATTGTAATAGTTTACTGTAATAATTTACTATTATTACCAGGCAAGCTTTAATATTTAACATTGTATTATTGCACTTTATTGTGAGTGTTTGAACTACTAATTTGCCTGGTGGCGAGTGAACAACAACAACACACAGACAAGTTAATTATCATTATTTTGTCTAATCGTTGTCGCCCGTACTCAGTCAGAAGATGTGCGGGGAGGCATGGTAGGAAGTGGAAGCAATTTGTGGACTAGACAGAAACAGTAAAATTAAAGTCGTAAATAAAAATGTGTTGCAGTTTTTCGCAATTTGCATTTCAGCAATTTTCACAAAATATTTTTCCCAACAAAGTCGAGGTATTTTCGTATTTACAGTTTGCTGCCTCCAACGGGCCATTAAAAGAATCTACAGAATTTAATAATAACGCAAAAGTATGTGACTTTTATTTGATTGTGTATTTATTGCGCCTTTGTGCGATACCAAAAAAAAAAAAAAACATGTAACTCGCAAATTTTCATTGTCCGCTTCAGATTTGCAATTATACACAATGTTCCACAGTTTACAAATTTCATGTACGTATAGTATATTTAAATTGTTTTCACACCCACAGTGAACACACACAGAGTGATATATGAATGAGCTCATCGAATCATTCTTATTAATCATTTTTAGCGCGAATAGTGTACAAAAACTACAACAAAGGGAAAAGTGTAAGTAGTAGGTTCGAAAAGTACCCTTCAAACCATTCACGAGATCAAGCATTTTTTCATTGGTGACTCAAGTCTTTGTGATTGGGGTTGACAGACTTATTTGCACATTTTATATGTACCTAATCCAGTTAACACTCTGCACCTTATGAATTATGTAAATATGCATCTACTTGTCCAGGCTAAATATAAATTGAAGGAAGCTATTTATAAACCACGAATCATTTATATCAGTTCCTATAGTGCTTCAGCAAGTAACTTTAAATACAGTAACTTGTTGATAATGTCTATGTAGCATATCAAGCCTTACTTGTGTGTTACTTTGTTTGAAGTAGGTTGTCTGGCATTAGGGTATTTGTTTGCATTCATTAAAAGGCGCGTCAGATTTCAAATAACGAACCCAAAGAAATGCTGGTCTTCGCACTGTGTTTATGACTCAATTGCGGTCTCTGAAAACGGGGTGAATGACTAAGACGAGTTGCCCACAATGAGCGATATTGCAGTGCAATACAATTAAATTATAATCCATTTTCCCACTGTAAACACAATTTGTTTTAAGCAATGTAAATACAAATTCGATCCTTAATAGCGCTATTAGTGGCCAATTTTAAACTGACAAGAGTCATGCGCCCTGTTGTTATTGTTTATTTATTTGTTACTTTTTCATTTGCGTAAATATTTAAACAAATTGTCAGCAAAAAAAAAAAACAAAACACAAACAAAAAGAAAAACAATGAGCTGGCGAGACTTGGGCATACGCTGTAATGTACATTGTGAGCCAAAACAAGCTTCATTGGGGAAATATACAATAAATGTTCTTCCCACTAATGTATTATGGTTTTGTATTTATATCTGTCAAACAGAAAAGACTTCAGCGATATGAATTTCGAACATATAAACAATATACATTGTGCTTTTATTTCGTACATTAATTTTTCGTATTTATTCATTCCCTCTTTGATTCGTCGTTGGCTACGGGGTATAATAATCAAGTAATGCGCCACGAAAATTTTATTAAAGTGCCCGCCGTTTGTAATTATATACAAAGCACATGCAAACACATAAATATATATGTGTATATTTATATATTTTTATGCAATTGTGTATGTGCGATGGTGTAGTATGAATATAATTTAAGTACACACGCGCAGGCCACACTAAAATTTTTGAGTGCAGTTGGCAAATGCGCAAAGTTAAAAGCCGCTTTCGTTGCGAAAAGGGGCCAAAGGGGGCATTCAATTTGCCAACTTTTGGTATAACCGCAATGTGATGACAGGCCGCGGAGAAGTGAGGCAGCGGGGTTCAATAAACGGCAATGCGGCGCTCATGTGGCAAATGGAGCAATCGAGTGGGAGAGCTTAAAATGTTGCAGAATCAAGTGCCAAGTGTCGCAAAACTTTGTTAGCAAACGAAACTAATTGTGGAAGAAATACAAATCGGCAAAGAAATAGGAAAATAAATAAAAACAGAACTATTACAGGAACTTAGATAAAACTTTGACTTAGGAAACCAAAAATGATTTATAATCTTAGTTGAGTCATAATGAAAATTAAGTTGTACACAGCACTCGATCTTGAGGGTGCACCTGCCAGGCAATCTCTTAAAATGATTTCTTATATTTCATCAACATCAAGAGTTTTTACGGAATATCATTAAGTACTTCCTGAAGCGATAAGTTCGCTCCCGTGAGAGAGGGGAAGCATTTTACAAGGAATCTAGATACGAAAATGCTCTCATTCATATTTACGATGTTTACACAGAGCGGCCAGCACTATAACAAATTTACTTGAGGTTGTCGGGGCCCTTATCGCTTCGTTGGCGGAATGAACACATAACGTGCCACTTCATATAATAGACTGTTTGGGCAAGATAAGCGATATAAGCCTTGTATGACAATTAATTTATTTACGTTGAAATTATCAAAGAGCTGACGAAGTAGCTGCCAAAGTAATGGGTTATTCAAATGAGCCTAATGAGCCACAAAAACAGAATACGTGTGTTAATTGACATTAAAATACATGCGAAAGGTAGGCATTGTTTTCCATTGAATCATTAAGAACTGCTTGAATTTACAGTGTTTATTAATAGTACGTTTATAGTATTCTTTGATTGTTTATATTTAATATAAATACAAGCGAAATGTAAACAAGACGCCCGGATATGCTAACCACAAGACAACATGTGACGATATCATACATACTAGGGTGCCCCGCTACATTTGACTTCCAGATATCCTAACCACTAGACAATATGGGAATATATAATAGAACTTGAATTTCTAAAATAAAACAATTACAATAAATTATCTAGTTCATATGCATAGCACTTAAGAGATGTGGAAAACCCAACGCTGTTATAAATTAGAGTACAATAGCTTGTTATACAGTTAAATAATGAAACGGGAAATAGAAAACATATGGAACAAATGTTCAGCATACAGCATAAAATATAACACTTACGTAAACACAGCAATAGCCACAAAAAACAATATAGCAAATAGAACGTAGACCTAAATAATTTGTTGTTCTTTCATGACTCTTCAAAATTGAGAAATTAGGCGTGTGCAGCAAGTGTTCGTTGGGAATGCTGACTATGTGGCACGCTTTGCTTATCTTTGTATTGCCTCAATAATGTCGAACAATCTTATCTACCCGATAGAGAGAGGTATTTCTTTTTTTATATTTTTAACTTTGACATTATTTTTATATTCTTTGACCTACTTAACGACAGTTTATTTATAATTAATAAGTGTGTGTAGAGGGATGCCAAACTTTATTCGAAAGCAAACAAAAGAGCTGAAAATACGAAGGTCAAGGCCAGTGAGTGGGTGGGTCAGTAAAAGAGGGTGTGTGGTGGAAGGAGGGTGCCAAGCCGTTTTAGCTTACTGTGTTCCCTCGCAGCGTTTGGCGGGTGGTTCCAATTAATATTTTTTTTTTTTTAGTGCTCGCTCCATGTTTGCCGAAACTTTGAGCGGGCAAGAAACGTTCCCAAATTCTAGTTTGACCATAAAATTTAATGTTTTGTTGTAGCCGTTGCCTTTTGCATGCAAATTAGCCTTTAGCACATTGCCAACCGGTTGCTGTGAATAATGATGATGATGATGGTTCTACGTTTTCGTTGTCGGAATGTACATATACTATAAAAAGTATATATTATTCTGGATTCTGCCACTTGACTCAATTTGTTGACGTGACAAATAAGGTGTAGGCTTGATATATTTGAAAATAACTATAGAGATAGTATATTCTAATTAAACAGAGATTTAAAAAGCTCTGTAATTGCCTTATGAAATAAGATCAACTGCTATTATAGTGGCCTACGTAAGGTTTTGATTGGCTTCTTCTCTATGACTAATACTACGTTACTTGGCTATAATTCTCGGCGAAAACGATTTACTGATAGTTAAACAACTTGTGTGCCTTATTTGCTGTTATTACTTAGCTCCACGCGCCTTTCTCGTATACAGTACAACTGAATAACTTTTAATCACAATCGAGGGGCTTAAAATGTGTTTAACGTGATCCGATTAACCTTATCTGAGTCGCCCCTCCGAGTACGCCCCAGTGTGCCATCATTATTTAGTTGAGAAGCTTTTAAGTCGACTTGTCTTGCCTAGCCTTGTCTTGTCTTGATAGCCTGGGTGCGGTCAGTCCAGCTCACTAACCCAAAGGTCAACCCGGGGGCTATCGCGGACGCACTTATCTCTCCAGCTCTGCTCTGTGCCCCGTTTTGAGCTCAAGATTTTTGCGTAATTAAAAAACGAAAATGAGAATGGGAAAAAGGCGAAAGGCGCCATAAGGTGCACAGGTTGCTAAAATAGAACACGTCATGTTTCGTGTTCGGGGACAATCCCAGGACTTTTAGCCACAAATGTGGCATGAGTGGGAAGGTGGAGGCGCTAAAGCACGGCAATTTTGTTCATTGTTGTTCGAGACGCTTTTCAAATTGAATTTTAATGCTCTGTTTCGCTCTGACCCTATCCCTAGGGTGCTTAAGGCTTAAGGTCTTTATGCTGTGCTTTCAACTTTCGCATTTCGCAACGGCTTAAAGCGCTCAACTGATTTGTGTTGGCGGTGGAATCTAATTTGCTTGCGTGGGCAAATGCGGCGCGACCTTGCGACCTATAAAACAAATCGAAATGTCTAAATAAGCGCAGCAAGAGAACGAGAGAGAGAGAAAGAAATGCGGCAACATCAGCAATACATGCAAACAGGCTCTCAATCGTTACTATTTTATTTTAAATATTTTTCAATGTTGTTCTGTTTTGGTCTATTGAGAAGAAAAACAAATCCAAACGCAACATGGCATATTCTTGAGGTATTTCTTGAGTATTTCTCTGTGAACATGTTCAATATGTTTGGGAAATGTTAAACTGATTGACGCATTTTTAACGTAAATATTTCCGATTTGAAACTTGTATAGACAAACACGAGTTGTCTTATCTGTCTGTATAACAACATGACAGATAAACAACACAGTTAGACACATATTTTCATTATAAAGAGCATCAGTATGTACAACAATATAACAGTTTGTATTACAATAGAGAATCTTGTTAGCTGTAAGCACCTAACCTTAGCTCTTTCATTTCATTGAATCATTTCTCTTCAACCATCTTTATGAGCTGTCTCTCCCTTATCAGGCACATGTGATTCATGCGGGACACGTACATAGATACATACAAAAATATACAAATGTATTTGAGTATACCCCCTATCTGGCATTGACTTGCCAACATTATTTTACGCCCATATGCAAATCACAATGCGCTGTGGAGCCTACTCTGTCTCTCCATTTTTCGCTCTCTTCGTTTGCTTCTGCCACAGCTTCCAATCGTCAACAATTGCGGCATTGCCTTCTATTTTGCGCATTTTTCTGTTCTTTCTTTTGTGGTCTTGTTACTTGGGCCTTTGTCTGCCGACATCTGCTCCCGACACTCTTCCGTTATCACTTATGCTGGCAACACCCTCGCTCGCCCGCCCTGTTCGCCTCCATAGTCTTGCTATGTTCCGCAAATTGATGTGGCGACTGTGTCTTGGGGTCGTGTGGTGACGCTGGGCTTAGCGCCATGTGGGGTCTTCCTTGTCGAACATGCATATTAATTTTCATTGAGCAAATAGAGCAACCTAATGAAATACTTATTGTTTGTAATGTGTGTGTGTGGGCTTGTGGCTTATCTCAAGTGTTTAATATTCTTCAACTTGGGTGGATTATTCGTTTGTAAGGTTAAGCTGTACATGATGAGTTCATTTGTTGACTAACTGTCCAATTTTAGGTGTATATATAATTGCAAATATTGTTATGTTCCAACAAAAAGAGTGTGTGACGCAGATGCCACATTGAGATTAGTTTATCTTATCGCTCCTATCAATCTTTTTATGTAGTTATTCACGTGTTATTCTATATGACAGACTTCCACACTCGTTGTTTGTTGAGAAAAGCGCTCTTGATACTTTATTAGCTCAGGTATTTAAGAGAATTTAGAGATTATAACAGGTTGGAGATCAACAGAAGTCGTCTTTGTAGATTACATCTGTTTTAAATACTGTTAGCAACACTCCAAGGATTATAACAGCTATTATATCAGTATAACAGTTCGTATAACAGTTGTATAACAGCTAATTTACACGCCCAGCGATTTATGTTAAAATCCTCGGCAAGGTCACTTGCAACAGCTTAAGTGAAAAACAGCCAATACCCCAACCAAAGACGACCTACTTTCTCTACCCCTCCCCCACTTTCATCGCTTTGCGCGGCGAGGCAAGACGTACATTTTCTCTTTTATTCAACGAGCCTATTCAAGGATAATTATGGGTATGGTGAGCAATGGATACGATGGATTTATGCAGTGCCCGCCGGCTCATCATTACCGTCTTATTTACACAAATCTTGGGCGAGTAGCCGCCAAATAAGCGCATTCAATGAAACGTATCCATCTGTGTGTATGTGTGATGTGGTATAACAGTTTTGGTGCGGCTCGAGTGGCGCTTGTGCGTGGAGGAGGACTGTGCATTCAGTTCGTTAGGAGGCCTCTTCACACGGCGATGATGACATGCTCTCAATTGGTTTGAGTGCTGCGGCCCAACAAAGTCAGTGAGTGAGTGTGTAGCCTACTTTCAGGCAAATTCAATTTAACTCTGTGTGTGTGTGTGTGTGTGTGTGTTTATGAGCAAACAAAGCGCCGCACACACTTGAGCAAACACTGCATTAAAGCCGGCACAGTTTTAATTATACACACACACACGCATGCACGACTCACACACACACACACACATCTGGCGGACATCCTGCGCAGACAGCAGGGCAGAGAGCAAGGGGGGTCAACGTACAAACACAAATAAACAAATTGCCCAACGAAATGTGACTTCATTTGCTTAGTAAGTACAAAAGGGAAAATATTGTTAATTTTATCAATAAAACATTTCATCAACATGGGGTTTTAGGAGGGGAGAGAGAAGGCAGAGTCACTTAACCAAAGCGTTGGGCACATTTTCACAAATTGCCATTGAAAATATGCCTGAATGCAGAGAGGGCAAACCGGGAGCCCACTGCGCGGCATGCATAACTGAAATTGTTGACATTATATCGAGGCAAGAGCGGCATGCGAGAGAATTGCATACTCTACTACATTCCGTATTCCGAGTCCCGTCTCGTTTGCAGTTTTATTGATTTTTTACGACTCGCATACATATTTAACACAGTCAAGAGTGCAAAATGGACTGTAATCCGCTCTGCCTGTGTGTGTGTGTGTTTGTATCGCAGTGGCTTTTCGCCAATTCAAAAGCAATGGAAAACAAAGTGAAAAACTAACCAAAAACTATGTTGCCGCATGCCCTCTTATCGTGCAGCAGCTTAAAGGTTTGCTTTTCCTTTCGACTTTGGTCGTAAACTTTCCTCAGCGACTCGCATATCTTTTATTTATGTTGTCATGGAATAAACTAGCTGTTTTTTCTCTGCTTTATGTTGCTTGACCTTTATAATGGCAGCTGTTTCTTTTCGGTAGCAACTTTTTATGGTATATCATTTTTTTTTTTTTTGTTGCTTCCCCCAACGATGGGTAAAAAACTAGTTCCTCAAACATTTGCGGTCAAGTCGCGTTGTGGCAGTGAAAATGTCAACAGTGCACAGCAGCGTTGCAAATTGCATTTGTGTTGCATGTGGCGAAGCGAAGCGTTAAATTCGATTAAAACTGATATGGCGCTTGGCAAAAGGCCACACGAGTTGGTCTAGTATACAGGTAGATTAGACACACAAAGATAAGGTTGAGTGATATAATTAAATGATTGCAATTCACTGTACAGAAAATTCTTTAATGACCTTTAAGAAATATGAAACAACTTTGATATCTCTGAATTGCTGACAGAGCAATCATATTTATTTGTTATTTTGCAAGGGAGTCGGTTCATAAACTATAGACATATGTAGTTTTCTGTCATTATTTCTAAATATACATAGACATATATCGTTCACAATCTACAAACAGAGCACACCAACAATTTGCTTTGTCGGCCATTTGTGCATGTCATTTAGCGCCGACAGAGTTGCCAATTTGTGTGTGGGCTTGGCTTCATAGTATGAGACTTGTAATTCAATTTCTCTTTGCAAACGACTTGCCAAAAAACAAAAACCCAACACGCAAAAACTGCGCCCAGACTGAGGAAAAACTTGTACACTCTGAAGTACCCTGCATGAAAGATAGTTTAATTTTTGGAACGAAAATAAAGAAGATATATAAATATATTGAAACTAGATGTGAAAGTTGTTATCGCCGCAATGAAAAACGTTGCCTACTTTTGGGCCCGCGCTTCATTTGCCTGTCCCTCTGTGTTCTATCTGACATTCGGGGGAAATACGCATATACATACAAATATATGTCAACATCATTATGGAGCATGGAGTGTGACAGCAGTGTAACTTATCGCCAAAAAGACCCAATGCCTCCTCCATCCATTAGAAGCTTTTAATAGCACTTCCAATCGACACAAACAAATTCCCAAACTAATACTTTGGTCCCTTTTTAAGTATTCGGGGTATTGTTGTGCTTGTTGTTATTGCCGTTGTTGTTGGCTTAGTTGGGTTTCTGGTGCTTTGCCAAATGTTCAACACGTTCCAGTTCCATTGTTGTTGTAGCGTCATCTGCTTCTCTTCCATCTTCCTCTACTTGCCAGGGCTGCAGGCTCTTTGCCACAACGTGGCCGACACTTGCCGTTTGTCAGCTTTATGACAGCACCGCTTGACACCGAGCAGGGCCTCTCCTGCAGCGACAACTTGAAAGTTTACCTACATATATAGTATATAAAAGTTTAAACAACGCACAATCGATTTTGAGACTTGCACATAAATCATAATTTATCGAAATGATTCTCAATTTGTTTTTGGGGCGTTTTACTTAAGGCCCCCAACAAAAATGATTAATCATTATTGTCCGCACATGCTGTAGAAGAACTGACAAACTTCCATTACAAATCGCTTAGAAGCTCATTTAGACAAGTCAAAAGTAGAGCTTTGTGAAATTAAATATTACGTTAGGAGTAGAGAAAGATTAAATTTCTTTATATGTATGAATTATACTAGATGTTAAGTATAATATTCTGTTTTGTGTTTAAATGAAAGTGCACTCAACATCTCGTTATCAAAAAAATATTATCCTAGTTCTTAAAGGAAACACTTTATATGAACACTTCATTAAGCAAGATATAATTTTATCAACATATCAGTCTCTGAACTATACCTATTTCTTTTAAAAGTCGAAATTCCCATTCGTTCAACCTTTGGTCAACCTACTTATAATATTTGTCACTTTTTGTCAATACAAAATCAAAGCCAATTAAAAAGCCATTTACATTATACGACCGCGACTAATGTGACATTTGTATATCCCTCTCTCTCTCTCTCTCTCTCTCTCTGTGCAGGTTTTCCAGCCGCTATGAGCTTCCACTGCTGGTGCAGAGTGTCGTCATGAACATCACCATGTTCCTAATGATTCACCTGTGCGTGAAGGTGAAACGCATGAATGCCAATACGCGAGAGCACACGCTGCGCGGTAAGATTCATTTAGAAATGAATGAACGTAATGAATGAAGCCTTTTAGCAAATGTATTTACTCACACTCCTTTTTTTTGCCTTCGGTTAGGTGACGAGCTGCAGTTGCCGAAGGTGATGACAGACACGGACACAGTCGCCTCGGTTTCCACGGATGCGGGTGTGTTGAAGCGTGCACGTTCCAGGCATTATTTGAATGGTAAATCAAGGCGGGCAAACATACAGTATATATTGTAGTATATATGGCAAAGAAGTTGGATCTAAGGTTTCGAGGTTGCGAACTGCAGTTTTCCATTGAAAACTTTTATGCGAAGCCGTGACAGTTGATGGCAATTTCCGCACAATCTTGACGCACAAACTCCGCCATGACATGGATCAAAAACACACACACACACACACAGAGTCACACACCCAGTTTCGATTTCATGTTCACCCAATGGCGGTTTATCTTTACGCGCCATTTGCAGTGTTTTACTTTACGTTTAGCTTATCAATCGAGGGGAGTTGGTAAGAGGGGAAGTGAAGGGAAGGGAGGTGAATACAATCAACTGGGTTGGGAGGCGGAAATGGAGGCCATAAATTGATCAATGAACATTCGCTGCAGGCGTCGTAGGCACAACATTGAGCTAATTATAGTGGCACGCCTTGGGCTTCTTGCTTGTTTATGTCGTGTGTGGGTGTGTGTGGCATGTGGGTGTGTCTATGTGTGTGTTTGTGTCTACACTGCACAACGCTGAAAAGCAGGCAACGATAATATGGATTGATTTTCAATGAAGTCGCCAGTTTGATATGATGAAATCGCACAGGGCAGCGTACATCAGTATAATAGTTAGTAGTAATCATACGGATGAGGTTTTATTGCCGTTTAGCAGTTTATGTATAACAATAAGCCAGTATAACAGTTGGAAAGGCTTAAAAGATTTGTAAAACCTTTCAATATTACAGAATGAAGCTTGACAATCCATTACGTTGCAGTTTTTTAGTTGTAAAACAGTGTTAGTATAACAGTTGCACAGTTTTTACTATAGAAATGCCTTTGAACAGTTAAATGAAAACTTTATACCAGTATAACACATTAAATATCGTATAACTTATATAAAAAGTAAAACATTTACTAAATTTAAACATATGCACACTTTCAGATCTGGACTTCAAATACTTTTGGAACTGGACAGATTTCCAATCGTATCTGGACATGATGCTCGTTGTCTGGGCAGTTGGTGCTGCCATCACATATCTCATGCTATCCGTACATTGGTTCATGGAAGCCATGGGCTTTGTGGCCGTCTTCACGGAGGCCATGTTGGGTAAGTTAACTCAAAAGAGGTTTCCCCTTACTCTGCTTATTCTCTGACTCATCTTGTCTTCATCTTTTCCACAGGCGCTCCACAATTCCTGCGCAACTTTAAGAATAAATCAACATATGGAATGAGCATACACATGGTGATTATGTGGACGCTCGGTGATATGTTCAAGACTGGTTACTTTATTGCTAGAAAAGCCCCATCGCAGTTCTGGATATGTGGCACGCTGCAGGTGCGTTGAAATGAGCCTTAAATTTAGTTGGATGTTGTTGAAACAAGTCTAGAATGTGTCTGTATTATATAGTGCATACAGAGAGATCTTAATTTATTGGCTAAGCAGAAAAGAACGAAAATATATAAGAAATTTCCACCTAATCCCCCCCTCTTTCTCTTACAGGTCAGCCTGGACATTGCCATTCTGCTGCAGGTGTGGATCTATCGCAACAATACAAAACCGCGTGATCTGCGACGCGGCGATTAGCAGTTTGCCCCCGAAGAACAACAACAACAGCAACAACTACATCAACAACAATCGCATGAACAACAACAACAACAACTACATCAGCAACAACACGATCTGCATATCTCACAATCGGAGGAGCGACAACTCTCGCAGCCCATCACCATCAGCAGCAGTGGCGATGATCATCTGCTCACAGCACGTGCCGACGACGAACACTTCAAGGCAATGGACTTTGTGCAGTGTCACGACAATCGCGCCTTCCAATATCATCACAACCATCACCACAACAACAACAACAACAAGTTGCTGCCACGTCCCGGCGGCAGTGGCAAAAGTCAGAGCAAACACGATAGCAACAGCGCAGCTGCCGTTGCTGTCTCCCTTGATGCCCTCGAGGTGGTCATTGTGCACAAACCGAATGCGGTGGTGAGCAACGGACAACGCATCGTTGGCGCTGGACAGGAGTCACAGCATCAGAGTCTGGAGGGTTGCCGCCATCAGTTGCACAATTGTTGCCACCGACGCAAGCGACACAATGCCACACAGACGATGGCAACGCAGCTGCAGCGCAACTGCTGCTGCTGTGCGCAGCTAGTGAGCCGTGGCCATTGCCATTCAGTGACCACAACGCATCATCATCATTGCCACCATCATCACTGCCATCATCATCATCATTATGGCGGCGGCAGCGACAACAAGCGACGCCATCGACGGCACCAACAACATCAGCAGCAGCATCAGCATCAGCACCAACACAAGTTGCACCATTCCAAACGCAGTCCGCTTCCCGCTAGCAAAAAGCAGCTTCAAGATAACCAACAACAACAACAGCAACAACAACTGAACCACACCAAGTCTTCCCTGGACTCAAGCGATGAGCATCGTCCTTACATGCTCTCAGCTGCCATAGCCATTGAGATAGATGCGGCCACCGTGACGGAGAATAACAGCAGCACAGCGACCTCGAACTTCCCCTACAAGGTGGCGAGTGAAGGTGGCGGTGCTCCCATGAATCTGACGCCACTCTGTGAGCAACATCGTCAGCGTCGTCGACGTGGCTCACTCAATTCCAATACAACCATCGAAACAGATGAACTATCGCACGATGACGACGTAGATGATGTTGATGATGATGAGGAGGAGGATGAAGAGGAGGATGATGATGACGATGATGATGATGATGATGATGTGCACATGGGCGTGCAGCCAGAGGATGAGGAGCAATTGACACCAGCACTGCGTCCAGTTGGGGCACAGCCCAGCAGCAGCTCCAGCAGCACAGCGCGTGCATTTGCTGGCTCCGCACCAGCACGCAATGAGTGCGTGCGCATCAAGCGCAAACGCTTTGTGCCCGATGCCATGCATGATTACTGCAGCAGCTGCTCACGCTGCTCCAGCTGCAGCTGCGATCTGGCACGCACCAGTTCGTGCAGCAGCCTGGACGAGGAGATTGCACACGAAATGACAGTCGCAGTGGATTGCCATCGTTGCATGGCCGAGGCGCAGAATCAGGCGAGTGATCCGCATACGCTGGCATTAACGGCGGGCAGTCGGCGCAGCAGCCTGAAGAGCTTCTGCTCGTGCCACACAGAGAGCTGTTGCTGCCTGGAGGATGAAGGCAACTATGCTGGCGATGAGGATGATGACGACGACGACGACGATGAGGAGACGACGGGACAGCGTGAATCCTTCTGTACAGCAGCAGATCATACAATTGTGAGCACGCCCACGCAGGAGGATGCACACAGCAGCACACTGACGCCACTGAGCACACAGGAGCACACGATGCGCAGCGAACTGGCCGACGACGACGACGACGACAGAGATGCCATCACCGATGCAGATGCCTCGTCCATTAGTCAATCCGCCGAATACTATTCATTGTCCTCGACAGCTGGACCACAACCGGGGGCAATTGCTCCGCTCAAGGAGGCTGCACGTGGTGGCGGCGGCGGTGGAGGCAGCAGCAGTGGTGGCAGCAACAGCAGCAGCAAATGCCATCGCAACAGCAACTGGAGCAAACATATACGCCTCAAGGACAACTCATCGCCGCTGGACACGCATTTATGACGAAGCGTGTCGCTGGTCGCTTGGCCGGCAATCGATGTGAATGCGCTGCTGCAGCAAACCATACGCAAATCGGCTGTGCTGCAGGAGACGCCAGTGAAGAAGCGACGAGGGCCACTTGTCGTGGCGCCCACGCCTATGCTGCAATGCCCGACGGGCAGCAATGATAGCTCCACCGCCACGCTGACGCCCAGCGTGATCACTGTGGCCAAGCAGCCACAACGTGCACTGGCCACCACGGTGACCAGCAGTCACAATGGTGTTACCAATACGACCACAACGCTGCCGACGCACCTGACCAAGACGACACGCAACTCGAAGGCAACCAATGCCGGCGGCGCCGGTGGCAGCTGTGATCCGCTGCAGCGACGCTCCACGGAGATCATTCTGTAACGGGTGCAACAACGGTGTTACCTCTGGCTGAGACAAAACAAAAAACAGATTACCCCACTTGAAATAATATATATTTCGTGAGATTGTTACTCCCCTTTCCCCCCTTCAACCTTAAGCTGATCATTTCGTTGTTATTCGGGGGTTTACGAATCCTCTTTGTAAATTATTTTATTTGTGAGCCCTTAGCCAATTAGCTATAATTTTATATATATTATACATACATTTACTATATCTTTAATTATATGTTTTGTGTAATATTAATTTTAGTTGGACTACATGAATTTAATGCTTCCAGTTGGGGAGCTCCACCTCTGCCAGTTTGGTCTAGATCAGAGAGAGACAGACACATATCCATTAATAGTAATTTACCAAAAAAACTGGCAGAGATCACACTCCCAACTGAGGCGACGACCTTGTTTCAATCATTTCGTACAATTTCTTAGTCAATTCCTCTTAGTCAAGTAAGCTAAAGCATGCGTTACTAATGTAAAGAAAAACAAAAAAAAACAAAACATAACAAACAAAAAAGAAATCACGTTAATCTCGATATTAGAAATGAAGAAAAATATACATTGTACATTTTATGATTTTCTAGCGGAATTTATAAGCTAAGGCTTAAACTATTTGTAAACTAAAATAAAACCAAACGACAAACGAAATTTTTGATTTTGATTTTCTGTTTTTATTTTTTTATTTCATTTTTCACTATTGGCACCGAATCCGAATCCTTTCAGCACACAATCAACACACATACACTTATATATCTTTATATATGAATATATAGCTACTTATATAGAGCAAGTTTGATATGTTTAAGCCAAGTATACAGATATTAATTATATCGCATAATGTGTACAGATATTACAAACGAAACGCAGCCAAATATCTTCCTTGCAACGTTGAGATTCCGTTGAAAATGCTACACACAATTTAATGAAAACAAATATATATGAGAACCTAGTTTATGTTTAAGCTTATCTATAATTCAAGTGCTTGAGAATATTTATGAAATATTAAAAAACAAAAACAAAATGAAAGCCTAAGAAAACCTTTGAAAGTTTCAACTCCACAAGCAGCAAAATACAATATATTTGTTGTTAATTTTCTGCCTAAGTATTTGTTGATTAGTTCGTAGCCGAAACATCTTGTTTGCATGCCGTATATATGTTAATCAATTAGTGCTACAAAGAATAAGTAAGGATCGATGAGTTGCCGCCTGTTACAGGCGAAAAAAAGCAGAGTTTCCATTTGTTGGCCACCTTGTCTAGCATTTTATTTCAAATAACTCCAATTGTAACGAATTACTTACTCTTATAACCAATACTCATAATCATAACTGTATACTAAATGCATACATAACTCTCTAACTATACGACTAATGTCTAAATTGTTCGCATTTCAATTCTACATTCTACACATTATACAATAAATATATTATCGTATATATTACTAAGTATATAATACAGAAGCAATATTTGCATAAAACTTGAATTAAAATCAATTAATACAAATATAAATACATATATAAAAAGAAACAATTACTTTCGTCCAAAGTTGGTAACCTTTTCCAGTAAAACAGGTTAATAAAGTACATACAAAAAGTAACGGTCATCATTTCAATTTTAGCAGGTCTTTGGTATTTAAGACATTTTACAGCACTGTGCGAGCAACACCTGCAGAGCTGCCACTGAATTGAATTTGGTAGGCAACTGTTAACAGTTTCTGTCATTTACATATGCATGTAAATAACTTCTGTGACGCTTGGCAACACTAGACGCTGAAGCTTAACAGCTGTTCGCTCAAGCTGTTTTACTATCGATATATCGATATACCGCAGTCATATATTAACATAGCATCTGGCTGCGTTAACATTAATGGGTCGTATTTCGTTCGGGCTCAAAACAAAAAAAGATACAAGCCCTTCGCTTGGTTTTTTTTCGAGTGCGTTGCAGCTAAGTTCTGCGAGCGGTTAAATTCGTTAAAATCAGCAGAAGAAATTGCAAAAAAAAAATAGAAAAAAATTCAACGCGACGCGGACGGTGTAAAAGTGTATTAAACAAATAATAGTTAATTTAAAAAACGAACGAAAACCAAAGCTGGCTGCGGTTGAGACAAGGCAGAGCAGCAAAGTACTGTGGAAAATTGGTTTAAATTCAGATTGACAAGTTGCAGCTGATAAGAAGACGAAAGAAGACAAGAAGAAGGCAAAGAGATTGTTGTAACTGTTTGTGGTAAGTGTAGAACAGACAGGCAACAAACAACTATAAATAAATGCATTAGTGTGTGACTGTGTGTGTGTGTGTGTATACGTAAATGTGTAATCGAGTGTGCGTGAGAATACCGTTATCTATCCCTTTGTTGGCGCTCTGCGCCCGCAACGATTGTCTCAGCATCAATTTGCCAATTAGGAGCTTTTGACCCCCAGCCAAGCGAACACACACACACCCACACACAGCAGAGTACAATACATTGAAATCTTTAAGTTTTGCACATGATACCTTGCATCCCATTCTATTCTATTCTTTGCTTTATATTCTTCTGCCATTCCCATTCTCGTGTTGTATTTTCAATAGACTCGAGTCTTGACAAACAAACGCTTGTCCCCCGTGTGCCCGTGTGTGTGTTAGAGCACTGCATGAATGCATTCAAAAGAGCAAAGGTATCATTTTAAAAAAATGGGTTACTTTTGGTGCCAGCTAGTGTACTCATTCAAGGTTGTACAGTAAATATTGAGTACAGTATTTTTAGGAGCACTATTCACCTACACATACACATATAGTATTTTCCACGCATAAATGAATGCATTCATGCAGGTCACTAGTGTGTGATGTGTGCACGCTGTCGTTCACAAGTACTGTGTGTGAGGGAGAGAGTGCGTGCCTGTATTTAACTGTGTGTGTGTATGTTTGCCTATACATTGCACTTTAGCTTTTGACATTGCTTTCTCTGCTGCGCTTTAAAAGCTGCCAACAGGGGCGGAGTGCAATGAAAAGAGGGAGGGACGGAGGTCGGATTGGCCGCCCCACGGAATGTTCGTCCATTCAATGTCAGCTTTTCATTGAACTTGATACTGAAATTTTGAGTGGGTTTTGTGCTGCTGCAACTGAAGGCCGAAGAAAATTCAGGGCCGCTGCTCGTTGCTTTAAGCTAGGCCTGCGTAGATTGCCAGCATTTCATATTCTATAAATTTTTTAAGCATTATAATTGAACCTTGTACCCGTTGTTTGGGGTAGAGGAAGAAACCCCTCCTTGAGAAGATTGACTGAGGAAGATTACCGATTGCACATTGCTCAAGTCTTGTTTACTGCGCTTTTGTTTAAACATCTCCTTGGCAACTGTTCCATTTTCGCGCTTATCAAAATTATTAATTGCTTAACAAATACGAATAAATATTAGAGTAATTCAAATTGTTCTATCAGCTAACTGCAGGGTACATACATACATATATGTTTGTATGTTGTGGAGTGTTGGCTTCTTCTGACCCCATTTGAAATCACGAAAAGAAAGAGAGGCAGTTCCGCTGTTTGAAATACAACTCTTATCTGCAGTTGCATTCTAAAAGCTTTAAAGCTGTTGTTTTTAAACGAGAATGTTTATTATTTGAACCATCATTTATTTTCTTTAAAGGAATAACAGCTTTTAAGGTTTATTTACATGAGTATTATTCAAAAAAAAAAATTCACAATATCATTTATTTACTAGGAACCCAAAACTTTTCGATTTGTATTTTAGTTTTTAGAAAATAAAAGTTTATACAAATTGATTTTTAATCAAATTCAGAATATCATAATATTTCAGAAAAAAAACCTTTTAAATTATATTTTTCAAATTTGAACTTTTTAATATAATCTTTCAAGTCAAACCTTCCTAATTTCGAATTTCATGTGCAGAAAATTTAAAATAATATTTTCTTAAGACTAACTTCAGTCTTTAGAGGACTTGAGCTTTTCAAACTAGGGCCTAAACCCATAACCAGCGAAAGGGTTTTCGAATATTAAAATTCATAAATTGCACATGCCGTTTATTGTCAGTTGTTCCTGTTGTTCTTTTTCTTTTCCTTCTCGTATTATTAAGAGTTGTATAGAGTACAGTAAATGATTTTCCGACAGAGAAGCGAAACAGACAGAGAAAACAGAAAATCAACCGGCACGAAACGCGCCAATTTTATTTACTGCTGACAATTCTCGACGCCCACACGCGACGACGTCGCCGACGAAGATGACGCCAAGAAGAAGCCAAAGTTCGTTCAATTGTGTGTGAGTGTAATTCATGAATGGAACCGATTTCGAATGAAGGAATGCGGAAGTGGAAGTGGAAGAGTACGAGTGAGAGAGAGGGATGGAGCGAATGGGAGGAAGGACCACACTTGTATGGCATCTCCGTTTTGCTTGTACTGCAATAACACAAAGAGACAGGGCGAAAATTGTTGTTGTTCTGGTTCATGAATAACCCAATTGGAAAATTTTGGGGTTGACTTTACGCGACATGCATTTAAATCGCACTTGATCAGTTTGAGCTTTGAGCTTTAGGCTTTATAATATCGCCAGATAGGCATTTTATTTTCATGACCCTGGATTAAATGAATTTCTCGATTTACAGAGTCGTAAATTGATTATGCATGCACATGGCTAGAAACAACAACCCAACCTAACCCAACTCAGCACTTCCGTGACTACACCCACGCAGCATTTTCTCCCCCTTTTCTCTGCCCTGTCATCCTTTTCACCTATGTCAGGACTATAAATAGCTAAAGGCTGCGTCGATTAGATGAAGTTCATTGCGTTGTGCGAGCCATTTATGAATATAACATGAGCAGGTGAGCTCCGACGAGGTGATAAACAATCTCCATCAACATATCAAAACCGAGCCATATGTCAGGCAGGTGGCTTCAAGTGCCTGCAGTTGTCGAGACTCGGTCTCCAGCTTAGCCATCAACCTGACCCATTCATTGACGTCATCGTGGTGAGTGGGACAGAAAGAAAGGAGACTTTCTAGAATTGGTAATTATTCTGTCCCCTTACTAGCCAACTTACTGTAGTCTGCGATATAGCGTCCTCCTTTAAATTTAAAAAAAAAATTTAAATTAAATCATGAATGCAAATTGTCAAAGAAGGATGACTGTATCCTGTACCAGACTATGAGATAATCGCACATACACGCAGACACAGCGAATATATATATATAGAACAGAGTAAGCCAATTCAGACACAAAATGATGCAAGCGATGCACGCTACGGTGCACACTGCTGTCACACCCCCCACAGCGCCACGTTAGCAGGTTCCCGATTAAATAGGTCAGCTTACATAAAGTTTCCTACAAGGACCTTGATTGCAACAATTTTAAAATTTTATTTTTGATTTAGTAGGTTCCCGATTAAATAGGTCAGCTTATATAAAGTTTCCTACAAGGACCTTGATTGCAACAATTTTAAAATTTCATTTTTGATTGGGAAGGACAAAAGTGTTTAAAAATGCAGAGCCTGCTGACCTGAATTCGGCTCAGAAAACAATTTGTAGAAAGTTCCAAGGTCCCTGAATCGAAGAGGAGGGAGCTAAAATTGGAAACAAATGAAATTGTGCAGCCTTGAAGTCTCTGCTACCTGTTTGATATGCACACGTTATCTACAGAGACTAAGTAAATGTACTATGTATGAAGCTGATAATAACTTAGCTTCGTATTAACAAAGACAGCACCTTCTCAGGATGACTGTGGGTAAAGTGATTCGTGAAGTACCCACACAACCCATTTCGTGAAGGCGTTTACAGCTCATCTTGGTTTTAATGGCCCTCCAGACGATACCCAATCGAGCTGACATACGACTTCACATCTGACACGAGCCATAATCGAGGAAGGAAGAGAAGAGGTGGTGGACGAGAGGGTTCCCGGGAATGCGGTAAACCCTCTCTTGGCCCATTGGCGTCATCATATGACACACGCGTCAGCATGACGCCCCGCGTCCAACATCTGCCATGTTTGTTAACGTTGTTATCCTTTGTGCTGTTGCTCTCACTCAATCGTTGTTCTTGTTGCTCGTCTCTTGTTGAAAGCAATTTCATAAATGGCTTCCGTTCGCACAGGACACGTTGCGCGTTGCGAGGCCATTGATAGAGCCAGAGAAAAATAGAGAGAGAGAGTCATTGGAGAACCTGCATTCATTTCTCTCACATCAAAAAGAAATGAAACAAGATAAACAACATATCTAGTATATATTGTCTGTTGTTTTTCCCGATTTAAGCAGGCTGTGTTTCTACGTGCCGAAACCCGAATTCAAATAATATAAACATAAGCGTTGAGCACTCCGCGTGGGAGGCACGACTTCAGCTATGGCGCCACACATTAAACTGATAAATAAACACGAGACGTATCAAGGTCAAAGTTGCGCATGAAGTTAGCTCTCACTTTGAACTATACTTGATAGTATAGACACAAGAGGAGAGAAAACTTACTCATTTTCAATCTGTACATTAATTTAAAGCTGTTTCTCAGGAACTAAATGTGCTAGGGTTGGCAAATTTTCTTTGGTAGTTTAAATTAATGGGTTCCTAAGAAATCCATTTTACATTTTTAATTACCACCTATCTACATATCTAAAACATACTTTAAACATATATTCTAGCTAGCGAACCGTAGCAAATTTGGTATGTTAGTTTATTTATAAGAAATCTTAGGAAATCCCTGAAAAATTTGTAATTACCTCCTCTATACACATTTCGGAATACATTTTTAACATATATTCCAGCAGTTTACTATTAAAACAATTAGCTTAGATAATCTCCAGCTATATAAACATCTCAATTGTTCAATAAAGCAAGAATAATCGATGTAAAGAAAATATTTAGAGCTAATTAACACAAATTACAAATTCTCTTTAGCAATTTTACATATATCGAAATTGAGTTTGAATAAATAAATCCATTTATCGCTGAATATATCGCCTCATATATGTACAAAATATTTTGTTTACCTTCCTAAAAAGTTTTAAGTTTTTTGGGATCATTTACAACTGCTACTGTGTTGTAATAAACAATATTATACTAGCTACTTAGCATTGAGTAATCTTTGAGCTTTTGATTAAAACGTCAGTCAGCTTTGCCTTGTGGGGTCAGTCAACGAACTTGGACAAAGCACTCTCGACTTGGTTGAGGAAGAGTCAACCAGGAAGCTTATGCAGAGAGTTAGGGATGTTGATGAATATCAATGTGAAAGCGATGCGAAAGCGTATTTAAACCGTGCTTAATTCAATTAGCTTGTATTAAATGGCGGCTGGATGAGTAGATGGACGCAGAGGGAGGAGGGTGGAGGCGTGTTAAAAATAAAAGAACAAAGCTGAAGCATGAGCAGCAGCACGAGTAGAACAAAGGAATGGGGAGAAAAAAGAACATTCTCTGCGCGGCATTGGGAGAGAGATTGATTGCTGGGTGGGGGAGAGAGAGAGGAGAAGGTGCTTCTCACGACAACGGCTCGTGGCAACAACAACAACTGCAACAACAACAACACAAGCAAGCAAGAACAACAACAGAAACAGCACAGAGCAGCTGATTGCCATGACAGGCGCAAAGTGCAACGCAAAAACAAGTAAGCAAAGCTTAAGGGACGAGAATAGACTGTAGGATACCCTGTAAAGTGTTCAATAGTTTCTTGTGAGTAACAAACTAAATATTGATGACTACAAATGTTGTTAAAAAGCAAATAAATTATTAATACTGTTAACTAAAATATAATTCTGTTAACTGATCTACCCTGTCACTCACATGAACTAACCGCAGGGTATTGAAATTACAAAAGGCAAACAAAGAAACTGTTAAGCAAGCAAATGCAACCTTGCTCTTCCACTCTTACTCTCTCTCTCTCTATCTTCTTATCCCCTCCTCTCACACTCTCTTACACACCTATCAAATAGTACGCTTTACATTTCGACACCAGAGTCGATGCAGGCCAATGCTGCTGCTGTTAGTTAATAAGTAAATTTCCTGAAACAATGATGCACTTGCAAATTGCCAGTGTTGGTTAATGACGCACACGAAATAATTTGTGAATTGCATTGAAAATGCACTGTTAACTGGCAGCTAAAATCAATATTGCAAATACGAGGAAGTTCTACAGCTGACATACATAAACTTACACGCAAGTGTGCGTCTGTATACATATATATGTATATACGTACACATACACAGTATTATGCATATGCATAAGTTGTTTTTGGGCGCTGTTTTCATTCCGTGTTTGCCTTGCGCGCCGTTTTCGTTATGACGTTTCGTGAGTGTTTGCGCTTCTGATTTGCATGGAACAACAAAAACAACGTTCGAAATTTGCATACAGCAACAACAGTTAAGTCAGGCCAAGTTGTTTAAGTCAGTCAAAACAGATACTTAAAAACATTTACACTACGTATTAAGTTTTTCAGTGTGTGTGTGTATAAATTATTCGCAAGCAATTAAATGCAACAATTTCTTAAATTGTGACGTCGCACGTCTAACTGTTGTTGTTTTTCCCACGCTCTCACAGCAATTGACAGTTGAAAGTGTTGAAAAGCACCTCAATTGCCAAACTGGGTGTGCAATTGGGAAAACTATCGAAAAACAATTCATGCAATTAAGAAAAACTAAATAATCGAAATAAAATAAATATAAAAATGGCTATTGAAAGAGAAGAAAAAGAAATTAAACATCGAAACGTAATGAAATAAACACCCTGTATTTAATTCATCTTGATGTTTCTTTGCCAATTGAACTGTTCAATTAAAAGCTCATTTAACTATGACATTCCCCACTTTATCATTAGTCCCCGAACAAGTTGGAACTGAGATTTTATGACTGTTATTTTGTGCACGGCGTCATTGGGGAACATGCGCATATCTAAAATTATCATCAATTTGCCCTGGGGTGTTATTTATCTATGCCTCCGCGTGCATGTGTATGTATGTGTGTGAGTCGGGATAGGTCAGTGCCGCTGGTCGGGGGCTTTTGGAGGCTACGCTATTGATTTTCATGGCGCCAGATAAGATTAGAATGTGCTCGCCAAACAAACAACATTTTCGAACTGAATCGAACGAATAAGCTCAAATTTCGCAACCATTGTGGCAATTTGTCGTCCATTATTCAGAGCTGTCCCCGGAGCAGCGGACAAACATGGTTAGGTTACGTTCTACAATATTTACCCAAGAGGAACTGTAAATAAGAGATTTCTTCTCTCCAACTTGATGCCAATAACACAATGTCTGGCAAGTCCTCGCCAACAACTCCCTTCCTTCCACCACCTAAAATTGTCTGAAACTTGTTTCCCTACCCGGTCTGGTCTGGTTCACTTTGCGCCACTGGTCGTTGGCGCCTTGCATTGCCTTTTTCCAGTCTCTTTTTCCAGACTGAAAGCAAAAGTGAAGCACAACTTGAGTCTATAAATAGAGTCGTCGTGCTGCTTAAGTCGTTCGCCAGGAAATATCCAATAAGCACTGCTGGCTACTAAGTTAACCCCTGCTGAACCCCTCCTTTCGCCTTAATGGCCGTCTAATGAGTTTCTCTGGTCTATTAATAATATCCCCTTGTCTGAGCCGGAGAACATGTGTCTGTCTGACCTCTGCTAGCAAAGGGTATCTGTTTTTGCTGTCCAGTTCAGGGAGTTCGTGATTAATCAATCGATCATTTTCCATTTTCCAACACTGACAAGTTAACGAATCTCAATTGTGTTTGTTCTAACAACAACAAACATGCTCAGCAGTTAAGTAAATTGTGTAGGGTATTTGTATGTTCTTCATCACTGGTAAAATGAGAGTGGGCGGAGACGAAAGAGAGGACCTTTAGTCAGCGGAGTAAGCTAATATCTTAACTTTTTGTTGTTTCACATTTAATTTAATGTTTCATTCAGCTTTTTTGAATTTATAAATGTCAAAATTTTGTAATCTTAAATTCTAGTTTTGACAAGAAGTTTTTCCTATACTATGTTTTAAAATTAAGTTGTGTCCGACCTATTAATAATTTCAATTTAGTATCAACAATTTAGACCTTTAGATTTTCTTACAATGGTTTATTTCCAACTATAACTTTCCTAATTTTTTAATGATAAATATTTTATATTTATCTGAATAATAAATAACTACTAATAAAGTCTCAGATTAGACTTCTTGATATTATATATGTACATATTCTACAGCTCTTACTTAAGAGTTTAAAAGTTCCATTAAGGTAGTAACAGCTTGCGTCCGTAAACGCTTTAAGAGCCTCGTCAGAGCCTCTTCATCCTGTGGTCGCCCCAAAAATTTAATTATACTTCACAATTTGCGTCACACTTTTAATTCATTAGCAAGTTGAAGCATGTTGAGTAATTCATCTCTGTGTTGCTTACTTTGGAACACGAGCGACGCTCCCACGCTTTATAATCGCAATAATAATGATCATAAATATGGCAGCATAATAATAATACAGCAGCCTGTGCCGCCCTCGGGCGCTTAGGGCAGCAGACTTGAGCCTGAGCTTGGGCCTGGACCGGATTCGTGTTGAACCCAATGTGGTCCTGCGTCGCCTTAGCTACAGCCAATTATGCACAAGAGCAACAACTTAGGCCCATGGTCAACACCTAAGCTGCCACAGATTCCCTCAAGCTGTGACCTCCTCCCCCGCATGGCCTCCTCCCCACTCCCCCTCCCTTCTACCCAGTCACACTTCTGTATTCATAAATTCCACCACAGCCCACACAGCATCCACTTTGGCATGTGCCCGGCGCAAAGTTTCGCCATAAAAGTCGCTTGACGGAGAAATCTCCCCTCCCTTTCATTCCCGTCCAGCAACTGTTGGCTGCGTCGCAATACGTTTTGTTTTTTCTCTTCTTTTATATCGTTCTTGCTATTTTCCTTTTTCTCTCTTATTCTTTACGAGCTTTGTAGTTGGCTGCGAGAGTGTTTAACATATTTCAGCTGTTGTTTTTATAAGCCCCAAAACGTTGTCAAGGACTTAGCCAGGGAATGTGTCGTCGTCGACGCCTGTTCGAGTGTTCTTCACGCTCTTCGCCGTCGCGATAATCTTTATAGTTTCTCATAAAGTTCCAGAACGCCCCCAAAAGTGGGGGAAGTGGTGTCCCGAGTTAATTGCAGCGTTTTGTCTAAAATGGAAAATGCAAACATTTCAAGATTGAGCCTTAGATAGATTCGCCTTCATTTTTATGCAGGGTATACGCAAGCACATCAAATTTTATTTGTTTTTTTTTATTTTTTGTTGCTATTACGCGGCGACGAAGGTCGTTGGCAAAGTTTCATTGCAATTATCTGATGGTCGTAGGTCAGGGACACATTTATGTGCCAATAAAAGAGACGAGTCGTGTTGTTGTTGTGGAATATTCATGGAAAGTCCTCCAACTAATTTCCACATATCATCCACAGAGGTGAGGTTACTACAAAGCGCTTTCTAGGGTACCTAAAATAGTTTTCAATGAGTTCTCCATAGGTTCCACAGGAGTAAAGCTGTTTGGGGTAGATTGTTTTAACTATAATTTATCAGATATTATCACAGGACTGATAAGGGTAGATTATTCTTCACTTAGATTCCAAATAGTTTCCACAGACTATCTACACTTCAAAGTACAATATATAGTAAGTTTCTTTAATGTCCACATGGGTTCCACGGAACAAAAATACATGCATATCATCCACACATGGTTGCAAATCAGTAAGACCGTCAGGCTTAGTTATCTACATGGGTTCCACATGGAATCCACTAAGTTTAAACTAAACATTTATCTACTTAGTTTCCACATTGGTTAATGCAGAACTGAATAGTGTATTTATCTACTTTACTTCCACATGACATTCACGTCTATTTTTACTTTAATCTCTTTCTACTTTCCACTTGCAGCACCTGAAATAAATTCAATAAAAAGACTGATATTAACGCCCACTCACCACACCCACCAACACACCCCACACACACGACCCACAACATACACATCGAGTAGGAGCCGCGAGAGCAACGCAAAGATGTCATCACGTTCCAAAGAGAGAGTTGTCACTGCGTTTCGCAAAATCTTCCACAAGTCCAGCAACAACAACAACAACAACAACCATAACAACAATCACAACAGCAACAACAACAACAACAACGATAGGAGCAGCGATAAGGCCGATGGAGCCGAGCACAGCACAAGCAGCAGCAACGCCAACGCCAACAACAACCTCAACAACAATGAAGTTGCAACCGCCTCCACAGCCTCCGCCGGCGCTGCTGCTGCTGCTGAAACAGCGTCTGGTGCAACTGCCGCAGCGGGCGCAGCAGCTGCCCAAGCCAGCTCAAAGAATGCCGTTGTGCGCGTAGCCGCCGAGCAGGCAGTCTGCGATTCACCGGGCAAACGGCGTCGCCAGGATCACAAGTAAGTTGAAGTGTACTCCAGGCAACTGTGCTTTAAACTAATCATTGCTTCTCTCCCTGCTCCACAGAGTGGCACCCACTGCTGGACGGCCGCTGTTGAATGCACCCGACCAGACCATACGCTCTCGTCGCCTGATGAAGGAATACCGTGAAATGGAACGCCTGCAGAGCAAGAACGATTCCGTTTTTACAGTAATAAAACAACAACCTGTCAAAATCCTTCCCATTTCTAATGCCTTTCACTTGCTTCACCCTCAGGTGGAACTGGTCAACGACAGCCTGTTCGAGTGGCACGTGCGACTGCATGTCATCGATCCCGATTCGCCGTTGGCCCGCGACATGGTCGAGATGAATGTGATGGCCATTCTGTTGCATTTGAGCTTTCCCGACAACTTTCCCTTTGCCCCTCCCTTCATGCGCGTCGTGGAGCCGCGCATCGAGAAGGGCTACGTGATGGAGGGTGGTGCCATTTGCATGGAGTTGCTCACACCACGTGGCTGGGCAAGCGCGTATACCGTGGAGGCGGTCATCATGCAGTTTGCTGCCAGTGTAGTCAAGGGTCAAGGTCGCATTGCACGCAAACCAAAAAGTACAAAGGAGTTTAGTCGGTGAGTGAGGATGAATTGCAGCATAACCTGACAGATCCTAACTTATCTTCTCTATTCTCTTTCACCTCACAGCCGCCAGGCCGAAGAATCGTTCCGCTCATTGGTGAAAACACACGAGAAATACGGTTGGGTGACGCCCGCTCTGTCCGATGGTTAAGGATGCAGCAGACGTGGTGCCCACTCGTCGTCTCTCCCCTCCCTCCGCTCAGTTTAGCAGCTCTCTTGCGTTTGCCAATTTAGTCAACTAAAAAAAAAAAACAAAAACAAAAACAAAACAAAATACAAGAAACATGCAACATGCAACTCGATTTCCATTTACGCTCATTATACGATACCGATACTACAAATTAGTTGTAGGTTGTGTGCTTCTCCAGAATATTTTAGCATTTTGCTGTAGTCAACGTAAACGATTTCAATTGTCAAAGCAAATGAATACCATCCAAGAAGAAGCAGGAAGTAAAAGGAAACTGGCGTCAACTAACAAAAACAGAGAGAAAGAGAGAGGAATTAGCGTAAAAACGTAATTTAGCCTGTAGTCCACCACAAATTACACACACAAAAGTAATGTTTAAAATGTTCTAATGAGTATTATAAATTGCGTAAGAGTTCAGTTCCACACACACACACACACACACACTCACATAAATATTATTTAAAGCTTAGATTAGTTCATGCTAACTAAATGGAAAACATATTCAAAACTGTGTTATTATAATTTGTTGTGATTCTTTTGTTAAGTTGACAACCAAATTACAGCTTCAGCTTGTAAAAAAACAAAAATATTCTATATATACTATATACATATTATGTACGATCATTTCCTTAAGTTTTACATGCATAGTCAATAAACATAATATATATGTCTCTGTGTGACTTTGTCTCTTTCTCTTCATATATCTTAACACATGACTGGGGGCACTTGGGCGATAAATGCGCATTTTGAAATGCGCGCGTTTGCAGTGTTGCACAACGTCGCAATAAACAGCATTGCTGGTCAGGCAGAGAAGTGCGACTCTACAGAGGCAGTCGATTAAAATGACGCCACGCGTTTTCTCAATAAGCATTTATTGAAAAAATTACATATACCCTCATTTGAAGAGTGTATTTGGAAATATATTCAACAATTCAATAAACTGAATAAACAATGCATATGCATTTGCAGCATAATAAACCGCAATGTCGATGCAGATTTTCATCGAAAGACTGAACGTGCCAGGGCCACGCGCAGCTGACGTTAGCCAACACTAAGAAAAAACTAAAACGGGCTGCAGAAAATTATAATCACAGGACATAACTTTGTAAGTAAATTAAAGCATTTAGATAAGTTGCACTACCACCAGAGCTAGCACAAAAGGTGCCCCAATCATTTGCCCAACTTAATTCGGCAACATTTGCATGCACTCCGCCCAAATACGGTGCAAAAAAACGACGTAAAAAACTTGCCTCTGGCAAAGCACGCAGTTGCTTGAAAAAGATGAAAAAAAAAAACGATTGACAAGCTGCGCCAGCGTTGACGACGCGCCGGCGTCGGCAGAGACGCCGACGGCAATGAGTGCAGTGACTGCGAGACTGGGCACGGTTGTATGAGAATTTTTGGACAAATCCTAAATTGGATCGACATGCATTTTGAGCTGACCAAGTGAACCGAACGATCCAACACTGAACCAGCAGCAGAGCCAGCGGCGGCGGCGGCGGCGACCAGCTGAGTGCGAGTGAGCGAGCTAGAATAGAATGTGTGTGTGCAATGTTGTTGCCCGCTTTTTATTATTATATATTTGTTGTTATCGTTGTTGTTGTGTGCGTGCGTGTGTGTGTGTGTGTGTGTGTGTTTGTGACAGACAGGCAGGCAATTTTTGTACAAACTGAAACCCACGAAACATAAAAATACCCACAGCGTCGCCGTTAGCGTCATCGTCAGCGTCGGGGCAGCGCAGTCAGCACATAGTGAAAAATAGTAATATATAGTTTTTTATTTATAGACTCGATTCAATGGATACGAACGCCAGCAGCAGCAGCAGCAGTAGCAGCGGCGGCAGCAGCAATAGCAACAGCAACAGCAACAGCAGCAACGATGATCAGCCCAATGGGACGCCAAGTGAGGCAGCAACAACAACGACGACAGTTGCAACACAAGCAACCACTGTGCCAATGGACACACTGGAACCACCGAGCACCGTCAGCAGCAGCAGCAGCAGCTCGAAGACATTGAAGCGCTGCCTCAGTGTGCCCATCATACGCACGCTGCCGGGCAAGCTGACGCCCATGACAACACGCGCAGCTGCAGCGGCAGCCGCTGCAGCCAGAGAGCATGAGCAGACACCAAAGAAGAATCAGCAGCAGCAGCAGCAGCCGCAACAGCATCAGCAGCACGCGCCACATCATCTGCGCTCCGACAGCTGCTGCTCCTCCTCCTCCTCCTCGCTGGGCTTGGACTACTTTGGCAAGAACATTCACATACGCTCGCAGCCCAACTCGCGTGAGGTGTCGCCAGCGCCCATGTTCAATCCCTTTACGCCTCGTGCCCGTCGCTATTCGGCCAGCTACAGTCCGGCTGGATTGGGTGGTGCTGCGGCGGCGGCTGCGGGTGCAGTGGGCGCTGCACTGTGCCTCACGCCACGCGTCTCACAGCTGCGGCAGGAGGAGTGCGCCGATCTGAACAGTCGCGAGGTGAATCACGAGCTGCAGGTGCATCGCGAGATGCTCATCTCACAGAGCTGGGAGGATCTGACACTCGTCACCGAGAACTGGTCGTGCAAATCGGATGAGTTCTCCAATCCGCTGCAGGTGATGTTGCCCGCCACAGGCAGCAGCAACAGCACCAGCTGCTCCAGTCCCAGCCCCACCAGCAATCGCGCTGGCATGCGCTTACCCTACTCGCCATCGCCCACTCGTCGCACCTTTGCCACACGTCGCTCCATGTCACCGATTGCCATGCGACCCTCGTCGTTGGGTCAGGCCGTGAAGCGAAAGTTCGATATGGATGACAATAATGGCGGCGCCAGCAACTGGAGCGTCTACTCCCCACCGCCGCTCAAGAAGATCTTCACAGACAGGTGAGTGTGAGTTAATCCTCTAATTGCTTTTACTGATTGCTTCTTCTTGCAGTCGCGGCTCCTCGCCTGTCTGCCAATCGCCCTCGTCGGTGTGTCCCAGTCCCGACTCGGGCACCTACGATGGCCGCATTACACCCAAGCTGTTCATCTCCAAACTCTGCACCAATAACAATTCCGGCGGAGCCAACAACAACAGCAGCAGCAGTGGTTGCCCCTCACCCGTCTCGGCCTCACCCAGCAGTGTGCTGCCCGGCAATGGCTTGGATGCCATGTGCCTGGCAGGTGGCAACAGTCAGAGTCAGAGCATCGACGAGGGCATCTCGATACCAGAGGGAGAGCTCAACTCGTGTCGCAGTCGCACCTCCTCCATACTGTCCACAACCTCCTCGAGCAGCGTGCTAGGTGCTGGTGTTCCACAGTTAATGCTGGGCAACGACATGGTCGATGATGCCACACTGATGGACGATGCCAAGAGCGAAACATCGTCCATTGGTGGCTGCTCCACCATCAGCATTGAGTCCTCTTCCTGCGACAGTGGTGCCAAGGCGGCAGCCACCTTCCTCAATCGTCTCGCCGTCGATGATAGCGCCTCTCCGCTTGCCCAGAAGAGTTTCTACATCAACAAGCAGGGCATCTCGGGAGCCAAGAAGTTCATTGTGAACCATGAGAAACTGGAGCCGAGCAAGACGGCGACGGCGGCGTCGGCGAATGTGCAGCAAAAGCTTTAAGTGACCTCCTCCACTGTACCATAGATGGAACTGCAGTGGCATCTGCTGCTGCTTCTATACATATATATATATACACATAGTTATATAGCTATATTCAATATCTAGTTCGTATGATCGCACCAGCATCCAATCCAGAGCGTTATCCAAACCCAGCAGCACCGCCCACCCAATGTCCCGAGCTTTATTTAGTTCGCCTTAGCCGTTTAAGCCTCGTTGTATATAGTTAAGTTTCTTAACAATTCATTGCATATCATCTTTGTATAATCTATGCTATATATCTAACTGACTTCATCCCCCCTACCCCTACCCCTCCCATACTTCCGAATTCCCTCTCACTGTACCTTATATAACTAGCAAGATTTGTTTCAATTTCATTTTTTAATATGTTAATTCTGATCTTTGTATATGTCTCAGTAAGTTGTTTCTAGAAAACACCCCCACCCCCCTCAAGTCGTTGAAATTGACGATATGATATATGATATAATACCAACAACCCATGCAAGCTTAATTTGCACCCTTTTACAATACGTAGTTGTATTTCTAGATCTATTTACACGGTACACTTAGTTATGTAGCCCGCTTAGAGTTTAGTACCAGTCCAATTTGCCAAATATGTTTCTTATATATATGTATCTGTATATGTATGTACGAGTACGATCGAGCGATCTATGAGGGGGACACCAGCTTGTGTCCCCAGTCTAAAAGAAAGAAGAACTAAAGTTAATCGTACGATCCATGTGAGCATCGTATGCGAATTTAAAATCATTAGCTTCAAGATGTTATTATATAGAATGAAAAGAAATTACATAATAAACAAGTTTTTTTCGATAGACTAAAGCAAGTTCTGTTTCATTTCGAGTTTAAAGAGCTTTGAACTCTGTGCACAATGATTTATGGTTGATTATTTTAGAGTATTCATTGCAAATTTTATATAGTAATATTTAGTATCCATTTATCAAATATTTTGCTGTTTATCTTAAAGATTTCAGAATTCTAGATAAATTTTAACTGGCTTGTTTTCCATTGTTGATATGGGGAACCTTGTTAATGCAGATCAGGATTAAATGATCGAATGGGATGATTCTTCATTGCTTGTCTTTAGGGACTTGCCTGAGGCACTAACCCATAGCCCAGTGTACTGCATTAAAAAATATAAAAAAGACTTAAAAAAACAGGTTTCTTTAGAATTTTTAAAAGTATTGAATGATCGTTTCATATAGTTAGATTTAATATGAAGTTAACAAATAGTTTTCTCTTATTTCTCTTATAGCCAAGTGTACTACATTAATAAATATAATAAAAGACTTTCTTTTAGGTTTCTTTAGAATTTTTTAAAGTATTGAATGATCGTTTCATATAGTTAGATTCAATATGAAGTTAACAAATAGTTTCCTCTTATTCCTTTATAGCCAAGTGTACTGCATTAATAAAAATAATAAAAGACTTTCTTTTAAAAAGAAATAGGTTTCTTTAGGAATTTTTAAAAGTATTGAATGATCGTTTCATATATGTAGTAAGATTTAATATGAATTTAACAAATAGTTCCCTCTTATTCCTGAAGGTTTCAGAGTATTAACATTAATCTTGGAGGCTTGGAAGCAGGTATACCATATGCAAATTAGTCCTTTATTCAAGATCGTGCATCAAGGAGTATGTTACAGTCGAGTACACTTGACTATTGCCTTTCTCTACCTGTAGACGTCCACTTTATATAGACAGCAATTAGTCGCAAATGAATGTAGCAAAAAGACTCTCACTGTTATCATTATTTTGGCCGAGCCTTATATGCAATGTTGACTGTGAAAAAGTTCGAACACCTGGGTAGCTCTGGGGAGCGCCGAGCATTGCTCCCCACCAGGCAGGCATTCCCAGCCTGGGCCCGCGTGTGAGTGGGCGTGCTGTGATCTGAAACGAGTTTCATAGCCCAGAGTCGATTTGTACTGGCAGTCACGATCAACAGAGATGGGGAAAGGGGAGGGAGGGGGATCAGTTGAGCACGGCGCAGGCAGAAGAGCAACAGTCACAGCAAACACACACACACACGCACACACACTGGTGTAGCTCAAACCACCCACAACAATCGCATGCAAATGAGCAATTGTCATGCCAAGTCAGGTCACTCTGCGCAAGGGCCCCCAGTGTTTTGCATCGTTAGCCAACACTGCTGGCAGGCACTGACGCAGCTGCTACTTTTAGCGTCAACGTCGACGTCAGTTTCGGCGCCCAAACAATAAAATGTCTACACGCCAACAACAACAACAACAACAAGGGCAGAAACAGCAGAGGCAGAGAAAACAAGGCAAATGATGGCAGTCGACTGCAGCAGCAGCAGCGCAGTAGCAGCAGCAGCAGCAGCATTTGCTCTTCTTTTTTGTTGTTGTTGTGCAAAAAAGGAAAAAGAGCAACAAGAAATGGTTGCGCACGGAGCTTGCTCGGCAGCAGCTTCTGCCGTTGCGACGCGTCGATCGTTGTTGTATTCAGTTGTTGTTGTTGCTGTTTCTGTTGTCGTTGCCGCGATTCGCTTCGCTTCGGTCGTGCTTTAATGGAGCTTGCCGTCGTCTTCGCCCCTGCGTCGTTCGTCTGCCGTCGGCTCTGTCGTCGCCTCGCTTCGTCCGTCTTCGTCGTCGTCGTCGTTGACTGCGTCGTCTCTGCTCGAAGTAATCTTGAAAATCGTGAGTTGAGTTTAGCGCACGTTGGTTTCTTTTTGCTCTCACTGTGCGCGAACGTAGCTGTTGTTGCTATTTCAGTTGTTGTTGTTACTGTTGTTGTTGTTGTTGTTGTTCGCCCTGCGCATTTTCTTTGTTTTTCGTTGTTCGTTTTGGTTTTCTGTGCGCGCCTCAAGAAAATCAAGTTAACAGCCAACGCACGCAACGGTACAGGGTGTGCATGAGGGGTGGAGGCAGCGACAGCGACAGAGGCAGAGGCAGAGACAAGGAAGAGCAGCCGCCGCCGACGCGCGTGTATTAAAAATAAAAAAGCCTGCAGCGCAGCAATATCGACGCAGGCGTTGGCGCCGTCGTCGTCGTCGTCGCCTTGCCTGTTGCGCCCGTTGCTGTTGTTGTTGTTGTTGCTGCTTCGCTTCGCTGATTCAGACAGCGAGGGCAGAGGCAGAGACAGCGCTGCGACTGCGGGCAGACTGAAACTCGACTTTTGGCGTTTGTCGAGGTTGCTGAGCCCGGGCGAGCGAGCCGCGAATCCAGTTTCTTCTTCACTCGGCCTCGGCCAACAACGCGAATCGGCCACGGCGAAAGAGCAGCGCGACCGTCGCAAATTAGTTTTTGTTTTGTTTTTCTTTGGCTCCACCGCTCTCTCTCTCGCTCTCCTGCTCGCAATCGGTCTCTCTCTCTCTCTCTGTTACTCTCTCACTCGGCGTGCAAATTGATGTACTGCGGCAAGGTTGGTTATGTTTTGTTTGTTTTTGATATTTGTTGTTGTTGGTGCGGCAGCGCAGTAGCCAATTGCGCAAGGATGCGATTGTATGTTTATGTGTGTGTGTGTGTATGAGAGCTTAATAAGCATAGCATATGCACAGGCGCATAGGCAAAAGCTCTCTCTTTCTGTTCTCTCCTCTATGTCTCTGTGATATCTCTCTCTGCTTTCTCTCTCTCTATCTCTTCTCTTTCTCTATCTCTTCTCTCTCTCTATCTCTTCTCTCTCTCTATCTCTTATCTCTCTCCCTCTTTCTCTTTTCTCTCTGTATCTCTTCTTCATCTTTTTCCTCTCTCTCTTCTTTTCCTCTCTTCTCTCTCTCTTCTTTTCCTCTCTTCTCTCTCTCTTCCATCTCTTATCTCTCTCTCTCTATCTCATCTCTCTCTCTCCTCTTTTCTCTTCTCTTTTTTTCTCTATTTATCTCTTCTCTCTCTCTTCCCTTAATTTCCCTTCCTTCTCTCTCTCTCTGTCTTCTCTCTCTCTCTCTTTCCCTCCTCTCTCTCTCTCTATTTATCTATTCTCTCTCTCTCTTCCCTTAATTTCCCTTCCTACTCTCTCTTTCCCTTTTCTCTGTCTTCTCTCTCTCTATATTTATCGCTTCTCTCTCTCTCTATTTATCTCTTCTCTCTCTCTTCCCTTAATTTCCCTTCCTACTCTCTCTCTCTCTTCCCTCTCTTTCTCTCTCTTTTTCCTTCCTTGCACTTGCTATCTCTCTCACTTGTGCACCGGCAAAAACTCTCTCTATGCTCCCTCTCCCTCTTGCCTGCTCTGACATTCTCCATGTTTTCTCTCTTCTCCTTTTTAGCCAATGGAGCTTGCCTCTGCCAACTGTGCTGACTGCTGCAGCGACTGCGCCGGCGCAGCGCCAGCCTGCTGCACTGTCGCTGCCTCTGCTGCTGCGGGCTGTTGCGATGCTGCTTCTGCCTGCTGCGACGCCAACTGCCAACTGCTGCCGCCCGATCCCATCAACTACGAGTACCACGAGCCCGAGGAGAACTTTGTGTCCATCGATGATGCCAAAATCAAAAATTTACTCTTCAAGATTGGCCAGCAGCAACAACAGGAGCTGCGTCGCCAGCAGCAAGAACGGCAGCAGCAACGTCGACGTCAGCAACTGCAGCAGCAGCAGCAGCAGCAGATTATCGAGTTGTTGGACGATGACGAGCAGCAGCCGCAGTTGACGCTCATTGCGGCGGCGCGCAGCTTCAAACAGACGCGGCGCAACTCACCGGATATACAACTCATTCCCACCAAGCCAGTGGAGCAACGTGTCGTGGCCCGGATCGATCTCAGCGACAGCGAGTGCGAATTTGTGGAGGAGGAAGAAAGAGGGGAAGATGATGATGAAGAGGATTTGCCACTGGCTGCAGTTAGCTGCGAGCTAAAAGAAACTGCGCAGTTGATTGTGCTGCAATCGGATGACGAGGACGACGACGACCGAGATGATGACGGAGACGATGACGACAACGTCGAGCAACGGCAGCAGCGCAGCAGCAAGGCGACGTCACGCAAGCGTGCACCACGTCCTTATATCAAGCGACGCATACGTCACTATTATCAGTGCCAGGCGTGCGGCAAGAAGGTGCAGTCCAACTACAATCTGCGGCGCCACATGATGATACACACAGGTGAGAGGCAGGTGCGGAAAGGGAAGGATGTAATGTCTTTATCTTTAATTTCCTCTTTCCCTTTATTTGCCAGGCGAGCGTCCCTTTCCCTGCGATCTGTGCGATCGACGCTTTCGCGAGTTTAGCGATCTGAAGAAGCATCGACGGCGACATCTGAACGATCCGCGCTATATCTGCATGATCTGTCGCCAGCAGCCGCCCATGGAGCAGGACTCGACGCGCTGTGCGGAGTGCGAGGGCAAGAATCTGCTGCTCAGTCCGCAGCACTGCGAAGTGGAGGCAACAGTTGCACAGCAACAGGATCAGACAGATGCGGAGCAGGAACTGGAGGAGGAGCAGCAGAAGCAGGAGGAGCAACAGCCAAGAGGCAACACAAGACTTACCTCATCTCCGCCTGTTCTAATGGTCACCCTGGTGCCTGCAGCAACAGCTGCCGCAGCACCACCACCTAAACCTGCACCTGTAACAGTTACACTTACTGCCCCCGCTCCTCCACGTCCGCCACCGCCGCGCAGCTGCAGTAGCGCCAACTCCTCCTCGTCGGCACTAAGCAATGATGCGTCAGCACATCCACCAAGACGTAGTGAACGCAGTTATCCCTGTACCGTCTGCAATCGTCCCTTTGGCACACGACACAATCTCAAGCGTCACTACATGATCCATACGGGTGAGAAGCCCTTCAGCTGCAGCAAGTGCCGCAAACCCTTTCGCGAGGGCTCCACCTTGAAGAAGCACATGGTGACGCACAGGCGTGAGCGGTGGTACAAGTGCCTGCGCTGTCCCGCCAAATTCCAGGATTATCTGCACTACACAGATCACAAGGCGACACACGCAGGCACAGACGCGGCACAGCCTGCCGTGACCATCAGACGCTTGCGACCACGTTCATCTGACAGCGAGGATGGCGATAGTTCTGTGGAGGATTGGCTCGAGTGCTGCGAGTGTCAGTGTCGCTTCACACAGCTGGACGAGTACACGGCGCATCTAAAGCAACACGATCTGGAGCAATACGGCATGAGTGTTGATGATCTGGACGATGAAGAGGATCAGGATGTCGATGTGGCCTAGTGCCTGCTACCAGTTTTAAGGCTGTACATTCTATATATCGTTATTTTTATTATAATCGGGAACTACTGCGATCTTTAAATTCCATTTAGTAGGTTAAAATTGCACAGAAGTGCTTATCAAAATTGTTATACAGGTATTATATACCTCTATTTATCAGAAAGACATCTATGTGAAACCATAAATTCCTTTTTGGATGTAAATATATGAGTTTAAATTGCATTAAGTTGATTAAACTTTTCACTGTAGCAATCAAAACTGATACACAAGTATTATATCTATCTATTTACCCTGTTATACTATCTGTTTAACTATTTTAATGCATAAATTGAAATTTAGATGTAAAATATGAATTAATATATATTCCATTTTGTGTATAAGACTCTGCACTATCTATTAAACTATTTGAATCCATAAATTAAAATTTAGATGTAAAAATATAAATTAATATATTCCATTTAGTGTGTACAACTCTGCACTGTGCCTATCAAAATTGAAATGCAAGTATTATATTATCTATTTCATATTATATCTATCTACTTTCTTCCTATTTCTCTCTATTTATTCAATAATATTATTCAGTTAACTGTTTCAATTCATTAATCCCAATTTGGATGTAAAAAGATGAATTTATTTAGGTTCACATATCATTCGATTGTGCTTAAGTATTATTAAATATTATGATAAAATTTTCTATGCGAGTTAAGAGCACAAGAGATGTTTAAAATTCAAGAATTTTGTAGTACCAAAATGCTTTTGTTTTTGCTAAATTTATATAAGAGAACAACAAGCACTTGGCTCGCTTACAATGTAACATGAAGAAAGTTGTTCACTTTCATAAATAAAATCATAAAATTAAAACATAAACTAAACATAAATTGAAGCAAGCGTAAATGAAGTGACTAAGGTGAGCGCGCTTTGAGCACTTTGGAGAAACGAGAAACCAGTCAAGAGTAGCTGGAAACAAGATTCTGGGCCAGTTTACTAGATGTCCAGAAGCACTGGCTTCGTTTCCTTGGCACACTTGAAGACCGAACGCATCATTTTCAGGAAACCAGTATCCTTGGGCTTTTCCAGACCGCGCTGTACACGATTCTTCATGACCGAAATGAATTCCTTGTTGCTCAGCTGATTATCATCTGCAAAGGGAGGAAAGAAAGTTGAATTAGCAAATCTTAAGTGCTCTGTACACTGCTCTACTAACTGTTCTCATCGAAGATGGTGAAGACTACGTCCACAACGTGATCCGATAGATTAACAACTGCCACTGTTTTGGCCACATGTTGCAGGGTCTGTTGATCGATTGAGGCACCCGCAATATGATAGAAAGTCAGTGCTGTGTCCACATCGTTAATATTGTTCAGAAAGTGAAAGAAATCCAAATAATCCTGCTTGGAAATACCCTTGCCATGATCACGGAAACGACGCTTGACGCGCTTCAACTTCTTCTGCTTCTTCTTTGGCGGATAACCCGCGTAGGCGAGCAACAGTTCCGCAAAGTCCGCCTCGGTTATTTTGCCCTCCTCGTTGGGCTCCTTTCGCTCAAACTCCAGCGAGAGTATCTCACGTTGCAGCTGCTCCTGGAAGTCCAGGAACTTCTCAATTGTCAGTTTCTCATTCATGTTCGGCCCAAAGAAGTATGTAATCAATGCCGAATTGACTCCCTGGGAAAAGGTAACAAGGAAGATGTTTAACAAGAGCTCTTTAAAGGTAAACTATAGTTTAATGTAGGTGAATGCGTGCGGGATAACTAAATGTGGATGCAAAATAGGTGCAATTAAATATATAATGAGAGATTATGTGAGGCGTGTTAAGGCTGCAATAAACAGAAAGCTAGGCTGGTTTACTCTGGTTTATCACAAAAGTACCTTCAAGGACTGTTAGTAGTAGTCGAGAAATATCGAAAAAAGGAAGTGAAGAGTATTTTATATACACAGTTACGACACGCATGGTCAATAGGAATAAAGCCAAGAGACATATAGATATATTTATACATATGTATATAGAGAGAGATTATACAATACAACAGATTGTTAAGTTTGCTCATCTCATCTTTCATTTCTCCTTACCTTGAAGGTGTTGCCCGTGTTGGCATGATCCCGATGCCGTGTGCCCATGCTTGTCTGCTGGCGCACCAGTGTGGCCACCATTTCGAACTCCTCACAATCCACATCACCATCGCCATTCAAATCGAACATGCGGAACGCAATCTCAAAGTGACGACGTGAAACTACAAAAGATAATAAATAGATATGGTAGTCCGATTATGCTAAAATGAGTAGACTTCAATTGATAATGATAGGGTGCGCTATTTTCAAAAATAAGTCAGTGATGCTGACTATAAATATACAATATATTACTGGCTCGCAGATGTCCTTTACCTTTTGGTAAAGGTTTAAACAGCTGACTACGGCAGCGATTTTGTTCAAATATATTTTGTATATATAGAGCTATTATTTTTTTAAGAATTCAGTTGAGCGAATTATGATAAAGGTTAAAAAGGTGCCCTCTTCACCCCATCACAGTGTCCCATTAAGCCTTTATTTTAAACGAAATAAAAGAATCACACATATAAAATGTTGTGTGGTATGTTCATTCGAGAGTGGTGAAAACCAAGAAGATCTTGGAAAGGGAGGATGGGTTCTCTTATTTTTCTCTGTCACTCACTTGTTGTTGCCTCTTACTTATCATGTTCTAAGAGTAGTTATTAATTCGCTTGCAGAGAGCGTGCGGTTGTATTGAATAAAATATCCATAAGAATAATAAGAAGAAGATCAATAAAGTCTTCATTGTTTGGCTGATGAAAAACATAATAGTATTTGATTATAACAAATTCCATAACGACACATACACAAATGTATTCTTTTTATCTGTGTCATATATATAATCTATTTTTGGAATAAAAATTTAGTTTTATTTACATATTTATTCATTTGTTTGCTTCTGTTACCGCCTCAATTTAAACAATTTCTATTGTTTTTGCAATTATTTGAATGAGTATCAATAAGACCGGCTTCCTTTTTTAATTACTTGATTGAATAGTAGTATATCATTTAATTTCAGTGATGAAAAGAACGAAAATGAATATTTTGAACCGAAACTGTATATGTACTTATATAAAGTGCTTAAATACACGCACGCGTGGTCAGATCGTGGGCAGAGGCACTTTCTATGCGCTGCGCCGGCATCTGGCTATAGCTACATTTCATTCCACTTTAACACTTCGGGTGAATACGTTCGTTTCAAGATGGTGTCGATGGACGGGCGTACATTAGTTGGTTGCTGTGCTCTTTTTGAGTTCCTGTTTTTACATACATGCACTTTTAATTCTCACGATATAAGCGGCCTTGCCTTTAATGACGGTTCTTTTGATTGTGTCGTATGGTATAATGATACACCTAATCAAGTTGTGATCAGTGGATTTGGTGGAGTGTTTGCGTTTAAGAATGCCGAAGAGAAGGATCACTGTTATGAAGAGTACTCAACTGGCCTTGAAGACAACTCCAAAATAAACCATCTAGTTGATGTCTGTAAAATGGAATTACGTTCACTAAAAATAAAATCAAATGAACACACGGATTTCTCAAATATCACTGATATTGAACGCTACGCGGAAAACATAACTGAAATCACTTGGGAAATGCATACAAGATACACCGGGAGCAAATTAGCTGGCATATTTAAGCATCTCGAAGTGCTGACAATTCTAATCGACAATCCGGGATACCTTACCGAATTCCGTTTTGATTCGTTCAATCAAAATTTTTTGGGTGACAAGAAGAAACTGCAAAAGTTGAAGCTATCTTGTGAATCTCACTGGCGCGCCTTTGAGCTTCCAATAGAATTGTTTCAAGGATTGACAAATTTATCTGAACTCAGTGTTCATAACTGCAAAATCAACAATATCTCTGCTGCTCATTTTCAAGACCTGACAAACTTGAGAGTTCTAAGTTTCGAACGTGCAGTTGTCGATAACTTTGATTTCCTAAGGTATGTTGTACTTGTGTGAGTTTCTAATTGTATTTCGCTAACTAAGTGGTTATTCTTTTCAGATCTGAAACTCTTGCAAAACATGTTAACATTGTCGATATTATTTATACCGACCAAATTACCATAAAGAAATTTGATATTAATTTTTCCACTTTCAAAAGCTATTCGAACTTCCAAAATTATACAAATCTTCATAGATTTACTGTTACGCAATATAACCATTCATTTGACAAAAAATATAAAAAGATTTTCGGCACGGTATGTCATTATACGGATTGTGAATTGTATTTTGATCAATTTGGCACCGAATGTCCCCATGGCTGTAGATGCCAGTTTGAACGTTTAGAGCGTTGGCATTACGTGGGACTAACTATTAGCTGCTCTAATCGCGAGGCTGTGATGGAACTAAAAGAACTTCCCAAACCCTTTAGAGGAGCACCAGCTCTTGTCTTGACGTCGTTGAACCTCACCGAATTGCCGAACTCAAGCATAGCTGGATACTCTAGTGTAAAGTTGCTCAATGTGATGGACAATCAACTTGACGATATTAATATTTCTCAGCTGCCAGAGAACTTAACTGAGTTGGACATAAGAAATAACAACTTGAAGGATTTGAGACCAGAAGTTCTCGACTATCTAAACAAACGGAATGGAAAATTTCGGATTAGTATGTCCGGAAACCCATGGACCTGCGATTGCTATGGAGACTTTTTGGATTTTTTGTCACAAAATAACATAATGATCCGTGATTATGATGATGTTCAATGCGATGGCGTTACACGTACCCAAAGAGAAGAAATATGTAGAACGCGCAGAAATTACAAAGTTTCCGCTGTGGCAATTCTTCTTCTTATCATTGCAGTCGCCGCAATCGTTTGCTGCTGCAGGAAGTCTAAAAACTGAACAAACCGAAGAGTAAACCGAGGCCGCAAGAAGAGCATTTGATGGAAGTCTTAAGATTAGAAATATCTTCGCCCCGTTGTCGTAAAGAGTTACCATAAAAAAAGCAAATATTGGTTTTATTTATGTAACATACTCGTATTTAATAAAGGTAAAGAACAAGACTTCACGTGCTTGGAATAAACTTGATCTGTGTACAGTTCTTTTAAACATTCAAACCAAATTTGGAGTACTTTTTATAGCTGAGATCTTGATGTTTAAGCAGACGGACAATCGACACTGCTATTGATCCTGAGCAAGAGTATGTACACATTAGGGGGACTGCCACGCCTTCTGCCTGTTACATACATTTATACATAGCTAGCATACCCTTTTTTCACCGTTTTTGGTCCAGGAGTATAAAAACATAAATTATTGGACTTTGAATAGGCCATAAAATGCCCACTGTATAACATTATTTAGAAATTTAAAGTATCAATGAATTTAAAAAAATAAATAAAGTATTTCATGAAAAATACCCTTATTTTGTTCGACTATTTTCATAGCATATCCCATGATTGACAGTTTTACTTTCCAATTATACAACTCTCGAAAACTATATGAAATTGCAAACACATATGGTATTCAATATAAGACCACAATTATTTGTTTACAGTGCAGACTTATGCAGACCAAATTGCCTTAAGGTGCTTTTTATCAGGGTCCCTTATTTAAAGAATTCATACCCTAACATCGACCTTATTCGATCATTGACAATACAACATGATGGTCATGAAAATTTCATGCAAGTCAAGAAGTTTTAAAATTGTTAAGATTGAGAAAATATGGTAAGCCCAATTGTAGATAAAGAAATAATGTGCAAGTGCTTTTAGAATTTCTTCTAAAGTAAACTCTATCGCTTTCTCGTGTTTTATAATTAATGATATAGCGCATATACATATTGCATACACTACGAACAGTATTACAAAAACAATTTTGATATTAAAATTTGTTCATTATGGGGGTGGCTGCAACAGCACATGCCAATTGGAGATTTCATTCTACTTCAACATTTCAGTTCATTCCAAAATGTTGGGGACCGGTGTTATAATAGTTACGAGGGTCGTTTGATAAGTCCGTGACTTTTTGTATTTGCCGCGCACCTGCTCTAAATACAACACTGCTCTTGTCAGCAGTTATCGATTAACAGCTGACTGTAAAATTTTGAGAAAGCTGCGTTTTTTGGTTTGCGTTTTATAGGCATTGAAAGCAGACGATCTCGTGAATTTTAACGCAAATGGAAAAAAGTGAATTTCGTGTCAGCATGGCAAAATTTCATAAATTGGGCTACGAACTGCTACCCCATCCAGCATATTCTCCAGATTTAGCCCCCTGTGACTATTTTTTGTTTCCAAACATGAAGAAATGGCTCGGCGGTAAGAGATTCGGGTCATCACAGAAACAAACGACTATTTTGAGGGCCTTGAGAAAACCTATTATTTGGAAGGAATAAAAAAATTGGAAAAACGCTGGACTAAATGTATAGAGCTAAAAGGAGATTATGTTGAGAAATAAAACGCTTCTTTGACGAAAAAAATATATTTTATTCAAAAAGTCACGGACTTATCAAACGACCCTCGTAGTTGCTGTGCTCTCTTTGAGTTCCTCTTCTTAAATCAGTGTATTCATAGTCAGGGCGACATAACGACTATAAATTTGAATAAAACCCAATTTCAATGTGGCATAAAGCCAAATGGAAATCGGAATCAAGTTCTAATCAGTAACTTCAATGGAGTGTTTGCATTCAAGACCTCTGCTGTGCATTTTCAAGACCTGACAAACTTAAGGGTTTTAAATATCAGTAATGCATTTTTCAACGATTTTGCATTCCTAAGGTATTTGTGTCTCTAATTATATTTCGCTAACTAAGTGTTCTTCTTTACAGATCTGAAATTTTGGCAAAACATGTTAACATTGTCGACATTATGGATACCGTCAGCATTACCGAAAAGAACATTAATATTAAATTTAACGATTTCAATGACTATACCCACTTTCAAAATTATACAAATATTCAGAGATTAACTGTTGCGATAGGTCTCCGTTCAGTTAACAAACGATATAGAAAGATTTTCCACACGATATGTAACTATACGGATTGTGAATTGTATTTTGATCAATTTGGAATCGAATGTCCCCATGGCTGTAGATGCTATAATAATCGTTTCGGAATGGGTCTAATTATTGAGTGTCACAATTGCGAGGCAGTGATGGAACTAAAAGAACTTCCCAAACCCTATGGAGGAGCACCATATTTCGTTTTGACGTCGTTAAACCTCACCGAATTGCCGAACACAAGCATAGCTGGATACTCCAGTGTACAGATGCTCAATGTGACGGACAATCAAATTGACGATATCAATATTTCTCAGTTGCTAGAGAAGTTAACTGAGTTAGATATAAGTAATAACAGCTTGAAGAATTCGAGACCAGAAGTTCTCGACTATCTGCACAAACGGAATGGAGAATTGGAGATTAGTATGTCAGGAAACCCTTGGACTTGCGATTCATCTGAAGTCTTTCAGAAATTTTTAGAATGTTTTTCAAACATGATAGATAAAATTGACTTTGTTAAATGCAATGTAAATCTCGCCAAAAACAAAGAAAAAAGTAAAATCTCCATTATATTCTCTGCAATTCTTCTGGTTGCAGTCTCTGAAATTCTTCAAATGTAAAACATTAAGTAAAAGTCTAAATTCAAGAAAATATCTTTTGTTGCCAAAAAAATTAAATATTGGTTTCACTTATGTTACATATCTAATAAAAATAAAATAAGAGGACTTCACTTTGCTGGTCCCACGATAATTATTTTAAATGATTTATAATTTGTTATTTTGTGTACAATAGTAACTTTGAATTCATTATTCATTCAATTATTTAATGTGAATTTTTAAACTGATTATGGCAATGAATACTTTAGGTTATTTGATTTCAATAAAAAAAAGAAGAAAGTCTATTCTGGTTTACAGAAAAAACACTTTTGTCAAGTTTAGTGAATAGACTAGTTGGAACCTACTAACTTGGCGGGTACTAATCCCATATGTAGCTTACAGTGTTTTTTTTTTTTTTTTTTATTAGAGTGTTCATGGGAGAAAAATCTTGACAGACACCGTCCTACAGCCGGTAGTGTGTGACCCGCACCCACTAAAAACCCGCTAAAGAACACTCCTCCTGCTGCTCGTTTGTGGAACCACTCCTAAAGTATAAATCTTCCCAAGAGATCAAGCTTAGCCCTGTGTAGCTTATAGTCTCAGAGAAACCCTTGGTAAGATTATAATGTCACTTACTGGATAGCACTGTCAGCAGAAATATGTAATCCGAGAAGGTGATGAGTCCGTACGAGCCCAGTTTATAGAAGATGCTGTTCTTCTCCAAATGCAAATTTAGCTGCTCGCCGACAGACTACAACGGAAGATATTGACTGCGTTACTTAAATCTTTTCAATAGAAATTGTTGAAAGGTTCTCTTACCTTGGGGTCATAGCGACGATATTGGTCCAATCCCAAACCTATAAGTAGTAAGAACTTGATTAGGTATAGTCCAACTTATATATCGGCTACGTTGTTAGTTTAAAGATTGCCCTGAACTGGATTGAAGTTCGCTGGAATATACGCAGACACATACCATCTGGTTGTTTCATGCCTGGCGTCATGCTAGTCAAGAAATCAGTCGGTGTCATGTAGACCTCATGGCGATCATCGGCCACAGGCACCTGGATGGTGGCAAAGTATCGGAATACCTTGTCCGGTGTCGAGAATTGCCTGATGCGATTCTCATATTCAATGATCTAAGCAAGGAAGCGTTCAGGAAGATTACAATTACTTTGATTTGATTTAGCATTAGAATGCAAGCGAAGAGAGGGAGAGACAAAGAGATAAGTGGTAAAACAAGAGAGAAGCTAAAGGGAACATAAAACTGCAAGGCAGATTGTGCGACGGTGTTAGTAGTGGCATTTACGATCTACACAGTGAGGGATTTACCATCTGGCTGCTTCATGCCCGGATAGATTGAACGTAAGAAGTCCTCGGGTGTCATGCATACAATTGTCTGTGTCGCATCCTGTAGGCGCACCGTGGCGAAATAGCGAAAGATTTTGTCGGGTGTTGAGAATTGTCTGATGCGATTCTCGTACTCAATTATCTGAGATTATTCGCAGTGATGTTCGTTGTTGTATACATGTTTTGTGTTGATTGTGATGATGTGTGTGTGTGGGTGTGTGCGTTTGCAACCGAAAACATTTGGGCGGGCAACATAAATAGAGAGATTAAATACGAAAGAGAAACTTAAGTAAATCAAAGTAAGATATATTTACAATATGTTCATAGAAAGAAAACTACATATATCTGAAGAAACTGTAGCTTCAATTGTTGGACGAATTCTGTTTTACCTTACGCTCGCGGAAACCAACTTTTTCCTTAATCTTTTTACCATCGTGCAGATGTAGGCGTGCCTCGTCCTCGTCATCGCTGTCGCTAGCTTCACTGTCGGAGCTACCGGTGTCGTCGCCATTCCTGCCCGCGGCATCGGACGGACGCTGACCCGCATCCGCGTCCACTTTGGGTATGAGCAAGCGCTTCACTCTAAAAATAGAATCACATTTTAATACACAATTTTATTGCTTTAACTTGCTGCCTTTGTCGCCACAACTTACTTGCTCCAGTCCAGCACCGAGATGAGGAACAGCGAGAGCACAAAGAAGTGAAAGTATTTGGTAATACGAGGAGTTGGCTCCGTCTGATGGCCAAAACGTTTGTGGCCGCGCGTTGTTTGCAATTGCGTCGAGGACGCACCAGCACCACCTGCTGTTATTGTTGTTGCAAAAAGTGTTTTGTTGTTGTTGCTGCTGTTGCTGGTGGAGGTGACACTTGCCAGGGAAACGAACGTGCGACAATTCTGCACAGTTGGCTCTGCGGCACGCCTTGTTAGCGCTGCCAGTGCCTGTCGCGTTAATAGAAAACGCAGCACAGACATTTTTCCAATATTATTTATTAAAATTTATTGCGTTTATTTTTGCACTTCTATTATTCTTATATTCGTATTCTTTCGTGAGCTAGTTACTTTAAATGAACCAATTCGGTTCATTTTGCATAACCAAAAGCTGGCGTTACACAGCACTGCATTGACAATCAGCTGAAGGCGCAAATGATATGCTGTGCAAGCAAACCGTGCAAAAGTGATGACAAAATTTGATTCGACTTACGAAAAATAAATATATGTTCTTCTTAAAAATCACTAGTAAAAAGAGCTGTAGAACAATAATAAATTTCTAAATTATAAGTAAGTTTTGATTTACAACTTTTTTCCAGCGATCTGGCAGCACGGCTGACAAAACTAAGTGGCGCCAATTTCAAATGTTTAAGTTCTCAATATTGTGAAGTCTAAAAATAACAAATTTCTTTTTAACAGGTATCTCGTGTTTTGTGGCTTCTACTTTATTTTTTAATTGCGTGACTACTTTGCAGGGTATCACCACACAGGATAAAACGCGTCCAAGCACGCACTCACGCACGCATCACACCTCGGCATATCAAACACTCAATCAAGACATTACACGCTGCACTTGCACACAAACACACGCACACCTAGTTGTTTCCCTGTCTCTCTCTACCTCTCTTTCGCCCTGTCTCCCTCTCTGCATGGGCGTCTTATAAATTGAAATGCTGATTGCATGCAATGCCCAGGAACACGATATGCGGCGTCGGCGTCGGTGGCGACTCCGGTGAAATTTCGTTTTGATTAATGTAACACACGCCCCAATTGGCGCACGTTGATGTATTTATTGAGCGGCCTTTTATTTATTGCATTGCACAGCGCTAATAATAATGTTAACTCCGCCAGTTGTGTGTGCAGGTTGACAGGCGTTAGATTGGTCAGCGGAAACATTTTGCTGGTTGCCATCGCTAATGACTAGTATGCTGATACGCGATAACGTGTGTGTGTGTGTTGAGCAAAAAGTGAATGAATGATGGCATGCAGTTAGTTTGTTTGGTTGCACGCAGGTCTCACATTAACCCATTTAAGTATTATTTATGCATTGATTGCTCAATGTGCAGTCGATGTTGGTAATGTGACACAGAACTGATGCGATGCCGATGATTTAAATTTCAAAATGTTAAATAAAGCAGTAAGTTGTTAGCAAAATGATAACATATCAACCATATATTACTTGAATCTTTTTGCCATTTAATTTGGTTGCATATGTTACAGGGTTGTTATTCATTAATATCTACGTAGTGATGCATAACATTTAAATAACGCAGCCACTGCGCTACGCTTAAGTTATCGATTAACCTGCTGTGGGAAAACACGGCTTATGCTCTGCATACGCGGCTCAAGGCCGTTATTTTGCAGTGTTGCATGCAGTTAATTTCAAACACACACACACACACACTTGCGTGCATGCGATCATTTATGTTCTTAGTTGTTGCTGTTGTCAATTTGGACAATCGGCACAATTAAATCTGCATTAGTTACACGAGGCTACGCCGGTGCACACCTGGAAAACTCAATGAAATATTCGGACACAACTAACTAAATCATTCACATGGCCATCGCACCACAGCAGCAGCGACTTATTTAGCATTTGTGCAAATTAATTTCTCATTAGCAAATCGCTTCGAGTAATTGCAAATGCAAAACGCATCAACTCTGCGTAATGGCCATGCGAACCGGGGCAGCTTCAACAGCACTTGGCTCCTCCAGCGTCAGCTGTGATGCTGCTCGGGGTTTGTTGACTCGGAACAGGTTCTGTGTGCTGCTGCTGCTGCAGCTTCTGCTGCTGCCTCGGCGACAGCTTAAATTGTTGTTGGACATCGGACGCGCTTCGCTGCACCAAATGGAATCAGCTTTATCTGCCTTGCCTGCCGCCCAATAGGGTCTCGGCCCCGGACTCGGGTAAATCAATGCAATTAATGTCACTTCCTCTGCATTTAATGTCTATGTTTCTGTAATCGAGCTTGGCGCCGTGGATGTGGCGTAGGCTCATTACCTGCCCAGCAAAATCGGACCAATTTGAAGGCGTCTGTGACAGTGCTGGACACGATGCTCTGGTATGCCTGCTAATCGCCAAGTAGAGTATTAAATATGCCAATGGGATTGTGCTATTCCATTGTTCCAAAGAGGAGACAGTACACTGATGGGTCTCAATTGATATATACTTACAATGCATGGTCAATGAGTCCAGGAAGAACTTGGAACTTAGAACAGATATATAATAGATCTAATTGTTTGAAGTATCTATGTTTGCATTGCAGCAGCTTCCCGTGTAATCTCTCCTGCGTTTTGCAATCAGCTCGTGCAGCTCTTTCATCTCATGCACAATTAGAAATCGTTTTCTACATATAGACTTAGTTAACAGACTCGTGTCGGACTCTTCTTCACTAGCTGCTGCCGCTGCTCCATCTGCTCTAAATTTAGTGCCCCGTGGATTCTGTGTGCGCTTGTCGAATGTTTTTTTATGGCATTTTTCGGAAGATTCGATTGCAAAGTGCTGTTAACTTTTATGGCGCAACTGTTGTTGCTGTTGTTGCTGCTGTTGCCGCTGTGCTTCTGCTGGATTTGCTGGCTCATTTGCGTTTTAATTGGCCATTTATCGGATGGCCGCGGCGTCTGGCGAAATGAGTTTTTAGTGGATGCTCAACAGCTGTTCGCACCCCGGGAATGGGGGGGGGAATGGGTCGCACGGGTCGAGTCGTTTAAGCGCGAGTTGAAGACCCGCTTCAAGTGGATGCCAAACAATGTAATTGGCAGGTGGCCCCTTTTACACAATTAGCTTAGCTGGGTCCTCTTTGTAGTCCTCGAACCCTGATGCAATAGGGCGTCCTGGGGATGAGCTCCTTTGCCTTTGCCGTTGCCGTTGCCATTGGCTTTGCCTAGGCAAGCATTTGATTTCCGCCTTGCTAAGCAAATTCACTTTGGCTGGCTGGCAGGCAGAGCAGGAGCAACAGCAGGATGATGAGGAGGACGTAGGTGGAGGTGGCACTGCAAGTGGGACAGGCACAAATGGCACACATAATGCGTAGGGGCTTAAAGGACATTTTCGGTTTTGCAGCTCTGAAGCTTATCGAATGCATTGGCCTTAGTTCCAAGGCTGAATTGCGTCTCTCACTCTCCCAATGCCTTTTTGCCACAAAGAGTGGAAGAGGAAGAGAGAGAGGAAGGAGAGAGTGGGAGCCAGCTCTGGCAAGCTACACACAAATTCAAACAGCTTTTAATTAATCAAGAGGCAATCCTCTTTGGCGTTTGAAAACTTCAGTCAATATGCCAATGCCAATTGCCAACAGGCCGCCCCCTACACGCCCCTGTAAAACCACAACCCATATCCATCCTATGCTCCTCCTTCTCCTCTCTGCTCTTCTTACACACTTGCAGCTTTCTGCTTTCCACTCATTGTTTCTTTGCACTTTTTGTTTCTTCGTTTTCTTGCTTTTTCCTGGCAAGCTTATTGGCAATTTGAGGGGCCATTCTGTGTTTATTGATTCCATTTCTTATGCCCCGAAAGTGCTAGGTATAATCCCTAAAACTTTCAACACACTTTCATAATTTCTTTATAATTCCTATCGATATTTAAATGCAGCTTAAGCCGCCACAAAAGTCGTAAAAAGGTCGTAAACTTACACATAACACAATGTGGCACACGTTTTTCCGAAATAAACACTGTTTTCATATGCATTACAGCTTTATATTGTTATTCAAGTCAATAAACATTTAAGAAATTAAATATTTCAACGCTCGTAAACACATTTAATAGCGCGGCTAAATACAGTATGTCAAGAAACACTTTACACACCAAAAAAAAAATATTATTATACTACTTTTCGTTAAAAAATTATTGGCTTCTGATCTATTTACTGTATTTTTTTAATATAATTAAATTCTACTATACATATTTAGTTGATATTAACATAAACTTTAACAAAATCTATAATATTAAATGAAAAAAACAACAAAATGTCTGTTTACACATTTTTGACACTGTCAAGAAACTCTTTACACATTCTGTTTTCCTCTTCTGATTCGCTCTCGTTCGCGGCTAAAACGGTATTTAACCGTTATCTATGCTTTTGGCATTGCGTCTTGCAATGTATTTTTTGCATTCCTTTTAATTTGATTGTGAAGTTTTGCTGCAAGCGCATGTTAGAAGTGTCGACCTCAATTTTTTAAAATGCCAGGGAAAAAGTTGTCATTTGAAGTAAATCAATTGATTTACTACAACCACCAACTAGGCAAATCGGCTGCAGAGCTTTCAGAAATGTTTTCCGTATCTCGGAAAACTATTTACAACGTCTTACATCGCGCGGAAAATGAGGGAAGGCTCGAAGCAAAGAGCGGAGGTGGCCGTAAACGCAAAATTGGCAAACGAGTTGACCGCATAATTATGCGAAAAGTCGACAAGAATCCGCAAATTTCTGTGCGAACCATTGCTCAGGAGCTTAAGGAAGAGTGTGACCTCGATGTTTCGCACGAAACGGTACGGCAAAGCATAATGCGGCACAACTACCAGTCAAGAGTCGCTCGGAAAAAGCCACTGCTTTCTGTGGTCAACATAGAAAAGCGCTTCAGTTTCGCCAAAACCATGCTCGATCGTCCGACAGAATACTGGGATGACGTCATATTCTGCGACGAAACGAAGATGATGTTGTACTACAACGATGGCCCAAGCAGAGTGTGGCGCAAGCCCTTAACAGCGCTACAACCGCAGAACATCATTCCGACGGTGAAGTTTGGAAAATTGTCGGTGATGATTTGGGGGTGCATCTGTAGCCGTGGAGTTGGAAAACTCGCATTTATAGAAAATACTATGAACGCAGTACAATATAGAGAAATTTTAAATACTCATTTGAAGCCCAGTGCCATGCAGTTCGGATTTTATGAGAACAATAGGCCAACATTCAAATTTTACCAGGACAATGATCCCAAGCATAAGGAGCTTAATGTGCGGACTTGGCTTCTGTATAACTGCGGCAAAGTCATTGACACGCCTCCCCAGAGCCCCGATCTCAATCCCATTGAAAATTTGTGGGTCTACCTAAAGAAAAAAGTGGCAAAAAGGCAGCCTAGAAACAAAGAAATGCTGAAAGCTGCCATACTTGAGGAATGGGACAAGATTCCACTCGAATATGACCTTCCAAAACTTATAAGGTCAATGAAAAAACGTCTTCAATATGTAGTTAATGCTAAGGGGGGTCATACCAAATATTAATTTTAGTCATAAGCACTTAAAGTAAGTCATTATTTTGAATTAAAAATAGGATAAGTATGTAAAGAGTTTCTTGACAGTGTCAAATATGTGTAAACAGACATTTTATTTTATTATTTCGTTAAATATTATATATGCTTTTTTTTGTTTGATGATATTAGTAACATACACATTGATAAGTATCTTTGCATTAAAAAAAACCCTTTAAACTAAACAGAAGTCTTTAATTTTCCTACCTAAAGTCAAAATTTTAAGTTTTTTTTCGGTGTGTAAAGTGTTTCTTGACATACTGTAAATATTTTCATTTGTTTAACTGACTTTATCGCTAATAGTGTTTACTGTTCAGAACATAACCTCACTTAACATGCTGTTAAACACCCTGCAAATCGCTTAAACGTTTGCAAAACTTTAAAAATTAATAAAAAACACCAAAGTTGCTTTAAAAGTTTGCGTGCTCCCGCGACTTCCGGCTGAAAATTATGAAAAGAAAGACAAAGAGAGAGAAGAGAAAAGAGAAGAAAAACAATTTTTCGCCTTGTTTTAATTTTTATTTACATGACACAGGAACTGCGATTCACCAAAGAGTTTCAGAAGTCAACCATGCAGAATGCAGGAACAATGGCAGGCACGAGAGAGACAGAGGAAAATGTTGCCGGCTCGGCGGCAACCCTAAAGAGCTTACAAGGAAAGGGCCGCACGCGGGTGGCATGTGTAAATATTTTGAGTTAATTAGTTCGAGTGAATGCAAACGAGGGGGGGGGGGGAGCGGAAGCTGCTTGAAATGTGCTTAAAAACGCGTAAAAAGTGCGAAGCTCATTTTGTAAAATAAACAAATTAATTTTATTACATTCAAGCGACATGCGAGCGAAGCAGAAGAAGAAGATGAAGGGCCTCCGGAGTGGAAAACACAAGCGTCGAACCTGACTTTGAGTTACCCTAGGTCAGGGTTAATGCTTTTTGCCAGTGAAAGGGTTAAAGAGAAACTTGTGAATCTCTGTGTCAGGTATCTCTTTAATTTTGTATATTTTTGTTTATAAGAAAGTGTACTTTGTTGACGGTTGGCAACCCTAGTAGAAGACGAATAGAACGTGAGCGTTGCCACTTTAGAGCAGCGAAATGGAAAGGATGAATAGAGGAACCTTATTGGTCGTCTCCCAAATCAAGTTAAATTATTAAATATTTTAAAATTGTAAGAATTTTATAATGTATTTAATTAATTACAGTAAATTACCTTGAATATTATATATCTATAAAATATTTAAAAAAAACCATACATAACTTATTAAAAATTTCAAACTATATTCTCTCTTCATTCCAACAGTTCATTCACGTTCGAATGAGACAACCAGTATCTGCTAGTATTGCACACTGAATCGCAGTCTACTTACAGCTTTTCGCAAGAGCTTGTAACAGGATTTAAGCTCACACACCCACATCAGACGTACACCCACACTCGCATACTCCTCTCTCTCTTTAATTTCCGGCCAGAAAGTCCACATGGCGGCAGAGTATTCGGGAAAACCCTGATAAACTCAATTTGGCTCGAATTTAATCAGTAATTTCATTGCAAAGATTATGACATTTAATGAAAACAATCTTTTCTATTATATTAGTGATGTGTGCTGGCCACGCCCCCACGCCTGACACACGCCCTACGCAACACAAAGAGCGCATAAAGTCAAAATAGAGAAATGCAATCATGTTGAAAATATTTGCATATGCTGCGCCCCGAACCGGAAACGGAAGTAAACAATGGCCGAGACCAGTTACCAATACTACAGTGCTAGAGTGATGTTGCAGACCCAGACGAGCCCAGACCAGACAAAAGGCAAAAATTCGCCCGAAAGGCATTAAAAAAACGTTCCAATAAACTGCACAAAAAAGGTTGGGACGACTTTGTAAGAGCGCTGATAAAAAATTGAAAATGGGTTCGCTCGATTCAGATATTGCCAGTCAGAGTAGGGCAGGCAGATGGCAAAGCGGGGAAGTGCAGAGAGTGCTGTTATGCCATGTGCACTGCCTGTTCCCGTCTATTGTTATGGCGCGTTTGTGGCAGGGCCGAGATAGGAATCTTTGTAACTCACTCACAAAGGGAGTAAAGTGCTTTAAAATTTTGAACCACTGTTGCAACTGTATTAAGACGATAAACAATCCAACGACAGCCACAAGTGGGCCATATAACATACACATGTAAACACAATCGTCAATCAATTAGGGTGCCCGTCTCAAGGGGTAGACTCCGAAATTGATTTGCTGATGGATGTGATTTTAATTAAAGCGTCTCAGAAGCAATTTACAAAATTAATTAAACTCAATTACCGAATTAAATGCATTTCAAATTTGTACAGCATTTCCAACATGATTGCTTAATTGTTTTTCTACAATAATTGTCTATATAATATACAATCTGTCTTGCTGTCTGTCAGTGAGATACAATATCTCACGTAGTTCGCAAAAAATTAACAACATATATTAAGTAATTTGCATATCCAGATGCAATTTGCAACACTTGAGGTGTGTTTGTGCAACAGCTGCCCCAAGGGGCCGAACCAAGAGAATGGTATAGAATTATTATACCATATCTTAAGACTGCAAAACTGTGTTTGCTTAGCTCTACTGCTACTGTGCCGCAGATGGGCCCGGCCAGATAAGCTGCTAATGGGAATGTTGCAATGCGAATTACAAACCTGATCGAGATACGACGCGCCAGATAAGCACAGATTGGTGTCTGACACCAACTTTGAAAAGTATTTCATTTACATTGTGATACTATCAGGCCTTGTACAAATGTTTTTCAATTGCAACAAGTTAACGCAATGCGATTCTTTTGGCATAGAGAATTTGATTTATGTTTGGTATATATTCATATATATGAAAGTTCTTTGAGTTCTACTTAAAGTATTTCCAACGTCAGCAAGATATCTAACATAGTTCTTGAGTTACGTGCAGCTGTTGGAGGATCTCAACTGGCTGATGATGGATGCATCATAGCCAGACGCTGCTTGTCGGACCTTTATATACTCAACCAGCTGCTGCTGTTGCTGCTGCTCTTGCTCCTGCTCCTTTGCTGTTGTTGTTGCGGGGCATCCATCAAAAAGCTAACAGTCGCTGAGAACAATGGGCACAATGGGCAAAGCATGCGTACGTATCCCGGTCACAGTGGCAAGCTGTGAGGTAAACATTGTCAAAAGCCAGTTGGCCGAGGCCTTTTGTTGTGATTTATATTGATGGAACGATAAGCTAAGGCTAAAGCTGAAGCTGCCGGGGATATGGAAGCACTTGTCTGTAATGAATTGCGGCTATACCTGCTGCTGTTATGCTGCCCCCGATATTGATGTTTGCCAGCATGTGACATCAATTCACAAGATTTTTCACTGTTCCCCAGGAGTTCTTTTGGACTATGCCTTTACAGTTTGTTCCGGTTCGTTGAGCAAGGACTTTCGCATCGGTGATGTACAAATTTATGTGTCCAGCTGGCAAAGAGTGCTGTCCTTGGCAGAGGCATCTTTTCATGTCCAAATTGTGGTCAGGAAAGTATGTAAGCCATGACAGACTATGCTCTGTGTGGAAATGCTTTGTCAGCAGGCTTTGAGTTTGAGTTAGAAACTGAAGTTGCAGAGAGTTATGTACTGGAAAAGGTGTTGTGGTACCACCAACTGTAACTGTAACTACATCTCCTATCTTCATCACCCGTAACTGTCTGATTGATTCGTGCTCTTAATCGATTAACCCGTCATAATCCTAACCAGCGCCTGGAGACAAAGTCGTCTATCACTAATAGATCTCCTCTTAATCCATTTGGCTGCAGGCTATGACGACTTTCGGTTTCGTTTTTTAGAAAGTCAAAGGCAACATACAATATAAACGACCATTTTGCATGGCCTTTCGCTGTCGTCGGAGCAAATCAAATACAAGTTACGTCAATTTCTCCCCATCCCGTATATCGTTTTTGCGCTGGATCACATACATCATTTGCATGGCGGCATGCAAATAGTGTGGGCTTTTTATTTAATTGCCGGGACATTAAGAGAGTCGGAGTGAACAAAGTATTGCAACGTGGAAAAATGGCAATTGCCACAAGTGGCATTTCTTGTCCACAAGCCGATAACTTTATGGAACTGAAAGTGTTTTCTTATGTAAGTTACACTGATTATCAGTGAGGCAAATTTCACCAGTGCAGCTCAAAGGAGTCCTGAGATACGATAACAAGCAGTGATTCCGGTGATAGTTAAATGTTATCTTTTCAGAGTTTATTACGAGGGTCGTTTGATAAGTCCGTGACTTTTTGTATTTGCCGCGCACCTGCTCTAAATACAACACTGCTCCTGTCAGCAGTTATCGATTAACAGCTGACTGTAAAATTTTGAGAAAGCTGCGTTTTTTGGTTTGCGTTTTATAGGCATTGAAAGCAGACGATCTCGTGAATTTTAACGAAAATGGAAAAAAGTGAATTTCGTGTGCTAATGGCAAAATTTCATAAATTGGGCTACGAACTGCTACCCCATCCAGCATATTCTCCAGATTTAGCCCCCTGTGACTATTTTTTGTTTCCAAACATGAAGAAATGGCTCGGCGGTAAGAGATTCGGGTCAAATGAAGAGAAACACAGAAACAAACGACTATTTTGAGGGCCTTGAGAAAACCTATTATTTGGAAGGAATAAAAAAATTGGAAAAACGCTGGACTAAATGTATAGAGCTAAAAGGAGATTATGTTGAGAAATAAAACGCTTCTTTGACGAAAAAAATATATTTTATTCAAAAAGTCACGGACTTATCAAACGACCCTCGTATTACACTGAATATTTGGTATATGGATATTGCTGATTGAATGTACAACGAGTTTCATTTACTTATCTTCTCAAGATCTCGAGATTAGTAAAGTTTAAAGAGTTTCTATTGCATACCTTAAAAAAACCTTGTTTAAAACTTTACTGTGTGTTCATCTCCAAATATCTCTTGAAGTAGTATTAAATTTCCTCTACGTTGTCTGCTTTTCCCATCGTAAATTCATTGATTGATGTTTTCAGTGATAATTTGACGACTGTATTGCCTTATCGGGCACACGTTCCAAGGGTCATTCATGCATTAACGTCAATTACCAATTAAATTATTTTTCTGCTCTATTTCCGCATATGCAAATGACCCCAATAAGATGTCGGCCCACGTTGCGACCCTAGTGAAGTTATTGAAATACGCTCTGTGAGCATGAAGAATGCTCTAAATATTCAAATTAGACCAATTTGTCAGCTAGTGACCTTCATCTCTTGTCTCGCGACTGACTCACAGTCCGTTGTGGGCCCTATAAAGTCTTTGACACCTACTCCTTCCCCCTCCCTCCACTCTGACCGAACCCAACTTCGATTGATGCAGTCGAAACCAGTTTCGATTCGATGACATTGAAATTACTGTTCCACGGCCCCAGAGTCGCACAACAAGATGCACAACAAGTTTTTCTGTCTGATCATCATGTTAATTTGGGTAGCCAGTGTCGCGGATGCCCTGTAATTTGTATGCTTTATCAGTGTATCAAGATATGCGGGCCTCACGCATGTTTATGCATGTCATTAAGGGGCTTCTTTGCTTCTTTTTTTGGCTCTTTTGTTTCAAGTTTTGTTTCTTTAAATTGCTTTTGGCAGCTGTTGTCAAAATATTGTCGCAACAAGAGAGTTTTACGTGCGCCGTGGGAATCTTGGGGAATAAAATGAAAAGGGAAGAACTTTTCAGCTGAGTTATTATTATAGGTCTTCTTATAAAGTGCTCTATAAGAAAGCTAACTGGAATCTTTGAGTAAAGTAAGAGAAAAGTAAGAAAGCTGAAGAAAGTTTGGGCATCGATAAAGTTTTATTAAAAACTGATCATACTTAGTAAGGTTTTTGATTTACCAAGTTTGTTATTGAGCTTAGATTTCTTTCTCAACTTCATTTGACCTATTTGCAAAGCACTTTCTATTCTCGTTGTAGCACTTTGCAGCTTGCAACCTATTTTGGGGGCACTTCAAACAGTTTTATCAGCTTCTTGCTTATCACATGCACTCGTGAATTTCTTTAATTGCCGCTAATTTTGTTAGCCATTCGCTGGAGTGGCCCGCAACTCTCTGAACTGGCCAAATCACAGCCAGACTGTGGGCCAACAATTGGCAATTGCAATCTTCATTGGGTTTATCTGTTGCATTTGGCCAATGCCGCCTTTCATATTGGCCGCGACCAGGAGCTATGTATTTGTTTGGTCATTTAATGGTTCAGATTTTTGCAATTGTTGTTGGTTTGTCTGTTTATTGTTTGGCTTTTTTTTGTTGTTGTTGTTGTTGTTGCTGCATTAACCGCGGGCCATTTCAGTTCAGCTGAGGCCAAAACCTCAACGCAATTCGGTCATTTCCGCTTTTGTTATTTGATTTCGCGCAAATTCATTTTTAATTGCCACCGCAAATTTTGCATAAATAATTTAGCAGATTGTCGTGTGAGTGTTATGTAATGCGGCGACGGCGGCGGCGGCAATCGAAATTTGTCAGTCCAGTGGCAGCCACTTGACACCCGCCAGTTGTGCCCAGTTGCCAATTGCCACAACTGCCACAGTTGCCACTCGGCGTCGTCGTTGTCGTCGTCATCATCGTCATCAGCGTCGTTCATCGCTTCATCAGCTGCCTGCAGCATGCAATTGTGAATGATGTCATCGTCAGTCAGTTTAGTTTGTTTTCGAGTACCCTGTTGAATGAGTGATTGGGTAGAACGGGTAGTCTAGTTGTAATATCTAACGGATGTCAGAATGAAAGAGTGAGAAGGGAAGAAAGGCAGAACAGAAGAGAGATTGCTGGATCGTTTTCGCGTATCTGTTTGAGCACGAATATATAAATTAATGAATACAAATGACTTTGATTTTGAAAAATAAAAAAATACAGAAGGAAATTAAAATGGAGAGTGATATCATTAAATTCAACTCATCCTATTGATCAAGAACATATACAACTATCTTAAGATATTTTTTATATCTTTAATTTTAAATGTGAAAAGAAAGTGAGAAGAACATAAGAAGAACACAGTGCTAAAGAAAAGGACTTTAGCTTAAGTTTGGTTTGAGAATATTCATGTTAGATTGAATTTCTTATGTCCCATTGAACAAGAATATATAATAGAGTATTGAAATACAACGTTGACTGCAAGACGAAAGGGAACAGAGTGAATAAACAATGCAGAAAGAGTGTAGAGAGAAAGAGCATGACACCTTCAGTTCATCAGACCAATCATAATATTAATATATTTATAACTTTATATATCCTCCCATTAAAAAGGGTATTTCGCAGTCAATCAGTTTACTTATCGTGACATTTGCACTTGTGGACAGCTGCTCTTGCACTTTTTTATTTGTTTTTCCGTCTCGCCTCTGTCTCTCTTACCGTCTGTCCGTCTGTCTTTCGATTTTGTGGCAGCTTTTTGCTATTTACTTTGCATATTTGCCACATACTCGTAGCCCACTTAAGCATCAGCTGCACCAGCGAGCTGAAGTGGCCCAGGTTAAGCCCTCACCGAGCAAAAAGCGAGCACGTTTCGTTCCCTCTAAAACTATTCCTCCTCCGTCTCCCAGAAGCGACCCCAAAATGTTTGTTTTGGCTACTTCTGGATTTGCCTTTGCTACTGTTGCAGTCTTTGGCATTTGCATTTGGCTTCACATTTTTATTTCTATTCTGTTTTTCACTGCAGGCGCACAGTGGGTCATTCGTTATAACTGTCCAAGTGGAGGCCAAAGAGTCTCGCAATCTCATTGAACTTTCGATAGACGAAAAATTTGAAGCATGTTTTACATTGATGGGCTTATCTACGGCATGTCAGGCACAAATTGGGATATAGTTTTATATAAATTGAATGACTTGCAGCTAAATATTTATGGCATAAAAGTGAACTAGATTTAATATAAATAAATGAACTTTCGCTTGGATTTAGTGCTGCAATAAATTGCAGAACATGTCACAATCATATTTACGCTAGATTAACCGCCTTTAGGAATTCGTTCATATTGGCAGATAGAAAATGCACAATTTATCTCTCCTCAATCAGAAATACCTATTGATATTGTCATGGGGCAATGCACTAAGCGCCAGCATAATCCAGCACATTACATATTTAATACAAATATTGACAGTTCAAATGGCCGCGTGTTAACCCCGATGCCAGAGATGAAATATGCTGAAATACGAATATGTCGAATGCTCGTACAATGAAATTTTAATTTACATTCAAATGAATTTGACCAGAAAAATAAAGAGTGTGCTATAAAATTGAATATTTCATTAAATTGCATTTTTCACAATGGAATTTGCAAGTGACATTCGGAAAGGTAAATGAAAAAAGGAAATGGCCAAGGACTGGGAAATAAAATGTCAAATGCCTTTTGATGCTCAAAAAGGGGAAACTGACAAATAAAATTGAAAGCAAACATTAAATAAAAATCCTGCCAAATGAACAGGCACACTGACAGACAGAGAGAGACAGAGAGAGAGAGAGAGGAAGGGAGATAAAATCAGCTTGCTTAAAATGCGTAAATAAAACTAGCTGGAAAAACAACTACAACAACAAATCGAAGCTGACAAGGAAATCCGTGCCCAACCCCAAGCCAAAAGCCATTGGCAGACGCTGTCAAATCTGGCAATGGAATTGAAAGGGGGTATTCGTGGTAAGGGGGTGTTGTAGTTGAAGCCTCGGGGCGTCTGTAACAAGTTCCACAGCTAAATAAATTGTTTTTGTTAAAGAATTTCTTTTGGTGTTGTGCGCTGCCACTTGACTTGTAAATGGGCAGACACAGACAGCAAAGAGCAGCGGGCAACAACAATAATAGGAAGCCAGGGGGTGGAGGGGAGAGGCAAGAGAGGGGGGAACTTCCATTGTTGACCCAGTTATGAGCCACAAAACAGTCAACAAACAAATAAAACGCAGCGGAATGCTCGCTAATGACAGCTGCCTCAGCTGATACGAGACGGAGAGAGAGAGGGAGAGAGTGCAAGAGAGAGAAAGAAAGAGCGCGCTAAAAAGTATGCTACGGCGAATGCTCATGCTCATGCTCAAGCTGATGCTGATGTTGATGCTGCTGACATAGGGACGCGCATAAGAATTAAAGATATATGAACCCAAAATGCTGACCGCGTAAACCGACATCCATAAACCGAAGCGAGCCAGCGTGACGCCACCAAAAGAGACGAGAAACTTTTGCCAGCCTCCAAACAGGCAACGAAAGTTTGCCCTGTCCGGAAATATATCCCGTATTTTTGGCAAAAAGCTTTTAGGAGACGAACTTGCTCGATAAGAGCGTACTTGTGCATTCAACTACATAAATATGACTTTCTTGGGTTTCCCTGAAATAAATTTCCGCGGAAGTGGAAACCATTAAACAACAGGATCAAGCTAAGTGAGTGGGATAAAACAAAGCCAACTGTGTCAGGCGAAAATGAAAAAAAGTTGGGGCAAAACAACATGAAAGAAATCTGTATATTTATCATAGCTATTCAAATAAATATCAAAATTAATGAACAACAGAAATTAAATGTCAGAATAAATGCATAATATCAATAATAAATGAGGGACAAAGATTGAAAGGGAATTACTTGAGTTATGAGATTTGCTTCTTATCTATTTTCTTTATTTTTTTTCAAGTATCAAAAGTATTAAAATAAATGCATAATAATTTAATACAGTAGATAAAGATTGAAAGGATATACTGGAGTTATGCTTAGTGGAAGAACAGTTGAAAATCTTTTTCATTTCTTGTTTTTTTTGTATTGTTCTTTTTCCTAAAAATATTTTTTGCATAGGTATTCAAATAACAAACAGAATAAATTCATAATTCCAATAATAAAATGAAGGCGTTGGACACGAATTGAGAGGATTGAGTTATGCACTGCGAAATAGAAGCTAAGAAATCGTTCTCTCCAAGGAAAAAGGAAAGTAAATTCTTTTTTCCTTTTCCTACAAATTAATTCACCAAATGAAAGTAAAAGTTTTTCCGCCGACAATTTCCAATTCATGAAGACTGTTTTCCCTGCATTAATTAGTATACAGTCAATTGATTTTATCCCCTTGTTCTTTACGCCAGCTAATCCGTCTAAAGTAACTTCTGTCTAAAGTTTTCATCGAAATAATTTTGGCCACTTAACACCCCTTACAGCAAAGCAGCGAAACTGTTTCTCAACATCAACAACAACAGGAAGAAGAGCAACAACAACTTCTCAAATATTTGTGCCATCATCAGCAAACAAATTAATAAAATTCTCTACTAAGCTCCAATACTTTTGAGGCACTTCCTCCTTATCCTTATCCTGGGGGTACGTGTGGGAGTACGTCCTTTGTCCGCTTGTCTATTTGTCTAGTAATTAAAAAGTCTAAAACCAGCAAATTAAACGCACCAACTGTTGAGAAAGTTTTCTCTGCTTTTTTAGCTTGTTTTTTTACTGAAATTTTTTTTTTTTTTATTTTTGTTCGTTCTGCTTGCGCAAACTTTTTGCACAAACAACAACAGGCGACGCGTCGCCGCACTTAATTAAATTAGAAAGCACCCTCTATGCGAGGGGAGGGAGGGAGCCATACAATACTCTGCAAAAAGTCACGCGAGTCGAGTGGGAAGCGGAATGACCAAGGATAAGCTCGAACTTTGTGCACCCTAACTGAGTGGGAGAATTTAGAATATATATCAATTTAGATTTAATTTATGAAGTTTATAATTGTGTAGATTCTTTAGATAGAAAATTATATGATATGTTGTGTAATTACATTAAATTGTTTGGGAAAATAATTATTACAAATATGCGAAAGTTAAAGCTAAACTCTTTCGCAAGAAATATGAAAATTATTCTTAGAAAACCCTAAAACATATTGGAAAACTTCAACTAGGTTATGGAATAATAAATGCTTTCTCTTTTTATTATTATGTTTAGGACTACATAAAGTAGATTCGAATTAATTCTAGAGAAATCCGAAATTTCAAAAAAAGTTTGTTTTCTTCTAAAATTGAATTAATAAGATCTCAGAATAATCACAAAATTATGTGGTTTTTTAAATGAGAATACCAATTATAAATTTAATCAATGTAAAACGAATAAAAAAAAAACATTCCCAACATATTTTAAAATTTCACAACATAAGGTTTACAAAAACATCCCTTGGCAACTCACATATTATATTAAATTACCCTATCGAAAGGGTATTAGCGGCGCCTCTGTCTGCCTTTGTCGGAAATCAGCAAAACTAATGCGGCAACTTTTGTGGATGGTGGACGGAAGGCGGTAGGCGTGACAGCTGCTTGGCGGTCGTCTAACTTGTGGGGCGTATGCGACAGGAGCAGGGTGCTGAGGGTAGGTTCAGCGATGGGGATGAGGATGAGGGCCAGGGACACTTGTCGTGTGTTCACAGTGTTCACTGTGGCGTAAAATGGCCAACGATTTTGTCTACCAAACGGCAGCACGTTTGGCCTACTCCAAAGGCGTTTCTGGCGGGGAATGGGCGTGTCAGGGAAAGTTTATCAACTTAATTAGAGGCTTGATTACGTTAGATGGCGCGCTCATCTCTATCAACCCCCCCTGCTCACTCCGCCCTGAATGACGGGCATTAAAATTAAACGCTGCCAGCGCCAGATTGCGGCCGAAAGCTGAGAAAGCCGAGTGACACGACACGACACGACACGGTCGGCTCGGTGACACTTTAAAGCCGCCACAGCCAGTCGCGTCTTATCGCCTGCACGTTGCACGGTCAAACCCCCCTCCCGCCACCACTCCTCCTTTGACCCGCCCACAGTTTGTTATCAGCTTATGGCTCCCATTTGGTTAGCAGCCCTTTAACTGCTGCCCATTTATCGTAGATTTGATTTATGGCGCAATTAAAAATTTGCTCAACCAACGGAATGAGGGGTGAACGGGGTGAGTGGGGGGCAAGAGGTCGCGAGTGTCGCCTAGTTGAATTTTGTGGGCGTAGGGCAGTGGCAGTAACAAAGGGGGGCAGCTCACACGATCTGCGCATCGATGCAAAATTTATGGCAGCGCATTTATTGCCAAGCCACGCGAAAAAATGTAAATGGAGCTGCCGCCCTACAAATGAAGGCGTGGCACGACACGAGTCGAGGCAAGGCGAGGCGATGCTACGCGACAAATGTCGAGATGAGCAGACGAGCAGACCCAAGAGAGATTCAGAATCTCGTTTCGAATGCAAAACCCCCAAAAAAGGCACTCGGTGAAGTGCAAGTTTTTAGTGTGTTGCCATTATGGGCGACTTATGTGCGAGGGTAGATCAAATACTTCGTGGGAGGCGGAGAAGGAGTTAAAGATAATGTGAGAGTCTAGATCAAGTAGGGTACAGATACATTATCCAGGTAAATGAGTTTTTAAATTGAAGTACCTTTCTCAATTGACCTTTTGCTTAGGTTATTTTATTAAAGTTCAATATTGAACTCTTCCATTGGGACCATTGGACTTTGGTTTTGATATCATATCCATATACCCATGATTCGTCACCAGCTATGACCTTTCTGAGTAAATCTGGGTCATTGTTGACGTGATTCAACAGCTCTTGAGCGATGCTCTTGCGACGCTTCTTTTGGTCAAAATTTAACAAAAAATCGCCGAGCACGCAAAACTCTTATAACCTTTACGCCTCTCACAACCAAACAAAAAATGCTATACACTTGAAACTTGGTACAGATGTTCGGGAAAAGTGTACCAACATAACAAAAAAAAAATAATTTACAATTAAAAGTACATTGCCCGCGAAATTTGAAATATCACCTTATTTTTTAAACACACCTCGTATATACAACTACAGAAAATTAAACAATTATTCTGCTTCCATAAAGAGCTAAAAATATGGAACAAGGCTGACCAATTCTACTTATTCTATTCTACTACTATATTCTTTGATGTATTTACCAACACTGCTCGAGCGACCCTCGGCTCACTTGAGTGCCGCCATTGTCAGCTTCTGCTGCATGGATCCTTTAGCCTTCGGCCGCCAGCTGTTTGCCTGCACTCTGAGTTATGGCTGCCTTATGGCGGCATTTTCCCACTTGGACTTGTGTCAAAATCCCATGTACACACACACAGATAGCACATATATAAATATGCATGTGTGTATGTGCTGTATATGTGTATCAGTGTGTAGGTATGTATAATACTTGTAATTTTACTCAGCCGCTATCGCTCGGCATCGTCAGTGCAACATGTTGCCTGCCCCATGAAATGTATATAAATTTCTTATGCGGCCTGCCATGTCGTAAAACACGAGGTTAATGTGGTAAACGCTGTCGCCCAACAGGGTGTTTAGGGTGCGACGAGGGGAAAGTAGGGGAATAGACACCCTGGCTGCCTGTCCAGCGGGTGTTAACGGGTTAGGGAACTGGGACTGGAACTGGGACTGGCTGAGGCAACATATTGTGTTGCCAAGGCAAACTATTTAGGGCTTGTAAGTGCCATTTAATGGTGTTGCCCCCCTCTTCTACCTCCTTCACTCTCCCCTCTTTCTTGTTGTCAATGCACAGTGCCAAATTTGCTGCAATTGTTGCAGCAAACGGTGGGCGTGGTTGCACGTAAATAAGGCACTTCGAGTGCAGATTATTGTGGCAGCTATCACAGTGGCTGCCGCAAGTTAGATACGCTCGGTTAACCCTTTATTGCCGTGGAATTTTGGTTTATGGGTGACAGAGCGAAAGGCAGAAAGAGACACAGAAAGGCAGATAAAGAAAGGGACAGAGAGACCAACAGAAAGACAGACGGACAGACAGAAAGTCAGTCAGTCAGTTATGTCGCACAGCTAATTATTCTAAGCCAACAAATCTTTGCTGGCGCTTATCAACAGGCAACCAAAAGGCAGCGTGGCAATCCTAAGCCTAAGCTCAATGAAATAAACTGTAGAGCTTTATGCACTGCCTCCTTCTCTCTCTCTCTCTCTCTCTCACTTTCACTCCCACTGCCTGCTGTCTCTGTCTCGTCTATTTGATTAACATGCACACACAAATTCAGTTTATTTTATTTGGGGTTGCTGGTGAAATTAATTTGGGACGCTGCTCTACATAAACTTCTAATTGGCAGCACATTCAGTATACGCCGCGTTGGCCCTCAACGACAACAGCAACAACAACCACAGCAGCAACAACAACAACAACAACAGGAACAACACCAACAACAACAACAGCAACAACGACTCGTGCAACTTTGTTGGCAACAAAGTTTGACGTTTTGTGCGGCCAAAAAGTTCTAATAGATTTTTAGTTTTACTCGTTTAGCTGAATTTTTCTTTATTTTTTTTAATTTTTTGAAATTTTGGATTTCTCGCTTATATTGTATATTTTTCAGGGACAACTCCCCCCCATCATCACCCCCCCAGCAAAAAACTAATCATTTGTAGTTATGACCAAAGTTCGTAGAAAGCGAAGCATTGTTTTAATGCTGATTATGCTGGCAAGGTGAAGCAGGGGCGCGGTTGATAGGGGGCTCTCTGGGGGATCCTGGGGGCCATTGGGTTCTCGACGGTTCGCATTAAAATTTCAACCACAATGCCAGAGAAACGATTGCACGTGCCACGCAGTGTTTGTGGGGGCACGAGCATCGCATGCAACCCGAGAGTTTTATGGGTTGAAATGTTATTCCTGTATTTCCAACTTATTTGTTAAGTATTTTTTTTTTTTAAAAGTTGCAAATATTTTTGTTTAACCTCGAATTCGCTTAGAAGCCCGGTTGTTTTTTGAAAATTTTCGCATTATAATCTGTTGAGTGAAAGTTAGTTTGTTTTGCTTTTAATTTCGTTATAAAAATACATATTTAATGTTTGGGAAATTTGCTTATGAAGTGTTAAATTTAAATGTTTATTCAAAGCGAAAATTAAGCGCCAAAAACAGAAAAGGGTTATGAACAATAAATAAACAATAATATCAATGGAGCTTGCTTTGAATGTGATGATTTGTTTATTATTTTTGTAATATTATATCGTAAGTGATGCATTTATTTTTAATTTATACATTTGATAATATGTTATAAATATAATAATCATATATATTTCAAATTAAATTCCTTAACATTTTAGTCCTTTAAAGATTTGATTGAAGCTTTGCATTACACGATATCTTAGCTGTTTCTTCAGTGTTTAAACTATCGTTATATCAATATCGCAATGAAGATATTTATATTTTAGTGTCTTAAAACACCACTTTAAAGTTTACCAAATATAAACATTAGTTCAACAAATTCTTAACCTATATTCTTGACCTATATATATTCAAACATAAATTCCTTTTTAGTTTTTAATTTCATTTAACGATATATTAAACAGCAGCTTACTATCGTCTTATCGATTTCTACAGCACTTAAAACATTGCATATTTTGCACTCAATCAGCGCTCAGTTCTCCCGTTCTCCAACCTTCACCCACTGCTTGCAAACTCTCAAGCCAAAGCTAGTCAACAATCAGTGCAAATATTGACTCGACTTATCAGTGTGAGATCAAGCTGGTGCTGTGCTTTTAATGCCTACTGTAAATTTGGGCAGACACTTCAAGCAATGGATAACTTCAAATCGCACTTTTACGACTACGGTCGATGGCCATTGCCAGGGTTGGCCCAGGCCAGGGTTGCCACTGAATATGGGTGAACTTTTTCGTCAGCTCAGCGCTACCACGCCCCCCTCGAGCTGCCTCCCCCCTGTTTGTGTTTGGCCTTCGGGACGATGTCAAACGTTGGCAAATTTCTATTCGATTTGTGTAACGAGTTTTCTATAAACATTTTGCTTTTAAAGTTAGCAGCTGACAGTTGTGCCCCCTCTCCCTCCCCTCTCTCTCCCTCACACACACACACAGAGACATATACTGCCACACGTGCTGCAGTTCCATTTACTTTTATGGCAATGCATTCAGTTTGCAAGTGGACTTTGCTTTGGTTTTGGGTCTCGGACATGTCCAAATGCGTTTTACAGTTGTTTGTCTGCCTTGCTGCTGCTGCTGCTCTGCTGCTGCTGCTTCGTGACAGGGCCGCAATCCTGGCAGCTCATTTCGACAAATGGCCGACAGGAAGTGCACTTTCCCCATTGCCAAAGGCAGCCCCTGCAATAGCGACGGCGACGGCAACTGTGACGCCATTTTGTGCAGACTTTAAGCAAGCTTGGGCTTAAAGCACGACGATCTCGCTACGTTTTGGTCACGTACTCACATCACATAGAAGGTGGAATGTGAAGGGAGATGGAGGGGGTGGGGAAAGGGGTCCCATGTTTAGCTTGGGAAATTGTTTATTATTCCTATCTCGGTTTCGAGACTCGTTCAAGCTGCTGAAATTGATTGAGTTAGCCGACGCGCTCGACCATTTGCACGGCCGACTGCGCTATTGACACTTTCATTGAATTATGTTTTGATATGAAATATCGTATGTGTTATGTGCCCTAACACATAATCGCCTCACAGCACATAAACACCCAACCCAGTTGAGTTCAGTTGAGGTTTGAAGTGAGCTTGACCGCGCATAAATCAAGTCAAGATTCCTTTTGGACTCGCAAGTATTTACACGCAATTCTCAAGCAAATATTGTTTTTTTGTGCAGCCTCCACCTACAACTATCCGCCTGCCCCTTGCCCGACCCCTTCTCCTGCGGCTTCTCTGCGCCATGGCAGCAGCCACGGAAGCGTGACCCAAATATTTGGGTTTGATTTATTAGCTGCTTTATGTGCCGCGGGAAAAGTTGTTGATGTCTCTCTGCCACAGTTTGGGGCATGTTGAATAGCTTGAGGTATTTGATGCAGTTCGTAGGGTCTAGGTTTATGAAGTGGAAGGGTTTGTTAAGTGGGGTTAAGGGAGTGCATGGTTAATTTGAACGGGTTTAGTCCTGTAAGAACTAAAATATGACAAATGAGTTCTCGTCTATTCTTTTTGTTTAGACAAGTATTGCTTAAGAATAAATTTTGAGCACTAAGAAGCGTTTTTAAATAATAATAATGAATAAATAATAAATAGATAAATTTATCATTTTAATATAAGTTCACTTTAATACGTTTTAAGGGTTTTACAATAATAATAGCATAAATAATAAATAAATAAATTTATTAATTTAAATTTAATAAAATTAAAGATGGAATAAAATTCTTTCAATACGTTTTAAGACTTCTATATAGACATATTTTTTTAGTTACATTCACTCGAACAGAACTCAATCGATTCTATTGTAAATTCAAGCATCAATTCGTTGGATTATTGCAATAAATCTGAACAGTTTATTATGTCCGCAGCGCCCTAATCAACTGTTCAAAAAAATAAACTTAGAAAGAAATTTATATCTATTCTTCATCAATCTCTTCAAAGATTTTCAACTGTCTATCTTCACCTTCTCACTCAACTCTTTTTGAAAGATTTAAAATTCCCTTCAACAAACCTCAACTTTCTTTACCTTCCGTTTGTAGAGTATACATAGTTCACTAGCTCTGCTCTCATGTTTTCCCTTTCTGTACTTCCTTCGCATGTTGCACTCTCTCAAATGATGTGCGACAGTTCGCACAACTTCTGAAGTGCAACTGACAGATACAAAGCAAAGTTTTCGGATAACAACGACTAGTACGACGTGTATTTTCGTGGCCGTACAAGTTCTCACCTAATTTTTGGCACTCGCTATTTAAAGTTACCTTACAAAAGCAAACAAAGACGTCAACAACAACACGTAGACTTCTACAGTAAATGAAGTGCTTGCAATGAGGAAGCGCACAGGCGAACGGGAGAGTGCCGAATTGTATCTTAAAGATGCGCGCACGTGCAGCTGCATCTTGTGGCACTTGTTTGTTGTTTAGCCTGTTGTTATGTTGTTGTTTATTTAGCTTTTCTGTGGCAGGTGGCTTTGTGGCTGTAAAAGTTTTACGTGCATTGGTCAAATGAAATTCAAGTGGAACTTTTCTTGACTGTTCTGATTCTTCTCTCTCTCTAATTCAATTGGCCTCGCTAAGCCCAACAAATGCCAACAAAGACTTTGCGATTTATGACCTGCCCAAATGTTTTGTCTTGCGATGTTGCCTGATTTGATACGGTTTCCATTCCATTGCTGGCCAACGAAACAATTTGTCACGCTTTTCTCAATCGCAGAAAAGTCTTCGTCAGGAGGAGGGAAACTTGTTGCCCACAACAGTCTTTTGGGACTGCTCTCTCTCTCTCTCTCACTCTTTCTTTCTTTGTCTATCTGCGATATGCCTACACTTCAATTATTCAAATGCGCAGCCAGCAGGAGGCTTCCAGCTGCGGTTTATCGAGGGGCTTAGCCCAGGCCGCACTTAACCCATTTTCCGCATTCGCATTCGCATTCACATTTGCTTTGCTTTGCTTTGCTTGCATTTATCTGGCTCTATGCCTTGAGGCGCTGCCACTGCGTGAGGCAGGTTCTCGGGCAGCGCGTGGCAGCGCCTCGCTGTAATGGGCAAGCTAATGGGAAAACAGTTTCACGCCTTTTTGCAATGGATCACGGGTCGCGGTTTGTAGGTCCCAGTGGCAAATGGAATTGTGGTCAGTGGGGGAAAATAGGGGGAGGGGATCGACCCAAGGCAAGTGCGTGTGTTGCCTCTTTTATTTCGTATGCAAAACTGATAAGGTAGGGCTAAGGTACTTTAAAGAGAAATTAAAGTGTATGAGAGTTGAAATTATACAGATGTTAAAAAAAATTTTTGCCATTAAGTATTTATTTATTAATAACTTCTATATTTATAGTAGAATTGAAATGAAATTTGGAGAATATGTTATTAATTTATTAATGTATAAGTTAATTGAAGCAGATGCTTTTCAGTTCATTATTATGCCTCTAGATCGCATTTAAAACTTTTATTTTCACTTTTTGAGGATGTTCGGCTTGGTCTTTTGAAATTTATAATAAGCTTTATCTGCAATTGGCAATTAGGAAACTAATTGCCAAATTGGGTGTCTCTAGCTCTTTTGATAGCTAGGATTAGCGCGTTCATACAGACAGAAAGATGAACTTGCCCACATTGAATTGACTATTGATACTGATTAGGGGTCTACTATGTTTATTGTTGCTTGTAACAAACATTTTCTCCCTTTTGAATATTATATAAACAAAATAATGACTATATAATTATTTTAAAGAAGAATTCTTCGACTATATAATTATTTTAAAGAAGAATCCTAACGACATTTAATCAGAATATAACACAAATAAATTTCTTATCTATTTCCTCAACAGATTCCATTGCAATTACAAGCACATACTCCACATCAACTGCAGTTAGGTGCAACCACTTTTCAAGCATCTCTCTCACCTCATCGCAAAACTGAATCGAAAAGTGCCATCAATATGGGAAAATAAACATTCGTTCTGCTTTATATGTATGTATAGGGGCAGGCAGATGAATTGCGGATTTCTTGTCGGGCCACTTTGCAAATTGTTACCAATGTCGACTGTCTGATCGTTTGATTGGAGCCACTTTGCAGCGCTTTGCTGGCTGACAAATTGCCAATCGCTTCATCTTGGCCCCCAAAAACAACACACCCCGTCCGAGAGCAGCTTCACCTTGTGCCTCTGCCACAGGTTGACAAGTGCCTGCCGAGCATTTCAATCAGAGCAGCAGACGACGACGACGACGACGATGACGACGATGAGGCGATGTCTTCATTTGCTTGGCTAATCACTTGACTGCTGCACAGTCAGGTTGCCTGGGGAGAGAGAAGAGAGGCGTCGTGGCCTCGGGCGAAATCTCCAGCAAATGAGTTTGATTTTGATTTATGCAACTGCAACTTCAACTGCAACTTTAGCTGCACATTCGATGCTCTATTTCTAATAACTGGACACGGGAGGAGCTGCTCATAAATCAGTCTATTGCCAGTTCCCAGTTTGCCTGTTGCCAGTTGGCCGCCTCTCAACGTTGGCGGGCGCAAAACACAAAACGCAAAACGTGTCTGTCGTCTAATCACATGCATCAACGTACTCTCAGGCCAGGTTCCAGATGCTGTCACCTTCCGCTCAACATGCCACATGGGGTTACAGCTGCAGGCAGTGTGCAGGACTGGGCAATACCCTGCAATGCCTAGACAATAAACCGGCAATACGTTGGCAAAACCTTGGCAATACGCTGAAGTTAGAAGTTTTAGAGTTGCTTACTTGATTGATTCAATTTGAAGTCAATTTTCTATCATACGAGGGTCGTTCGATAAGTCCGTGACTTTTCGAATAAAATATATTTTTTTCGTCAAAGAAGCGTTTTATTTCTCAACATAATCTCCTTTTAGCTCTATACATTTAGTCCAGCGTTTTTCCAATTTTTTTATTCCTTCCAAATAATAGGTTTTCTCAAGGCCCTCAAAATAGTCGTTTGTTTCTGTGATGACCTCTTCATTTGACCCGAATCTCTTACCGCCGAGCCATTTCTTCATGTTTGGAAACAAAAAATAGTCACAGGGGCTAAATCTGGAGAATATGCTGGATGGGGTAGCAGTTCGTAGCCCAATTTATGAAATTTTGCCATGCTGACTACACACGTGTGCACCCGTGCATTGTCCTGATGGAACAGCACTTTTTTTCGCCAAATGCGGTCGTTTCTGCTTCAAATCAATATCGAATCTGTCCAAAAGCTCTGAATAATATTCGCCGGTGATCGTTTTACCCTTTTCAAGGTAATCGATGTGAATGATACCTTGTGCATCCCAAAAAACTGTGGCCATGACCTTGTTGGCCGACAGACCCACCTTGGCCTTCTTTGGTGCACGTTCACCCGGAGAAACCCACTGTCTTGATTGTTCTTTGGTCTCTGGTGTGGTGTGGTGGATCCATGTTTCGTCTACGGTAACGAAACGGCGCAAAAATTCGTTTGGATTGCGGTTGAACATCGCCAAACACTCCTTTGAAATGGTCACACGGTTGCGCTTATGGTCGTGTGTGAGCAATCGCGGCACCCATCGCGCGGAAAGCTTTTTCATGTCCAAATATTCATGTAAAATGTGATGTACCCGTTCAGTTGAGATGCCTCAGCTACCTCACGCACTTTCATTCTCCGATCATCCAATATCATTCCATGGATTTTGTCGACGATTTCTGGCATGACGACCTCTTTTGGGCGACCTGAACGTTCGGCATCACTTGTACTGGTACGACCACAACGGAACTCAGTAAACCATTTCTTAACCATTGAAATTGATGGTGCAGAGTCCCCATAATATTTATCAAGTCTTTCCTTGGTTTCGGTGATGGATTTTTTACGCAAAAAATAATGCTTAATTAGCACACGAAATTCACTTTTTCCATTTTCGTTAAAATTCACGAGATCGTCTGCTTTCAATGCCTATAAAACGCAAACCAAAAAACGCAGCTTTCTCAAAATTTTACAGTCAGCTGTTAATCGATAACTGCTGACAGGAGCAGTGTTGTATTTAGAGCAGGTGCGCGGCAAATACAAAAAGTCACGGACTTATCAAACGACCCTCGTATCATATTCCACCTCCTAACAGAATACCTTCTTCAATTGCTCAGTTTAAGTTTTCACTGGCTGTGCATTTTAGAAGTAACCAAAAATAGTCTAAGGAAAGTACATGTTTAATTTAAGCTCTCCAGCTCCACTCGTTCTCAAATTATGATACATTTGGCATAGTTGCTCATCTGTCTTAGGACTTTACATGAAATTCAAATGAATGTGCTGAAGTTCTGCAACAGACTCTGAATAAAGAAGCAGTAAAGTTCTTGGCACGAACCAAATTTATTTATGTACATCTGTATATGTCGTATATATAACAATTACAAGCTGAACTTCTTGAAATACTTAACACTTACGTGTTATTAATTTACACAACTCGGGACAAAGTTTTAATGGCTGCGTGGACTTGAAGAGCGACAGAAATGTTGCAACTTAAAGCGAAATTGCAGTCAGGAGATGCATTTTCAGGCGACAGCCAAACCATTCACATGCATGAGTATGCGTGACTGTGTGTGTGTGTGTGTGTGTGTGTAGCTGCTGTTTGGCAATGTGGACACGGATACGTTTGCCGCACCCGCACTGTCCGCATAGCTCACACACGCCTCGCACACGCCTTCCTGTTATGTGCCTCCCTCAGCTGCCCCGCCTGTCCGCCTCCTGCCCCGCCCCCTGCTGCCACATTCGCATGCAAATTTGATGCAAAAATATGTGAAATTTTCGATTTTAAACGACGCCGTTGCCGGAGCTGCTGCCGCGTTCTGTGTTGCTTCTGTTGCTGCTGCGTTTTTGTGCTCAGCTGATGCCTGCGCTGCCGCTGCTGCTGCTGCTGTTGCAGTTGCAACTGGTCTGGCTCGCAGAAATTTATGGCGTTTGCATGTCTGAATTTATCTGCTTGTTTCACATGCAAATGCAGCCAAGTTCCAACTCGTAATGCTGATAAAAAAGAAGGAAACATTTTACTGTCCGCATCGGGGCAGAGGCAGCGCCAGTGACGCGACGGCGTTGCCGCGTGGCAGAGGTGTAACAACAGCGGGGCAGCCACAGAACATGGCAACTAGAAGGAGCACGAGCACTAGAAGTGCCTTTAACTGATCTCTATGTGCGACCATCTAAACGAAACCATGTCAGACTGCGAGCAACCAAAAACAACAACAACAACTCAGACAGCAGCAGGTAGCAACAGCAGTACAGTGGGCACAAGTACATGTTTTGTGATTAGAATGCGATTGAGTGAGGAATGTGGAATTTATGGGATGCGAATTGTCAAGAGATTCTGCCTGGAATTACTTTGTTTAACTGTTCTCAGACAACCTTTCTCATTTAATTGAGAAGTGGGAACACTTCAATAGAAAATTGTATATAAGTATTTTAATCACAGAAACTTTATAATGAATAATAGTTTGTTATTTCAAGTGGGAGCACTTAAAAAATACACTTCGATCCCTAGAAACATCTGAAAATATTTTGTTGAACTGTTCTCAGACAACCCGTCTCCAATAACTAAGAAGTGGGAATACTCTACTTGAAAATTGTATCAAGTTTAATCAAAGAAACTTCCTTAAGAAAAATTGTTTGTTCTTTTAAGTGGGTACACTCAATAAATTCTTCTAATATTAAAGTACCTTCATCCTTACATATACCTGGATATATTTTAATTAGCTGTTCTCTGATAAACCTCCTCAGATTACTGAGAAGTGGGAACACTTTACTAGAAAATTTTATTCATTTAGTTCTTTTAAGTGGGAACATTTAATAAATGCTTTTATATCAATCCCTATAAACAGCTAGAAATACTTTGCCTAACTGTTCTCAGAGAACCGTTCCCATATAATTAAGAATACTCTAATTGAAAATTGTATTCAGCTTAATCATATTATAAGGATAATAAATAAATATCTATATTTAAGCACCTTTAATTCTTGAAAATACTTGGAAAGACTTTATCTAACTGTTCTCAGGCAACCTTTCTCAGATGATTGAAAAATGGGAACACCCGACTAGAAAACTGTATTTAGCACAAATAATATAAGTGTCCTGAACAATAATAGTTTATTTTTTCAAAAGTCTTAATAAATAAATCTTATACTGAGTGTTCCCACTTTGCAAACTCTTCTCACTTCTCTGCTTGTTAAGATTATGCAATTATAAAACAAAGAACAATTAATTGGACACACAGGGGAAAACACTTGGCAAAAGTATCCTCAATAACAAGCATATTTGCAACAATTTTCTTCTTCTTCTTTCTGCAATTCTGACAAATAATTTGACACAAATTGAAGAGGAAGAGGAAGCAACAATCTGTCGAATGCAGTTTTGGAACTTGTCCAATCCCAAAAGAAATGCAATGGATAATTTGAAATGCAAGTTCCGTTTTCCCCATACGAACATTGCTATTTACATTACAATTGACATGAGGAGACTGTGAAAGGCATCGCAGAACTGCTCAAGAATTGGCATTGGAAGGGGGAGAAGAGGGAGAAGGGGGAGAAGGAGGGAGAGAAAGCAGATAATTGCTTTCATTTTGTCGCTTTTGTCGAGTGATTTTTCCATTTTCACATATTGACCCATTTGGCTCAGTTATCCATTATTGCGTTTGCGATATTTTATGCCCATTGTGAGTGCGGCTCGTCTGGGTTCTTTCATCAAACGTGTTCATTCATAAAAATTGTATATTTATTTGCATACACACACGCACGCAGGTAAGCACACAGATACCCACACGCACACACACACACACACACAGAGATACCGAGGCAAACAGGGAATCCGCCCACAAATGGATGAACAACATAACCAACATCGCCCGCACCTTCGCATTCTTATTTGGATTCTGATTCGGATACGGATTGCCAGTTATTTTGAGTTCTTTCTCTGTGCTCTGACCTTGAGAGAGGGGAGGGGAGAGGAAGAGAGAGGGAGAGAGGCAGAGCAAAGGCAACTTGCCTGGCGACTGTTTTAATATTCCTTTAAGAGCCTCAACCTGCAACGATGATGACGATGCCGATGATGATGGCGACGCTGCCAGCGGGCCAGGTGGCAGATATCAGGTAAGAGGTACCCAGTACCAACTACCCACTACTGCTGGTGTACTCCTGGTGTACCCTGTTTGCCCATTTCGACCCGAATATATATTCTTGTTTTGCCATCTTTCTTGCCGGGCTCTCTTCATAGCTGGCAGTTATTTGCTGCCACCTACGTGACTGTCTATGACTTTGATGTGGACTTGCCGACTTCGGCTCGGCAATATTGCGCTGCCGTGGCAACAAAGTGGAGCCCCCCCTCAAAATTCCCGCTTTAAGGCTACCAGCTGGCATTCTGAACCATTCCCTGGCATTCGCCATTTTAAGTTGCAACTTTTTTTTTGGCTTAAGAGCTTCGCCATGACAAAGGCAACACAAACCCAGCCCGGACTTGACTGTCAGCTCGTGGGCGGCCTGTGATGGACCGTGATGAGGCTCGTCATGGGCTTCGTTGTGGCAGGTTCTTAAATTCATGTTGCAAGTTGTAGCACAGCTGCGAACATGGAAATAATGTGATACAAATTTCAATAGTTTGTTATTTAATTCAAGGCTGAATATTTGAAAGTTATTGAGGGGCTTTGGCTTGTGTAATGCCGTTGATTATAGAATATTTTCCTTAATTTATTGTACAGTTTATAAGATATATAACTGATTTTTTTACTTGGGTAGTGCAGATAGTTTTCTAATCGTTTTAAAGTGATAAATTCTTTAGAAATCTTTAAATTTTCATACGAAATATAATTTTCTTCATGGTTGACTTGTCTTAACAGTCAAAAGGTTTTAAGATTTAATTTGATATGAGTTTTTTTTTACTATCATATATAACAATCAATTATTCTCTCGACTGGCGTCACTCTTTAGTATTTAGAGAACGTAGAACTCATGCACTCTCCTAACTAAATCTCCTAACTTTCAACAAGTACAAACTAAAACTATTTGTCAATCCATTTAGACTGCAACCATATGAGGCACCTTCGAAAAGTTGAAAATGATTTTATGCAGTTTCATGCCAACTTTTGTTGTTCTCATTCAATTGAAGAGAATGAAATCTTCATTCATTCATTCGTGTTCTTGGCTTGGGGATCGAGTCAAGTTTATTCACTTGACAACACTTTAGCGTTAGCTAAACTTTCTCATGACTGTGTAACAAGTTTAGCTTAGTTTGTTGGCCCTGCTCGACTCTTCTTCCCAGTTGCAACCTGTTTGCACTGTTGCACCCCCAGCACTTCCGCTTGGCCTGCCCTGCCCTGGCCTGCCCTGGCCTGGCCTGGTTGCCCTCAGGCTGCATTTGCATCAATGCGGCGCATTGTTATTGCTGCTACGCCATCAGCGATGCAGGCAAGGGGAACACCAAGGGGAACACTAAACATTCATCTTTAAAAACCATTTTAGTCGACACAAAGCGACGAGTTGCCTCTGTCTCTCACTCCAGCCAGACAAAGGCGAAGCCCAGAAGTGGAAGACAAGCACACAAGACACAACAAATACATGACAAAAGAGAGAGAGAGGAAAAAACGCGTTAAACTTTCGCAGCAGCAGGACACGGAAGGACGGAAGCGGGTGCAGCAGCGGAAGTGCCTGTCGCCTCCGCGTGCTGTTAACAAGGCACACAAGCCAAGCTGAAGCCGGCGCCGGAGTCAAAGCCAAAAGGATGGCACCTAAACAAGGAAATTGTAGACCAACAGATAGCAAGACGCGTATAATGGCAGCCCAGCCATATTTTTCAGATTTTAACGAGGCTACAGCGCCCTCCTTCCCCGCTCAAGGAGGAGTGCGATGAGGACTAGAAGCGCAGCATCAATGGCAAAGCATTTGTCTCAGGACGCTCCTTTGGAATGTGTGTTGTCTACGATATATACCCATTACACTATAGGGCTGAGGAGTGTTATGGCTTGGGCTAAATGGAAAATGTGTGTTAGTCGAAACGACCGCATAAAAAATGCTAAGCTGCCCAATCAGCATAAACAGCTGAATCGATGTTGAAATGTTCGCTATATTTGGGAAACCCCAAGGGAGAGAGTTATGAAATTTGGTATAGACACCCTAACAGTACTTAAAATAAATATTAGAATACTGCTTTGTGTTTTCCTTCCCCTAAAATCCTCTTAAAGTTCGTTAATCCCAGCCTGCAAGTCAGTTAAAAGGAATCTGTACTTCTCTGTTACTTACTGAGTATCTCTAAGTCCATCATCCTTCACTTTACCCACTCATCTTGTTTACTAGTGCTGCTGCTGCTGCTGTTATGTTGTCCATTGGTTAGATTGAGGGCGTGTCGGTAGCTCTGGGCGCAACATTGTGCGATACCTTGCGTCTGCGAGGTTACATTTGTCATAAAAGTGGCTACAAAGTGCGCCAGGTAAGGGAGGGGGGGAGAAAGTGTGTCCGCCCTAAAGTGCATGTTCTGCAGGACGACCGCACCCGCAACCGGCAACAATTGTTTGATTCATGGACTGTCATAAATGGACGAAGAGGATTGGCGAAGAAGACTTACCCGCAAGTGGTTTGCCATTCATTGTTGCCTTAAAATCTTAAAAGCTGAGAGAGAGTTCAAAGCAAGTGCAGTTTGATTGTACACTATAGAAATGACATTATTATGCTCAGAAAATATAACAAGATCTTTACATATTTTCGTCAACATTTTCACTTGAATTCTTATAATTTTGCAGGTTTCCATGACACAAAGGCGCCCCCAACGACAGCTCCGACTCAGGTTAAGTGCTTTCTCTCTCTCTCTCTCTGAAGTTGGGCAAACAATGCCAAAGCTGCTACCACACAATGTGTCTGGCTCATCGCCGGGAATCTATATTATATAGATAGACAAACACAAACACGAGCGCCAACAGTGGATGGCAAAAAAAAGGCAGCTAACAACGTCAAACAATAACAATAACAAAGCCAAAATCATCATCTCAATCATCTGCAGCAGCAGCATCATCATCTACAGCATCTCCAGCATCTTCAGCATCAACATCTTATGGTCGTCTCTTAACTTGTTTACCTCTCTTGACTTTTGGCGCTGCCATTTGCCATTTTTGCTCCACTTTGTGGTTGCTGTTCTTGTTCTTGGAGCTCAACTTGTATTTGTTGGCATAGGTCGCAGAGGTCGGACCTGTTCCTTTCGTTGATAGATTTCCATCTATTTCCATCTAAGACTGATAGTCAATTAAAAATGCTAATTGCTGCCTTCGTTTTGGGAGCCTATCAAAGTAATAATGAATTCCATTGGGTTCTTCAACTCGTGTCTAATTACCCACAAAAGTCGCAAACTGCAATTAATGTTTCATTCGAGTCGAGAGACCTGCTAACTACGAAACTGAAATTGAACTGGAACAACTCTCTGCACGCTTCTCTGAATTTAAAATTGAATTTAATTATGCCAAGTTCTCTGTTTACTCTGTAACACTGGAGGTGATGAAAGGTATATGGGTTACGTAAATAAATTTGAAATTTGTTCAAAATTGAGTTAGTTAAATGTTGAGGTACTTCGTTAATAGATAAAAAATTGATTATTTAAGGTTTGATTACACAGCCCCACAAAAAAAAAAAAGTTTCATGATCTGGGTATGCGGCATATGCAGTTATATGGAATTGGTTGAATTTTGGACGTGATAGGCAGGTTTTGACTTCAGATTCGGATTCGGAAGGTCGAAAAACATATATAAACATATATCGCATGACCCGATCATGACCACCCATTAATTTATGGGGCTCCAAAAATTTGTGGAGTTTTTTGAGGTTAAATCAAAACTTAGACGTCTAGTGTAAATTTTGACCTCGGATTCGAACTTAGAAGGTCAAAATACATATTAAAGCATATAACGCATACCCAGATCAGGATTCTATATCTCTTGGGAGATATTTAAAGGTTTTTCAGTTTTTTGAGGTTATGTCGAAATCCAGACGTGATGGCGAAATTCTGACGCCGGATTCGGAATCAGCGACCCAAAATCCATATAACTGCATATGCCGCATACCCAGATCATGGCACTTTTTTTTTTTTGTGGGGCTGTGTTATCTATGTCTGTGTTCTTATTAAGGTCAATTTATGAAAGGATATTGAATTATATTTGCAACATATTGTGTAACGATAGTTTTTAAAGCTTACTTGTTATTTTGATATAAAATTTGCGATAGTTTGACGATAGTTCAAAGAAAGTTTGCAGTTTTTTATTATTTACAGATAACAAAAATAATGAACTTTTAAAACCCTGAAGTGACTGAACAGAGGAACCCTTTATGTTTATAACGAATTAAATAATCTGAAAAGTAACTTACAATAGTATTCGATATGTAATGTACGACAGTTCTACCAGTTCTAGTACCTTTTTACAGAGTATTCTGCCGTCGACTACTTCTCAATCTTTTCGTTCTTGTATATATTTTTGTTTATTTGCGAATTTCTGTGTTAAATGTCAGTTCAAATATTTATTTACCTATCTGATGTTATGTCAGTCGACTCATTAAAGCAATTAAAATTTTGTTTTGTTGCTGTTGTTGTTTTTGTTGTTGCTGATACTACACAAACTTTGTTGTGTTTTGTGTATTTACTTTGGGGGGGCGGGGCTTGTCTCGTTTGTGGGCGTGACACTTTCGGATAGTTTAAGCACATTAAAAAAGTTGTAGAAAAGTTTTATTTTTATTGCGAAGCTATTGAAAAATGTTGCCAACTGGCAGTTGCGATAGTTGCGCTAGTTTCTGGTTGCGTGTTGCGAGCCAGGGTTGTCAACTGGCCGCAAAAAGTTAGCTAGGGCTTGGGCGGAAGGGGCGAAGTTAAGTCAACTTAATTAGCAAGTTGATTATTTTTAACGCCTAATCGAGCAGCAAGGCAACTCAAGCTTGCAACATTGGCAGCGAGATGGAGAAGGGCTGCCACCATGTGGTTGCTGTGTGTAGGAGGAGGTTGGCGGAGTTTCGAGCTTCAAGTTGGCTTACCCAAGTGCAGCGGCAAATGCGCTATGATTATTTAATTGCCGCAAAGTCTATAAAGTGCAGCCTCCCTCTCCCCCACACACGCAGTCGGGTGTGAGGCAATCTCGAGTGCCCCATTTGGCTGAGGGTTGTTGAAGAAGTTGTAAACGCTGCAAATTAGTTCGCATATGGTTAGTTGCAGACGGGATGAGTACTGGAAAATAGATGACACTTCTAACGGAAGTTGGTTTTTGAAGTTTTTAATGGGTTTATTTAGTGCACGATATGAAAGGTAAGAAGAAGTGGGAGAACTGAGTTCATTATGCGAAGAAGTAGTTAGGGATTTGAGTTCATTATGCGAAGAAGTAGTTAGGTATCTTAGGACCTTTAATTTTTGTATAGCTAAAACACAAAGTGGCCCACATATGAAAAGAAAAAAAGGAGTTAGAAGTTGAGGTGCTAATCTATAAAAATAGGAAGAACTAGTTAGGTATCTTAGGACCTTCAATAAGTGTAGAACTAAAATAATAATTATTCTATATATGAAAGGTAAGAAGGAGTTAGAAGCTAAGGTGCTAATCTATAAAAGTAGTTAGGGATCTTAGGTCATAATATAGAGACGTAGTTGGGTATCTTAGGACCTTCAATAAGTGTATTATTACTGCAAAAATACCCCAGATAAGGTAGTGGAAATGCGAAAAAGTAGTTGTGAACCTAAGGTCATCATCCAAAGAAGTAGTTAGGTATCTTAGGACCTTCAGTTAGTATATAACTAAAACAGAAACTATCCCATAAATTAAAAGTGAGAAGGATTTAGAAGCTGAGTTTGTAATCCGAAAAAGTAGTTTAGGGCTGTAAGGTCTTAATCCAAAGAAGTAATTGCGTACCTTAGGACCTTCAATCAGTGTATGACTAAAACACAAATTGCCCCAGAGACATCATTATAAAAAGGTCCTCTAGCTTACAATCAATTCAGCAGAAACATTTCCGCAATTATGTTTGAATGTAGGATACCATTAAGCAGCTACTTAACAAGGTCTCTTCGATTTATGACGTTATCTCTACGTAAAAGACCCGCAAGGAGTTTCAGCAAAGCCACTGAGAAATTCCCAACCGGTTCTAGGGCCGGTTTCGCCTTTGTCTCTGTAAAGAAACAAGTCAGTCTACAGTAGAGGGTAGGGGGAGTATAAAGATACCCTGCTTCTAGGCACCTGCTGTACCTTGACCAGAACTGCAGTTACTTTCTCAGGTTAACCCATATCAAGTTCGACATGATTATACTGTGTATAATGGGATCTCACTATGCTTGATTAAATTCCTGTATAGAAGCCCATAATCATGTAATATCTTCATATAATCTTGCCTTAGAATCTTGCCCGTTGTTGTCTCATTTAAGCCATGCAGCGTCTCAAATTGGGCGTTAAATTCAACACATAATATAAGTTTTATGATCTCATCTCCCCTCTGGGAAACTCTATCGCCCCTCAACTATGTAGAACTCAGTATCAGATACACAAATCTGTTGCTATCTGCGACCAACTAACGCAACCGACTTGTTTGTCTTAGAGCTTAACAAAGAACAAAGGAAAGAAGCGGGAGAGGGAGAATAAAAGAGAGAGTGAGTGAGAAAGAGAGAGAGAGAGAGAGCAATGCTTAGCTGACTATTTATGTGGTAAATGTTCCGCGTATCTTTCTGTTTATAGTTGCATAAAGGGTCCCCTGGCTCATTATAATGTCTACCTTCTTTGGAAAAATTTGATCGTTTGACAAATCCTATTTGCACGCTTCGTAAGAAAATCAATTTTCCCATTTTTCCTCAACGCGATGTTGCGTCATAAAATCTTTTTTTAAGACTTCATTTCGCTGGCAACCCTTTTTACTATCATTGATCATGCTTACACACAAAGGCAGCGAGCCCGATCCGGATCCCGACTTGTGCTCGATTTTTATGGACTTGCTAAGATGCGTGCGTAGCGCTTCCTGCTCTGGCTGCACATAAAACTAAAAGGGAGGAAGGGTAGAAGGGGCAAGCAGAGCTCTGACTCATTGCCGCGGGTCAGCTTGATGGCAATTAGTTGGAAAATTTGTTGGGCTACCGTTGAAGGTGGTCGAGTTCAGGGGAAATCTCTCTCGCATATTGTCTGTGGTTAGGTGCAAGTTCTGCTTGACGCGAGGCAAGTTCTTAATAGCTCTTGCCACAGTCTGATATTATGTAATGTGTTGCAGCACTGCCCACGCAGGCAGCCCATTGACAGCCATGTGGAAGGAAGCGCTGATGTTGGCGTTGGCTGAAGACGTTTCTTGTGCTGTCGGTCACCACGTGGGCGCTGTTGTTGTTGTTCCAAAGTTGCTGACAGCGAACGTTGTTGCTGTTGCCGTGCCTCCAACCATCATCAATCATCTTGCTGCACTCCTCTCAATTGTTGTCAGACTGATCTAACGCCGGCAAGTGTCGTTTGCAACATGTTCGATTGCTCCTAGAGAACATGTTGCGTTCGCTCTTTGTCTCTCTCTCTCTGCGCGCGCTCTCTCTCGACTAGAATTCAAAATAAATGCCGGCTGTGCCCGCAAGCAACACGAACAACAACAGCAAATGTTGCTGCGCACAGCTCTCTTATTGGGCGCTGCAACATGTTGCTAATGAAACTGTCACAACATGTTGCGCTCTCAGTTATATTCAAAATAATCAGAAACAACACGCTTTAATGACGAAATAGTTAATAAACATTGCAGGAAATTAAATTTATGCAATGCAGTTAGAGTATTCAAAGTCTGCTTCGCTGCTGTTGCACCTCTTCAGCAGCTGCTGCACTTGGCAGTCCGATTTCTCTCAGTGCACACATGTTGTGTGCTCTCAACATTGTGGCGCATCAGCTCAGATTCAGTTGGTGTCGTTGCAGAGTCAGTTGTTATCTGTAAGTCGCTGCGTGTCGTCACATCGAGCGGTTCGAGCGCGTCGCCTACGCATCCGATACTCCCAGAGAGATTCCCTCACATCGTCTGCTGCGAGGTAAACAAACCAAAACAAAAGTCGTGCATATTTTTAGCAAATTGTACCAGAATATATAAAATCAAAAAGAATAAAAAAATACATTGAAATTATTATCGTATGTGAATGAGCTCACGAGTTCGCGTGCCAATTTGGCAGACGTCGCGAAACGCGCGCGATTAGCAGGAAATTTGAAAACAAATATTTTGAAAAATATTCGGAAGTTATTTGTGTGCAAAGTAATTAAAACTAAACAGAGCAAAGCATAAAACAAAGTGTGTGAAACTCATAAGAAATTGTGAAATATTCAAAGGGAAATATTCCATAAAGATACAAATAATAAACAGGCAACAAAAAATAAAATAATTTAAAAAAATACAAATAATAAATTCAATAAAATAAAAACTAAACAAAGAAAACTATAATTAAATTAATAAACTAATAAATTTGCTTGAAACAGCATTTAAAAACTGCAATAAATTGTAGAAAATTGTGAAATTAGAATTGAAAATCCAACAAGTTATAAATCTCCAAAAAAAATTGTGCCAAAAATTTGATTGAAGTTTTCCCTGCACCCCCCTTCACAGAGAAAAACCACTCCCATTTGAAAGTGTTTAAAACTGTTTTTTGTGCGTGTTTTCCGAATTGCAGAGCAATAAATTTGAATCATAATCAAAGAAAGTTCAAAAAGAGTGAAAGAAATGCGCGGAGCAGTTTAAGTGTCTCGATGATTGAATGATTTACGAGCATAAAAAGTGCATTAACAAAAGGAAAAATGCTTTAAATAAATAGAGACGAGCAGAAACGTGCAGCAACAAAGAGCAGAGAACAATAATAACAAAAACAGGAGAAATATAATAAAAAAAGAAGAAACAATAAGAAAATTTCAACACAAAGCGCAGAGAAATAAAGCAACTGGAGACAGCGCACAAACAGCCACAGATACAGATACAAATACCGAGATACAGATACAGATACAGATAGAGATAGCTAGCTACAGCTACTGCTAACGAGATACAGTTCATCGCAATGGCACTGCCTGCGTTCCGCGGCATCTTTCCGCTGATGCGGCTGCTTCTGCTGCTCCTCTTGATGCTCGAGCTGAGCTATGGCGAATCCACAACGGATGCTCCGACACGTTCGCATCGCAACCAGCAACGCCTGCAGCAGCTGCAACAGGCACAGGATGGCATTGACATTGGCCCTGGGCATGGCTCGAGCTACTCCGGAACGCATCATCATCATCATTTGCGTCACGAGCAACATTTGCGCGCCGAGCTGTCGGGCAGCAGCGGCAACAGGCAGCCACCTCCTCCTCCGCCACCTTCGTCGTCATTGGCTGCGCGACAAGCGGAGCTGGAGCAGTTGGAGGCAATGTTGCCTGGGCCCGGGCAGCAGCATCATTTGCGGCATCACAATCGCCATCATGCCGCCTGGGAGCAGCGCGTATTTCCCGCACTGCGTCATCAGCAGCATCGCATGGCGCCGGCAATGACCACGAGCAGCAGCCCCTTCAGCATCACCACCACCACCACCAACATGATGACTACTCCCGCCACCCCCACAACAGATGCACCTCTGATGCGTGTGGGCAGCAATTTGACTAGCGCCTCGTCGCGCTACTTCGATCGCGATGGCATCTATCCGGCCTGGACACAGCCACGCTCCACACGTGCCCCCAACTGGCAGCAGCTGTCGGAGAGTGATGAATCCGGTGACGACGACGATGATGATGATGACGATGAGGATTACGAGGATGATGTGGATGAGGAGTTGGCCAAGCAGATGCCGCGCTATTCCTTTTTCAAGCAGAAGATGCCCGAGATTAGCTCCAACGATGACGACTACGATGCCTACGATCAGTCCGATGTGGAGAGCAACACCGATAACGATAACGATAACAGGCATCCCAGCGTCGCTTCGGGGCATAGCAAAGCTGCAGCCAAGCGCGGTGTCTTCGATTGGTTCTTCAAGCGCGACAAGGAGAAGGTGCAACCTGTGCATGTGCTACAGCAGCAGCAGCAGCAGACACGTGCACAGTCTCAGGTCAAAGGTCAAACCAAGCCAAAGGCAACTGCCACAGAGAAGCCCAACAGCGTGTACAACGATGATCCGAGAATGAACGAGGATTCCTTTGAGGGCTTCACCGAAACGGAGTGGAACAAGATCGAGTACAATCATCATCTCAAGCAGCAGAAGCATCAGAAGGAGCTGCAGGCACTGCGCGAGAGCAACCGCAACAGGCCGCTGATAACAGCCGCAGTGGGCCGTGGCGCCATTGATAATGAGGTAAGTTTGGCATTGCGCCCATTACAGATTACAGTTGCTTATTGTTTTTCTTTGCTGTTGTTGTTGTTGTTGTTGCTACTGCTGCTGCTGCGCAATGATGTCATTAGACATTGTTATAAATTCATCGCAGCGCAGCAGCGTGCGAGCTGATAAGTCCACGAGCCCCTTCACTCTGCCACTTCCCCCTCCTGTGCCGTGTGCCGTGAAATAGGCCGCAAATTGGGTTTGGTTTGGTTTATTGTCGACTGGTCAACCAGACAAACGTTCCCCACACACACACACACCCCGCGACACATTCAATATTTACACTGCGCGAAAGGAATGCGTAACAACACGCGATAAACATTGCGAAATGAAGTGTGCGTTCTAAATAGAACTGACTCTGCTGATGTGAGAGATCTAAGTAAAGAATATTGTATTGTGAATGTGAAAATAAATCAATTAAGCAAGCAAGTCAGGATGACGCGTGTATTTAATTTGATATTAAGATTGTCTGCTTATTACTGACATTTGTAAGTTGCGCAACACTTTTTTTAAACTTTTTCAATAATATACCGAAAGTGGCGGTAAGCCGATATTAATTATCGATATTAAAAGGGCACGACGTAAACACGTAACAAAGGAGATGCAAATAAATAGTTGTGAGATTTTGCAACACTGAAATAAATACTCAACAACATGAACGTATAGTTTTATTGAATCTCAGCACAGAAATGGCTTTCCCATTGAAATTCATTCATAAACAGTTGCACAACTCATTCACTGTTGCCATAGTTTTTCTCTCCCAGTGTATGCCATGTGTTGCGAATGTGAACGCAAATATTCACACAAGTACACACACACACACGCACTCACTCACAAGCAGCCACACATATTTACGCACTGACCATGGTTAATGCCGTTTGTGTTTTGGCTTGCAGCCCGCACCACAGCAAAAGCAACAACAACAGCAGGAACAACTCGAGCAACGACAACAGCAACACGCGTTGGTCTGGTTCTCTTGTTAAATATTTACAGAATTTCGTTAAGGGGCCTGCTGCGCTGATTTCTAGTCGAGCTGTCCAATTGTTTGTCCAGTCGCTGTCCCTCAGTCCCACTGTCCGGCTGCCCATTGTGGCTGGCTAATTGAAACCAACAACAGCTGCAGCCCGCACCAGCAACAACAAGAACCACAACAACTTCAAGAGCGAGTGAAATTGTTACATTTAATTTGCGCTTTTTGCATAGCTTTTGTATTGTTGTTGTTGTTGTAGCTTTTTGTCAGCTTTTAATTGCATTTTGCGGTGTATTTTGTTCACATTTCGCAGTGGCTTTCATTTCGATGCGTTTGCTCTTCTTGTTCTTCTCGTCGCCTTCGCCTTTTGCTCAGGTTCCTTAATTGCAAAGGGCAAATTTAATTAGACCAAAGCAAACAATTGTCTCCAGTAACAGAGCAGAGCAGGTCCTGAAAACTGGGTCGAACTCGCGGGCAAAGTAAAGAGAGAGAAAGGATGAACTTCAACTCGGAACTAGTTCCTGTCGCCCTTTGTGGAGAGTCCACTTTATACCTTGTTAATTTCCGTTTTAGTTAAGGAACTAATCAATTTCAAAGTTTTGTCAATCTACAAGTGGGAAAACTAGTCTTAAACTGTTTCTAATAAGAAGTCATTTTTGTATTTCACCTACAGTTAAATTTAAGCTTAAATTTGAACTCCTTTTGGTATTTTACTTATTTTCCGCCTTGCTTTTAATACTTTAATATCGATTTACTTACTCGCAATGAATTATGGTATCGGCTTACCGCCACTTTTGGTAAATCAAGTCAAACAGTGTTGCAAAAGTTCAAATACAGATATCGATTACAAACAAATAGCTTGCATGTTATATAAATCATTAAAAGATCACATAAATTTAAACTTAAACTCATGTTCTACTTTAGTCAATGTTTCGTTTTAGTTCGTTTGTTAGTTACTTTCGCTTCCTTAACATTTGCCCAACTCAATCATTATGTTTAGTTCCCAAATGTTCATTAATATCGCGGCATATTTGCATGGCACATAGAGTCACATGATTTATGGTTTGTCTGTCTGAACTTTATCACTTTTCCAACTTAATATCATTCTCTCTCGAGTCTCTCGACCTCAAATGCAACTGCCACTGCATCTGCAACTTGTTTGGGAATGACAAATTGCTTGAGTTGCTCCTGCTGCTGCTGCTGCTACTGCCGCTCTTCAATTGCCACATGGAGAACTTTATTCGTTGCGCTCGAGCAAGGACCATTTAAAATTATCACATAATTATTATTATTACAGTTTATGGCTGAAAGTGAAATTACAACAACAACAACAACTGCAAGAGAGGGTGCTATAAAAAATCAACTTGAATTGAAGCATCATGTGCGATGGCACTTGAAAAATATTGTAAAATGGCAAAATAAACTGTGAGGGGAGAGGGGAGAGGGATGTACAGACATGCATATAATGAAGATTGAATGCACTTACAGGCAGGAAATGATTGACTGAATATAAGAGAATGAGAAATGCAAAAAACGAACAGATAAATTATCTAGAATACGTAGTCTCTACAACTTAATTTGCACTAGCATATATAGAGTATTTATTATAAATATACATTATGTACCATACCTGTCCAACTAGTGCATATACCCTACGCCTCAGTGTATTACAATGAGAGTTATTACAGCAGCAGCAGCTGCGGCAAACTGCAGCAAAACAGCTGCAACAATAACAACAGCAGCACAGTTAAGAACAGCGACACTTTGATGTGCGGGTGTATGCAGGTGTAAGTGTGTCTATGTGTGTGTTTGTGTGTGGGTGGGGGGAGGCTAATAAAACAGAAAAAAAACGCGCTGCGAGTCGCCTTTTGCGACAGGTGAAATTGGCACTGAGCCATCGAAATGACAAGGCGCTCGGTGGTTGCCCCCACTCGCTGTCGCACTCTGCCTCTGTGCCTCCTCTCTCTCTCTCTCTCTCCCACTCTCTATTCCCCTCTTGTTCTACCTCTGCCCCACAGTTCCCCTTCGTGTTTACACATTCAAAGTGTATTTACATCTGTCTGCGGATGACGCCGTGGCGCCCTTGTTTCCTTCCTTCCTGCCGCACTTATGTCGCCCCTTCTGCACCCCCCTCCTGCTCTTCCTACTCTTCTTTTGTCTATGCTAGTAAAATGTATCTGCATGTTTACATAATGCATTATTTGCATGTTGTTCGCGTTGCACTAGTTGTTGTTGTTGTTGCTGTTGCACTTAATTGCAAAGTTGGTAGGATATTTTTTAACATTTATTTCATTTGATTGCATTGCCGTTGTTGTATTCACAGCGCTGTTCATTAACGCTTCAAGTGTGGTTAACCAGGGCGTATACGCAATATCGAGTTGTGATTTTTTAATGGCATCAAATGTGCAATAAATATGCGTACATTTTCATTTGTGTATTAAAGTTTTCGGCTGCATTAAGCCTGATCAAGATGAAATGCATTTTAAGTGTATTTGCACTCCCCTCTCTCTCTCTCTCCTCTTGTGCGACTTTTTGCAATTACTTTGCTAATGGAAATCGGAAATTTTAATATTAATTTCTTGTGTGCAATGGCAAATTAGCATGAAATAATTTAATTGGGAATTAAATTTGTGAATAATTTGAGAGTTCTAGAAAGTGAAAAACAGAAATATAAATTCCTTACTTTTGTTTCCTTATCTCTTAATTTCATTTCTAATAATAAATTCGCTCCCAATATAATTTCCATTCTTCAATAAATAATAATTCACCAAACACCATCGAGATTAGGTTACTTGAAGAATTCTAAATAGATTGCAAAAGCTGCTACGCTCTGTTTGCTCTGCAAATATCAGTGACAAATTTCCAAAGAACTTTTCCGGGATTACATTTTCTCTTTTTTTTTGTTTCTATGCTGTGCGACATTTTCCATGCACAGCATAAAATGTAAAATTCGATATCTTTATACTTTGCTGCAGTCGTAGTATAAATAAACATGTTCGAAATGCTTCCAATCAGCATTTTCAGCAAGAGAATGAAGCATGCAATGGGGGCAACTGAAAAGCGACCTAACACAACTAGATGCAAGACATTCGAGAGGTTTTATTTTGCCAGTTTTAGTAAGGTTTATAATTGGGTTGGAGATGCCTGGGTAAGATTATAATGAACAAGGAAACATACATAATAAGATCATAAATTGATACTTCCCCTCACTCTGCCTTATAAGCAGAATTTTAAGCTCATTTACTAGAAGAAAGGTAAATCGAATAATCGAATCGAGTAAGTAAACTAGTCTGTCTCCTCATAGTCTCTCCGCAGGGTATTACTTCAGTCTAGTATACTCTATAGTTTTCTTTTTTCATGCTTCTCTCTCTGTTAATACTCTTAGAATATTTATAGTTCTTTCCTGGCTTCATAAAACAAATGAGAATTTAAATAATTTATGTGTTTAATATCGAATGGGCGTGGCAAATGAAATAAAACTAAGGAGGCGAGAGCTGCAGCTGAGGGTGCCTCATGTTGCAAGGGTCAAACTGCCATGAAATCCCTTAAACTGCTTTGACCACAGCTGCTGCTGCTGCTGTTACTTCACTCACCTGACAACGCAACAGCACAACAGCAACAGTTGCAGTTGCTGTTGCACAACCGACAAAAGTTAAACATACATTTTTCAATTGAAATAAACCTTTTTTTCGACGTTGCGAGGTGCTAAAAAAGTGGCACGCAGCAAAATATTTGCAGCATGTTGCAATGCGAGTTGCAATTTGCAGTGTTGCCTATGTCTGGCTGCCGTTGCTGCTGTTGTGTTGTTGTTGCTGTTGCCCTTCTCCTGCTTTGACCTTTCGTAAGCACACACATGCCACGCCCCCCCAACACGAACAGCATGTGCCACGCCCCATGCTGAGCTGACAGTTTAGCTGCAGATTTGATTGTTGCTACAGTTGCTGCTGCTGAAGTTACTGCTGCTGTTGTTGCTGTTGCTGCTGTAGTTGCTGCTGTTGTCGCTTTATCGTTTCCACATTTGTAGCAACTCGCAGCGTGCTGTGTTCATAAGCTTTTAACTGCCTTTTGTCCGCCTGTTTCTATACCTTTCCTGTTGCTCTCTTTCTCCCTCTCTCTCTCTCTCTCTCTCTCTGTCTCTCCTCTTCTTTGCACAGCGATTGCAGTCAAGCCGAGCTTAGTCTGCACTTCAAATGGCAAAAGCGGCTCAGCAACCACAAAGCGACTGTCAAAGCCGCCGCCAGCAACAGCAGCAGCAGCAACAGCAGCAGCAACAACAGCAACTGCAGGTACAACAGCAATAATAGCTGCAACAGCAACAGCAGCAATAACAACCGCAGCAACACCCCCAGCTAGCACTGCATTGACCTTGAGCAGCACGGCCAACAGCAACATGCAACAGCAACTACTTTAAGACAAGCAGCAGCAGCAAGAGATGCACATGAGCAACAGTTCTTTAGAACATATTTTGGTCGTGTTGCTGCTGCTGCTTGGCATGTTGCAGCATCGTTTGCGGCTGCTGCTGTTGCTGTTATTCTTGTTGCATGTTGCTGCTGCCTGCTGTTTTTATTGCTCACTTGCAGCTCAGCGTTGCTGCTATTGATTATCCTTTCGTGTTAGCAGCTCATGTCATTTCTAGCTCTTTATCTGCTATCTCTATCTTCCTCTCTCTCTCTCTGCTGTTCTTTCTCTGTCTCCTTCTCTCTCTTTATATAACTCTTTCTACCTCTTTCACTTCATGATTCTTTCTCCTTTGTTTTTATAACCTCCACTGTTGCTGCTGCCACATCGCGTGTTGTTGCCGTTCGTGCTGCTACAGCTGCTGCTGCTGCTGCTGTTGACGCTTGCTGCTTATTCTCACCCACATTTGCTGTACCCCTCTTCCCTCTTTCTCTCTCTCCTGCTGCCTTCCCCTCTGCGCTTATTGAGAATTCCAGTTAGAAGTATTTGCCAAGCTTTCTAATGCTGCTGCTGCTGCTGCTGCTAGCTCCTTCATTAGCCCAGTTGCAGTTGCAGATGACAAAGCGACAGGGAGTGGGTGTGCGAAAGAGAGAGAGAGAGAAAGAGAGAGAGAGAGAGAGAGGTGGGGTATCAACTGCAACTCTTCTCGCCCAGTTTCAATTTGCCCAAACTTTTGCTTATTGTCTCCGCGCTGAAACTGTTCACATTGCTCTGAACTTTGACTCCCCCATCCCCCTCTCTACCTCCCTCCTTGGCTGTGCCACTTCACATTTTTACCATTTTTGCCATTTGGGCTACTGCTGGCTACGACTCTGGGGTCCCATAATTTATAGCAGAGCGCGTCTAATATAAATTTCAAGAAATTACTTGCTCGTATTTTTTGCGCTCTGGCAACGAAAGCAAAAGCAATATAAATTCTCTCAACTAATTGGCAACGTTTCGCTTGCAGTTTTTGGCCAGATTGGCTGGCAGAACACGAAGCAAGACGGGGGGAAAGTAAGGAGGCAAGGGCGTGGCACACAGGCAGGCAGTCAGGCAGGCAGGCACGTCTTGTTGCCAAGGGCAGAAAGCATCTTAGAGGCTGCCTAATGACTTTATTAGACAAACAAGTGGATTGAAGTACAGCTGCCTATGCCTGTCTCTCTCTCTCAGTCTCTACTCCCCCTCCCTCCATCCCTCTCCCCCTCTCTTTGCCTACTCCTCTTGCACTTGCCACACATGCGACTCAGAATTCTTGGAATGCTGCGAAATCTTTTGCGGCGGCGTCGGCGGCGTCTTTTACACTTTATAAATCATCTAATGCAGGCAGGGGCAGGCAGCGGCGCAGGAGAAGGGGTAAAGGGAGAGGGGGCACAATTTGTCAGACAATGGCGGGCGGCGCAAGCATATGATATGTATCTTTGTATCTGCTGGATGCATTTGCTTAACGCGTCGCCTCAAATCACATTCTTCAGCCAGAGTTGCCAACAAAACACAAACAGATGTCGCTATAAACACTTTATATATATAAATATATATAAAGCTGTAGATGTTGCTGATGCTCATTGAAATGCAGTGCGAGATTTCCATTGGGGTCAAGGTGGATGATGCATTGCCCATTGGCGCATTACGGTACTAGGGTATTACGCCATTACATTGCCCTATTACAGTTAGAACACATTAACGATCGGCGATCACGTGGCAATGTTGTAAAAAACCCCGCAGAGAAACCATACGTGACTTGCAGACAGAAGAAGAAAGGGAAAGAGAGGGAGGGAGGGACTGAGAGAGAGGCTTGTGAAGTGCTTTATGCAGTGCGTGTGGCTCCAGTCTGATATGGAATGGGAACTATCCACACTTTGTCGCGCCTGTCTGCAGTTGCAGTTTCCAATGTGAAACAACTTTGTTGCTCACGCACACGTTCAATTGCCAAATGGTTATGCAAAGAGATATATGGGTTTTTTATTGAAAACTATGTTGTCTACAAATTAGTAAAGAAAGTCGGTTGATAAAAGAGAGGTTTAACATTGACATTGTTTAACTCGTACTTTGTTGTGATAAATGTTTCTTTATTGCTTAAAATTTATTTGTTGCGTTTTAGACATTAAAAAGGTTATTAGACTTTAACAACAAGAATAAAGAGTGCCAGAACTGGTTAATATAAAATAACTATATACGAGGTTTTTTGTTTGTTATATTGGTACACTCTTCCCGAACATCTGTACCAAGTTTGAAGTATATACCATTTTTTGTTTGGTTGTGAGAGGAGTAAAGGTTATAAGTGTTTCGCGTGCTCGGCGATTTTTTACTAAATTTTGACCAAAAGAAGCGTCGCATGAGCATCGCTCAAGAGCTGTTGAATGACCTCAACGATGCCCCAAATTTACTCAAAAGAGTCATAACTGGTAAATCGTAGGTACGATTATAATTTATTTTATTTTATTAAATATTTTTATACATTTTCTTTCATCTTTTGTTGCTCCAGTCTCATCAAATGTTTGCCAGCTTATAGTTGCAGACAGTAGCTATGAGTAAGCACGTCCATCAAACTGTAATTAGTCACAGCGCCACTAGCTAACGATTAATTCCAGCAGCGCTTCCCCTGCACCTTCCCCACAGCTCTCCCCGCCTCCCCGCTCTCCCCGCCGACTAAACTGCTTCAATCTCTGCTGAAACTTAGCGCAGCCTGGCGTGAAAAATTATCTCTGAGTGCTCAAGGCCGTTCGTGTATCTAATCAACTCCCACACACACGCAAACAGACTTGCAAACACACGCACACATATACACACACACACACACACTCACATATGACCTTATGAAGTGCATATTTGGTAACCAAATATGTGGCCCAAAAATTCCTTTCTATCTACCGCAACACTTTGAAGTGACAAAACCGTAGCAAGTACAAGAGAAGAAAGGGAAGAAAGACGGGAGAGGGGGAGGTGAGAGGAAGGAGACAGAAAGAGAGGCTAGACAAGAGAGACAGACGACAAGCGACTGGAAAATAATATGGCTGTCAAACCGTTACAACAATAAATCATGACAACAAACGAAAAGTGTGTGCGACAATATGTGTGTGTGCCAGTGTGTGTGTGTGCCAGTGTGTGTGTGTGCGTGTCTGTCTGCATTTGTTGTTATTGTGGTTGCTGTTGTTACGTGCGACGGTCCATTTCGCAATCACAGCCAATGCCCCAAACAATTCCCTCTCACTGCTGCCTCCCTCTTCAGCATAAGGCACAAATATGCAACGTGTGAGAGTAGGGGGAGGGGAAGGTGTGTTGCCGCATTGGGGCAGTTGAAATTGTAACAGAGATTTTTGCCACAACAACCGTGTCCATGACCATTGTTACTGTTGTTGTTGTTGTTGTTCCCGTGAGGTCGGCGGCAGTCAAAACATTCAACAAAATTTAATGAAGCCCAAATAGACAAACCGAAAAACCCCAATAAGCCCGTGCAGCAAACCATTGATCCGTAAACCGTAAACCGTAAACCGTGCACTGTGACCTGTAAACTGTTGCACAGGTGAAAAGTTACCTGCAATTGTTCACTTTGTTGCTGCTGCATTCTAATTCATCAAGCGCGTCGCGCATAAATCAAACTAAATAAATCAAACTGGGAAAACGTCAATTGGTTTCAGTTTCTTTTCGAATCGATCAATCGATCTGAACCTTTTCACTGTCACCTGCTGTGGCCATGGGTCGCAGTTCGTAGGTCGTAGTTCACCTGTCCTGCTTGATGGCCATTTATATTGTTGCACCTGTTGTTGTTGCTGTTCCTGATTGACTGTTTGATTTTATCTACGCAGCACCCTTAAGCAGCACACACACAAAAGGTCAAAGGTTGCCTGGCAAATGTCTCTATTCAATATTGATGCATTGAGTCTCCCCCCTCTCTCGTTCCCCTTTCCCCTTTCCTCGACTGGCTGTGAGCTCATTAAAAATTTAACATAAATCTTGCCAAGCTCAAAAGGCTCCTGCTGCCTGCAGGTGTGTGTGGGTGTGTTGGTGTGTGTGTGTACGTATGTGTGTCAAAGAGTCACACCAAATTGCGATGCCATTATATAAAGTAAAAGCCTCGATTAGATGTCGAAGAAAAACAACAACAACAAAGTGACGTGTAAAAGGGGCAACCGGAGAACCCAAACACACCCAGCTGGCTTAATGTGTGTGCATGTGTGTGTGTGTGTGAGTTGGAGTGTGTGCTCGTGTGTGCCTCACTCTGTGTATGACAAGTGTCACCCAGTTTCACACGGCACAGTGGTTGCAAATCAATGAGATTGTAATGAAGTTTGTCAGTTGCTTAATTCAATTAGCTTGTGATACTTACTATTCATAAGGTTGAGGAATATTTATATAAATATATCTATATAATATTTATAAAGTTTTAAGAAGCAGTTGTTAGCCATTAATTGAGACTGCAAGTCATTTAATTAAGCAGTTTGCTTATAATCGATATATGCAATTATCTTCATATCTTATTCAACACTAATTTATCGAAAGTGGCAGTGGGCCATAATGAGTAAGTCGATATTGAAGTAATCGAAGCTGAACGCCAAGGCGGCGAAGTGAAGAACTAAAAATGAGTTAAATTAATTATAAAATTATTAATGATACGAATAAACAACTGTTCACTGATTAGCGTTAATTAAATTCTAAATTTACTCAAAAGCATAAAAAGTGACAGAGATCAAAAACATACGTAATGCTGAATTAAATTTAAATATTAAAAGGTTTGCAGGTTTTCGGAAATGTTTAGCAAGGATTAAATTTTCATATACTCAAATTGAATTTAGTTTTCTCTTGGTAGTAAATTCCTTAACAAAATACCAGTTAACTAGGCCAATTAAATTAGTTGAGTACTACCGTATTAAATCAATACACTTTGTACATATGCAGGCATATCTAATTTCCTCGCCATCATTTTGGAAATTCTCTTTAATTAATTATTGATGGTGCAAATGCATTTCGTAATTCAAGGCAAATAATTTTCCTTTGACAATGTGAGGCACCTTAATGAGCGATTTAAATGCATTTGACAGTCAGACGGGATTGACATTGCATTAGAACACTTATGCTAATCCATTTCACTATGAACCACACCCCAAAATGCAACTCTGGCGCCCACTATGCGGACAGTTTTCGACATGCAGACACTTGTCACAGTCCGCATCGTATCGAATCGTATCGGACGAAGTATTATGCAAATGACTTGGCAAAAACGCATTTGACAGCTAAATCAATAAGCATAACTCTCTGGCCAACTGACAAGATCGGCCCGAGTGCAGTGCACTTAACCGAATGCACAGAAAGACTCCGGACTCTGGGACAGACTGCATCCAAGTGCAGCTGGGCAATTTTCGGGGAGGTCTTGGCGCATAAATTGAGCTTGCGAATGAGGTTTTTAATTAATGCCGATTATGACTCAATCTCTGATCGGCCCGTTCGATAAGGTCTAGGCAAAATTGATTGTCTGTCAAAATTTATGATATACGAAATACCGCGCAGACGATCGAAGACAGCTAATCGAATGCCAATGCCAACAAAGCAGCTGATAAATTGTCTAATTGATTCGGATTGACATAAAGAAATGGGCAGAAAGACCAGTAGCTCAAGAGAGGGGGGCAAAGGGGAAGGGGTAGTTGGGCTGCTCTTTGAAATGTGTCAGACAACAAAGTTGTTAGGAATTTTTAGTCGTCTCGAGTTGCACTTCTGCATTATGCATGAGACAGCCACGACGACGATGTCTGAGGAGCGCACAATGCCTCAGTAGATTTCATCAATATTTCATTTTTTCGGACATTTTGATTGCCCATCGAGCACGCCGTGTGCATCGGTAAGCGCATTTCCCCCAAGAGAAACAAAACACTTTGACACTGAGCCGGCTACTTATCGACCGCATAACGGTACTCAGCGTCTCAGTTTGCAGTCAGTCACTTTAAGTATTACCCAGTTGGCTAAGTACTTTCGCTTTTCCGATTTCATTGTCTGTGCTTTGTCATTTCGTAATTTCCACTCTTGAGAACTTTTCTATTGCAACACGCATTGCCGGAAAAATCGTGTAAATCGTGTAGACGTTGAGTTAGTCAGACGATGCAGGGAAACCGAGCCAAGGCCAAGTCTATAAATACCATAGATTGGTCCAACACCCAGTGCTCTAGAGAGGTGGACTGGCGTCCACTTGCGATTCGCCAGATGATTCATAAAAAAAACCATAATTGCCTGAGACGAGGGGGAACTAAAAATATCACTGAGCACCTCTGACAATCATTATGACTAACGAGAGTCGGAAATTTAATTTATTGACATGGGCATTTAGTGGAATTTGTTAGGAATTGTAGACATTTTTGAAATTAATTAGAATGAGTTTGAACTTTTGGTCGCTGTAGTAACTAACTGTATGGATTCTTTAAGACTTGGTGGGAAATTGTTTTGAAAGAACAACTTTTGGGGCAAAGCATAATATAGAAAGTTTGCTGTATCTTGTTGCAAAAGAATGTTTTTGGTTGCCTTGGGCTTTCAAGTTTAAATTATTGACTAGAAAGGGAAGGTGAATGTTTGTTAGAAAGTTAATAGTGTTAAATAAAGTTTTAATTTTTTTTAGTTAAGGTTTTTAGCACTGTAATTGATTGAGCATAGCCGATAAGAGCAGTTAAGGAAACTTAAATCCTATCGATAACTCTGTCGATAGAGACAGTGTTGTACAGGGCAAAAGGTAGCTCGACTACCGTTTAAACTTTAAATAATATAAACAAATTAAAATGCACTCAAATGATTTTCTAAAGTAAAGTGATTAGTATTAATAATAAATGTATATTTTAAATATTGTATATATATAGTAAATACATATTATCTCACTCACTATCACTAGATACGATAAAACCTAACTCAATATAATCTAACTAGAAGTTTCTTTATATTAATATCTTCAAAGAATCTTACTGATTATGTACGTTAACTATATATAAGAGATATTGAAATCTGCTAGGCATCATCCAATCAGATAAACCTATAATTATGACTGCCTATAAGACTGCCAATTAGTTAGCTTTGGTTAAGTATCAACTAATCAGTCCCAATAATCGCGCATCTCACACACGTAACTTGATTAGTGACCTTCGTTGTTATGAAATGAACCTCCAGGTCAGTTGCAAGGTCTCCTCCCTTTGCCCCACTCCTTCGTTACCTTGAGGCATTCATTACCCTTCAATTGTGGCACTTTGCTCTATCATAACCCTTCAATTCGATGGGCGATGCACCTGCTGTGCCACAGCGATACAGTGCCACATCGATGGCGCATTGCGTGCGGCATCTCTGACCCCCCGGCCAAGCCATAAACTAAACGATAGCAACGCTGCTATCCACGGCAGCGAGCTGTGGAATTGTTAATCACTTCATCAACGTCAAATCGGCGGCGAATGCGAAAACTGCGACCAATCAGTCGTGGCAGGGCGGGGCAGGGGTAGCTGTGGGTAATGCCAGACAAATCTCAGCGTCATCAAAATGTTGCGCGGCCTTCGTGGCCACCGCGGGGCACTCAACGTCGCAACGTTGCAGATGCCGTTGCCGCGGACAAGAGTCTCTCTCGGAATTATGATGTGCTCGTGTTCGTCGACTTGGGGCAGCGCTAACTAATAGCGGCCTACTGCGGGGGAGGTGGAGGCGTCACCGAGGGCTGCTGGCAAATAAATTTGCACAGAGTTGCAAATCATTTGACTGGCGGTGACTCCCAACTGCCAACTGTAGTTTTCTGTTTAGTTTCGTTTCGTTTTGTTTCATTTTCGATTTTGTTATTTTGTTGACTTGTTTTCCGTCCCGCTGTCTGCTGTCTTTGGTTTTCAGTTTTCTGTTTTCAGTTTTGTATTTTCAGTTTTCTGTTTAGCTGTTGCCTTCTGCATTCCATTTCAAAGTTTGCCTTTGCGCAAAAGTTTCGCTGCCGTGCGACATGATGATGTCATATGCAAATCATTGAAAACAGTCGCCACAAAATCTGCAGCGGGTAAATCCAAAATGACAAAGGTGATGCCAAGGCAGGGGTTAACAATCGCAATTGGATTGTGAGAGAGAGACTATCGTGGAATGTGACTAGTGTTTGTAATCGATGCTAATTTGTATCTTACGTTCTTCTTTTTCTTTGCAGGTGAGTTTCAGTTCGAGATCAAAGACAAATTTGCCTAATGCTGCTGTTGCCGTGTGGCATTTGGAAAATGACAAATTGTTCGAGCTGAATGTGAGTAAGTTACGATGCTGCTAAAGATTCTTGAGATGTCTGTGGTATTTTGTAAGGTATGTTAAATGCAATTGAAATTGGTGTTGGGCAATGTAATGATGCATTTTCTGTGCCTTTTCTTTAGACGAACTTTGCAATTGGCAGAGACTTACGAGGGATTAAGTATTTATATTCCTTTAAATGTAACTTCCTTTTATTTGTGTATTATATTCTTAACTCTCACCCTTTCTAACCTTCCTCAACTATATCCCTTGTAAATTCTTTTCCAGGTACCCCTCTTCAATTTACATTGAAATATTCACTATGACATTCTCAGCAATCCAGATGAATTTTTATTCGAGAGAAACTTACACGAGTTTTAGTATTGCTTTGCTGTAATCCATAGTTTCCTCTACTAATTCTCCTTACTCCCTCTCTCCTTCTCTCTCTCTCTGTCCCTCTCTCCCTTTTCTCCCTCTTTCAACATATGCCCCTTTCCTTCTCCTAACCTTTTAAGTCTTTAGTTCTTTTCCATTTATCCCTCTTTAGTTGCTCTCCAACTCATTCCTCTTTATCTCATCCCTGAGAGCAGTTAAACTATCTGTTTCAATTGGAAAACTTAGCGGAAGTTTTTTAGCATTTTCCCATAATGAACTTAGCTTCCACTCTCCCCTCTTTCCTCGCTCTACTTGCCTTTTCTTTCTTCTGTTTTTTGGCCTGCTCCCATGACATCTTTGGCGGGGTCAGCTTGTAATTAGCCTAGTCCTTCATTCCCAGCTGCATCGTTTTGCAAATTTGTTGCTAACCAACTCGAGCATGTCCCAAAAGGCAGAACCCTTGGCCAAGTGTCTCCTGCGTCAGGCGCTTTTGTCTCTGTCCACTTCCCTCTCTCTCCCCTCTTTGCTGCTCGTGCTGTTAACGTCTTTTCGCTGTTCGCAGCACACGCCTAACGACCCATTAGTCACGTCAAATCAACACAAGCAGCGGCACAACAACAACACTACTCACGTTCACACACATACACAAATATATACACACACACACACACACACATATATAGTGACTCCCTCACAAAGCCACCGCGATGACGGCCAGAAAACAATAAAGCCAAAGTGATCGTGACCAATTGATGTTGTTCTCGCTATGTTGCTTTGCCTCTTGGTCAGCAACGGGGGCTAACCAACAACAACAACAACAACAACGACAAGTACAAGCACGACAGCAACAGCAACTACAGACACGACAACAACTACAACTGGAAAAACAACAACAACAAGAAGAGCTACAAATGAGCGACGTCAAAGCGAACGTCTGCAAATGTTTGCCAAGTGTTGACAAACTTGTGGCTCACACTGTCGACCTCCTCCTGCGGCGTACCTCATCCCCGCTCCGGCAGGCCCTCGCCCACTTCCGTTCCGCCAGCTCTACTGACTAGCCTCTGGCTTCTGTCTCTAGTTTTTTCCTCTTCTGCTCTCAGTTAACCCCAGTTGGCCCTCGACTCTGATATTTTTGTGTCCCGCTTGACACCCAACCACACTATCTGCCTTCCCTCTTCCTCCCTATCTTCCTCTCTCTATCTCCCCTCCTTCCCTCTCTGTTGTCCACAAAACTGTCCGTCAACTGACCACAAAATGTCACTCAGCTTACGCCTCGGCAAAAATGAGCGCAAAAAAAAAAACAAAAAATTCTATGCACAAAAATTGCGTAGTTGTTGCAGAGAAGGAAGCTCGGTTCCGGCTCTATATGCGTGCATGTGGGTGTACAGAGTTTGCCAATTTAATACGGGGATTATCCCTTATCATAGCTTGTTTTAATTTCAGACTGTTACTTAGGTGTGTGTTTTTTTTTATATACGAGGGTCGTTTGATAAGTCCGTGACTTTTTGAATAAAATATATTTTTTTCGTCAAAGAAGCGTTTTATTTCTCAACATAATCTCCTTTTAGCTCTATACATTTAGTCCAGCGTTTTCCAATTTTTTTATTCCTTCCAAATAATAGGTTTTCTCAAGGCCCTCAAAATAGTCGTTTGTTTCTGTGATGACCCGAATCTCTTACCGCCGAGCCATTTCTTCATGTTTGGAAACAAAAAATAGTCACAGGGGGCTAAATCTGGAGAATATGCTGGATGGGGTAGCAGTTCGTAGCCCAATTTATGAAATTTTGCCATGCTGACACGAAATTCACTTTTTTCCATTTACGTTAAAATTCACGAGATCGTCTGCTTTCAATGCCTATAAAACGCAAACCAAAAAACGCAGCTTTCTCAAAATTTTACAGTCAGCTGTTAATCGATAACTGCTGACAGGAGCAGTGTTGTATTTAGAGCAGGTGCGCGGCAAATACAAAAAGTCACGGACTTATCAAACGACCCTCGTATTTTAAATTAATATTAGAAAAGTTGGCTTCCACTACTTCTATTTCTGTTTGCCAATTACCAAAAGTTGACTTAGTTTGCATTGCAAAAAGGTCTAATATAAAGGTCTAATTATACCTATATATACCATAAAAAGTATCGAAACTTTTTCGCAAGCTGTACCCAATTAATTAAGCCGCACATCAACTGAGCTTAATGGCAGCTGTTAAATATTTGAGAAATGGAAAACCTTTAAAACGATTGGTTAATGTTGCGGAAACGTGTAAAAAATGTGCAAAAAAATATTAATGTAATTCTTTGACATAACAAGGAAATTAAGCGCAATTAAAGCATTAAAAAAAGGGCAACATAATGGGAATATAATGGGAAAATATTGTGCGGTTTGCAGGAAAAACCAATATTAAATTATTTTGTTATTTACTTTCAGCTCTGTGTAGAGGAAAGGGAAGTAACTAGTGACTGTCTCTCCCTCTTTTCCTCTCTTTATGTCTCCAACTGTCTCTGTCTCTCTCTCTCCTTCTCTCTTTCTTTATTTGCGCAATTAAATATTGTAATAAAAGCCGAGTTCGTGCGGGATTCGCCGGATCTGCTTGGGCAATATTCAATTTAGCTCGGGTGTGTGTGCTTTGTCGTTGATTTGAGAATTGAATTTGCATACTTATTACCATGCGACGTGGGGCATGCAAAAATATTTTGGTTCCTAACACACACACACACATGCAGGCAGGCGCACACTCCTGGGCACGCACATATGGCCACGTAAATAAACACATTTCTGTTGATGGCCCGTCGCACAGCAACAACAATAACAACAACAACAGGCAAAATCCATTCAAGTCAGGATGCCGGCACAGACCTGCTACTGGCCCTCTTCGCGTTCCTCCCCCCTCCCCTACTTGCCTAGCTGCCTCGTCTGGCGCTTCAGACTGAATTGCAGTGTGCATCGTGTGCAGTACGTAGAAAAATGAATTTCAAGCAGCCACTCCACACACACACACACACACACCCGAAAAAGAAAACACAAAAAAAGGCAGGCGAATCTGCCACTCAACCTTCTAAAGGTATTCCACGCCCTTGCCCCGCCCCGCCCATCTTCAGGGCACTTTCTTAGCGCTGCAATGGGAATTTTTAAAAAGTTTGTTACCAATGAAAATATGTTTTAATTTGAGCAACTTTTTGTTCAGTAGAAGTTTGAAATGTGTAAAAATTTGTAAAACAGGAAAACATTGGTTATGTGAGAGATATATAACACAGCCCCACAAAAAAAAAAAGTTTCATGATCTGGGTATGCGGCATATGCAGTTATATGTATTTTGGGTCGCTGATTCCGAATCCGGCATCAGAAATTCTCCATCACGTCTGGATTTCGACATAACCTCAAAAAACTGAAAAACCTTTAAATATCTCCCAAGAGATATAGAATCCTGATCTGGGTATGCGTTATATGCTTTAATATGTATTTTGACCTTCTAAGTTCGAATCCGAGGTCAAAATTTACACTAGACGTCTAAGTTTCGATTTAACCTCAAAAAACTCCACAAATTTTTGGAGCCCCATAAAATAATGGGTGGTCATGATCGGGTCATGCGATATATGTTTATATATGTTTTTTGACCTTCCGAATCCGAATCTGAAGTCAAAACCTGCCTATCACGTCCAAAATTCAACCTAACCTAAAAAATGTTTGAAAAACTTCCAAAATTTTGAAATTTTTTGATCATGGATTATGGCATTTGGTCAATTATGTACAGTCACGTTTTCATTTTTTGTCTTTTATTTACTTAATTAAAGTTTTGAAGTAAAAAATCATTACTCATATGAACATTTTCAAAAATGTGATAAAATAACGGGCAAAACGACTTGTATCAACCTGAAATTTTTTTATATCATACTCAAATATACCCTAATCTGATATTAGAAACAGTTTTGAAATTTCGAATGTTTTTGAAAAATTTTGTAGGTTAGGTTGAATTTTGGACGTGATAGGCAGGTTTTGACTTCAGATTCGGATTCGGAAGGTCGAAAAACATATATAAACACATATCGCATGACCCGATCATGACCACCCATTATTTTTTGGCGCCTCAAAATTTTTTCGAGTTTTTTGAGGTTAAGTCGAAATATAGAAGTCTAGTGTAAGTTTTGACTTCGGATTCGAACTTAGAAGGTCAAAATACATATTAAAGCATATAACGCATACCCAGATCAGGATTCTATATCTCTTGGTAGATATTTAAAGGTTTTTCAGTTTTTTGAGGTTATGTCGAAATCCAGACGTGATGGAGAATTTCTGATGCCGGATTCGGAATCAGCGACCCAAAATACATATAACTGCATATGCCGCATACCCAGATCATGAAACTTTTTTTTTTTGTGGGGCTGTGTAATCAAAGAAATCAGTGTTTTTAACAACCTTAATAAGTTCTTTCAAAACTGAACTTATAATTTCATATGAATTTTCGTTTAAATATGCTTGGAGAAAAAATTAAAAGGTAGTCTGTATGGAATACCCCTAACTGTGCAAGTTTCATAAGAGTATTTGACTTGGTTAGACTTTTTCGCTTTTATTTTTGTGTTTTTCTTATACCCTGCAATCAAAGAACTATTGAAAATAAAGGTATATATCAGGCCTGGCATTTATTTTTGCTGCTCAGCATTAATTTCTGGTTTGGTTAAGCTATATTTGTCTGTATGAACGCGCTGATCTCGGCCATTATGAGCTCTAGGAACACCAAATTTGGCATATAGTTTGCAATATATAATGCGCAACTAATGATTGTTTTAAATATTAAATGCCACGCCCAACGCCTACAAAAATCAATAAAATGCTACTTAATTATTATAATATTAATTTTAAAAGCATTTGCATTAGTTTTTCTAAAGTGTTAGGGTATCTTACAGTCGTGCTCAACTCCAGTTTAATTTTCTTTCCTTTTTTTTGGCTACTTGGAATTGAAGTGCAGCTGCTGCTCGCCCCCCTCGAACTGCGGCGAAATGGGTCTAGTGCATGCTCAACATGGCGTCGTCCTGCAGCAATCCTTGCCTGCCTGCCTGCCTGCCTGCTGTGTGTGTGTCTGTGTGTGTGTATGTGTGTGTGTCTGTCTGTGTGTGTGTGTGTGTCCTCTGGCCCGCGCTGCAGCATGCTGCGTTCGCTGGGCAAACAAACGGAAAACTGCGAAGCTGTTTGTCGCTGTTGCTCGGTTTTTGGCTGAAGGGGGAGGCAGCGACTCTCTGCTGTGTGGACTGCCAACTGACTTGCCACATGTTAGAAATTCTCGATGGAACGCGGACAGGACAGTCGAGGCTGGCAGCACTGGCAGCAGCTGCAGTCGCGCGCCATTTTGCTAAATTGAGTTTTGGCCGCCCGCAAAATTCGGATTTATTTGCATAGCTGAAATTTAAAGGGGAACTTTAAAATGCCTTTTGTGGACGCGCATGTGGACATGTTCTCACGCACGGGTCACTAATGGCCACTGGTCAGGGCAGGAGCAGTGCTCTCACCATGCCATGTCGTGCTCGTAAGCCTTTTGCGGGCGGCTTATGAGCTGCAAAGTCCTGGGGAGCCTCTAATCCTGCAGCTAGTCAGACAGAGTGCTGTGGAAAGAGGGAGAGAGAAAGGGAGAGAACCAGCGTAAATGCCGTCATAATGCTTGTACCGACATCAGCTTGACAGCGCCACAGCCCCGCTCCCTGTCCCCTTGGGATGGGCCCGGCACGTGCTCAGCCGGCGAGAATGAGCAGCAGCTGGGGCAGCAGCGGGAGAAGCTCGAGCAGCTCGAGCACTTACCTCGCCGAGAGCTGCTTATTAGCCATGCAGTTGAGTGCGTGTCATGTTTCAGTTTGCTTTAATTAATTTCACTCAGCGCGCGCGGCAAGTAATCCGAGAACTTGCCGAAAGAAAATGAAGAAAGTGGAGCGAAAGCGTTGCATACTTTCTGGCTGTGCCGGCGTTGCGTATACGCCACGTTTGTAGCAACAATTATTGTGCGCAGCTGATCTACCAAATTGTGCGTATTTTCATTTAATTACAGCAGCACACAGGGAGAGACAGAGACAGGGAGAACAAGGGAGAGAGAGAGAAGAAGGCTCCCAAGGGGAAAGCGTATTATAAATAATTTTAAATTAATGCGAAACTGCATAAAGAAGTTATAATTGAGTGCAACTCGATATGGGGCATATATATGCGTGTAAATAGACGCAGTTTAAAGATATTGATTACGGCTGCTATTGGGTGTAAATATATAAATTTATTAATGATAATTTAATGTACTAAATGGAGTTGAGTTTGCTTAAAGACTGATTTATGGCGAGGCATGATGCAAGTTCTTACTTTCTGTACTTCTTCATAGTTAAACAAAGAGAAAGTACAATTGAATATTAAATTAAATTAATAAAGAAACATTTTTAAACAATAATTAATTTTAAATAATACTCAATTATTGTCTTATTATAATTACAAGTCTGCATAATATATTTAGAACATTAACAATGCCAAAATAATTTCTAAACGTTGAATTCTGCATTGCCAAACCTCTGCTGCCTTAATTTATTAAAGCTTTAATGCCACCTCAATCATCTCGTCTATTATCTGTTTATCAAGCTCGGGCATCATTAAAATGCGCATTTGAAGTGCACTCTCTGCAACTGCAACTGCAACTGCAATCGTCAAATTTGCCGGCTCCCTCTTTCGACATTGAGGGGTGGAAAATAATCGCAAATAAACCCGTCGCGGGACTATTGCGCATTCCGTGTGTTCTATGCCCGCATTCCGGGCAGAAAATCAAATTGCTTTAAAACACTTGCAGCCATCTGATGCCGCCTCGCGGGGCACGAAGTATGCTGCATGCGGCACGCGGCGAGCGGTTTGAAAACGCGTTAGCTGCTGCATTTGCAGTGCAATTTTTGATTACATTTCAATCGTTCTCGCGCTCATAGAGGGCGCCAAAAATGCTAGAAAAAAAACCTGCAGAGAAGGTCGGCAAAAAATACAACGAGGGGGAGAAAGATGCAGAGGGGGGGGGGATGGGGTTGATAAAAAGAGAGATAAAAACGTAACGAAAACAAAAATGGGTCACGTGCCGAGTGAGCGAGAAGCGCTTGAAAAATGCAAACGCAAACGCAGCGCAAACACTTGCAACACAAAATTGCTTCATGGGCGTGGGTAGCCGGGTAGGCGTGGCACAAATCACAGTCGAGTGCCGAGAGTTGGAAGCAGAGTGAAGCTAGAAAATGCTGGGGAAAATCAATCAAAATTAAATTTCAATTGAAATTGCATTGAAAATTGAATGCCAGCTTGTTGTCGTGACTGTAACAGTGACTGCAACAGTGACTGCGAGAGTGACTGTGACTGTGACTGCGAGTGTTGCAGTCACTTGTCGAGGTTGTAACTTGATTTGTGGCACACTGATTACAGTTGTTGCCTGCATTGCATTTCAATTTGCCACGCAGCCAAGCACCACAAGAACTTCATTCCTTCACTACAAAATGCACATACGCCACGTGGTACGTGCAATGATATTTAATTGTGACAGCAGAGCAGTAAACTGTTGTCTGTCGAGATGACTGCCAAGTCGAGGGGAGTTGAGTTGAAATTTTAGCGTGAGTTTAATTGGATTGTCTTGCAGGGCTGTTTAGATTTGAGTAGGGTGTCTTTGGTGAATTTCATTTAGTTGTGAGCACAGGGCGTTTACTTTCTTGCTTTGTATGTATGTTAAAGTCAACAGCAGGCATGACAGACTGCATAACGTATGTACAGCTTGCCTAGCAGAGTCTATTCGGTCATTTCTGTTCGTATGAACGCGCTGATCTTGGGAAGTATAAGAGCTAGAGACTTCAAAGTTGGCATTAGATTTCTTCTATATTGCACGCAGATAAACCTCTTTTCAAATGTTGGCTGCCACGCCCACTGCCTGCGTAGTTCAATAATTACTTATGTACTAAGTTCTCCACTGAATGAATTGCTTGAATGTCATTTAACTCAGCCCACAAACTATCGCAGCCTTCGAGTTGAGCAACTTCCTCTTCAAACCTCAACTCGGTCGCCTTTGCTGCACACACTTTATTGGTTCTACCTGCACTAACTGCTTTAGTTTGATTTCCGTTTTGTCTTGATGACATCTAACATATATTGCTACTGCTGTCGTGCTGCTGTCGTGCTGCTGCTGTTACTCATCAAGCAAATCCCCAGCTCAGACAGCTCTGGCTTCCTAATGCCGCTTGGGCAATCTCTCTCTTGGTGACTGCTAATGTTGCTCTTCCTCCTTTGCTGTCTTCTGCTTTACCTCATACTCTACCTTCTCCTCTACCTCCTCCTTCAGCTCCTCCTCTACCTTTTTCTCTTCCTCAGCCTTTCCTCTGTACCTTTCTCTGTCTCTTCCTTTGCCTTTACCTCTTCTACTGCTTCTTCTTACCTTACCTTTGTCACGTAACAAGCAGCTCATTTCCCCAGTTACCGGTGATAGCGACGGCTCGCACCTCAACGCCAAATCCTGCAACTAACTGCAGCTGGGCAAGCGAGAGAGAGACAGAGAGAGAGACAGAGAGAGGGGAGAGGGGAATGCTTGCTGCACTTCTTCCCTGTCAGCTGAAGCAGCTCAGCAGCTGCCATCGCAGCTCATTAATCAACTGGCGCTTCACACGCTGCGACTCCTTCGTCGTCGTCGTCTTCGTTGGCATCGTGTTGACGTTCGCCTCGAAGCTGCCACTTCCTGGGCGTGACACCCGACACTCTCTCTCACTAACACACAAGCACACACAGGCACACACAGACACACACAGGCACACTTAGGGCACACATACTAACTCAGACAGACTGACACTCTTCCATTCTGCCTCACTGACACTCTAAAGCTTTTGTTTGGTTTGATTAATTATTTAGCTAGTGATAAGAGGCTGCCAATTTCGCTCGTTGCCCCTGCCACTCCCCTTTCCCTACCCCCTTTCCCCTCCCTTCCCCCCGCTACACGCTGCTTGCCCAATTAAAATGTGCGAGTAGCGCGATAAGACACACGCAAGCCCCGAGCTGCAGCTGACTTTCGATATTGTTTTTTGTGTGCCCCAAATAGTCAGAGCAGCAGCATCAATTGGTTGCCTTTGATGCCCCCAAGCTGAAGAGGTGCACAGCAAGAGAGGTTGGGGGTGGGGAAGGGGGGGCGTAGTCAGTTTGTGTTTCAATATAACCGTCAACACTCGTTATTGCCACTTCAGTGATGAGTTCTTCCTTACACAACTCACACACACACACACACAAACACAAGCACACACACATGCCAAGGGCCACTCGAGAGCACACACAGCAACATACACTCGAACACACTCGCACACACAACCGCACACCCTCCACCTCCTCTCCCCTGCACTGTGCTCTGCACACTCAGTCAACTCTTTCGCCCACAAATACGCCCGATTGCACTTGTCTAAAATGCAGCTCACAATTTTAGCTGCTTTCGCTTTGGCTTTCAATACCCTGTAGTGGCAGTTGACTGCATGGGGTGGCTTCGTTTTGGGTGTGTATAGAAACTGTGATGTTGTATGGAAGAGGAGGAGATTGCTGAGGAGATTGCAGCAAGAAATTTGAAGATTGTTCCTTATGGAACTTAATGAGGCTTGTAAGAGAAATTAAGGAGTATCCCTTAGGCCTTATACTGAAATTAATCACCTCTATGAACCTTGTAAGCCAAGTTCCAATTGGTTTTCTTTTCGCTATAACTGTATTTACTTTTTATACTCCCTCAAAGTTCTCTAAACTTATTTTACAGCGTATCTCTTAGTCTTACATGTCTTAGTCTGCACTTTGCCTTTCTTATTTAGTTACTAATTGGCTTACACTGCATTCGTTTTGTATTTTAGACAGTTCTTAGCAATTAACAGGGTATGTTTTCACATCAAATAGAGCTGTCATTGATTTTTATACAACTTGCAGTTACTTCGTTCAATTTCACTTATTTCTTTTGAAATTTTGAAGAAATCTTTAGAAGTTTTTGCACACTACAGAGTATTCCTTAGTCTGGCAACTCTGTGGCAGCATATGAGCTCATTCGCCACCTAGTGATTTACTCTTGAATTCTCGTCACACCTCTCTGTCCATTACAGCGCATCTTCTAGTCTGTCATACCCTTTTGCCTTTGGCTTTCATACTTTTTAGCTGTTGCTCGTTGTTCGCCGTGCGCATCATTGAGTTCTGTTCAAGAACAATTCTTCTGATATGAACGCATGCCATATGTGGCTGTGTGTGTGTGCAGCCATGTGTGTGTGTTTTTGATTTTTATATGCATGTGAGGGAGTGCAGCTACGAGTGTGTGAGTGTCTGAGTGTGTGTGTGTGTGTATGACATTGTTCAAGTGCGTTTGGTCTGGCAATGAGCGAGAAGAAGCGCAGAGAGGAGAAAAGGGGGTAGAGGGGAGTCTAGCAGGCAGAAGCATAGTTCGAGGAGGGGACAACAGGAGAGAGAAGATACCAGTGCAGCGCGGGTAGTGGAAAAGGGGGGGTAGAAGGAGCTACGTCTGCTGGCGATGGCAATGCAAGTTTTCATACTCCGTCAACGTCCTCATAAATGTCGCGCTGCAGTTTGAGTTGCCATGCTTGCTGTTGTAGTTGTTGTTGTAGAAATAGTTGTTGTTATTGTTGTATTTGTTGCTAGTGTAGTTATTGTAGTTGTTGTTGTTGCTATTGAAGCTGCAATCGCCTTTCCTTTTCCTTTCGGCGAATCGAAAAGCAAAACTTGCACTCGAAAATTTTTTCATTTCATTTTGCTTTTATTTGATTTTGTTTCGCTCATTTCTTCACAGTTTTCTTAAGCTTTATTATGTTGTTGGAAAGTGAGAAGCAGGGGGAAAAGAAAGGAAGGCAGTAAAGGAATAGAAGCTGTGGGAACCAAGGGAAGTAGAAGAGGGAGAGGATAAAGTGGCAACGCCTCGCTCGACAATAAATTTGGACAATTTCATGCCAGCCTGTTACTATTAGAATCTTCTTGCTGCATCCCTTGCCCCATTTGTAAGGGGGCACTCCTAAAATTTGCCACGTTTTAGCGTATTTTATAATTTTCACGCTTTTCTAACTGGTCTGTCAAATATTTTCAACACTTTGCGGCATTTTTTGCAAGCATTGAAAACTTTTTCACACAATTAAGTCGCTTGCAAGGCATGGGCGGGTGACAAAAGGGGGCAGGAGAGGCGAAGAGGGGTTTGTTTGTGGAGCTGCGGCATTGTTTGAGGCCTCTGCCTGTCTGCCTTGCTCTCTCTCTCTCTCTTTCTCTCTCGCGGTTGCTACTGACTTTGGCGTCTGTGTTGGCTGGCAACTTCTTTGCACGGACGACGACAGGCAGAGTAGAAATTAAATTTGTTTGGCAAATATTTTAACATAAACTTTCATTTAATTTCGAACTCAAAGTTGAAACAGCCAAGCAGCTGTTCCCCCTTCCCTTCTTCCCCTTTTCCCTCCGCCAACATCTGCCATTGAAATGTGTCTTACAAGATTCCCTGCCGAGCTTCTGCTTAAAGGCGAATTTATAATGTGAAGAACTAAAGGAAGAGGGAGAGAGAAAGAAAAGCAATTGAGATGAACGAACTTATCATAAGATACGATTCAGCAGAACTTAAACGGTCGAAGGTTTACAATTACTACGCAGTTCTTTGACTTCCAAGAACATCTTAAGTATTCAGAGTTTTATTAAGTTCAAATATGTTTTTTACAGAAATTTCAATATGAAAGACTTTTTGTACAAGTATTTAAATATAAATAAATCAAAATGTTATCGTGTGTATACTCCTGAAATATGCTATTGGAAATAGTTTGAAAAACAGTCTTCAACTGTAGAGGCAACAATTTCCACTTTGCAAATATATTTTCTTATGAATTTCATCAATTTAACAATATAAATTAATTAAATATGTATTTGGAAAAAGACTTTAACTTGTTGAGTAACCAGTTCTAACTTAAATTATAAAATTCTTAATATTTGTAAAGTATTTCATTTATATTTTATGCATATAAAATACTTTTACAATCATATTTTTATGAGGAACTATCTCATTATAGCCAGGACTGAATTAAAATCATCTTTAAAGTGATTTTAACGTATTTATAATGTGCATAACATGCACATATAACATGCAGATATGTTTAAAAGTATGGTATTCTTGTTAATACATATTCCTTATAAGAGTTAGAGGCAAAAATAAATAAATATTTGACTACATGCATCCCTTCCATGTATTCTTCTCTACTCTCCCAATCTGTACATAATCAAAATAATTCTTTTATATGCTTCTAACTCACTTCTTCATATTGTACAGATAAGAATGAAATTTCATCTGGACGGATGTGGCCAATTTATCTCTTGGTTCACAAATTAATCAGCTGCATCTGCCAACTGGGCTGCCTGCTGACTTGTACCTTCTATTGTTCGCCCCTCGTTCTGTTGAGTTCATTACAGCTGGACAATGCTTCAAAAATACCACATTTAGAATCTCTAAAATCGAATACGAAAGGCAAAATAAATTCCCATTTAATTTCACTTAAAATGCACTCAAATCGCTTCGCTTCGTTTCGTTTCGTTTTGTTGTCGATGCGGCGATTTCGATTCGTGGTAATAAAACGAAGAATGAAAAGGTGCAACAAATAAAATGACTTGCTGGAAATTGCCGTTGTTGTTGTTGTGGGCTGAATGTTTACATTGATTGCTGGCAGCAACATATCGCACAAAGGAACAGCGCCCAAGAGATGCCCAGAGATGAACTCAAACTCAAACTCGAACTCGAACTCGAATATCCTGTTTATTTTTATAACTAAAGCGGACAGTCAGCGAAATGCGCCCGCTCCTACCTTCACCTCTTGCTCTGTCTCTCTACCTGAGGCGACCCGGGGCGGATGGACAGAAGGGACGGAGTGAGCTGAGGCTGAGCCTGGTCAGGCATTGCTTGGTTAGGCATCAAACTAATCCAATTAGTTAAACAATGCCATGGCAATTTGTAAATGTAAGCATAAAGGTGTGTGGCAGTGTGTGTAGGTGTGTGTATAGGTGTGTGTGTGTGTTTGTGTGTGTGTTTGTGGCACGCCTCTAGTGATGGCAAGTCGAGTGGCCTCGTGCTCGGCCGGCGTTTCGAATCGTCTCATCTGGGATAAGTTTTTGGGCCTGCCTTGCTGAGCTCTTTCCACAGTAGATCTCCATTGTGCGATCTGCGCGATCTTCAGCTCGATCTCTGCCCCTTTGTGCATTGTCCGCCTTTCAATTAGAGGTCAGTATAATCCAACCCAGACTGCTGCCCATCGTCATCCATCATGGCATTAGGCGTTAGTCTCGAGCCATTCCCACTTGGCCTCGCACGTATCGCCACGATAATTACACGTGTCTTCCTCGTCGACTCTGTCGTTATGGCCATTGTTCGATGAAGCCGTTAACTGGAATTGGCCAAATTGTTTATGCGCTTTATAATATTGCCAACACACATGCATATCAATTGGCCAGGGGATTATAGTGCGGCGGCAGAACAATGTTTGCTCAACAGTTAACGCTTGCCACAGCTGTGAGCCAAGGGGGGCAGCAGAGAGGGAAGGGGAACGGAGCTTTGCCTTATGTTTGCTCGACTGCATCCGTGTGGGTCAAATTGAACCATTCAAGTGGGCGGGCAGCGGGTTAAGCAGACTGCATTACCAATTCGCTTCGGCTCGGCTCGGCTGGGTTTGGGGCCATGTCTGTTCTCGCAATTTGTGTGGACTTTCCCTGCACCCCCCTCCCTATCCCCCTTGGGAGGCTGCTTTTGATTACGTTTATGGGCAAATAAATAAATTGAAATTATTCGAGATACAAATGCGATCTAAAGAGGCAACACAAACAGGCTTAATAAATGCTAAGTGAGCATGGCAAACACATTGCCAGCCTGGTTAAGCGTGATTTAGATTCAGAGTTGCATATCGTATATGCTTTTAATTAACAGTTATGTTAATTGTGTGCGAAGGGAAACTGTAGGTAGCTGCTACTGACATTGATGAGGAATTTGCGAGTATTCAATAGATACATTTTCTCGAATGTGTTAGACATTAAATGTGCTGCACATAACTCATTTCATTTTAGTGCAGATAAAGGAATTTGAACATAATTTGTGTCTTGATTTGGCTGTGCAGATATGCATTTATATTAAATGAATATGTCTTGATTATATATTGTCTTGATATATATTAAATTAATATGTATAGATTAAGCTATGCATATATGCAGCAATATAAAATTAATATTGTATTATTTGATTATAAATCAGCGTATTCGTAGGTGTTTTTAGATTGGCATCGATGTGAAATGTGAGAGATTTCATTGGTTTTATTAGTTTGTATATGCAAAGTATATTATATTTTTTCTATGCTCTTATATTTACTTTAAATATTATATACATTACATATACTCTTCTTTACGATACTGTATATACTCATTATACTTTTATGTCATATATTTCTATTGCAGATTTATAATAAAAAAAACAAAGCAAACTTATTTTTAAGCAGGCCTAGAAGGAAAACTAGTTAGTTCCAATACTTGCCCCCTCACTACAGTTGTTAAACGATTTTCAATACATAAAATATGTTATCTTAAGCTCCAACTAAAATTCAGTTAATTGTGATGGATTAGAAATAGATATCTGAAGCCTTAACCCCATTTCTTTTTAATGTGCACGAAGAATTTTTTCTTCGATTCATCATCCTTTCGAATCACTCAAACAATAAAAAGCATTTAGTTTATATTTACTTTATATTTCTTTAATTAATTAAATTTTATTTTATTTTAATTTCAAGTGTGTAAACATATATATATGAGACATGTACTTCCTTTTTAATCTAATAACTATTAAATATTATTTTTTAAAACACCTCTTCAGTTCTCATTTTTTCGTTACTAAGCACCATTTCTGATTTCTATTATGCAAAGAACTCATTACCTTCCTCCTCTTAAGTAGTTACTTCTTCCATTAGCTCGTTTCTTTTTACTAGTAAACCATATAAAATCAATTGAAAAGACCTCCTTAAACTCTAAACGGTGCCAAACCAGTTGGTTTCCATTAACTCTTTGTTGCCTGAGAATTCATTATGATTCTGTCTTTATCACTTAGTCATTATTGGACATAATTAAAGTCTTGGCCAATCGCTAATCTGCTATAAATCTTGTATTATCACCCGATTATACGATAATTAAAGATTTCAATTTTTGCGTAACTGGCCACATTGCATAATCCAAGCTGCGATCGCATCATAAACTGAACAATAAGCTACCGTTAGAGGCGCGATGTGCAGAGAGCAGTAAAATATGTGTTGGCGATGTTGAGCCCCTTCTAAATTTCTCGCATGCCCCGTTGGAGCAAACACACACACAGCATTTCCATTTTTAGCCACACCCGTTGCCCCGCCCCCCAGCTGCCGCCTCTGCTGATTAATTGTTCGGCGTTGTGGGGCTTTCAACGCGGGAAATGCCGCTTGCCGCTTTAATAGCGGCTCCATTTGGCAGCTCCTTTAATGCTTCCTCCCCGCAGGTGGCCACACCAACTGTTGCAGTGTGCCGCCGTTGCACTTGCAGCGTGCAACTTGTGGCAAACTGTGTCATTGGGTCTCCGCGTGAGGAATCTGGCGGAATTTGTTGATTTTTCCCCGTAGTGCACGCGTATTTTAATCTCCACCAGCTGAAAATGCAGTCACTTCTCGGAAAAACATCGTTAAAAGAGAAGAAGAGAGGAAAGAAGGAAGGATGGAGGGGGGAGGGGAGGTAGGTAGTTCAGGAAGCAGAGGGAATTAAATGCCAGGGGAGTTGCGTGCTGCGATTTACAGTTTATATTATAAGGCAACATAATACACTTGCTCTGCCCCCCAAAAAAAAGAAATCGCTTATCTGATCTTCCCTCTGACCTTTGACTTTCTCCCCCTCCCTCTCTCTCTCTTTCTCTTTGCGTCCGCTCTCGGCCAATGTCAACTTTTTCCCACTCGTTTCGTTTCGTGAAAATAAACAAACAAACGTCAAATATTTGCCTGCCGACTGGGTTGCCTCCCTTCTTGCTCCCCTGATCCCTCTGCTTCACCTCTCCACCTCTCCCCCTTCTCTGCGTTTGCCACCGGAAATTGCGTTGTGCACCCTTTATTCCTGGCCTGGCCTTGGGCCACACTTTGTCAGCTCTTGAGCCACTTTATCTTAAGTCAATTTGCTGGCCCAACTCATCATCATCAAGCAACCTCATCAACCCCAACTTCATCATCTTTATCGTCGTCATCATTATCGCTTTCAGCATCATCTGTTTTCTCTTTCGCTGTTCGTTTTCGGGGCTTTTTATACCCTTTAAATGTTGTGAATGTTCTAAAAATAGATGCTAAGTTTGTGCAAATGTGTGTGGCTGGCTGAAGCAGGCGTGGTTTGTATTGCACGTGAATTTGGTTAAGTTTGTTCCGTTTTTTGTTCGTATGAGCGCGCTAATCTCTGTAACTAGAAGTGCTAGAGACATCAAATTTGGTATGAAAGATTCTCTTTAACATACGCAGCTAAAGCTAGTTTGAAACACTCGATGCCACGCCCACAGCCCCTAGAAATCGATTTTTTAATATATTCGATCAATTTTCAAGCGAAGAAATAAAGCCTCAAAACTTATACTGCAGTCAAAAGTTAGTTAAATATAATATAAAGCTTAACACTAAATTTCATTGAAATGGAGATATTGATCTTTTAACTTTAAAGCAAAGTTTTTCAACTTATTTTATATTTTGTAATAAAGATTCTGCTTTTGTGTGGCATCATATTGTCGCTCTCTTTCTTTTCCTTCAACAGTTAAACAGCCACACGAATATAATTGCACTGTGGCAACCCTGGGCTGTGTGCCATAGATCAAGGAATCTATGACAGTTTTATGGCCAGTTTCACGCACGCTGTGCGACGATAGCTGAAGTTGAAGCTGGAGCTAAATCCGCATCACAATTAGCAGGAAACGCCTGTCAGACCACACGCAGGCAAGGGAGAGGAGGCAGAGAGGTACGGGTACGGGGGTGCCTTCATCGAGGGTTGCTGCTCCCTTATCTCTCCGACCTCGCCTAATGTGATTTCATTAGGGCATCCTCATTCCGGGCTGCTGCACCTTTTTCTTTTTTGGCTGGCATTGACTTTGGTTTCGATTTCAATTTCGATTCTGATATGTCAATTATTTAGTCCCTACCCGCCACTCCCCACCCCGCTCTTTGTGCCTTTCCTCATTGCGTTGCGGCATCCCTTGGGCCGCTTTCGATTTGATTTTTATGATTTTGCGCCCCGCACTTTGTGCCTCATTTGCATTTTGTATTCAATTCGTATTCGCTTCCAATTCGTATTTGTAATTCACGTATATCTGCCACTGCCACTGCCACTGCCTCAGCTGCTTCCTCTGCCTTTGCCACTGCGGTCGCCTTGTGGTTACGCCAGCTGCCGCTGCTGCTGCCCTGCTGGGCTCCTCTTCAGCCTGCTCGGCCGCAAATGGCAACTTAGGCAAATTGAAAGCGTAGCAGAACAATGCCACAGCAACAAAGCCGATGCCGTGGGGCAGCAAGCAGTTGAAGATGATGCCACAAATACCCCTGCTATCTACCTCCCCCTCCCCTGCTCGCACTCATCAGCAGCAAATTTGATTTCCATTTCAATTTCCAATTGAAAACTTCTTTTGCATTCGTTCTTCGACATTATCCGATCTAATTGAGACTGTTGCTGCCGCTTGCTGCCACTTGCCACTTGCTACTTGCCACTCGCTGCTGCTGTTGCTGCCTGCCACTGACCTTGCTTATAAATATTCATCTGGCTCAAATCCCAGCCAGGCTAATGGCGCGCAGCTCGCTTCATGCTTATTGAGAAATTCATTTTAATTAGCGGCGAAATGCAGCGAAGTGCGGCAACGTCGCAGCGCTGTGAAAATTGGCAACGTTGCTGGCGTAGGATAAAAGTACCGTCTATCTCTCGCTCCTTCTCTCCATACTTCTCTCCCTTTCTCTCTCATTTTCTGCCCGCTTTCACCGCGATTCGTGCCACAGTTGGCGCCTGGGTGGCCTGCTCCACCTCCTCCTCCTCCCCCTCCCCCTGTTGTTGTTGTTATTGCTGTGTATGCTACATAATAATTTGTAAACATTTATCAATTATGCAGCAACAGCGGGAGCAACAGCAGCAGCAACAACAATGCCTCGCTGGCTACTTGCAACGCCCCGAAGATGCCCCCGGCGAGGCAATGCGAGGCAAGCAACCGCAACAGCGACCAACTGGCCACATAAATTTTCCACATAGGCCACAGCACACACACACGGCAGGGCGCCCTGGATGCGCCCCTGGAGGCGTGTGAGCAGAAGGGAGCGCATTCCAGAGGCGTTCGGTTTGGGCGTCGATTAAGTGCAAGTGGGCAACACCTCATCAGGCGCAGGGGCAGATGCAACGCTGGTGGCAGGTGGCATAGTCGCTGCACAGCTGCACGTTGCACGTTGCGATCAATCATAAAACTGCTGCGTGACTTGTTGACAAGCCGCAAAGCAAAGCAATAACAACTCAATCGAATAAAACTGCAACAATGTTGCCAGCAAGAATAATGAAGGCAAATGATTATTATTCACTTTTAAGGCGAAAAACAGTAAAGAATCATCTGCCAGTTATACAAACATATATCAGTTATATACCTTAAAGGTATTACCTTTTATATATACCATGCACATACATTGTCATTATTAATTCAGTTAAATTGCGTAGAATGTTCAAGTGTTTCTCTCTCTATTTCACCACCTGGCAACATGTTGCCAACATGGCTCAAGTCTGGGCTTGCCAACTGGCGCGCTCTCTCCTGCATGCAGTGCATGCAAGTCACGCTCTCTCTCAAACTCGAATTCGCTCTCTCGAGCTGCCAGTCAGCTGTTTTCTGTTGTTATACATGTTCGATGGAACCGGCTAACTAACCGAGCGAAGCCTCGCTGCTGCCAAAGGCAGTTCGGCTCTTGTCGCGTGCACATGCAACAGACAGAAGGAGAGAGAGAGAGAGACAAATAAAAAGTGCGTTCGTGCGTGCGTGCGTGTGTGTGATCTCGTGATCTCAAATCGATGAGTGTTCACGTTGTTGTTGTTGCTGCGTCATTAGCAAATCAATTCGCGATTCCTGAGTGTAAGCACACGTGCGTGTATGTGTAGGTGAATAAAATACTGGAACTACACGTGAATTTGTTGTGAGTGCATCTCCTTCCAGCCTTCCAAAATGGGTCGCAATTTAATGTTAATATATTGCGTGTTGTTGGCTTTGATTGTGGGAGAGAAGGAGTGTAAAGTCAGTGGCCTTGAGCAACAACAACAGTTAGTGCCAGTGTTGCCAGATCAACAGTTAATCGACCACGTTGAGTTGCCCTTGAACAACCTTGATGCAAATTTCTTGTTGTGCAAACCAAAACAAAGTCATCAGAAAAAGCGCCATATAAGGCACTGTAACTATGCTGTCCACAAGACTAGAACCTTCGACAATAAATCTAAAAAAAGACACCTTAACAAAAAGACGCGATATTCCAATGTGAGTACAACAAAACGAACATCAGAAATGTTTTTTTTTTTTATTTTTACTATTAAATGTATTTATGAATATTATGAAATGTGTCTGTACGCATGACTAATCTGCTTGAGGTGTAAAAACCGTCTCATAGTCTGAATATTTCTTATTGTTCTCATGCCTCTTTCTTCTCTTCTTTTTTTCGCTGCACGGATTTCGTCATTCTTCTTTAAATTAATTGTTAATCGACGAGCTCAAAGCGAGCGCGATAAGCAAATAAAGCAAATCCCATTGCCCGTTGCCGCTCTAGCTACGCTGTGGCAGCAACACAGTTCCGAATAATTCCCGTTGCCACTCGGCATACAAATTAATTTGTGTGTCTATTTGGGATTGCAGTGCACGTCGCAGTCAGAGATCTCTCGTCGTAGATTAGCTGATTGTTTGTGTGGCACGCTTTTATTATTAATTGCCTGGCATAATTGTTCAGATTCAATTGAGATTTATAGCCGATGCAAACATAGGCAAATGGAGTGGAGTGTGGAGGCGACGAGCAAACCAGCATTCGGTATTACCAATTAAAAGCGCATTACGGACAGCGCTCGATTATATTAGCACTCCCACTTTCCCACCCACCCCCTATCGTCTTCACCCACATTTATCATGTTTCTCAGCGTCATTTGTTAATACCAGACGGGTTTAATTCTTGAAGATAGTGCATTTATTGCTTCGCTCAGAGTAGATGAGTAAATAGGCAAAAAGAAACATTTTCGACCAATTTCTGTTCGTATGAACACCTATATCTCAGTGAATATACTAGCTATGATTATCAAATTTGCTGACAACATGTCATATGACTGTTGGCAGCTAAAGTATTTTTCAGCTTTTGGCCACGCCTCTTTTTGCCTGTACTAATCGAATTACTAGTATAATTTTGAAGGCATTGTAACTGTTTCAACTGATTTGCTGCTTTCCTATTCTTTCTGCTTATTAATGATCACTTTTATAATTGATTTTGTTAATATACGAGGGTCGTTTGATAAGTCCGTGACTTTTTGAATAAAATATATTTTTTTCGTCAAAGAAGCGTTTTATTTCTCAACATAATCTCCTTTTAGCTCTATACATTTAGTCCAGCGTTTTCCAATTTTTTATTCCTTCCAAATAATAGGTTTTCTCAAGGCCCCCAAAATAGTCGTTTGTTTCTGTGATGACCCGAATCTCTTACCGCCGAGCCATTTCTTCATGTTTGGAAACAAAAAATAGTCACAGGGGGCTAAATCTGGAGAATATGCTGGATGGGGTAGCAGTTCGTAGCCCAATTTATGAAATTTTGCCATGCTGACACGAAATTCACTTTTTCCATTTTCGTTAAAATTCACGAGATCGTCTGCTTTCAATGCCTATAAAACGCAAACCAAAAAACGCAGCTTTCTCAAAATTTTACAGTCAGCTGTTAATCGATAACTGCTGACAGGAGCAGTGTTGTATTTAGAGCAGGTGCGCGGCAAATACAAAAAGTCACGGACTTATCAAACGACACTCGTATTTATAGAAAGCGTTAATTAAATTTGTTTATATTGAATAACAAGATATCTCAACTTCAGGATTAGCGAACGAACTTTATCTTTAGAGTTGTTTTAATTGCCGATTAACAAGATACATTTCCCCACTTGATTAATTTCTACTCATTAAAAACAAGTTAAAAGTTCGATGTGTTCTCTTCAAAACATGATAAAGTTAGCCATAATTGCTATAGTTTGTGGAGGGTGGGGAAATGTGTGTGAGTGTGTATGTATTCGTGTGTGTGTGTTTGGGTGTGTGTGCACTGCAAACACACATTACTGTGTGCGCATTTGAACAGATTCCACTTTCATCTTTCTAATCTCTTTTCATTATTAACACTACATTTGTCTACCAGCTGCCCCGCTCCGTTCCTCTCCGTCTCTCCCCCTCTCTTTCTTTCTTTCTCCCTCCACCCGTGCCCCCTCCTCTATTGAATAGGGCGTCTGCCCTTATCGCTTTGGCGCTCCGCCACTCTCAACTTTATTTGCTGCTCTAATCGAACTCGACACTTCGCTCTGCTGTTTGCCTGCCACTTGCCACTTGCCTGGTACCCCTGCCGCCCTTCCCGGACCCTTGCTGCTCCTTTTGCTGCTCCACCCCCAACCCCGACTGTTCGCCACGAGCTGTTGCAAGTTCTGCAATCGCTCTATTAGCTGCATCTTCTGCCACACGCCACTCTCTCTCGCTGGGGGCACTTCAAACATCGCCTGCCGCTGCAAACTGGAAATTTGGCGCGCGTAAACAACGCAACGAAGGGAGAGGGTGGGAGAGGAGGGGGAAGGGGTAAGGTTGATGGGTGGATTGGTGTGGGGGGTGGGGGAGTGTCTGGAAGTAGCTGCTGCCATTCAATTAATTCACAGCATTAAAACAATTAAGTGGCTGCGTCTTCATTGACTTGCCACACGCGCCCTCCCCCTCTGGCAATCCCCTCCCTCTCTTGGCTGCCCCAAGTTGTGACCCAATTTTAGCCACAAATTAGTGCAGCTAATTTTTAATGATGATTTTTCCAGTAACGCCCCCGAGCAAACGGTTTTCCCCTTGCTTCACTTGGCATTTTTCATAATTTTTTTTATTTACATTTTCAATGCGTTTATTTCGCTTGTTTCTCCCCTTCCCCCACCCCTTTCCTTACGCAATTTATGAGAACTGCAGCATTAGCTGCACGAACAAGTCGTTCTACCCCACCCCCTGCACCACTCACTGCCTCTGCCACACCTCTTTCGCGCCCCATAGTAGGCGTCACTGCGCCGCCAAATGCAATTGAAATAAACATGGAAAATGTTGGTTCGCTCTGCTATTTTGGGTCGGGCGGGAACTTTGATGCCACATCAGGCCGGGCCGGGCCAGGCTGCCCCTAGGCAAGTGACGCCTCCAACTTTTCAAGGGTGTCGGGCAGCAAGAACCAAGAATAAGAGGCAGCTCCATGCGCTTCAACTCATTTGCACCTAATTGTCATGCACGCGCCTCATACGGGCCAAGTGAGCTGCAGATACAGATACAGCTGGAGAAAGAGATGCAGATACATGTGGAGATACAGATAGAGAAAAAGATACAGTTTCATATGGATGCAGATACATATAGAGCGCACCACACTGTATCTGTATCTGTATCTGTTGACTCCTTAGCTGTATCTGTTTCTGCATCTGTTTGCCTGTTTGTTGCCTGCGGTAGGTGGGGCGCCTCACTGTGGCAACAGCAGCTGGCTGCCACATTTTTATCAGTCTCCTCTCTCCCTCTTTACCCCTTTCTTTCTCCTTCTCCCCCTCTGTTTATCTCTCTCTGTTCACAGCTGTGTCTTCCAGGCGAATCGTTGACTTTTTTTTTTTTTTTTTGTTTACTTTGCTTTTATTTATTGGATCTTCTTGTATAAGAACTAACAATAAGTTTAAAAATCTTAACTATTACATGTTTTTTCTGAACAGTTGAATTATTTTTCCAACTGCTCTATGATTAGACGGCCCTAAAAATTTCTTCGCTGGGTTGGTAGGTCCTTTCGCCGGAGACGGGAGCGACTGCTGAGCTGGGTTAGACCTCTCGCTAGGTGGTTGGGGTGCGAGAAAAGCTTGCTATGGTATTTTTCTTTAAGTTCCGTAATTGCCTTGATAACAGGTGGGATATTTAAGTCACTTTGGATGTTTTCATTCCGAACGTACCACGGTGCCCCAGTGATGGTTCTCAGAATCTTTGATTGTGCTCGCTGTATGATGTCAATATTGCTGTTGCTGGCATTGCCCCATAACTGTGAGCCATAGGTCCATATAGGTTTCAATACGGAATTGTAGAGTAAGACCTTGTGATCTAGGCTGAGCGGAGAACCAGAGTTGATGAGCCAGTGTAAGTTGTTGGCTTTGAGTTTGAGTTGAGTTTTTTTGGCTTCAATGTGCCTGCGCCATGTGAGTCTTCTGTCAAGGTGTACTCCTAGGTACGCTACTTCGTCTGCTTTCGGGAGTGGTATGTTGTTCAACAAGAGTGGTGGGCAATCTTGTCTGTTTAGCGTAAACGTCACGTGTTTGCATTTTTGCTCGTTTACTTTTATTCGCCAGTCAGAGAGCCACTTCTCAATGTCGATGAGGTGCAATGCCAGCTGTGCTGTAGCCTGACTTGGGGACCTTGAACGGCTAAGGATAGCTGTATCGTCGGCAAATGTGGATACCGTTAAGCGACTATTTGTAGGGATGTCGGCTGTAAAGATGAGGTATAAGGTAGGCCCAAGAACGCTGCCTTGGGGGACACCAGCCTCAATTTTATGATCAGTGGAAGTGGCAGTGTTGCACCGCACTGCAAACTTTCTGCCATAGAGGTAAGACTTTAGAAGTTTGTGTGTGCTTTCGGGTAGGGCTGTTTTAACTTTAAACATTAGGCCGTCAAGCCAGACTCTGTCGAATGCTTGGGATACGTCTAGGAATACTGCTGTACAGTATTCGCGATTTTCAAATGCAGTTCTTATTTCCGTTGTTATACGATTCACCTGTTCAATGGTTCCGTGGCTTTCGCGAAATCCAAATTGATGGTCTGGGATTATGTTGTGGGTTCTCAGATGTAGATTAAGTCGGATCAGCAGGCTTTTTTCGAATAGTTTCGAAATACATGGGAGTAGGCTTATTGGTCTGTAAGATGAAGGGACTGTGTGGTCCTTACCAGGCTTTGGAATCATTATGATAATCGATTTCTTCCATCGTTGTGGAAAATAACCAAGTTTGGTGATGGCATTAAAGAGCTGGGTTATGTAGCGAACTGCAGAGTGTGGCAGCTCGATGATCATTTCCGGTGTTATAAGGTCGCAGCCGGGGGATTTTTTCGGGCTGAGATTGTCTTTGATTATTTTAGCTACTTCTTTTGGACGAAACACAATTGACGTGTGCTGCTGGTGGCAGTTTACGGTTGAGGACGGTAGCGCGAATGTGTTAGTAGCCTGGTTTGGCGTGAATACATTTTGTAGGTGAGCGGCAAATGCGGTGGCTCTGTCTGTATCACTACGGGCCCAGCCGCCTGAGGAGTTCCTTATCGGAAAAACGGTTTCAGTCGGTGGGTGTAGAGTTGAGTGGGCTCTCCACAGTGACTTATGTTTTGTGCCTGTTGGTGTGAGTTGCTCGATGTATCGGCGCTGATCGTCTTCCTCCTGTTGTTTCAGAGCGTTGGCCAATTTCCGTGTGGCTACTTTTAGCTTTTGTTTTGCAGTTGGTGATCTGGAAGATTGCCATTCTCTGCGTAAGCGTCGTTTTACATGGACAAGTTGTTCTATTTGTACATTGGTCTTATTCGAATCAATTGTAATGTTGGTGGTTTTGGGTGTTGCAGTAAGAGCTGCTGCAGTAAGGATGGATTGCAATGTACACGTGCAGCTCTCTATATCAGATTCAGTATTGAGTTTTGGGTTTAGCTCAATGTGTGAACTTATATATTTTTTGTACCTGAGCCAGTTTGTTTTATGTGAAGTTAATCTGTATGGTGGTTTCACGTTTTCTGCATACCGGCGGAGGTGAATTAGTACAGGCGAGTGATCAGATGACAGATCTGGCAGACATTCAGCTTTAACCAAACTGCGGGGAATATTTTTCGTAACTGCGAAATCGATCAGGTCAGGCAGCTTATTGAGGTCTGATGGCCAGTATGTAGGACTCCCAGGAGAAATATGGTCAAGTTTATTATTGGCTTTTATTATAGTCTTATAAAGCTGTTTTCCTTTTGGATTCACAAGTCGCGATCCCCAGTGAGTATGTTTGGCGTTGTAGTCGCCTGCTGCAATGAAGTGTGGCCCTAGTGCTTGGAAGAAGTCCAGGAATTGATCTTCCAATACTGTGAAACGGGGGGCAGTATACGGCCGCTAGTGTGAGGTGAGTGTTGTCCTCCAGCTGTATGTTGATAGATGTGGCCTGAAGATGATTTTCAGCAAACTCTTTGTAGAAGTGGTGCTTCATTCGGTTCCTTATGAGTATGGCGGTCCCACCGAGTGCTTTTCCGTCGGGATGATTTGTACCATAGAACTGGTAGTCTCTCATTTGAAAATTGTATTTGTTTGTGAGATGAGTTTCCGAAAGAAGCATAACGTCGATATGCTTCTCATGTAGGAATTGAGCTAGCTCAAGTTTGCGCTGTGAAACGCCATTGGCGTTCCACGTAGCTATGCGTAGGGAAGCCATTATTTATTTGATTGTTGGGATACAAGCATTTGTATCAAAAGGTTTTGGTTACGCATCATGTCTTGAATTGTGGTACGCATAAATGTCATAAACTCCATCAAGCTCTGTTGTAAGGCTTGCATCATAGCTTCAGTTTTTGTTTCTTGTTGCTCAGGTGGCGTATAGTTTTGGTGTGTTTCCAATTTTGTGTGCACTTCATGTGGGTGTTGGGAATTTTTGTTTGGAGGCATCATACCTGATTTTAGAACGTTTGCAAATGTTGTCTTGTAATTGCTGGTTGGCCAGGGAGCGGAACTTGCTGCTTTTGAGAAAAAGACTTCAGGATTTGTTTCTGATGGTATCTGCGAAGATAATCCTTGGTGTGCCCGCGCCGTATTCATTCTTTTGTGAAGACGGCTTTTTAGCTCTTTGTATATTGGACAGCCTCTGTAGTTTGCTGTGTGATTGCCCCCACAGTTATTGCACCTTTTCTCGCTTGCCTTTTCTTTATCAGTTGGACAGTGAGTGGAGTCGTGGAGATCTCCACAGACTACGCACACCGGGCGGAGTGTGCAATACGACCTCGTGTGGCCGTATTCTTGGCAGTTTGTACATTGAACAGGAGCGTTACGTTTATGCGGCTCTTCTACTGTGATCCTACGGTGCAGAAGGAACTGGAGTTTGTAAATTGGGTGAACCTCGTTTTTTTTAAGATGCTTGTTTTCTGGTACAAGCTCAATCTTGAAGAGTAGTTGCGGCTGCCTGTTTCTGTTTTTGATGTTGAACACGCTTTTGGCGCAAAATCCCTTTTCCTTTAGCGCCTCAGTTATCTCTTCGGGCGTAACATCAGACTCAATGCCCTTGAGTACTACTTGAAGGCCCTTGCTGCTTTTAAGCTGGTAGGTGTAGAAGCCTGTTTTTTGTGCGGTAAGATAGTTTGTGACTTTTCTGTAGTTGTCCTCCGTTTTCGTTTGAAGTTTGATTTCGTTGATAGTACCTCTTACGAGAGGAATTATATGAAAGCTATCTTTTCCAATAAGGCCAATCAAAGTATTTACCAGACCGCTTGTGCTCTTCTCGCGGATGTATATTGGAGGAGGCTTTGTTTTCTTCGGTTCGATATCAACGGATCCCAACGGCACTTCCTCAGCGGTATCTGCCAGCAAAGCGAATCTGTTGGTGTTTGCGGGGGCTACTTTGTTGCTC